>OY757553.1:15413327-15431450 GCA_963584105.1 Alviniconcha strummeri | reverse complement strand
GTGATAGTGATCGTGGACCGGGAAGCACGTTCCTAGCTGTATACCTGACCGAGGTACGGAATGTATTAACTTAGAACTTGGGGCATCTGTACATTCAACAAGGAAGTACACACACAATCTTGCCTTCTCTCTCCGCACTCACTCCATATCCCAGAGCAACTTTAGGTACAGAAGAGTACGGAAAAGGTACCAATATGGTACAATTAACATATGCAAATCAAGGCTGGAGGTGCACCTCGCCAACACTTTCTAAACACCTCTGTAGTACTCGTTCTGTTTGGGTATTCAAAGGTGCTCAGAAAGTGTCTGGAAAGTGCATAAAAGGCACGCCTGGAGTACTCAGAAGGTGTCTTCAAGGTACCAGGCTGTCAATCACTTGCGTGATTATTTTTCATGGATTACCTCCCGTAGACAAGCGCAATTTCTGGCTGACTTGTACTTGTCTTGATCAGTCATGCCCCGTTTTGTCCTGACAACTCACATGACTGAAAGGGCCGTAGCTCAGTAGTTAGCGCTATGGTGCTGATCCAGTGAAAGTGAAGCTACCGTGGGTTCAACTCCCGATAGAGAAAGCGCAAAGGACCGTTTTAAGTTTTTCTGGGTACAGTTTGCACTAACACCGTTGCACTAGTCAGTTAAATACCCCATGTTCACCTTCAAAAAGAGAAGTCTTAACGACACTGGGGCATGCACAGGGATAACGCATAATAGCAGCATGATAGCAGAATAATAAAACTACCGATTGCGTCTGCTTCTGGTGGAAAAAGTCTTACTGGGTAGTTTAAAATATTTTGGTGTATGCACTTGAAACAAATGATTTATTTATTTAAAAAATAAAAATAAAAAAAATCTTCATACCAGCATACACACATCTGTCTGCTGTCTGTAGTGTCACGACTACTATAGTTTATATATGTACCTTACCACCAGCCAGGTTGTTCACGTCAGTCATTCTCTCTCTCTCTCTCTCTCTCTCTCTCTCTCTCTCTCTCTCTCTCTCTCTCTCTCTCTCTCTGCGCGTGTGAAAGATACTGCAAGACTTACAAAGCAGAGTGTACAAAACTGTACATACTTTCGGATGGGCGTTTCGCGTATAAACGGCCACAGGCTTCGCTTCTCAGTAGCAAAGGATCAACGACTCAGCCCCTTTAGTGTAGACACAACTGAAGACGAATGCCGTGTGCTCTTCGCAGATATATATATACGCACACACGCATGTATGCGCGCGCGCGCGCTCACGCACGAACACACACACACACACACACACACACACACACACACACACACACACACACACACACACACACACACACACACACACACACACACACACATACACACACGCGCGCGCGCGCGCACACGAAAACTCTTTATCCAATCCAACCCTCTCTCTCTCTCTCTTTAAGTCACCCTAGAAACTTTCAAGGTACCATCCATGTACCGCCCTGGTAGCTTTTCTGACCTCTCCAAAGTCAGTTCCTGTACGTTAGGAATACCCACGAAAAAGGGCTTAAAACGTTGTTTGGAAGGCACAAAGAATTCGCACACTCTTTTCTAATTTCATTTTCCAGATGTCGTGAGATAAAGCTGCAGAAAACATCACAGGTGTCCAGAGATCAAATCCCAATCTCTCTCTCTCTCTCTCTCTCTCTCTCTCTCTCACACACACACACACACACACACACACACACACACACACACACACACACACACACACACACACACACACACACACACACACACACGCACACACACACGCACACACTCTGCAAACCGTGAGACCTTCAACACAGCAAGTATGTACAACACTTACCTCCCATATATATATATAAAACTCACGCCCGCGCGCGCGCACACACACACACACACACACACACACACACACACACACACACACACACACACACACGACTACACTATATCCAATCCACCCCTCTCTCTTTAAGGCGCAAATTCTTTTCTGACTTGCTTCTTTTGTCCTAATGTCGTCATATAGAGATGTAGAAAACATTGTAAAAGGATGTTCAGGGATCAAATTCAAAAGCAACCGACAGTTCGGGCCTCTCTTTTGGTCTGTACAAGGAGGTGCCACACATTGATAAACACACACAAAACGTCGCACGCACGCAAACACACACACACGCACGCACGCACGCACGTACATGCGCACGCACGAACACACACACACACACACACACACACACACACACACACACACACACACACACACGACTACACTATTTCCAATTGCTCTCTGTTTCCTTATCTATGCTACCCGAGGTATCTTTTCTATCCTCCCAGGTACCGCTCGGATACCCACAAAAAAATGGCCTTAAAAGGTGTACGACAGGTAAAAAGAATTCGCAAATTCTTTTCTCATTAGCTTCTTTTCTCCTAATGTCGTCATGTAGTTGTAAAAGGATGTCCAGGGATCAAATTCAAAAGCAACTGACAGTTCGGGCCTCTCTTTTGGTCGGTACAAGGAGGTGCCACAAATTGTATGCACATGACAAAACATCGCACGCACGCACGCACACACACACACACACACGCACGCACGCACGCACGCACGCACGCACGCACGCACGCACGCACGCACGCACGCACGCACGCACGCACACACACACACACACACACACACACACACACACACACACACACACACACACACACACGTTCGCACTGATACACAAACCCAAAACGCACACGCGCGCGCACACACACTCGCGCGCGCATACACACACACCACACACACGACTACACTATTTCCGATCGCTCTCTGTCTCCCTCTCTCCGCCACACGAGAAGCTTTCACGTACCATCCACGTACCGCCCTGGTACCTTTCCTATCCTCACAGAAACCCTTTCCTGTACCTCTCTGGATACCCACAAACAAAAGCCTTAAAAATGTGTTGGATAGGTACAAAGAATTCGCAATTCTTTTCTGACTAGCTTCTTTGTCCTAATGTCGCTATATAAATATGTAGAAATCATTGTAAAATGATGTCCAGGGATCAAATTCAAAAGCAAACGAGACTTCGGCCTCTCTTTAAGTCTGTACAAGGAGGTGCCACACATTGATACACACACACACAAAACGTCTCACGCACGCAAACACTCACACGCACGCACGCGCGCACGCACGAACACACACACACACACACACACACACACACACACACACACACACACACACACACACACACACACACACACACACACACACACACACACGATTACACTATTTCCAATCGCTCTCTGTTTCCCTATCTCCGCCACCCGAGAAATGTTCAAGGTACCATCCACGTACCGCCCTGGTACCTTTTCTATCCGTTCAGAGACCTTTCCTGTACCTCTCGGACACACACACACACACACACACACACACACACACACACACACACACACACACACACACACACACACACACACACACACACACACACACCACACAAACACGCACGAACGCACGCACGCACGAAGAACGCATGTACACACACACAAACACACACACTCACACACAACTACACTATTTCCGATCGCTCTCTGTCTCCCTCTCTCCGCCACACGAGAAGCTTTCAAGGTACCATCCACGTACCGCCCTGGTACCTTTCTATCCTCTCAGAAACCCTTTCCTGTACCTCTCGGATGCCCACAAACAAGGGGCCTTAAAAGGTGTTTGATAGGTACAAAGAATTCGCAAATTCCTCTTTCTGACTAGCTTCTTTTCTCCTAATGTCGTCATATAAAGATATGGAAAAGATTGTAAAAGGACGTTCAGGGATCAAATTCAAAAGCAACCGAGAGTTCAGGCCTCTCTTACGGTCAATACAAGGAGGTGCCACACATTGATTCACACGCACATACCATCGCACGCACGCAGACACAGACACGCACTCACGTAAGAACACACACACACACACACACACACACACACACAGCTTATTAGGGACAGGGAAGCCCAGGACGGCCACCTCGACTTTCACACAGCTCCTTAGCTCTGACCTAACCGCTCAGAATTCCTAGCGTCGTGACTAACGTAATTGCACCACAGAATCAGTGTTTACATCTATGATCTCTCCCCCCCCCCCCCCCCCCTCTTCGTAAAGTAAACATGATGCTTAACGTCAACAGAAACCCTAAGGCCTATAGTAAAAACGGGGAGAAGGGGAGGGGGTGTTATGTGGTGGGGGAAGAGTGTATATATGTATATATATATATATACTCTTCCCCCACCATATATATCGCTACACTGTCACCACCAGAATGACTCCTGCATTAGATGGGCAGCGATGAGAGCCATTTTAATGTTTCATTGTGAGGACAAAACTTACAAGACAGTGTCCACAAACTACAGCCGTTTTTGAAAAAAAAAGGAGAGCCGAAGTGAAATCGAGCCGCGGCCCTTCTGCTACGCCTTACTGCTAGGCCAAACCGTCTCTCCTCTCTCCCTCTCTGGTTCCCTCTCCCCGAAACTAGTAAAAGCAGGGTAACGGGTCTGAGGCCCCCTTTGCCAGTGGCGTAACCACGCGCCTGTCAAAACGCCAGTAAGTGCGTGATAAGGGCAGTTCATATAACTGGTCTTGGGTGCGCTCTTGCATGCTACTTGTAAACAAATTGTAACCTCTGAAGCTGTCGGTGTGCTCTCGGCGCACAAAGAGAGTTTGGGGGCCAGCGATGGGTCAAGTGCATCACTGTCAAGTGAATAACTGAACTTGGCCGGCAGTTGCGCGAGCTAGGTAGGAACGTACACGTGGTGAGTTGGCATGGGTTAGGGGGATGCGGGGGGGGGGGGGGGGGGAGCACTGGCTTTTTTTGTTTTTGTTTTTGTTTTGTTTGTTTGTTTGTTGTTGCACACCATTGGTTTCATGCTATTCATAGCCAAGGTCCGAGCCGAACCTTGGGCCAGGACACCCGAGACTTAGGCTAGCGATTTCGCGCGGGACTATACTGCCTGTTTTTATTGTCGACAGGTTAGCGTTTTCACGACTAGTGAGCTCTTCGAGATCGCTTGATGTTGCAGAAGTAAAACATAACGAATCACACCCAGAATCTGGGCCTGCCATGCATGCTTACCGATCATTAACGTGGGAAGTACGTCGCAAGGAAATGAACAAAGCTTTTCAGTGCGCATGCCCTGATGGGATAGCCCCGTCTAAAATTAGCACGTAGTGAAACGGGAATTGACGTTTTAATTTTGCTCTCAGCGCAAAGTCAGCCACTTTTGTCTCGGCATCTGTCAGGAGGGTACGTTAGTGTAGGTAGTCGAAGTCGCTTCGACAGGCCACACCGGCTCTGAACCAAAGAGCGGGCAAGGGTCTAATTACGATGACGTGACGTCACCTCGCGTGAACAGCCCATCTGTCACAGCAAAGTCCACTTCATGGGAAAGTGTCAAGTGGGCTGGCAGCCAACTAAGGGCCTGTGGAACTCTTTAAAGTGATGACCAGGGTCCTCTCAGCTTTTCAGGACGCGATTGGTGCTGGAGCCTTAACGGGACATGGTATCAACATGTGTCTATGTGTGTGTGTGTGTGTGTGTGTGTGTGTGTGTGTGTGTGTGTGTGTGTGTGTGTGTGTGTGTGTGTACACCTTAAGTGGAGGAATGATGTCGAATACCAGTGATTGGAGTTTAAATCCTCTCCTCATTTTCCCTGCTGTAGGGTACTGCCGACGCAGACACCGATGCTAGGAGCCCAGCCCCAGAAGTTTTCTCTCTCTCTCTCTCTCTCTCTCTCTCTCTCTCTCTCTCTCTCTCTCTCTCTCTATTTATATATATATAATATATGAAACGTTGTAACAAAAAAACAAACAAAAAAAAATCAATAAAAAATAATAATCAGGAAATGTGTGTAAGAAATGTGTATAAGTTTAGTTCTAAGTCCAGTGTGCAATACAAGTAGCAAGGCTGACAGTGGAGTAGCCTCCTACTTAAAAATATATTGACGGAGTTTTTGTTGTCGGTAGAAGGATCAAAGCTGGTCGCGGTCACAAATGACAATTTGCAAAGAAGTTAGACCATAATTATTTGTCTACATCACCATTGAGAGTACCTGGGGAAAATAATAATGACGAAACTTGTTAGGCGCATAGTATGCCATGAACACCAGTACGCACTATACAATCAAACAGTTTGACCCACCATCCCTCCCGCCACCACAAAAAAAAAAATAAAAAAAAAGAAGAAGAAGAAGAAAAGAAACAGTCAAGGTCAGTCCACTTTTAACTTCAACCCCATCAAACCATAGCAGTCTTCCATCAAACGTGTTACATCTACAGGGTATCCACAACACATGCTCAAAGCACAAGATTATTCAATACCTACGTAATCATGTTTGACACAGCTGACACATATGGCCTTGTAATTTACCCAAAACACAGAATAAATTCATTTTAATCATTATCTGAAGCGGGGATAATAAAACACAACACAACACAGCGCGCGAGTGCATTCACGTACATCGACACACATCGAGGGAAGAAGAAAGATGTATTACAATGCTGCTGGAAAAGAGTGACAAACCGTGCACGGAATGAATTTTTCGGTACGTTTTATAACGCGGCGACAAAACATGCCGGTGTAACAAAACGTGCAGGCAGAACTTCGCAATATGACACGGGGTGACAAACCAGTGTGTCATATGAATACAGACAAAGAAAGAAAATCCTTATCTATCGTTAAAAGACCCTCTTCTGGCTTCAGAGAATGTGGACGACAATTTTTAACATCTTTCTCACACCGATCACAAATGCCCATATTTTGTATGGTGGCACATGCCATTTTGCATCTGATCACTTAATTCTTCACATTGCATCTCTTTCTTGGCGGCCCCCCTCCTTCCTACCCAACTCTTGTTGCTTGTGGTGGTGGTGGTGATGTTAGACTTATTAAACGCCGAGGTACTGCATTTATAGCCTACACTGCTTATTTGAATGTTAACAGTTCAGTTCAATGTTGCTTTACAGCCACATAAACCACAGGGCTTAATAGGGTCGGGGAGCCCAGGACGGCCACCTCGACTTTCACACAACTCCTGAGCTTTGAAGAGGTGTTACAAGTAAACATGGTGCTTAACGTCCACAGAAACCACAAGGCTTATTAGGGACGAGGAAGGGGTGTTAAAGTAAACATCGTGCTAGCGTCCACAGAAACCACAAGGCTTATTAGGGACTGAAGGGTGTTAACAAACATTCTCATTTTATATCTCTCGTTTCAGTATGCTGTATTGCTTCTGAGCATTCTAGTTCAGCAAAGTGCCACGCTTCGCAAGAGAAGAGACGGGAGAAAGCCCTGGCGGCTAGATTAAAGGCTACGCAAAACGGATTAGGTGGATAGGGGTCAGTTATCAAAGCGGCAGGCCCTCATCCCTGCAAAACCTCTTGTCATCAAGGTAACAAGTGGATTCCAATAACGACAGCAGTCTCTGATGTACCGCATGTCGGAGAGAGAGAGAGAGAGAGAGAGAGAGAGAGAGAGAGAGAGAGAGAGAGAGAGAGAGAGCCAATGTTCTCGCAGCTTTCCCTAGCTGAACACTCGGGGGTCACCCGGTATATCTGTGCAACTGTACATTGACAAATTGTGTTGTCCTTAATATGCTTTTTAGCACCTGAGGACATTCAACAAAATGTATGGTATGACACATTTTGTGCATTGCGTGGAGAGAGGATTATCTGTGACCGCGATTTTGATTACCTTGCCACATGGGCAGCCACATGCAAAAATGGCCAATGATTAATTTTTACGCGATAAGCCCGTACTAGACAGACTCAGGAAAACCTGAGCAGAAGAGGCATGCATGCTATTTACTGCTGTAAGTAGGCCAAGCAGCCAGTGATTTTGTCTAGTTCAAACCCCAAAACACAGTTGTCTGAAGTCCGTTCCGAAGCATGAGTAGAAAAGATCAAGTCACACTCAGTGAATCTTAGTTTTCCGAAGGGGAGTAACTGCTCTGTCTTCTCAAATTTTATTCTTCTGTTTCCTCTGTTTTTGTTTCCCCTCGGGGCACGAGACCTTTTCAGTACCCAACGGACACCTTTTTCCTATCTTTGGCAGCTGTCTGCATGACTGTCTATAGGATCAGTCTGAGAAGGGTATTGTTTGTCAGTCTGCATGACTATGTATAGGATCAGTCTGAGAAGGGTATTGTTTGTCAATCTGCATGACTATGTATAGGATCAGTCTGAGAAGGGTATTGTTTGTCAGTCTGCATGACTAGCTATCTGTCTGTATAGCTGTTAGACCTGCTGGTCGGCTCTGTCTCTATCTGTCTGTCTTGCTGCATTCACTGTTGTCCATAGTGGCTTCCATGGTTGTCCTTGGTCCATCCCCAGGCGGATGGAGATGGCAACCTTGGTGCTCTGTGGAGATATATGTGTTGATGGCTTTGCATCTTTGGGAGAACAGCTTTTGCCTTGCTGCATTCACTGTTGTCACTGTACTGTTCTTTTCATACATGAACTAGACAAAATCACTGGCTGCTTGGCCTACTTACAGCAGTAAATAGCATGCATGCCTCTTCTGCTCAGGTTTTCCTGAGTCTGTCTGATGTACTTCCTGTGCGGGCTTATTAAAATTAATCATTGGCCATTTTTGCATGTGCTGCCCATGTGGCAAGGTAATCAATATCGCGGTCACAGACAATCCTCTCTCTACGGAATGCACAAAATGTGTCATACCATACATTTTGTTTAATGTCCTCAGGTGCAAAAAAAGAAAGAGTATATTAGGGACAATACAATTTGTCAATGTACAGTTGCACAGATATACCGGGTGACCCCCGAGTGTTCAGCTAGACAAAGCTGCGACAACATTGGCCTTTTTCTCTCTCCCCAGGGCTCGTGCATTTGCCTGAGAGGCGGTACATCAGAGACTGCTGTCCTTATTGGAATCCACTTGTTGCCCTGATGACAAGAGGTTTTGCAGGGGTGAGGGCCTGCTAATTTGATAACTGACCCCTATCCACCTAATCCCGTTTTGCGTAGCCTTTAATCTGGCCGCCAGGGCTTTCTCCCGTCTCTTGTGGCTGAACTTAAATGTTCAGAAGCAATACAGCATAGTGAAACGAGAGATATAAAATGAGAATGTTTTGTTAACACCCTTCAGTCCGATCCCTAATAAGCCTTGTGGTTTCTGTGGGCGCTAAGCACGATGTTTACTTTAACACCCCTTCCCCGTCCCGAATAAGCCTTGTGGTTTCTGTGGACGTTAAGCACCATGTTTACTTGTAACACCTCTTCAAAGCTCAGGAGTTGTGTGAAAGTCGAGGTGGCCATCCTGGGCTCCCCGACCCTACTAAGCCCGGTGGTTTCTGTGGCTGTAAAGCAACATTGAACTGAACTGTTAGCATTCAAATAAACAGTGTAGGTTATAAATGCAAGGTGAAAGGGAAAAGGATGAGGTTGTCGGTGTTAGTCAATAAAATGTTGCCTTATGACTTTGCCCCTCACGATTAATGGAAGATGGCTTACACCGCTGTTAATGCAGAATCATTCTGGTGGTGACTGCGTTGGGTTAGTATAGTTTCCCTTCCCCCCACCTCTTTGAGTTCGGCTCCCTCAAGTACCTCGGCGTTTAGTAAGTCTAACATCACCACCACCACCACCAACAACAACAAGAGTTGGGTAGGAAGGAGGGCCGCCAAGAAAGAGATGCAATGTGAAGAATTAAGTGATCAGATGCAAAATGGCATGTGCCACCATACAAAATATGGGCATTTATGATCCGTGTGAGAAAGATGTTAAAAACTGTCGTCCACATTCTTTGAAGCCAGAAGAGGGTCTTTTAACGATAGATAAGGATTTTGTTTGTTTGTTTGTCTGTAATTATCTTAGACCATAGGGGACAAAATCATAAAGACAATAATGAAAATGCTGGATCGCTGTACATGAAGCAGTTCACGTCTTAGAGCGGCTATGCCTATTGTTCATGTTACTTTTCGCCGTTTATATCACACTTCACTGATCAAACTACATTTTGCTGATCACAGCATGTACCGTTACTGCTTTTTACTGTTTATATTACATGTTTGTGTTCCTTGTTACTGTTTATGATTCTGCGTGTTCATGATATGTTACAATATTATAAAACTGATTTCCATCTTAGACATCATTGCCCACAATTTTCACTTTTATGTTGCTTTTTGCAGTCCGTGATGGAAAATTGAAATAAGTCAACGAAACAAATTGCCCTAATATAACCATCATGGCTGACTGGGTGTCAAAAGCCAATTATAACAATCCTCTTTTCACAATCTACCATACTTTACAGTTTGCGAAACATAAACATATGTATTGGGAGAAAAAAGAAGTTTATCGATTACTACGGCCACGAATGCGAGAACACTTTCGGTATGCCTCTCGTGCACCACCGAGCCGAACTGGCGCCGAGAATGTTAAAGATGGGCCTTTTTCCGGTGTTTTGTCACCCGGTGTCATATTGCGAAGTTCTGCCTGCACGTTTTGTCACACCGGCATGTTTTGTCGCCGCATTATAAAACGTACCGAAAAAATCATTATGTGCACGGTTTGTCACTCTTTTCCAGCAACATTGTAATACATCTTTCCTCTTCCCTCGATGTGTGTCGATGTACGTGAATGCACTCGCGTGCTGTGTTGCGTTGTGTTTTATTATCCCCGCTTCAGATAATGATTAAAATGAATTTATTCTGTATTCTGGGTAGATTACAAGGCCATAGGTGTCAGCTGTGTCAAACATGATTGCGTAGGTATTGAATAATCTTGTGCTTTGAGCATGTGTTGTGTGTGCCCTGTAGATATAACACGTTTGATGGAAGACTGCTATGGTTTGATGGGGTTGAAGGTAAACGTGGACTGACCTTGACTGGGTTTTTTTGTTTGTTTTTTTATTGGGGGGGGGGGGGGGGGGTCAAACTGTTTCATTGTATAGTGCGTACTGGTGTTTATGACATACTATGCGCCTAACAAGTTTTCGTCATTATTATTTTCCCCAGGTACTCTCAATGGTCACGTAGACAATGTGGTCTAACTTCTTTTGCAAACTGTCATTTGTGACCGCGACCGGCTTTGGTCGTTCTACCGACAACAAAAATTCCATCAATATTTATATTTCTAAGTAGGAGGTTACTCCATTGTGTCAGCCTTGCTACTTGCATTGCACACTGGACTTAGAACTAAAGTTACACACACTTCTTGATTTTTTGTTTTTTGTTAGAACGTTTCATATATATATATAACTGATAAAAATCAAAGAAAAACAAGTTGGCATAAAAGTTCCAAAAGTTTCGGCTGACGCCTTCCTCGGGGGTTTATTCTTAACAACTGAACCGGGTAAAAACACGGTTCACACAACGATTCTAAAATATCAGGTGACTAAAATTCGAAGAATAAAAAAACAACGACTAAGACCGAACTATAAATATGTAACGTCTCTAGTGCGTGAAGGGATCAAATGTCGTCGAGCCGCAACTGAGAACGCTAGCAGGTTAGGTTATAAACATGTCTGCGTTAATTACTTGCACGTGGCATCTCATGACTATCAGTATCAGGAAGTGATCCAGCACACACACAAACACATCCACACACTCGCCCTCACAGATTAGCTTTGGTTTGACTTTTCCATAAATAATTATCTTGTGTATTCCACCTTCCACTATCCACAGACTTGGAAGATACCTTAAAGTTTTCTTCCATAAATTCAGTGTAAGACCCTAATGAGAAATTATAAAGTGAAGCGATGTGTTTGATGATACACCGGTTGTAAAGTGTCTTTTCACAGGTTTGTAGCTCAGACTTTCGTAACCCGCACGAACGATTTTGTGTTGACTTAATTGTTGTTTAGGTTCTCAGGGAATGAGACAGCCAGATAAAGTTTACCTCGCTATATTGGCTTTTCCAACCTTTGTGCCTTCTAACCCCTTCTTTTGTCTGCTTATAACATGCTTGTGACTTATGTTTTTGATTCAGTAATATTTGGAACTTTCATTCTCCACTTGAATTCGTGTTGAAAGAGAGGTGGGAGTTAAGCGAGATTTTTTTTTTTAAATAGAACGATTCTGTGAGTGAGCGAGTGTGTGGATGTGTGTGTGTGTGTGTGTGTGTGTGGGTGTGGGTGTGTGTGTGCTGGATCACTTCCTGATACTGATAGTCATGAGATGCCACGTGCAAGTAATTAACGCAGACATGTTTATAACCTAACCTGCTAGCGTTCTCAGTTGCGGTGGCCACAGAATCGCTCGACGACATTTGATCCCTTGACACACTAGAGACGTTACACACACACACACACACACACACACACACACACACACACACACACACACACACACACACATATATATATATATATATAGAGAGAGAGAGAGAGAGAGAGAGAGAGAGAGAGAACTTCTGGTAGCGCTGGGCTCCTAGCATCGGTGTCTGCGTCAACAGTACCCTACAGCAGGGAAAGTGAGGAGAGGATTTAAACTCCAATCACTGGTATTCGACATCATTCCTCCTCTTAGGGTGTACACACACACACACACACACACACACACACACACACACACACACACACACACACACACACACACATGTTGACACCCTATCCCGTTAAGGCTCCAGCACCAATCGCGTCCTGAAAAGCTGAGGGGACCCTGGTCATCACTTTAAAGAGTTCCACAGACCCTTAGTTGACTGCCAGCTAGTCCACTTGACACTTTCCCATGAAGTGGACTTTGCTGTGACAGATGGGCTGTTCACGCGAGGTGACGTCACCTCATCGTAATTAGATCCGTGCCCGCTCTTTGGTTGAGAGCCGTTGTGTGGCCTGGCGAAGCGACTTCGACTACCTACACTAACGTATCCACCTGACAGATGCCGAGACAAAAGTGGCTGACTTCGCGCTGAGAGCAAAATTAAAACGTCAGCTCCCGTGTCACTACGTGCTAATTTTAGACGGGGTTATATCCCATCAGGGCATGCGCACTGACAAGCTTTGTTCATTTCCTTGTGACGTACTTCCCACGTGTAATGATCGGTAAGCATGCATGGCAGGCCCAGATTCTGGATGTGATTCGTTATGTTTTACTTCTGCAACATCCAAGCGATCTCGAAGAGCTAGGTCACTAGCCGTGAAAACGCTAAACTGTCAATAATAAAAACAGGCAGTATAGTCCCGCGCGCGCGCGCGCACACACACACACACACACACACACACACACACACACACACACACACACACACACACACACACACACACACACACAAAGGGTTCAAGTATAACTATGATCTCGGGTGTCCTGGCCCAAGGTTCGGCTCGGACTTTGGCTATGAATAGCATGAAACCAATGCTGTGCAACAACATACAAACAAAACAGCCAGTGCCCCCCCAACCCCTCCACCCCACCCCCACCCCCCTAACCCTAGCCAACCCACCACGTGTACGTTCCTGCCTAGCTCGCGCAACTGCCAGCCGAGTTTTGTGATCCACTTGACAGTGATGCACTTGACCCATCGCTGGCTCCCCAACTCTCTTTGTGCGCCGAGAGCACACCGACAGCTTCAGAGGTTACAATTTGTTTACAAGTAGCATGCAACAGTGGCACCCAAGACCCAGTTTTATGAACTGCCCTTATCACGCACTTACTGGCGTTTTGACAGGCGCGTGGTTACGCCACTGACAATGGGGGCCTCAGACCCGTTACCCTGATTTTACTATTTAAACGTGAGTAAAAGATGTTCAAGAAGCTATGTAGCTTTCGCGCGAGACTCGAACACGTATTTGCTTTATCAAATTTTCTTGCAAAGAATCAGCTGAATTTTGAAGTGGAGTCGTCTACATCGATAAAACTAATTCCACAAAATGTGCTATGTGTTCACAGCTGGAAGCTTCACAGTTGTTGACCACGACAGCGAGGTCACAGATCAGATGCGATTAAGCCATGGATGCATAGACAAAGAATGGCACGATAAAAGAACAACAAAATCACTGATAAATCCTCCCTGTGAAGCAGTGCTGTGTATGAAGCAGTGCTGTGCAGATGTTGGTGCCCTTCAACTTGACAGCTCTGACCTCCTTCACAGCTACAACTCTGGTCTGCGAGAGGTCCTTGACAAACACGCCCCTCTTAGACATCGTCGCATCACTGACCGTCCCTCCGCACCCTGGCTTACAGTGCAGATCAAGGAGGCGAAGCAACAACGAAGATGTGCTGAACGGCGCTGGAGAAAGTCAGGACTTACTGTGCACAGACAAATCTTCATCCACCACGACGAGAAAGTGAAGAAACTCTTCCTGCAAGCAAAGAAGAACTACGTGTGCAACAAGATCGAGCGCAGTTCTTCTTGCAAAGTTCTCTTCCACATCACAGATCAGTTGTCGGGCAAGAAGAAGGACAGCACCTTCCCAAGCTCCATCCCCACTGTTGATCTCCCAGATACGTTTGGAGATTTCTTCTCGAGTAAGATCCAGAGACTGAGGGATGAGCTTGATGCTACGTCTGGACAGCCTGACTTCTCGGTCTTCTGTGGTCCCACTCTTGAAACCTTCTCCCTTGTGACAGAGCAGCAAGTGAAGAACATCATCCTTAAAGCCCCCAAAAAAGCCATGCATGCTTAACCCCGTCCCGACATGCCTAGTGCACGAGTGTCTTGATGATTTGATCCCCACCATCACTGCCATCATCAATGAGTACCTTGTATCTGGTATTGTCCCCCACCCTTCAAGCAAGCTATTGTGCTTCCCTTCTAAATAAAAGCCTAACTTAGACAGAAATGTGCTTAAGAACCATCGCCCTGTTTTCAACCTACACTTCCTTTCAAAGATTCTTGAAAAGGTTGTCCTTCAACAGCTGTCTGACCATCTGAATGCAACAGACACACTTGAGCCATTTCAGTCGGCATACAGAGCAGACCACAGCACTCAAACCCTGTTGTTGAGAGTCACAAATGACCTGCTCATGGCCTGTGATCAAGGATCTGTTTCCATTCTGTCACTCCTGGACCTCTCAGCAGCGTTTGATACGCTTGACCACAATATACTGCTGAAGAGAGTAAGGCTGACCTTTGGCATATCTGATGTAGTGCTGCGATGACTGGAGTCATATTTGACTGAACGTAACCAGACAGTGTTGGCTGGAGGCAAGGCATCCCAGCCTACAGTATTGAAGTATGGTGTACCTCAAGGTTCTGTGTTGGGCCCAGTACTGTTCACCATGTACATCACGCCATTGGGCCATGTCATTAGGCACCACAAAACATTGTACCACTTATTTGCAGATGAACGCAGCTGCACAAATCTTCCAGCCCTGAGCACTTTGCTAAACTACTGCTGGACATCCAGTCTTGTGCAGAATCTGTGAGAGGCTTGCAACAGGCTGAAAATGAATGAGACAAGACGGAGATCATGCCTGTTGGAACTAAAGCAAAGCTTAAAGCTGTCCCACAAACCTCTTCTCTGACTCTGTCTGGTTCCACTATACCATTCTCTTACAAAGTTAGAAACCTAGGGATCTATCTTGACAGCAATCTTTCCATGGATCAACATGTCAACTTTCTCTGCAGATCTGTCTTTCTAGAATTACGCAGAATAGGACATCTTAGGCGCCACCTAACTGTTGATGCCCTGTTTTAGTTGATGATGTTAATAATGTTAGCCAGTTTATTGCCTAATAACATATTGTTTAAATGACATATAAATTTAAGAAACTTTATTTTCTAAATATTAATGTTTTTGTTTGTTTTGTTTGTTTGTTGTTGTTTGTTTTTTGTCTTACTGTTGAACTGCTAGTGTATTTTAATTTAATCAAAATTAATTAAGTTAGTGCGTTTATGCTTTAAGTTATTACAGTAACACGATTTTAATTTAAAACAAAATTTTAAAATCAGTTGGTCATAATCTTTGTCATGTCAGATGCAACTGTATTAACTAGATACTGTTGTTGTTTTTGTTGTTGTTGTTTTTAATGCATGTATTTCTTAGCTATGTATTGAGTCTGATATGTGAAGCTGCACTGTCCTTGGAGCTCGTTTTTGCAGAACTGGGACAGGCGCATTATAAATAAAATTTATTATTATTTACTATTATTATGTCGACCACAAAAACGCGCTGTGATTAGCCCAGAAACAGTTCATGAAGTGCTAATAAATTAACGTGTCGCCAAATCATGACTAACAGCAAACAACAGACCAGTGTGCACAGTGCGGGTGTCAGCAGCAAGCATATTCCCTGTGTCTGTATTAAACACCGAAATAGCTGTTCCAGGTCACAGTTACCTTTAAATCTACACCAGATTTGCTCGGCGAGGTGCTTTCGAATCGGAGAGAGACAGACAGACACACAGACACAAACAGAGGGACAGAGACAGAGAAGAGAAGAAAAAAGGGGAAGAAGTTTACACCATGTAACATTATATGCAGGCCTGCTTACACCAACACAAGGCCCACGACACTCAATTAAACAAAAGGGTGACAGCGAGGAAAGAGAGAATGGGTACAACATTGCTTGACTTTAGACAGACGTTAATGTTGCAGGTAATACTAATAGACCACACACCTCCAGACCCTTCAAATATCGCTTGCGGCTTAGTTACTCGCAACATCTGTGATTTGTGTTTGAGCGCTTGTTCTAGTCTAATGAGTAAATTGCTGTAGTAATGTATTATTACTACTTATGTACTTATAAGGAATGTATGGAGAGAGACAGAGACAGAGACAGAGACAGACAGACAGAGACAGATACAGAGACAGAGACAGACAGACAGAGACAGATACAGAGACAGAGAGGAGTGTGTGTGGGGTGGGGGGTGGAGTGGGGTGAGATTTGTTGTTGAGAGTATTGTTCATTTACTAATTGTAATGAGTATTTGAGTGGGCGAGCTTGTGCATAATTATACAGTTATTGTTTGCTACGTGATATGTTAATGGTAGACTACAATATTTAAGCTTCTGTTTGTGGAAACGTATGTCAGTGTAGTTTTTGTTATGAGTTGTTTGTACTGCGCAGTGAGTTTAACTCTGGTTAGAGAATTATTATTGTGTGACTGTAGCTTTGCTTTCTAGCCCCCAGGGGCAAAAAGCTTAATAATAAAACTTTGAAACCTTAGTCAGACCATTGCAAACTCTCTGAACCGCATAAACTGAATACCTTGCGGACTGACATATTTCTGCTCCTGCCAAGTGTAATACAACCTCGCTACCCTGATGTCGGAATGTATGATGTTTCTGCAGTCTCATAGTTTTGTGTCTATCGTCACCTTCCGGGTACAGCCGACTACTGTTTCTCAAAATCACCTGACATACCCACCAGCAGCACAAGCTCCTGAAACCAGATACACCGTAATTCTCTTTACTTTTTATTTCTTGTTTGTTTGGACTGTTCTCTTGTGCACTGCGCTCTTGTCGTAGCTAGGTGACTGAATGAGTCATTGTAACCTTTTACAGCGCGTTTTGAATATATATCCCATGAAGTGGTGTTACTGACAGCGCTATTTGGTTATCACATGGATGGTGCCGCGTGAAACTGCTGCCGTCTCGGGGCACAATTGTTAATGTTAATGTTAATGGTGCTGAACATTTTGATAACTGTACATTGTTTCGTTGTTCTTTATTGCCTTTGTACATTTCATTGCTCTCTTTCTAATATGGCAGACACATTTGTTAAGTGAATCAGCTGGACTTTGATTTCACCCCATTTTTATGGACTTTGTCTGAAGCAATAAAGAATAAAGTGTCAAAGCTCTCTCTCTCTCTCTCTCTCTCTCTCTCTCTCTCTCTGTATGTCTGTCACCCTTTCATGGGTGACAGAACGTGCAGGTATCGACAAACAATACCCTCCTCATGCTGATCCTATAGTCATGCAGATTGACAAACAGTACCCTTTTCGGACTGATCCTATATATAGTCATGCAGATTGACAAACAGTACCCTTCTCAGACTGGCAAGTCCTACTGCACCTCCATTTCTTTTTTCCATCGCATTGCACTGCTCATGTGCTTGCATGATCATGTGCTTGTGCACAACAGATCCACCATAGCAAAAGGCTTGATACACTGATGGGTGCCTCCGAGTTGACAGCTGTCATAAAGGTACACTGATAACCATTTGGCGTAGTTGATTTGGATTTGTTGTGCACAAGCACATGACCATGCAAGCACATGAGCAGTGC
>OY757553.1:15403327-15405827 GCA_963584105.1 Alviniconcha strummeri | reverse complement strand
CCATCTATAGCGACTGACAAGGTTGTGAATGGACCGGCCCCTGAAAACAGCTACAGCATATGACAAGTTCCAACACACAGTCCCAGTACACTCCCAGAGGAGAACTAGCTGCACCTCTGCGTAGGTACACAGGAGTTACAATAAAGGTACCGTTTAAGCTCCGCCCCAAAGACAGGAAAAAGGTGTCCGATGGG
Source organism: Alviniconcha strummeri (assembly GCA_963584105.1). Taxonomy (NCBI): domain Eukaryota; kingdom Metazoa; phylum Mollusca; class Gastropoda; family Provannidae; genus Alviniconcha; species Alviniconcha strummeri. The sequence continues at coordinate 15,405,633 of OY757553.1, read as the reverse complement.
TGCTGAAAAATGTGTCGTGCCCCGAGAGGAAACAAAAACCGAGGAAACAGAGGAATAAAATTTGACAAGACAGAGCAGTTACTCCCCTTCGGAAAACTGAGACTGACTGAGTGTGACTCATGCTTCGGAACGGACTTCAGACAACTGTGTTTTGGGGGTTGAACTAGACAAAATCACTGGCTGCTTGGCCTACTTACAGCAGTAAATAGCATGCACGCCTCTTCTGCTCAGGTTTTCCTGAGTCTGTCTGATGTACTTCCTGTGCGGGCTTATTAAAATTAATCATTGGCCATTTTTGCATGTGCTGCCCATGTGGCAAGGTAATCAATATCGCGGTCACAGACAATCCTCTCTCTACGGAATGCACAAAATGTGTCATAACATACATTTTGTTTAATGTCCTCAGGTGCAAAAAAAGAGAGTATATTAGGGACAATACAATTTGTCAATGTACAGTTGCACAGATATACCGGGTGACCCCCGAGTGTTCAGCTAGACAAAGCTGCGACAACATTGGCCTTTTTCTCTCTCCCCAGGGCTCGTGCATTTGCCTGAGAGGCGGTACATCAGAGACTGCTGTCCTTATTGGAATCCACTTGTTGCCCTGATGACAAGAGGTTTTGCAGGGGTGAGGGCCTGCTGATTTGATAACTGACCCCTATCCACCTAATCCCGTTTTGCGTAGCCTTTAATCTGGCCGCCAGGGCTTTCTCCCGTCTCTTGTGGCTGAACTTAAATGTTCAGAAGCAATACAGCATAGTGAAACGAGAGATATAAAATGAGAATGTTTTGTTAACACCCTTCAGTCCGATCCCTAATAAGCCTTGTGGTTTCTGTGGACGCTAAGCACGATGTTTACTTTAACACCCCTTCCCCGTCCCGAATAAGCGTTGTGGTTTCTGTGGCCGTTAAGCACCATGTTTACTTGTAACACCTCTTCAAAGCTCAGGAGTTGTGTGAAAGTCGAGGTGGCCATCCTGGGCTCCCCGACCCTACTAAGCCCGGTGGTTTCTGTGGCTGTAAAGCAACATTGAACTGAACTGTTAGCATACAAATAAACAGTGTAGGTTATAAATGCAAGGTGAAAGGGAAAAGGATGAGGTTGTCGGTGTTAGTCAATAAAATGTTGCCTTATGACTTTGCCCCTCACGATTAATGGAAGATGGCTTACACCGCTGTTAACGCAGAATCATTCTGGTGGTGACTGCGTTGGGTTAGTATAGTTTCCCTTCCCCCCACCTCTTTGAGTTCGGCTCCCTCAAGTACCTCGGCGTTTAGTAAGTCTAACATCACCACCACCACCACCAACAACAACAAGAGTTGGGTAGGAAGGAGGGCCGCCAAGAAAGAGATGCAATGTGAAGAATTAAGTGATCAGATGCAAAATGGCATGTGCCACCATACAAAATATGGGCATTTATGATCCGTGTGAGAAAGATGTTAAAAACTGTCGTCCACATTCTTTGAAGCCAGAAGAGGGTCTTTTAACGATAGATACGGATTTTGTTTGTTTGTTTGTCTGTAATTATCTTAGACCATAGGGGACAAAATCATAAAGACAATAATGAAAATGCTGGATCGCTGTACATGAAGCAGTTCACGTCTTAGAGCGGCTATGCCTATTGTTCATATTACTTTTCGCCGTTTATATCACACTTCACTGATCAAGCTACATTTTGCTGATCACAGCATGTACCCTTACTGCTTTTTACTGTTTATATTACATGTTTATGTTCATTGTTACTGTTTACGATTCTACGCGTTCATGATATGTTACAGTATAAAACTGATTTCCATCTTAGACATCATTGCCCACAATTTTCACTTTTATGTCTCTTTTTGCAGTCCTTGATGGAAAATTGAAATAAGTCAACGAAACAAATTGCCCTAATATAACCGTCATGGCTGACTGGGTGTCAAAAGCCAATTATAACAATCCTCTTTTCACAATCTACCATACTTTACAGTTTGCGAAACATAAACATATGTATTGGGAGAAAAAAGAAGTTTATCGATTACTACGGCCACGAATGCGAGAACACTTTCGGTATGCCTCTCGTGCACCACCGAGCCGAACTGGCGCCGAGAATGTTAAAGATGGGCCTTTTTCCGGTGTTTTGTCACCCGGTGTCATATTGCGAAGTTCTGCCTGTACGTTTTGTCACACCGGCATGTTTTGTCGCCGCAATATAAAACGTACCGAAAAAATCATTACGTGCCCGGTTTGTCACTCTTTTCCAGCAACATTGTAATACATCTTTCCTCTTCCCTCGATGTGTGTCGATGTACGTGAATGCACTCGCGTG
>OY757553.1:15395827-15398327 GCA_963584105.1 Alviniconcha strummeri | reverse complement strand
TATTGCCTAATAACATATTGTTTAAATGACATATAAATTTAAGAAACTTTATTTTCTAAATATTATTGTTTTTGTTTGTTTTGTTTGTTTGTTGTTGTTTGTTTTTTGTCTTACTGTTGAACTGCTAGTGTATTTTAATTTAATCAAAATTAATTAAGTTAGTGCGTTTATGCTTTAAGTTATTACAGTAACACGATTTTAATTTAAAACAAAATGTTAAAATCAGTTGGTCATAATCTTTGTCATGTCAGATGCTACTGTATTAACTAGATACTGTTTTTTGTTGTTGTTGTTTTTAATGCATGTATTTCTTAGCTATGTATTGAGTCTGATATGTGAAGCTGCACTGTCCTTGGAGCTCGTTTTTTGCAGAACGGGACAGGCGCATTATAAATAAAATTTATTATTATGTCGACCACAAAAACGCGCTGTGATTAGCCCAGAAACAGTTCATGAAGTGCTAATAAATTAACGTGTCGCCAAATCATGACTAACAGCAAACAACAGACCAGTGTGCACAGTGCGGGTGTCAGCAGCAAGCATATTCCCTGTGTCTGTATTAAACACCGAAATAGCTGTTCCAGGTCACAGGTACCTTTAAATCTACACCAGATTTGCTCGGCGAGGTGCTTTCGAATCGGAGAGAGACAGACAGACACACAGACACAAACAGAGGGACAGAGACAGAGAAGAGAAGAAAAAAGGGGAAGAAGTTTACACCATGTAACATTATATGCAGGCCTGCTTACACCAACACAAGGCCCACGACACTCAATTAAACAAAAGGGTGACAGCGAGGAAAGAGAGAATGGGTACAACATTGCTTGACTTTAGACAGACGTTAATGTTGCAGGTAATACTAATAGACCACACACCTCCAGACCCTTCAAATATCGCTTGCGGCTTAGTTACTCGCAACATCACTGATTTGTGTTTGAGCGCTTGTTCTAGTCTAATGAGTAAATTGCTGTAGTAATGTATTATTACTACTTATGTACTTATAAGGAATGTATGGAGAGAGAGAGACAGAGACAGAGACAGAGAGACAGAGACAGATACAGAGACAGAGAGGAGTGTGTGTGGGGTGGGGGGTGGAGTGGGGTGAGATTTGTTGTTGAGAGTATTGTTCATTTACTAATTGTAATGAGTATTTGAGTGGGCGAGCTTGTGCATAATTATACAGTTATTGTTTGCTACGTGATATGTTAATGGTAGACTACAATATTTAAGCTTCTGTTTGTGGAAACGTATGTCAGTGTAGTTTTTGTTATGAGTTTTTTGTACTGCGCAGTGAGTTTAACTCTGGTTAGAGAATTATTATTGTGTGACTGTAGCTTTGCTTTCTAGCCCCCAGGGGCAAAAAGCTTAATAATAAAACTTTGAAACCTTAGTCAGACCATTGCAAACTCTCTGAACCGCATAAACTGAATACCTTGCGGACTGACATATCTCTGCTCCTGCCAAGTGTAATACAACCTCGCTACCCTGATGTCGGAATGTATGATGTTTCTGCAGTCTCATAGTTTTGTGTCTATCGTCACCTTCCGGGTACAACCGACTACTGTTTCTCAAAATCCCCTGACATACCCACCAGCAGCACAAGCTCCTGAAACCAGATACACCGTAATTCTCTTTACTTTTTATTTCTTGTTTGTTTGGACTGTTCTCTTGTGCACTGCGCTCTTGTCGTAGCTAGGTGACTGAATGAGTCATTGTAACCTTTTACAGCGCGTTTTGAATATATATCCCATGAAGTGGTGTTACTGACAGCGCTATTTGGTTATCACATGGATGGTGCCGCGTGAAACTGCTGCCGTCTCGGGGCACAATTGTTAATGTTAATGGTGCTGAAAATTTTAATAATGTATATTGTTTCGTTGTTCTTTATTGCCTTTGTACTATTCATTGCTCTCTCTCTCTCTCTCTCTCTCTCTCTCTCTCTCTCTCTCTCTCTCTCTCTCTCTCTCTCTCTCTCTGTATGTCTGTCACCCTTTCATGGGTGACAGAACGTGCAGGTATCGACAAACAATACCCTCCTCATGCTGATCCTATAGTCATGCAGATTGACAAACAGTACCCTTCTCGGACTGATCCTATATATAGTCATGCAGACTGACAAACAGTACCCTTCTAGTAAGTAAAAATGGTGCTTAACGTCCACAGAAACCATAAGGCTTATTTTGGGACGATAACGATGGAGGATGCCTCTTCGCCCTGGACTCCAAAGTCACTGTAGACGCGGCTGCCATTACTGCAGTTAGCCCAGTCATCACCAGTGGGATACAGCAATATAACAACTTTGTTGAGGAAAGGCTCGAAAAGAGAACAAAACCATTCAAAAGGCCCCTGCGAAAGAACAAGTCGCAAGTGTTTGTGCAACAACGGAAGGCTCAGAAATCTTCCCTGACAATCCTCCGCAACGGCTGCTCGTTGTTTTGGCGGCTTTACATAGCATGCCAGACAAGGAAAGGGAACCTGCCAGAATTTTTCAGGCACGAAA
>OY757553.1:15128327-15390827 GCA_963584105.1 Alviniconcha strummeri | reverse complement strand
CCTTTAAATCTACAGCAGACTTGCTCGGCGAGGTGCTTGCTTTCGAATCGGAGAGAGCGAGAGAGAGAGAGACAGAAAAGACAGACAGACAGACAAACACAGAGGGACAGAGGCAGAGACAGAGAAGAGAAAGAAAAAAAAAGGGAAGACGTTTACACCATGTAACATTATATGCAGGCCTGCTTACACCAACAGAAGGCCCACGACACTTAATTAAACAAAAAGGGTGACAGCGAGGAAAGAGAGAATGGGTACAATATTGCTTGACTTTAGACGGACGTTAATGTTGCAGGTACCTCGAGACCCTTCAAATATCGCTTGCGTCTTAGTTACTCGCAACATCTGTGATTAGGAATGTATGGAGAGAAAGAGACACAGACACAGACAGAGAGACAGAGACAGAGAGGAGTGTGTGTGGGGTTGGGGGGTGGTGAGATTTGTTGTTGAGAGTATTGGTCATTTACTAATTGTAATGAGTATTTGAGTGGGCGAGCTTGTGCATAATTATACAGTTATTGTTTGCTAGGTGATATGTTAATGATAGACTACAATATTTAAGGTTCTGTTTGTTGAAACGTATGTCAGTGTAGTTTTTGTTATGAGTTGTTTGTACAGCGCAGTGAGTTTAACTCTGGTTAGAGAATTATTACTGTGTGACTGTAGCTTTGCTTTCTAGCCCCCAGGGGCAAAAAGCTTAATAATAAAACCTTGAAACCTTAGTCAGACCATTGCAAATTCTCTGAACCTCATAAACTGAATACCTTGCGGACGGACATATCTCTGCGCCTGCCAAGTGTTATACAACCTCGTTACCCTGGTGTCGGAATGTATGATGTTTCTGCAGTCTCATAGTTTTGTGTCTATCGTCACCTTCTGGGTACAACCGACTACTGTTTCTCAAAATCACCTGACATACCCACCAGCAGCACAAGCTCCTGAAACCAGATACACCCTAATTCTCTTTACTTTTTATTTCTTGTTTGTTTGGACTGTTCTCTTATGCACTGCGCGCTCTCTCTCTCTCTCTCTCTCTCTCTCTCTCTCTCTCTCTCTCTCTCTCTCTCTCTCTCTCTCTCTCTCTCTCAAATACGCATTCGAAAGCAAGCACCTCGCCGAGCAAATCTGCTGTAGATTTAAAAGTACCTGTCACCTGGAATAGATATTTCGGTGGGTAAATACAGACGCAGGGAATATGCTTGCTGCTGACACCCGCACTGTGGACACTGGTCTGTTGTTTGTTGTCAGTCATGATTTGGCAACACGTTAATTTATTAGCATTTCTTGAGACTGTTTCTGGGGTAATCACAGCGCGTTTTTGTGGTCGACATAATAATAGTAAATAATAATAAATTTTGTTTATAATGTGCCTGTCCCAATTCTGCATAAACGAGCTCAAAGCGTAGTACACCTTCACATATCAGACTCAATACATAGCTAAGAAATACATGCATTAAAAACAACAACAACAAAAAAACAGTGTCTAGTTAATACAGTTGCATCTGACATGACAAAGATTATGACCAATTGATTTTAAAATTTTGTTTTAATTAAAATCGTGTTACTGTAATAACTTAAAACATAAACGCACTAACTTAATTAATTTTGATTAAATTAAAATACACTAGCAGTTCAACAGTAAGACCAAAAACAAAACAAAACAAACAAACAAAACAACAAACACAACAACAATAATATTTAGAAAATAAAGTTTCTTAAATTTATATGTCACTTAAACAAAATGACATGGCAATAAACTGGCTAACATTATTAACATCATCAACTAAAACAGTAAAAAGACAAAGCAACCCCATTAACTAATAACATCCAAGATGTTGCAAGTTTTTCAGATGACTAAGTAAGGCAGTCAAAATAAAACAGCAAGTTAAGACAATCATTCGTGCGCACGCGCTACACAGAACGAAAGATGAAACCAGCTTCTTCGTGGCATCAACAGTTAGGTGGCGCCTAAGATGTCCTATTCTGCGTAATTCTAGAAAGACAGATCTGCAGAGAAAGTTGACATGTTGATCCATGGAAAGATTGCTGTCAAGATAGACCCCTCGGTTTCTAACTTTGTAAGAGAATGGTTCAGTGGAACCAGACAGAGTCAGAGAAGAGGTTTGTGGGACAGCTTTAAGCTTTGCTTTAGTTCCAACAGGCATGATCTCCGTCTTGTCGTCATTCATTCTCAGCCTGTTGCATGCCATCCAGTCTCTCACAGATTCTGCACAAGACTGGATGTCCAGCAGAAGTTTAGCAAAGTGCTCAGGGCTGGAAGATTTGTGCAGCTGTGTGTCATCTGCAAATAAGTGGTGCAATGTGTTGTGGTGCCTAATGACATGGCCCAATGGCGTGATGTACATGGTGAACAGTACTGGGCCCAACACAGAACCTTGAGGTACACCATACTTCAACACTGTAGGCTGGGATGCCTTGCCTCCAGCCAACACTGTCTGGTTACGTTCAGTCGAATATGACTCCAGCCATCGCAGCACTACATCAGATATGCCAAAGGTCAGCCTTACTCTCTTCAGCAGTATATTGTGGTCAAGCGTATCAAACGCTGCTGACAGGTCCAAGAGTGACAGAATGGAAACAGATCATTGATCACAGGCCATGAACAGGTCATTTGTGACTCTCAACAAGGTTTCAGTGCTGTGGTCTGCTCTGTATGCTGACTGAAATGGCTCAAGAGTGTCTGTGGCATTCAGATGGTCAGACAGCTGTTGAAGGACAACCTTTTCAAGAATCTTTGAAAGGAAGTGTAGGTTGAAAACAGGGCGATGGTTCTTAAGCACATTTCTAACTAAGTTAGGCTTTTATTTAGAAGGGAAGCACAATAGCTTGCTTGAAGGGTGGGGGACAATACCAGATACAAGGGACTCATTGATGATGGCAGTGATGGTGGGGATCAAATCATCAAGACACTCGTGCACTAGGCATGTCGGGACGGGGTTAAGCATGCATGGCTTTTTTGGGGGCTTTAAGGATGATGTTCTTCACTTGCTGCTCTGTCACAAGGGAGAAGGTTTCAAGAGTGGGACCACAGAAGACCGAGAAGTCAGGCTGTCCAGACGTAGCATCAAGCTCATCCCTCAGTCTCTGGATCTTACTCGAGAAGAAATCTCCAAACGTATCTGGGAGATCAACAGTGGGGATGGAGCTTGGGAAGGTGCTGTCCTTCTTCTTGCCCGACAACTGATCTGTGATGTGGAAGAGAACTTTGCAAGAAGAACTGCGCTCGATCTTGTTGCACACGTAGTTCTTCTTTGCTTGCAGGAAGAGTTTCTTCACTTTCTCGTCGTGGTGGATGAAGATTTGTCTGTGCACAGTAAGTCCTGACTTTCTCCAGCGCCGTTCAGCACATCTTCGTTGTTGCTTCGCCTCCTTGATCTGCACTGTAAGCCAGGGTGCGGAGGGACGGTCAGTGATGCGACGATGTCTAAGAGGGGCGTGTTTGTCAAGGACCTCTCGCAGACCAGAGTTGTAGCTGTGAAGGTCAGAGCTGTCGAGCTGAAGGGCACCAACATCTGCACAACACTGCTTCACAGGGAGGATTTATCAGTGATTTTGTTGTTCTTTCATCGTGCCATTCTTTGTCTATGCATCCATGGCATAATCGCATCTGATCTGTGACCTCGCTGTCGTGGTCAGCAGCTGCGAAGCTTCCAGCTGTGAACACATAGCACATTTTGTGGAATTAGTTTTATCGATGTAGACGACTCCACTTCAAAATTCAGCTGATTCTTTGCAAGAAAATATGATAAAGCAAATACGTGTTCGAGTCTCGCGCGAAAGCTGCATAGCTTCGTTAACATCTTTTACTCATGTTTAAATACGATACCTCGAAAGAAGAGACCAAAGCCCCACAAGGAGACCAGGAAGTTGTGTCACGTGCCAAAGTGCCATGGGGACTTTTTTTTTTTTCTTTTTCTTTTTTTTAAATCAGCAAAGCTTTTGTGCTGTATATGGCTGCAAAAACTCGCAACTACACGCAGCTTTCTTTTTCAGTTTTTGGTTGTGTGTTAGTTTTGTTGTTGTTTTTCGGGTGGGGGGAAGTTGTTTGATTGTTTTTTGTTTTTGTTTGTTGTTGTTGATGATCTTCTTCTGGCGGAAGACACGATTAATGGAACAGGGTTCCGCTTTTTATTTTACTCTTACAAGTAAAACAAACGGACATTGGAAGTATGATCACTTTTGGTTTCCATTTGATCAACTGGCTATAGATAAACAAATAAGGAAACAGAACTGAACATTTCATCAAACAATGCAAATGATGCAAGTGACAACCAAAACGGTTTTCAGAATCACAATCCTTCTTTCACTATATCACTGTATGTGTAATGTATAAAAAGAAAATTACAATAGCAAAAACAAAACAAACAAACAAAAACTGAATTATATATGACCGTTCTTTCTGCATTTCAACATTGGTTAAATCTATGCACATATACTACTCAAAAGAATTTAAAGGCCACCTTTCTTTTATGGATAAGCTGTAATACTTTGCAAAAGATTTAAAACCTTCAAGCTATTTTGGACAGCCAATAACAGGCACAGTAAGATGGCACGTGATGTTGGCAAGCACACAGCTTTGTCACTGTTAATCGTGCTACAGTGGACAGCAAAACAAACGCAACAACCACAAAAAATTGCCCCCTTTTGAAAGCGTCTAGAGGAGCAGCAGGTTTAAAGCGAAAGAAAATTGCATTGCAAGTGAAAGCCGTTTCAGTTCTAAACGCAATTCAGTGCCAGACTAGTTGTGCTGAGCCACGCAGCATGCAAAGGCTCAGAGACCGATTTGCCAACACCGGAAGTGTGGCAGAGAGAAGGCACACTGGACTGCCCAAGTCCACCACCAGGCAGCAAGACAGATTTATTGTTCTGACGTACCTCGATCAGGAACAGCCACCGCAAAATACGTACTGCGGTGTACATCTCTGGGATTTGATGGGGCAACGAATGCGAGCAACAACCCACCACCTTATGACCTCAGCCAGATGTTCCAGATTTTGCAGCAGGAGTGGCAATTCAAGCGACCCCTCAGGAAACTGAGGAAGTTGGTCATGTCCACGAGACAGTGTTGCTTTGGACTGCATCCATAACAATGGACACACGCTTCGGACTTTTTGTTATGTATAATTATCGGATTTATGACTTTGATAAAGAGCGGTGTTTCCATTTAACCGGAAATTCCAGCTATACGGAACTAATCTCTGTTCACGTAATTGTCTCAAATCGACCAACAAATGAATTAAATTGATTACAGTAGCATTTTAGGTTTCTGTTTGTGAGTGTGTGTGATCTGTAAAGTGCCCATTAAATTCTGTTGAATATATATAGTCTGGCGAGAGCTGTTAGGGCCGCCAGTTCAGTCGTGGTCGCCCGCTGCACTGATTGATTTAGTCTCTTCTCCCGAGAGACGATCCTTTCGGTCACATTGGATGAATGGATGAAGTGTTGCTTAGTGTCCTCAGATGTCAGTTGACATATTAGGGACAAGCTGTGACCAATGCCGAAGCACGGTTCAGTAAATCTTTACGTCCACGGAAACCAGAAGGCTCGTTAGGACGGACAGCCCAGGACGTCCACCTCGACTCTCACACAGCTTCTGAGCTATGGCGGTCACAGTTCACGGCTATATGGACATATGTCTGTGTCTCACTGCGTGCTCTAGGAGAATAGTGCTGAAGGTGTGCCGCTGTAAGTTGTCTCTGACATTTAATCGAATGTATTTATTACTATTTTTAGTTGCTGTTGTCGTTGTTGTTGCTGCTGCTGTAGCAGAATTGCTTTGCTTTTATTTTATTTTATATATAGTCGGGATGGCAGTAGGAGGTTCAAATTTAAAACCCGATCTAAGTGAGGTATGAACAATTTGATTCCGGGTACCCGGTATGAATCGAGTCAGACCTATATGTAACCGAGTGTGTTGTGCGTGTTCCGGGCCATGACCCTTTAATCCTTTCCTTCCTGTCCTTTCCTTTTTTATTGGGTAGTAGTTTTATGGCCCCAGTTGTCTAAAGTGTTAAAACTTGTGCGCTGGGCCCGCCGCGTAGTCTTTCCCCCAGTGTCCCTGCAGTAGCAGGTCGTCAGTAATAGTTCGAGCTGCTGCCTATGCATCTGAATCAGGGGAGAGCTTGTAAGTAGTTATTTTTCTATGGCTTGTTGTTCTGTTGTTTCTTACTGATGTAAATAATGTATGTTTATAATGTTACCATGTTCACAACGGGCTTTGATTTTGGTTCTTGAACACGTGGATAATTTCGGCGTCAGTGTACATTGTATGTATGTTCAAATCTTAAGCTTTTATGCCACAAGATGACCAGTGCCTCCATCATGTATGCAGATAACCCTGGTTAACTGATATGTAGCTAGTATGCTATGTTGCCATTGCTGGATGTTCAATTTGAGTGATGCTTTGTCGATGCGAAGTTATCCCTCTTAAAATATGGGTCCTTTGTCAGTGTGGCCGTGCAGATCTCTGCGCGGCACAACTTATTTGTTTCTGCCGATCTGGTTTTCTACATGAAATCGGTGGTATATTGTGGCTAACACTTTGAAGATGTTGACTTCATAGTTGTCGAATGTTCGTTTTACTAGTTGAATATGGTTTAGTGCATAGGGGTGATTGTATAAACCTGAGACATGTTATTTCTGTTTTGATCCGGCCTTTGTATGGCCGAGTCTTGGGCGCGCAGACTTTTACTCTGCTTAGCTTGTAAACCCTTTCCGGGTCTTTGTGCGTGTACCCGAACTGGCTGGTGATGCGCGTCAGTGGTGGCAATTAGGTCTTTCTTTGTCTCTGTTCACTAACAGAGCAGTCAGGCGCATGCAGCCAAATCAGCGCTTAAATTCTTGATGCGCTGCCCGCGTCAGAAGACCCTTGACGTTGTTCACAGATATGCTCTGCTAGTCAGTAACAGTGAAGTAAACATGGTGCTTAACGTCCACAGAAACCATAAGGCTTATTAGGGACGGGTAGTTACAGTGAGAGAGAGAATTTTATGCTTAATGTCCTCGGATGTCATGAGACATATTAGGGACAAACTGTACGAGACTCTTAATACTGTTACGAGAGAAACTGGTTGGCTGTAAAACGATTTATTTTGGATTAGTCCACCTCTGTCGAGGGGACCCATGTCAGGACCTAGGAGGAAAGTTAAATTTAGAAATTTGGTGCCCTGGTGTCCTTAAAATTTGTATTTTATTTTGCTCAAAAGTTAAAGTTTACATTAAAATGCGAATAAAAACAACTATTGCTAACAGTAACTTAACTTTTTAAAAGACTGTTTGTTAAAACATGGCTATCAACGAAAGTTATATTTACTTTTAAGACATTTGTTTAGGAAACAACTACAGTTTTACCTGATTAGGTTAAAAAGTTTGATTATTTATAACTATTGACTTTACAGATATCCAGAGTTAGCGTCTTTGTCTTTCTGTTTCTTCCCTCTCCTCTTCTTTCTGTTTACCGTTTCAAACGGCACTGGCGGCATGACGACCTGAGCTACTTGAGGGGGTGACTTAGGCTTAAGACATTCCTCCGTTAGTGCACACAAGCGTGCCAAGATGTTACTTACGCTTGCCTGCTCGTTCATTGGCTGTTCGATTTCTGGTTCAGAGACCCATCCATCGTCCAGCTGTACAGTTTGGGTGGCAACTGACACCTTTTTTCCCAAGTTTACCTGTACCTCTACCTCTACAGTTTTGGTTGGTGCTGCCCGAGGGCTTTCTGTTTGTGTTGCCACTGTGGCAGTTAGGCGTTGTTTGACATTATGGACTACTTTTTCTGTGGCTCTTTCAATTGGTTTTTGCTCCAGTCTGTTGAGGCGGAGCTTTTCTATATTCGTTTGGATTTGATTTTTCTGGGCTTTAGTTTTGAGGGCCCTAGCGGCCAGTTCGGTGGCTTTTTTCTGTATAGCTGGCATACAAGTTTGAACTTTGTTCCCCGCTGCATCCGCGTAGCTACGTTTTGGTGGTTCGAATGATTTGGAGACTGCGGGCTCCTCACGCCAGAAGGGGTCGTGCGGCGCAGTCTCTGCTATCGGCTGTAGTGGCTTTTTCCTATCCTCTACTTCTACATGTGCTCGTTTTAGGGCTTCCGAGTACGGGATAAAGGTCCCAGACCGGATTCTGTTTGCGATAAGGCGCAAACGTTGTTGTGGGCAGCATTGGTAGGCTGCCGAGTGAGGGCCTCCGCAGTTGAGGCAGCAAAGTTTGTTGGGACACACGTCAGGCGTGTGGCCCCGACTGCCACAGCGTGTGCACACCGGCACTCTGCTCCTGCATTGTGCCTTAAGGTGGCCCAGCTTGTTGCACGTGGTGCATCGCCTGACCGGTGGCACATAGGCATGCACCACGAACTCCTGGTAGTCCAGTTTAATACTGCTTGGTAACTGCGCTGAGAAGGTTATTTTGATTGCCTGGGATCGTGTGCCGTCCCGGTTAGTCAGGCGGCGCACTTCTTTTACGGTTGAGTGGTCTACCAAGAATTGACAGTCTACGTTGGTTGATACTGGTCTGATGGCCCCCTCAGTTGTTGGCTGTGGAATGGAGCAAGCCACGTTGACTCCACCGAGCACTTTAGTTTTGAGGAGGGCCTCTTGCTGTTGTCTCGATCGGCAGTCGATGAGAAACTTGCCCGATGGTAGTGGGCGTTGCGATAGGATGGGCCCTATGGTTCGTTGGAACAGACTCGCTGTCCTTGGCCCATTGTCTAGGAAGCTAGCAACCCCTGTTCCCAGGTCTTCTAGCACTACGGGATGCTGCAGAAACGTTGGTGGCGGTTGGTTGCCTTGCCGGCGAAAAGGTCGACCGGCAGGGGTGGGTTTTGGTTTTTCGGTAGTTTTTTCCTTGGCTATTTCTGTTTCAGTCACTGATTTCTCTGTTTCTTTTGACTTTTCTATCGGTGTTTTGGAAAAGAGTTTAGCTTGAGCCCGACGGGCCTTTTTGTTTAGTCTCCGTCGGCGCTGTACAAAGTCACCGCCTTCGGAGGTTTCACTTTCGATGTTTACTTCTTCATCTTCAGCACTGTTTCTGATTCTTTTTGGTGTTTTCGTAAGATTCATGGTTGTATTTGTCCAGTTTCCTACGGAGTTGTCATCGTTCACTGGGAGAACACCAGAGTCGTTACCTAAATCTCCGTCGGACCACACGGTACCGACTTTAGTTGTGGCCCTACCCCTACTTTTACTAAGCTACACCTACTTTAACTACAATTTTACAGTTTTTTCCTTGGCTACACCGCCGCTGCTCTTTTGGGCCGGTAGTCAGCTGTTTCAGTGGCACTCGGGCAGCTCTCTGGGTTTTTCGTGCTGTCTGCCGCTTTTCTGCTCCTTGGAGTTGTCTGTGTGCCGTGTGCTTTGCCCCTTGGAGTTGGTGGCCGCCAGATGTCGCTGTCGCTGCGTGCTGGTCGTGCAGCTTTTGTGCCTTAGTTACAGTGACATGCTGTAGCCCTTTTGTACACGCGTTGAGTAACGAGGCTAGTGCCGGTCAGTTTATGACTGACTTCCTCCCGCTCATGGCATGGTCCCAAGTGTCACCCGTGTCACTGTCCGTCTCGTTGTGTGCTTAAGTGGAACTGCTGTATTGATTATCTCACTCTTCCAGTTTAGTTAAGAATGATCTTGGTAATCCGTATTTTTCACTTTTACTTTATTGTATACTATTATATACTGGGAGTTAATCAATTAATTGACTGGCCGTCTCTTGTATACTCACCGCGACACTGTGAGTTAGGGTTTTAAGTGCAAGTCATGCACATAATTTATGTGCTTGATTATTACTCATTTTGTCACAGTTACCATCATGTATTATAGTAACCTACAGGTAAACTACATGGTTACTGTATTTATTAGATAACTGCTGTTGTTTAGACTTTACGTTTGGTTTCATGTTTTAAATGTTTTGTTTGCTTATGTCTTTTCCAACACAGACACTGTTTCCTGGTTGGTGCAAATAAAAGTTATGTTATAGCAACCTCTGACTTGTGACTTGATTCATGCTTCCAACCTGCTTCCCTCACTCCCCACCCCGCTCCCCTACATATACATACAAAATGCTTGACATTTCGAAATGCTCAGCTCAGGATCTGTGTGAAAGTGGAGGTGGCCGTCCTGGGCTCCCTGTCCCTAACAGTCCTTATGGTCTCTGTGGACGTAAAGCAGCATTAATAATAATGGAAATTTGTGAAGCGGCTACCCCGCGGCTCAAAGCGCTGAACAAGCATAACACATATAATGTACACCGAGATGGAGAATGTTATCCGCAATTTAACAAAAGCTAACACATAATATATACAAACAAGGGTTCAAGCATAACTATGTGCAACACTGTCTCTTTGACTCTCTCTCTCTCTGCTGGTGCGCTAGTATCAACATCTTTTAAGCAAGCCTTAAAAACTCATCTCTTCAAATCTGCATATAATTAATACGCCCCGCCTGTGTGTGTGTGTGTGTGTGTGTGTGTGTGTGTGTGTGTGTGTGTGTGTGTGTGTGTGTGTGTGTGTGTGTGTGTGTGCAATATCCCGCTGTATATTTTTTGTATTTGCAGTATATCTACTTGTATCATACATGTGTGCTAAAATCAGAGTTTCGTCATGTTTGGTTACTGGCAACTTTGGTTTATTTACTGAAATTGCTGTATGTAAATTCTTGCGTGGCTGGCAGTCGTATGGCCCGAAACCTTTTTTTGTTTTGTCCATTGTATGTGTTTATATATCTTTCTGCAGCTTTTTGTACGGCGCATTGTGCCCTAAATCTTGCTTTGGGATCATGAGCCATAGAAATGTCCATTATTATTATTATCACATCAAAAGTTGAAAAAAATTGCTCCTCACTTTGAAGTCATCCAGTGCGCCTGGCCGCAGAACGAACTGAGTATGGGTTTTCTCTCCCCCTTTTCAATCATTGCTGCTGCTACTCAAGAGAGACAGAGGCAGAGAGAGAGGCAGAGATACAGATACGGATGATTTATTCATCACAGACAGAGAGACAGAGAGAGCCCATACTTAGTTCGTTCTGCGGCCAAAGTCCATTGGGTCATCATTCCAGTTATGAGATCTATGATCAGATAGACCGTCTTCTTCTTCACAGGTCGGAGAACAATGGCCCCACCAGACAGAGGTCTTTGGTTTCTGCCAGTTCTTTGGATCTTCATCTGGCATTGTGCTGTAGTCAACTCACAGTCAGGTGACACTGCCCTCCAATCTTCCTCTCTGCATACTATTTTCATTTTTTTAAATTTCTTTTAAACAAAAAAGAAAGGCTAGTTCGGATTGCATAGACTTCTGTTATTTTCAGGGGACATAACTGACTATTTTTTCTGTGTCCAAAAGAACCGTAACATTTGACTGGTTTTCTCGGACGCTGTTTAAGCGAAGTATGTCGATTTTCGATCTATGCATGATTTTATCCTCAGTGTGTTTACTTCCGCCTACGCTATACTCCTGGGTCAGTGTGCAAGGTGCTGTTCCGTGCGAGCCATGTTGCTTACTCCAAGTACGTCAGGTCCAGTCGGACTTCGTACAATTGGCAGTGGCTTGCCCGCGAAACACGGCTCACGTGAAGCAGTATAATAGCCGTTTAGTCACGTCTTCAAACTGTGGGTGTAAGGTACGTAATAGGCTAGATCTGCTAGAGGTATTCGATGTCTATCCTAGTCTCTCACTTTTGGACTCGGACTGGCAAGCGGGACCGATTGGCAGTGTATCAACGCAAAATTCTTGGCAATGGGAGAAGGATGCAAATCTATTCTCTGACCTTCTCCAGGACTGAAACAGAAATCTTTGATAGCTGTGGGTTCACAGTGGAAAAGACCTCAATTTCTGCGTCTGCGGTATTTCACTGCTGCTTAGAGGGAGTGTCTGAGTGATACTGACCAATAGTTCAGTTCAAGATGGTATCTGTGCTCTCGGAAAAGCCCGTAGAAGCTTCCCCAATGTTACCTTTAAAACGGTTAAAATGTTCGTCTGATTGAAGATGGCGCTGTCCTTTCACGGAAGATCGTCGAGCGCTTCCTCTTTCAACGCCTCTCTCCTCCAGGCGATCAGTGGTGTGATGTCCTTGGCTTTGTGCCCACAGGTAGTGTCTCAAGCTTCTCAACACTTAAGATCTTTCGAGAAGCAATTCACTTGTGAGGATAGCTTTGCACGCCTGTCTATCTGCTCGGTCGTTTGCCGTCACTCCGGCATGTCCAGGGCAGTACACCCACAGGAGTTTTCGAAGGTGGATGTCGACCATCCACACATTCCAGTCTGGACTTCCCATTCCACTTTTTGTAGCAAGCTCATTGAATCCATGAGGGTGGCATGTGTGGTCTGTCATCTCTTGATGCA
This sequence comes from Alviniconcha strummeri, assembly GCA_963584105.1. Taxonomy (NCBI): domain Eukaryota; kingdom Metazoa; phylum Mollusca; class Gastropoda; family Provannidae; genus Alviniconcha; species Alviniconcha strummeri. The sequence goes on along the minus strand of OY757553.1, from coordinate 15,378,490 downwards.
ATCCAGCGGAGAGCATGGGTGACTGCTTCCACCTCCACTATCAATCTGGAGGTTGATAGCGTATAGGTCACACTGTCTTCATGATGGTAGTCGCACCTTGCTTGACAGTGAAGTCCCACCCTGACTGGTCTTTGTGACTGAGCCATCAGTGTACACTTTGAGGTCTTGCGGTTTGCTGTTCTCTTGAAGGTCAAGCTTGAGCTAGGACTCTGTTTTGCCTACTGGCCATTTTCGATAGTGCTTTCTCAAGTTTTCTGGCAGTATTTCGTAGAGACGCCGGAATCGGGTTGGGTACCTTTCCCACTCCTAGGTTTGCTTGAGTTCTGTCAGCTGGCATACTTGCAGTATTGAGTCCTCTGTTGGGCCCATCCAAGACTTAACCCGTCCCAGTCTGCATCCCTTTGTGTCTTTCACGGCTTCGTGGACTGGGTTGTGGGGAATTTCGACGGCACTGAAGTATGCTTTGACCTGCTCCACTTTCTGGCTGGTTTGCATTGGTGGTAGGTCTAGCATGAACCTCATGGCCTCAGTGGGTGTGTCCTTGGTGGTTCCGAGTATGACTCGCATTGCCTCGTTCTGCACTCTGTCCAGCTTTAGCAGCTTTGTCTGTGACATTGTTGTGAGGCCTGGTCCGTAGTCAGTGACACTGAGCACCACACTTTGATACAGTAGGAAGAGGTGGCGTTGTTCAATACCCTTTGCAGCCATAGCCTTCGGGACTGACAGACCTTTCTTGCACTTCGGAGCTGTTGTTTCCACATGTTTTCTGTAGGTTAGCATTCTGTCATAGTGGATCCCAAGGTATCTCAGATGGCTTGTTCGTTCAACCACAGCTCCATCCAGTGTGACTGCTGGCACTGGTTTGCCTTCTGTTCTGTTGTCAAGCGTGCACCACAGTGTTTGTGCCTTGCCTGGGCTAATGAGAGATCCGGTGTCGTGACACCACTGGGATACGCTATCCAGCTGTTGTTGCACTGCTTCGGTTGCCTCTTGGGAGTCCTTTGGTGTCTTGTATATGAGCCCATCATCTACCAGTGTGAGAAACTTGCTGGGTCTATTTTGGTTCAGATCTGCCAGACCTTTGGTGCAGACATTAAAGAGGACCGGCGAGAGCGGTGATCAAAACCAGTAGATGTAGGTCAAACGTACTGCCGGGAGATTGCACCAACGAAAAGTGTTCGCGTAATTCTGCACACATGATTTGGAAATCGCAAATTTGGGCGAAGGGGAAGAGGGGAGGATTGGGAGGGGCATTTTTTTGCTGTCGGTTGTGCCATGGACATTTCCAGGCGGACTTCCGTGGTAGGTGTCGGTTTACATTCAAAGCAGTTCTGTCTACTTTGTATGATTCCAGGGGCCGTGCGTCTAGTGAGTGCCAACAAGACCAACGAAGGATTGCTGGAACACAATGTCAACGGAATCTGGACACCTGTCTGTGGAGACGGGTTCAATACCAACTCCGCTAGCGTCGTCTGCAGGGAGCTCGGATTTCCTCCGTGAGTCTTTAACTTTGCATGCATCAGTCAAGTAGGTCAAGTCAGTATATTTTAATCATCCCCCGTAGGGCAATTCAGCTAACTACTAAGGCTCATTAAAAATAAAAAAATAAATGTAAAAAGAACATCAGATTACTACAACGAAAAGCACATCTCTCTAGCCCACCTTCAACCATGTATAACCATATGCAGATAAGTATGCCATACCTTCCTGATAAGTATTCAGTAGATAAATATCCTGATCTGTTCTCTGTCGCAAGCATAGATTATTATTTTATTTATTTTTTTAATACGGCAAATTATTTATATAGCGCTATTCTCCGCTCTCTTGAGCAGACTCACTGCGCTCGCATGTGGTTCTACATGAGTGACTGGCTTTTTTCAATTATTTTTTATAGCGCGTTTTTAGAATATCCGCCGGTGGTGTACATGCAGCGCCGTCTCGGCGCAAGTTCTGTGTACACCATACAACCATGCTCCGTGTCACAACGTTCAAAGCCACATACGTAAGGTGTATTTGTGTTTACCTATAACCTGCCACCTGCACTTTTGGCAGAATGGTCGGGATCTTTTACGTGCTACTGCGGTAACACGGGGGTGGAACGTATACCGAAATAAGAGTTAGCACAGAAAGTCGACCCTGGAGAAAAAAAAATCTCCCGCCGCTCCTGCAGGTATTCGAACCCGCGACTTTTCAGTTACGAGTCCGGCGCTCTAACCACTGAGCTATCCCCGCCCCCCGGATGGGATGGAAATATCATCACATAGATCGATCTTTTAAACTTGCCAGCGCCGCCATGCTTTCTAATTATAAATGTGCCGAGGTATCCTAGCAGTGGCGTTTCCTGGTGACTGGGTAATTATATCTACCTAACTCTGACTTGGGCAGCAGGTGGTTTAATTAACGTGCGTGCGTGGTTTTTCTTTTCTTTCTTTTTTATGCGTAATACAGTAGACACCGGGTCCTCAGTATAATTATAGTCTCTCGGGTGCTGTTTTCAAGCAAGAGCATAAATACTGCATCACGTAAACTTTGCTCCGTTAAGCTTATACTTCTGTGTCAGTTGGGTGATCTGACTGGTGTTTTTTCTCGCCTTCTTCAGCCTGACTGGTAGGTGGTAGTTATGACAGGAACACTCTTCGCCCACCAACAAGCTTACCAACAAGAAACGGCAGCATCAGCAACGGCGGTATGCTTTCTAATTATGACTGTGTAATTTCATACAGACACCAAGCTGCGTATCATTTCGACAACACGACTGTAACCTCAAACAACCGATCCTACCTGTGTAATGGGAACGAGCAACACCTGTCTGACTGTTCCACCGTGCTGAGTGATCAGTGTTCTCAGAACACAGGTGTATACATACATTGTCAAGGTGAGACAAAATTTACTTCTTTTTTCTCTCCCTCTCTCTTTTATGCTGTTGTTGATTTTGTGTGTGTGTGTGTGTGTGTGTGTGTGTGTGTGTGTGTGTGTGTGCGTGTGTGTGTGTGTGTGTGTGTGTGTGTGTGTGTGTGTGTGTGTGTGTGTGTGTGTGTGTGTGTTTCTTCCCCCCCCCCCCCCCGCCCCCCCCCCCTTTTTTTCCCTTCTTTTTCTTAAGTGGAACAGTGCTGTAACAGTTATCTGACTCTTCCTGTTTAGTTAAGAATGAGCTTGGTAATCCGCATTCTTCACTGTTACTTTATTGTATACTATTATACTGGGAGTTCATCAGTTAATTAACTGGCCGCTCACCGCGACTCTGTGAGATGTTTTTAGTGCAAAGTCATGCGCACAGTTTATAATAATAATAATGGACATTTCTATGGCGCATGATCCATAGCAAGATCTAGGGCACAATGCGCAGTACAAAAAGCTGCAGAAATTTTTATAAACAGATACAATGGACAAGATAGAAAAAAAAAAAAAAAAAAAAAAAAAAAAGGTTTCGGGCTATACGCCCGCAAACCACGCAAGAATTTACATACAGGAATTTCAGTAAATAAACCAAAGTTGCCAGTAACCAAACATGACCAAACTGATTTTAGCACACATGTATGATACAAGTAGATATACTGCAAATACAAAAAAGTACAGCGGGATATTGCACACACACACACACACACACACACACACACACACACACACACACACACACACACACACACACACACACACACACACACACACACACAGGTGGGGGCGGGGGGGGGGTGTTATTAATTATATGCAGATTTGAAGAGATGAGTTTTTAAGGCTTGCTTGAAAGAAGATGTTGATACTGAGTGACGAACATCATACGGTAACGAGTTCCACTCTGTCGGGCCCGTGAAAGATAAAGCTCGTTGTCCAAAGGTCTTTGTTTTTGTGAAAGGTATGCGGAAGGTTCTGGTGTCAGAAATGGAGCGAAGTTGTCTGGATGGACGGTAGACAGTCAGGAGTTCAAAAAGATAGACTGGGTAACTTTCAGTGAAAGAATTGTAGTACAGAGTTGCGACTTTATACTGGATTCTTGATCCTACTGGTAGCCAGTGACGTTTCTGAAGGAGGGGTTTGATGTGTTCGTGCTTGAGAGCTTTGAAGACAAGTCTGGCTGCCGAATTTTGGACCTTTTGGAGTTTGTCAAGAAGATGCTTTGGAGAACCTGATAGAAGAGAATTACAGTAGTCAAGTTTTGACAAAACAAAGGCACAGAGAGTTTTTGTAGCATCAATAGTGAGATAGTGACGGATGTTACTAATTCTCCGAATTTCTATATAGGCAGATCTGCAGATGTTGGTGACATGCTTCTCCATGGACAGGTTGTTAGTGAATGTCACGTCCAGATATTTTGCCTGCAAGGAAAACAGAATATCAGTGACTCCTATGTGAATGGAGGTTGGATGAGGGTTTTGGAGAGAGGTTCTGTTCGAGACAATGAGCAGACACTCTGTTTTATCATCATTCAGCTTGAGTTTGTTTGATGTCATCCATGTCTTTACATCTGAAATGCAATCCTGCATGCCGTGGACTGAGGTGTCTATTTGATCTGGACGGCAGGAATCGTGCAGCTGGGTGTCATCTGCGAAAGACTGGTTTGATATGGAATGTCGTCGAATGAGTGTAGTCAGAGGTTTTGTGTTCAAAATAAATAGAATAGGTCCCAGGACAGAGCCTTGTGGAACACCAAAGTTGAGCAGGGTTGTGAAAGTTTGTTGTTGATGGTACCAGTCTGAGTTCTATTGGAAAGATAGGATCTGAACCAGTTGAGAGGTGTACCAGAGATTCCATAGAGGTGCTCAAGTCTTTGACAGAGAATGTTGTGATCTATGGTGTCGAACGCAGCCGACAGATCAAGAACAGTTACAATAGTTACATCGCCATTGTCCAGAGCATGCAGAATGTCATTCATCATATTGAGCAGGGCAGTTTCAGTACTGTGCCCTGGCCTATAGGCTGACTGGGAAGTAGGGAAGAGGTTGTTAGCGTTGAGGTATGCTGAGAGTTGTGAGAGGACGATTTTTTAAGTGACTTTTGACAAAAGGTACTTGTGTACTTAAGTACTTGATGATTAATCATTTTGCCATGTATTATAGTAACCTACAGGTAAACTACATGGTTACTGTAGTTATTAGATAATTGCTGTTGTTTATACTTTACATTTGCTTTCATGTTCTAAATGTTTTGTTTGCTTGTGTCTTTTCCAATATAGACACTGTTTCCTGGTTGGTTGGTGTACAAATAAAAGTTATGTTATAGCAACCTCTGACTTGTGGCTCTTCATCCATGCTTCCAACCTGCTTTCCCTCTACTCCCCATCCCCACTCCCCTACATTTGCATGAATTTGTTATTGTTTTATGTGTGATTATTATGAAGCATTAATTTCTGCTTTGGTCCTGTTGAAATCCGGCAATTTAAGAATAACTTTAATGGTCTCAAAATAGATTGGGGATCACCCCACGGGTGCAGCTATTTACGCAATGCGTATTACGTCATTACATTTTGTTGTTTTACACAAGTTTTTGTAGACTCGGCCTACAAACAAATGACACTAGCGTTGTCTCAGGCACGTAATCTGCTCAGGCCTAGTAATTTGTCGGGAGACTTAACTGATGATTGTGTGAATAATGTTATGTCTTTCTGTGAATAAATCTCCTAATCGTGCTATGTGTACTTCACTATAGTGGATGAGACCTGTAGCTGCCGTTTACTAATAATGCTCGGCGATGGACGGAGGTGCAAAGCTTGCTTGGTGACAATTCTTTCGCAGCGTAGTGATCCGATTCTACTACAGGAAATATTTTAGACACCATAATAATAATCAGGAAAAGAAAAGAAAAACCTACCGGCCGGTGGCACGCCAGAAACACACACTTACACAGACAGGTAGTACTTAGTAGAATGTTTAAACGTATGATTCCGGTAGACTACCGCTATCAATCAAAAAAAAAAAAAAAAAAAAAAAAAGAAGTATCAGGAACCTTTTCTTTCACTTGTTCAGTCACAGCTTTGCCAGTTTCCTATCCGGCAGACGTCTAACCTTGTGCACCACTCTCTCCACCTCTCCACCTGGTCACCCAGGTTTACCAGCCACGACCTGTATCTACGCTATTTGGTTGTTACGTAGCTGGTGCAACATGAAACTGCTGCCATCTCGGCGCACGTTTTGTGTACACTTCCATGCAACCATGCACGGGTTTAGAGGGTTCATGTGTGTATAGCTGTAACCTGCCACCTGCATTTTTGGCAGAATGACCGGGATCTTGTACGTGCTACTGTGGTAACACGGGGGTGGATATCCCCCCCCCCCCCCGCCACCCCCCCACCCCCCCAAAAAAGAAGATATATATAAAAAATAAAATAAAAATAAGAGTGAGCACAGAAAGTTGACCATGGAGAAGAAAATTCTCCGGCCGCTCCTGCCGGAACCCGAACCCGCGACCTTTCGATCACAAGTCCGGCGCTCTACCACTGAGCTATCCCCGATCCCCGTTTATGTTATAACAATTCCGCTGATATTTCTGCCAGACGCCATTCGCTTGGCTGGGAGGCTTGAACCACACGGGGGACGTCTGGAGGTGTACAATAATGGCTACTGGTACGCCGTCTGCGGCTTGGATTTTAACCAGGAGGAAGCAAATGTTGTCTGCAGGCACTTCGGGTTTCCAACGTGAGTATACCGACAGTGTAATTCGTATCCACTGAGGTGGGTAATCTTTTCTTCTTTTTTTCTTCTTTTTTCTTCTTCTTCTTCTTTTTTACGCTCTGTGCTCTGCAATACTTTTCGTTGTTGTTGTCGTTGATTGTTGTGGTTTTGGTTGTTGTTTGTTTGTTTGTCTTTGGTTGATTATGCTACGGTAATTTACTAGTTGGGCAGTAGTGAAAAAGAACAATGTTAGTCACGTGCTTTGAACACCAGTGATTGGTTGAATCCCAGTTAGATACTACTTTGCCTGAAGTGTGGGTCAAGTTGAGTTCACAACGCATAATTACTACAGACGAGCAGTGTAAGAATACAAACATCACTGCATTGTCAGCGAAAGGCATCGATACCTGATAGTTCGAACGCTTGGCCATGTATTAGAATTAGTATAGAAGCAGCCGAGGAGTAGCCGACAACTCCAGGAAGTTTTTTTTTTTTTTTTACATTGGTATTCATGACGTTTAAAATGACGGCTCGGACACTATGTGAAGGGCGAAGAAAACGAAAGCAGACAGAATCAAGATGTTGGGAAATTTCACTGATGAAACGACATGAACGCATTCACACATTTCAGTGGTGTAAAAATTCCTGTAGTGAACGACACTGTACCAATTCACATTGTGCTGCTTTCTGGAGACAGCGCAACGTTCAGTCCGTCCGTAATCCCAGTCGTGCTGTTCGATAACCGACAACACGTTCAGATGACACGCAGACACAACTTCGACTGCCGCCACGACGTTGGCTCAGTCGCGTGCGCCATGTTGTCTGCTCGGATTGTCACGTGGCCTGCTCGACTTAGTCATCTGTTCAAGTTCATACTCCGCCGCTCCACGGATATAATTATTTCAATTCTGTTGTCAAAATTGAATCAATATGAAAAACAGAAGAGCAAGTCGTTTGGAGATTAATGAATTTTTATTAGCGCTTTGTTACAAGACTGATTATTTCAGATGTTTCATGTTCGGTTGGAAGTGTTGCTGGACCTCTCTCTGTTTGTCAGTAGGCCTGCGAATACACCGCACAAATAAATTGTCTGAAATTCCTTCTTCGTTTTTCGTAACCGCAGTTAACTGTGTTCTTTGTCTCTTGTTTGTCTCAGTGTGTCAACAACAACAACAACAAACAAACAAGAAACGAAGATATAGCTGAGGGTGAATGCACCCGAATATCGGACAATAAATTCCTCATAGTGCATATTCTGCTGCACAGTGGAAAGAGGCTGTCATCGAAGACTGGCGAGTTTGATGTCATTTCGCACTGAAAGCTGAATCCATACCAATTAAGACGAATTTCTGTACGTACATGTAATAAAGCTCACACAAAACTCGAAACACTCACTGGGTAACTTTCGTCGTAGCCTGCTCGTCCGTAATTTTTATTGGCTGGCTTTCGCGGTGACCCACTACGATCCATTGTGCAAGCTCTACGTCTGCGAGCCTTCTTTCTTTCTTTTGTTTTTCTGTTGTATTTACTTTCTTTCTTCTGGGGGGGGGGGGGGGAGGGGGGGCTGTAGTTTTGTTAATGTTGTTTCGTTCTTATATCTCCGTCATTATCTCTACTGTTTTGAATGTTCACGGAAAAAAAATCTAGGGGAGGGTGGGTGTGCGTGTATGAATATTAGTGTGTGTTGCTTTCAGTCTAAAAGTAATAGCACAGTGCATCTAGTTTCAGGCTTAGCTTTTATGTGTCATCTATATGTGCATCGTCTTCGTTGTCTCAGGTCTGTTGCGCGCTACAACCCTTCTGGCACATGGTATCCTCGTGACACTTACCCACGGTACCGCTACGACTGTGTGGGCAACGAGACAACATTGAGAGAGTGCACTTTTACCAGAAGGACCTGTTCACTAGCCTACACTGTCAACGTCATCTGCGATAATGGTAGGCCTACAGAAGCTTTCTTTGGTTGTCAAATGATCTGTGATCGGCCGGACGTGGTTAAAACGGAGATACCTTTAACAATAAAAGGATCTCTGGTTAAACCTACTCTTCATCTAGGGCAAGTAAGCAAACATGGTGCTTAACGTCCACGATGATGTGGAGCTTAATGTCCTGAGATATCGGGCTGACATAATTATTAGCGACAACAACGTCCACAGAAACCATAAGACTGATTAGAGGCGGGAGCTAGGACCGCAGAAGACGCGGTTTTGTTGATACACCTGAACAGCATAAGCGGCGGGATTTCAGACTTTATACAACGGTAGTACGCTTCGCCCCAGACTTTATACATCGGTCGTATGCTTCGCCCCAGACTTTATACATCGGTAGTATGCTTCGATCCAGACTTCGTACAATAGTAGTACGTCTCACCCCAGATTTTGTACAATGGTAGTATGCTTCGCCTCAAACTTTGTACAATGGTAGTACGCTTCGCCCCAGACTTTGTACAATGGTAGTACGCTTCGCCCCAGACTTTCTACAATGCTAGTACGCTTCACCCCAGACTTTGTACAAAGGTAGTACGCTTTGCCTCGTGCTTTCTACAACGGTAGTACGCTTTGCCCCATACTTCGTACAATGGCAGTACGCTTTGCCCCAGACTTTCTACAATAGAAACTGTAATTTCACTGGCTTTGTAGATTGAGTACTAGTCCACGGGCCAGGTATCGGCCAGTTATCGACCCCCCCCCCCCCCCCCCGAGATGATACACAGCAGCTTAATGGCATCTATTAAAATGGGTGTGTCCCTTACAAATCCCAAACAACAGGCAGCTATACCATTCTTTGGACACACAAAAATACTGCATATGCTGGTATCAGTGGGTAGCACTGCTCTTGTGGCTGCTGTTGTCTTACCCAGGCATGGTGGCCTGAATTACGCGCGTGGGGTTAATGAAGTATTAAAAAAGAAAAAATGTCACGTTGCATAATTTTGTACAATGCTTGTGTAAAAATATTGAACAAAAGTGTTTCATTTACCACTAAATGTATCATGGTGACTCCACAGAGAATGTCTGATTAACACCTGCATTAATGGGTGTTGTCGCGGAATAGAATATACTCAAGCTCAAAAGTTAAGCAACCTTTTACAAAAATACACATATGTTCAAACCTCAATAAACTACTTCCACGAAACAGCTGCAGGTGCTGGCTTATTCACTGGTCTACCTCCATTTAACGTGAAATCAGTTTCACAGTACTCTACACCCCATGGAAGATAGGCAAGAAACATGCCCGATGTGTGTAAAACTTACCAGTTTTGTCTTTGTTATGTCTGAGTAAAACAGTTTAGGAGCCATTAAACTGATGCCACCGGACGGCACCTCTGCTTTGGTTTAATTCAGCATGCAACTGCTGGACAGTTTCATGTATCAGCTTGCAGTCAGCAGGCTCTTTGCTGTTATGCCAAGAATACAGACGAACAGCTAGGAAATGTCAAAGATATTCACGAAAGTGACTGTGCACACTGTTAATGATTTGACAAATCATTATTGACTTTCTAAAATTGTTATTTGACTTTGATAAACAACAACAACAACAAAATATTAAATGCTTTACTCTCCTATTTCTTACTGCTTATCATTATAGCTTGAGTGCATTTTTCCCAGCCACATGTACCAAAGCCGGTGCCATAGAAGGCTGGCAAACCTGAACGTCCCTTACTTTGAGTGACACTGAATGTCCAGCTTAGACATAAATGTCAGCCTCAAACCTGAAGCCATCAAGATTCCCAAGTTTTCTTTGGGGGGCTGCTCCACCTGGATTTCAACCAGGTCTTGTGGCATGAAGAAACAGTCTGTCCAGTATACCTCCCACTTTTCCATTCACAGTATGCAAGCCACGGTCATCTGCTCTGGGAATGGTTCTAGTTGCCTTAACTGCGGAATATCAAGAGTGCTTGAAAGTTGGCCCTTTTTGTAGTGTTGTCGAACACAAGGTAGACCGGACTCAAGTTTATAAGCGATGTTTGTTGATGTTTCTCGTTAGGCAGCCGTTTTCCAAGTCTTCTCTCATTGGTCAGTTCACCAATGACTCAGATCGAGGCTTATGCATATTAAATGTCTCACTAAGATATTAATACATTACACTACATCCCCCTTACTGAGATATGACGAGAGTTAAAAGCTAGAAACAATTAATAGTTTGAAACTGAAATAAGCGTGTTCAAAACGAAACCGAACGCGACCACCGCGTTGAAACGAAGTATAGTTTGTAATAAGGTCAAGACATTTGCCTTTTCGCGATAATAGTCCAGGTGCTTATATAGGTTTTAAAGATTAAGTCTTTCGGGTATCTTGATGCGGCGCCCAGAACGGGTGTAGACCGTTGGTCGTTGAGCACATCCATCATTTGCCACCTGGGGCTGAATATCTGGCTGAACATCAGACTGGTCGTCACACTGATCTGTTTGCTGTGACGATTGACTCGGTATGGTGGTGGATGTTCGCTTGGGTACCCCATCGTAGCCTGATGAAGATTGTTGATCTCTGCGACGGAGATGATGTCGGTCCCTTCTTTGGATGCCTCTCTCCGTCCGGACGTTGTACGATCGAGTGGAGGCGGTTGATGATGGTCCCACCACTACAGCTTCGGCGTCTCCGGGAGTCTTGACCCACACTGGTTGTCCATCAGTCAGTCGGGGAAGAGGTCGGACTTCATGACGCCGATCATAGTCGATCTTTTGCCGCAGTCTCAGGCGAGCATCAGTTTCCTGGAACTTGCTCATGTCCCTCCCGTCAGGAACATGTTGAGTTGGTAGTGTCGGTACCTTGGTCCTGAGTTTTCTTCCCATCAACAGCTCGGCAGGGCTGGACCCGTGTTGAAGTGACGTGGCACGGTAGTTCAGAAGAGTGACGTAGGGATCGTCGGCTTTCTTCAGCAGCTTCTTCACCGTCTGCAAGGCACGCTCAGCTTCACCGTTTTCCTGGGGATACAGCGGACTGCTGGTAAGATGGTTGAAACCGTAGTTTTCTGAGAAACTTACGAAGACTCTGGAGTTGAACTGTGGGCCATTGTCTGAAACAACGACCTCTGGTATTGCCTGACGGGCGAAGATAGCCTTCACATGTTCGATCACAGCTGATGAAGTAGTCTGCGTCAGGTGTGTTATCTCTATCCATCGGGAAAAGTAATCTACAACCAGTAGGTACTGGTGACCTTTCCACTCAAAAAGATCCATTCCGACGCGCTGCCAAGGGTAGTCCGGCGTCTTTGTAGGCTGCAGAGGCTCCGGATGCAGTACCCTCTCCTTCTCACAGACAGAGCAGTTTGAAATTTTCGCTTCTATCTGTTTCGAGAGTCCCGGCCACCAGACACTGCTCTTGGCCAGTGCTCTGCACTCAACAATCCCTTGGTGACCTTGGTGCAATCGTTGCAGAATATCTTCTTGCAGTTCTGTCGGAATGACCAGTCGACTCTGAAACAGCAGGAGTCCCTGTTGCACTGTCAGTTCGTCTCGGACTGTCCAGAACGGTTTCAGTGCTGGATCCCGCTTTGCTTTTTCAGGCCAGTGTGACTTTGTGAAATTCATCACTTGGTTACAGATGTTGTCTTTTGCCTGTTTGACTCTGATTTCCTCCAGGCGCTGGTCAGTCACGGGGAATCCCTCTATGACAGAGCGAACGAACATGTCAGCATCGACTTCCATCTGGCGATCCTGTTCAGCAGAAACACCTCCAGGAGCCCGTGACGGAGCGTCCGCCGTCATGAGATTTTTTCCCACGATGTGTTTCATCTGATAGGAAAATCGCATCATTTTCATTCGGAAGCGCTGGATTCTTGGGGTCAGCTCGTCTAAATGCTTGGTCTTCAGTAAGGCCAGCAACGGCTTGTGATCCGTTTCAATCGTGAACATTTTCAGTCCAATCAGAAATTCGGAGAATTTCTCACAGCAACAGGTGACTGCGAGCGCTTCCTTCTCCACCTGGGCGTACCTTTGCTTCGTGTCTGTCAGCGATCTGGACGCATAAAAGACTGGCCTCCAATCTTGTCCGTCTTTCTGGAGTAGGACTCCGCCTAGTCCATATGATGATGCATCGGCAGACACCTTTGTTTCCTTTTCAGGACTGTAGTGTGCCAACACTGGCGCGGTGCTCAGCTGTTTTGAGTATTTGAAATGCTGTCTCTTGTTGAGTGTCCCAGGTCCACGAGTTCTCTTTCTTGAGGAGATCACGGAGAGGCTTGGTGATGTCAGCCAGATTTGGTGCGAATTTGCCAATGTGGTTCACCATTCCTAACAGTCGTCGCAACTCCTGAATGTTGGTCGGTCTTGGGAGGTTGGTGATGGCTTCAACCTTGGCCGAATCCACTTTGATTCCCTCCTGTGAAATGATGTGGCCTAGGAACTTGATGGTATCAACTGAAAAGACGCACTTCTCATTGAGTGTGACGCCTGCTTCTTGCATTCTTCCCAGTACTGATCGCAGTCGCTCGTCGTGTTCTTGCTGACTTCTTCCACTGATGAGGACGTCATCAATGTCGACAATAACTCCTGGAACTTCGGACAGGATACGAGTCATTTCCCTGTGGAAGACTTCAGGCCCGGAACCGATTCCCAAAGGAAGTCGTTTGAAACAGTATCGCCCGAATGGCGTGATGAATGTAGTCAGTTCCTGAGACTTCATGCAATGGGATTTGATAAAATCCGCTGTTGCAGTCAAGTTTGCTGAACACTTTGGCACCCGAGAGTTGTGCAAGAAATTGATCAGTAAAGGGAAGGGGGAAGTTCTCACGTCGAACGCTCTCGTTGGGTTTTGTGAGATCTACGCAGATTCTCACTTTGCCATTTGACTTGGGCACCACCACAATGGGTGCGCACCACTCAGTCGGATTTTTGACGGGGCGTATGACGTCTTCCTCCTCCATACGTTTCAGTTCTTCCTCCACTTTCTGTCTCATTGGCAGCGGCAATCGACGAGGAGTTTCAATAGAAAATGGCTTTGCATGGTTCTCCATCGTGATTTTGTATATTGATTTCAGCTTTCCAAGACCTTTGAACAACTTTGGAAACTCATTCTTGACATTGTTTTGGTCAGAGCCTCCTTGAGACTGTAGTGTGTTCACTCTTTCGAGCAGATGGAGAGCCTCTATCGCTGGTCTGCCCAGAAGTGGCTCTTGAAGATTGCCTACAACGAACAAAGCCTGCTTCGTTTCGGTGTGTTCTATTGTCAGTGTCGCTTGGAACTGACCGATGACGTCGATTTTTGTCTTCCTTGGACCGAAAAGCTTCTTGTTTGTCTTCTTGTTTGATCTCGTATCACTCTGTCCTCGAGAACTCCAAAGTTACAGTTCTTTGCCAGTTGGCGCAGAGAGGAGATGTACGCTTTGATTGTTTCTGACGGTTCTTGACGTCGGAGATGAAACTTGTACGATTCATACGCTTCGTGTGTTTCACCGACAAAAATCTTCAAACTTCTCCATGATTTCCCCCAGGTCTTGCATGTCAACTTCTTGCTCGAACTTGAATCCATCAAATATGTCCATCGCGTCTTCTCCAACAGTTGCCAGAAATACAGCGCTTTGAAACTCATTAGGTTCCTCATCAAGCCTGCTCGCAACTCGATAATTCTGGAACTGGCGTTTGAACTTTTTTCCAGTTATGGTTAAGACATCCATCGGACATTTTAAGTTTTGATGGCAGCGGAACATTTGCCGTGTATATATTGCCTGCTTTGCATGGTGGATTACGTCAAGAGGAAAAACAAAATTCTTTTCTCACTGAATGACGTAATTTTGATGTTCTTCCGGCATCTGCTTGCTTCTTTGGTCCTTTCTGAATTAAATGAACACTTCTGACACCATGTAGTGTTGTCGAACACAAAGTAAACCGGACTCAAGTTTATAAGCGATGTTTGTTGATGTTTCTCGTTAGGAAGCCGTTTTCCAAGTCTCCTCTCATTGGTCAGTTCACCAATGACTCAGATCGAGGCTTATGCATATTAAATGTCTCACGAACATATTAATACATTACACTACACTTTTGATGTGCATTATTAATGCAACTCTGAGGTGTGTTGACACATTTAGTTGGCATCTTACCTCTACAGAGAAGATGCATGGAATGTTCCAGTTTCATAATTTTTCCTTAATGTGGTAATCTCTGTATCTCTAAACGAGTTTGCCCATAACATACTGAACGGTGTACTGAACATATATGATCTGGTTGGAAGCTAGTTCTTCAATGGTTTTAGTATTTTTGATGGTTTCCTAGTGTCTGTCATCTTCTCGAGTGTAATCTCTCCGACAGGTGGCATGGTAATATGCTTCTCGAGCAGCCAAGTCAGTATCTTGCACCTTCAAAAGGATGTACTAATCTTGTTTTATTTTGGTTGTGTCTTTGACAGAATCCTCAGCTGTTTTTTTTCCATACATTTGACTAATATTTTAGACATGTTATTTCCTTGTGATTCGAGTCTTTTCACAAAAAAAGACATCTGTCACTGGCCAACAGCTGGCACTGTAGTTGCTGACGGATTTGCTGTTCTCGCTTTTTTTAGAAGCTTACATCACTCCCTCCTGGTGGGTTCTTTTGTTTCAAAATTCTGCTGTCATTCATAAAGTGTGTGATTCCCATGCAGATTCAGTATATAATCATATATTTCATCCACCATATCAGGACAGGACCATTGCACACGGTCACCTCAGGACAAATTACAGTCACAGTTCCTAATTCACACCAGTTTGAAACGCAAGGAACCAAAACACAAGCAAAACGCTGGCTGACTGTTCTACACAGACACAATCAATAGCAAATATCCCAGCCAAAACAGTCAATAATTAGCACAGATCACTATGTACAATTGCAAAAGATACTTCCAGACAGATTCCCTGTAACGCATTCAGTACAAAATTAAAGAACATTTGATCAGATCACAAGTCTGTCTAAATCACCTTTTTGAGGCACAATATCACATGTTTTTGGTGCCTATTTATATTCTGCAATCACTGAACATGAGAACCTGCTTAAATCAATTGACTGTGAGCAGTGTGACCTATTTTGTTTCGCAGGCTAACGAGGGAATTCGCTTCAGCCAAGACTAATGCAATTGAAAAGTATGGAGAGGGTCTGGAAAAAATGAAGGTGAATAGACCGGGGAAGTGGAAATTAGGACAAGGAAGAAATTCTGGCACTGACTAAGTATGCTTGGCTATATTCTGACCTACTCCGTGCTTTTAAGGGAAAGCATTTGTCAGCTCTGGGTTTTTAACAGAGGGGACATTAATATTTGTGCGTCTGCAGTGCCCAATAACAAGGACAGAATTAAGACAAAGAGAAACGCAAAGCTGCAACGTATTAAACTGTTCAAACAATAAAATAATATATGGAAATGGCCTTTTTGTCATAATAAATGAGTTGCTAAGAGACAAGGTCATCGCAATATGGAATTCCATATAGTGCATTTATTAGAACCAGCACCACAGACACAAACAGCAACAGCTCATTTGCAGACAACCTGAACTATGTACTCTGATGGTCAAGGTACCCAGATATTACCATGTGGTAAAATCCAGGGGAGGGGCCTATAGGCTGGTCCATGGTCTATACGGTCTTATCCGATCAAATTTAAACTTTGTTCGGTTGTTGCATATCTCGAAAAGATCTAAATACATGTATAATAATTGGTCTAATTCGCGTTTTTTCAAGCAATATATTTTATATAGTTTACAGAATCAGCAAACAAAGTTGATCAATAGTTTTATTGTTTTGTTTTTGCTTCAAATTATACTTTTTGGTAAACTGCATTAACAGGACTTCGCGCTTCATGTGTATATGATATTGTGTATAACATGGCTCGTGCCACGTAAAACTGAGGCATTCCGTCTCGGCGTGTTCCGTGTACACCATGCAGCATGTCACATCACTTTATGCAAATATTAAGCCACATGTGTAGGCTACATGCACTTTTATCAGTACCTGCCACCTGTACTTTTGGCAAAATGACCGGGATCTTTTACGTGCTACTGCGGTAACACTGAGGTGGAATGGATCCCGATTCAAATATTCTGGTCAAGACTGGGCTGCTTCGAAAGAGGTGTTTAATTTAAAGCTTTGGGGAGCTGAGCATGACAGCTGGAAGTAATTTACAATGTTGGTAATGAAAGGAACAAGGTAGCATGTTTTGAGAGTGGGTATGAAGGGGACAATGTTTTGGTGGTGCATCGATGATAGGTTTTCTTATCAAGTCCAGATATGGGTGCGAAAGTACGCAAACCAGTATCTGCAAAAATCTCAAACAAGAATGACTGCTAGCGTTCTAAAACAAGATCCAAACACATAAAAGATTCAAGAGAATGCTTATTTATTAGGACATAGACACACAATCTGCAAATTTTCGGGGTGATCCCCTTCGTCAATCGACCAAACGACACTTAAAAAATATTTAAACGGCGAAAAATCGGATGAGAAAGGAAATAATTATCTTCTGTTTGGTTGTTGTTCTCTTGTCCAGTGCTTGGAAGAATAGCATTCTTGAACAGATGAATAGCATGGCATTCTTCCAAGCACTGGGCAAGAGAACAACTCAACCAAACACAAGATAGTTATTTCTTCTCTCATCCCATTTTTTTCCCGTCTTTAACCATTTAACTGTTCTAAGTGTCGTTTTGTTGCTTGATGAAGGGGATTACCCTGAAAATTTGCAGACTGTGTGTCTATGTCGTAATAGATAAGCGTTCTTTTAAATCTTTTATGTGTTTGGATCCAGTATCTACAGATAGTTCGAATGATGCTGGAACAGAACCTGAATATAAAAATTGGCGAATGCTTGCAATCTTTTCATGCATGACATCGGAAAACGAAAAGGAATATTTAACTGGTGGGCAGATTTGACTAGGTCGTTCTTGGCCGTGATACGGAATAAATAAGAACAGTCACAAACCTAAAACGTCTGCAAACTTACACGGCACCCCTCTAAAGCATCAAGCTTAATTCTCCCTCACTCCCTTGTCCCGTGGTTGTAGACTGTCTCTAGTCCTTCAGGCAAGACGAAAACCCCAGATTCTGCACACCACCAGAAGTTCTCATTGTAGGACAGTAAAGTATTGGAGGAACACACACACACACACACACACACACACACACACACACACACACACACACACACACACACACACACACACATGCTGTATACTTTGAAACCATAGGCTGTACACTATGAAAATAAAAACGAAACTTTTTTTTTCGCCACAAGCTTTGCGAAAATGCCGTAAAAGGCTTTCTTCTTTTTTTTGTCTTGATGACTGTTTGTATGGGTAACAGGTAAACTAGCTGTTTGTACGTGTAACATTAAAACTGTTTGTACGGGTAACAGGTAATTTGTATGCTTAAGAGGTACATTGTACAAGTAAACTGTACATGTAACAGGTAAACGATTTGTACGCATATCAAGTAAACTGTATGCGTAACAGGTAAACTGTATGTGTAACAGGTATATGTACGCGCAACAAGTAAATTGTACGCATAACAGGTAAACTGTACATGTGTAACAGGTAAACTGTATAACAGGTAAACTGTTTGCATGTGTAACAGGTACCACACGAACACCCTCTGCACGACTGGTGGGAGGCAGCAGTGAGTATGAAGGACGACTGCAGGTGCTCCAGTTCGGCGTGTGGTTCACGGTGTGTGACAGGTACTGGTCACAGCTCAACTCGGACGTCGCCTGTCGATCTGTCTTCGGTGACGGGTAGGTACAGAAAACCAAACCTGTACCGTTTAGCTCGTTTTTCACAGGGCGCGTCACCTGATGGTCGGGTCAGCATCGGCGAGTGGCGAAGGTTCCGCAACGCTAATTTTTTGTTGTTGTTGAAATTCCAAACTAGCCAACACAACTTCCTCATTGCAAACACACTTGTGTGTGTGTGTGTGGGGGGGGGGGGGGGGGGGGGAGAGATGAGCGTATGTATATGTGGCTGGTGTGGGTGGGTGGGCGGGGGACGTTTGTGTGTGTTTTGAGGAGTGTATGTGGGGGCGGGGGGGGGGAGGATATGTGTGTGTGTGTTTTGAGGTGTATGTTTGTGTGTGTGTGTGTGGGGGAGGGGGGGGGGGCAGATGTGGGACTGAGGTGGGAGGGGGATTACGTGTGTGGCAGGATTCATGTGTGTGTGTAAGTGTGGGTGTAAGTGTGCACTGTGTGGGTGTGGGGGGTATGTATTTGTGTGTAACCTTTTTAAAAAAATTGTTTCCAAAAATAAACAAAAGATTCAAGACAGTGTTCACTTCACATTGTTTAATTAGTATTATTAATTTCCTTTGAGATAAATCATGAATTTAGACTACTATATATGAAACGACAATAATTAGGGACCGCAAAACAGACTAATAAATTTACAGTGGATGCTGTTCAGTTGAGATTTAAATTTACTAGAGGAACGGAGATAAACTAAGCATTAAATAAGTAATAAACTAAGTGCTAAATAAAACCCTGAAACACAAAACAAACAGCCTCTATTACTAGGTAGTCCAAGTGCTAAATAAAACCCTGAAACACAAAACAAACAGCCTCAGTTACTAGGTAGACCAAAGTGCTCTCGGCTGCGTTCCGCGTAACTAAGTTGGTCTAGTTTCAGCGATTTTTATTGACGGATTTCTTGTGTTTTTGATCCAGTCTCAGTAAATATTACTGTTGAGAAAAACTTCATGTCTCGTCTTCCTAACTGTGTTGTTACGTTGATTAAACTTTGAAAAAGATTGTGAAAATTCACCCCGATCTCGGTACCCCTAAGCGCTGCCTTCTGTCAGCGATGCGCATAGGCTGCGAACACCGCTCGCTGTAAGCAGTTTTCAGACGCGGAATGTTGGACGTAGGCTAGTCCAGCCATGATGAAATCTATATCAATCAAAAGTGCTGTTGCTAAACTTTCTTTCCATATCCATGATGGCTGCCTTTGAAAAGCAAAAGTCCAGAATAAGGTTGTTTGAAATGTGTTTAACGGACTTTGTACTATTTTAAGACCACGGACACTCTCTTAAAAAAATATCAGTAGAAAGACTACTCTTTCTTCTTCAAAGTATACTAAAATAAGAGTTCAAAACTAAAGAGATTTTATTAACACAGCCGCACGGTCAGCCATGACCGCTCAAGCGATCGTGCGTGCCAAGTTGGTGGATTCTCCACTATAACAGTGTTCGACATTGCTTGTAAACGATCTTGTTGATGAGTAAAAGTATTAATCTTTTTCTTGAAAGCCAGATTAAGCTGTCAAACAAATGCTTTTGTTAGTAAAAATGAAAAGTGAAGCGGTCTGTGAACGATCGCAAACACGGGCGAGAGCTGGTTTGGGTGTCAATGGGATAATCGACAAATTTATTTATAAACAGCAATTTTCTAGGAGAGGCTTTATTGGTAATATCCAAGGAGACAGTCGGAAATTCCTGGGACATTTCAAGTGCCATTTTGGGCCACAAATATTATCAGAATCACTCAAACAGATCTAGCGAATGAAGCCAACAATTGCAACAAAAGTGACTGATTCAGTCTGTAAATGGGTGAGTGGATCAATTGTTTTACTGAAATCAGCACTCAGAAAGGGTGCACCGTTACTCAGAAATTAGATCTAGATCAAATATCTGAAAGGAGCATACGCATACGGAAGGACACATATATATGATTACACTCAGTCTCTGTTGCAAATTTTGGGTTTATTCGTTTCGTATAATATATATTAGGTAAATGGCTGCAAAAAGAAGACATAGCCGAGACTGCTGTGCATTTTGTTTTTAAATGGGGGTTTGAAGTCAATCCAGTTGGCAACAATTCCAGGATGTTAGAGACAGATTATTCTAGGGACTTCGCTTCCGCATATATGCCCTTGAAACGGGGCCTGTAAGGTGATGCAAGGTTACCCAGAAAAATAAAATGGACTTTTAAATTTTCTCTGTAATCAATCAGAAAATTATGGCACCATGTAGAGTTCTTAACTGTGGTTATTTTGGTACAAAAAGTAAGGCAATAGGACAAGTAGAAGAGGAGTTGGGGTTTTTTGGTGTTTTTTTTTTTAACCATTTTTAAGATTGACGGATGAATTTTTTTTATGAATTTAGCAAGTTTGATGTGAAATATCTGGAAGAATAATCAAAATGAAGGTCTACAAAAAATTGGGCCTATTATTTGTACTGTGGAGAATGGGATTCCTAAATATAAGACAGGTTATGCAAAATAGCTTCCCGGTGGGACCTTAAATCTCAGGATATTTCTGATTTGCATTTTGTGGGCAAATTGGGGCAAACAAATAAGTATTTACAAAATCATAAGTATTTACAAAATCATAACTTCGCAACTACTCAAGTGATCAACATAGAAATGGTATCACTGAAATCAGATTTTAAAAAAAAAGATCTATGCAAATATATAAAGTCTGATAGTCAACTGTTGATTTCAAAATCACTTTGGACTACCTACTATTACAATACATGCGAACATTTTCAATTCATACCTCACGATCACATGCATGCACACCATCCACAGCTGTCAAAATACATCCTGGCAATAGTCAACCACCAATCCAACCACATGTCAACCCACCCAACATCCCGAAACTCCTTCATTTCAGTTTATCCATAGACGCTACCTACACTGACCACAACCCACAGCCTACCGAACACCGCCGATAAGCGGCTGGCTATTCGTTTGTTTTTCCTTATATTAATACCATTCAGCAAAGAACAGCAGCAAGTTTACTACGTCCTCAAACCAATAAATATTATAATTGGACGTACTTACCCTGTGTGTGGAACACGGATTTTTCATTTTGGAACTACTTTTGTTTTTGGAGAGAGAGAGAGAGAGAGAGAGAGAGAGAGAGAGAGAGAGAGAGAGAGAGAGAGAGAGAGAGACTGCCTGCCTGTGGCGGTAGCTTATTTGCTTCTCCCTCCCCCCCCCCCCCCCCCCCCCCCACCCCCCAGCTGATCTCTGACATACAACTTTTACCCAGTCATAAAATTATGACGTCACGTCAATGATGACGCGACGTATTTATACTATTTACTTAGAATTAATACTAATGTTGCCATGCTGGCGCGTGCAGGCTGACATGACAGTCAGCTGCTACTCTAGTATCTCCCACATACAAATCTGTTGAATGCCAAACATCTTTAACCTGGCTTTAACCCCATGGAGCCGGCATCTCGCGCCGGGGGTGTTTAAACTGCTCCACCCCTTTCACTCTTTTCTTACGTCTAGTTTCTGTCTACCGGTCCTTTCAGCTATATTTCATTCCAAAAACTCTCTCCACGATACCTGTTTTCAGCTCCCTTTTTACAGCTTATTTCTACCTAACCGGCCATTCTCCAGTATTTATCTACAACACAGCTCTTCTTTGTATAATTCTTCTTACTCTCTGCGGTCACCTTCAGGCCCAGCGTGTTTGCCGTGCGCTGCATGCATCCCGTGTCGGGGGAGGATGTGATCCTGGTCGCTGAGGTCCCCCGTGGGGTCAACACGCTTCTTCGGCCCGGAATTCTCCTAGACGGGTGGTTGGGTTGGCCCGACCCAATCAATCAGCTGGTCGTGCTTTGCCCTAATTTCGATTAGAAGGCAGCGGCTTAGGGTCAATCAGGGGATAGAAGTAAACTCTTAGTTCCTTTATCACCTGAGTATATTACATTTTGAGCCCTGGTGCGCGCTTGCTGGAGTTTCCGCTTGTGTGCATCCCCTTGTTGGACTCGGCGGCGGGTGGGGACAAAGCGTAATGAATCATTAATAAACATAACATGGCACCCTCAAACAAAAACAAAAGACCAAGATTCGGACAGGGACTCTGATAACGAACGCTTCTGCAACACAAGTAATAACTGGCCAAGGTTTCTGGCTGTGGAGTCGTCGAGTGACGACCTCCCACCGAGTAAACTGTCGCCCTTTGCTGTCCAAATCTGTTGAATGCCAAACATCTTTAACCTGGCCTTTTTTTTTAGAACGTCCACTTAGGACGTCTGAGTCTAATGTGCGTTCTTCTGGCGGACCCGGATCGGTATCGACCGGCACTCAGGCTTCCTCCGGGAAGTCGGGGACGGTATCGGCCGACGCCCGGGTTCCGTGCGAGTCCGCTAAATGTTCTTCGGAGACAGATAGGGTTCAGCCGATCCCCCCAAAAGGGCCTCTAGGGGTTTCTCCCAATCCCCACAAAATGGCATCTAAGGGTTCAGCGGCTCCCTCCAATAGCGCACCTAAGGGTTTAGCGGCAGGTCCCTTAAAAACCGCGGCCTCGAAAGATGATTCATCACCTTCAAGGGGGTCCTGGTGGACGTCGAGGGGTTTTAAGTTAACTTTGAGGAGATAAATCCACTCGCAAGATGGTATAAAGAAGCTATTATTGGAGTGCAGGAAATCTGCATAACCCTCTTGCTTTTTTTTTTGCTTTTTTTTTTTGTCTGGTCATTTTTCAGCTGATAGTCCATTCTTCTGACCTTTTCCAGAAAACTTGCACATTTTTGTTGGGAGTTAGGCCTCTTGATATGGCTCCTGTTGAGCAGCCAGGAGATGATAGTTAGTAGGTGGTGTGTGCAGCTCTCTGCCATATGGCACTGGTATTTACCATTAAGCATTTATATTTATTAAAAAAATAATAATATTATGTTCATCTGTTCCTTTTTTCTTTTTTTTTCTTTAACCTGGTATTGATAAATTAGACGGAATGGTCAATGATATCAGCATGTCCTAGCCTTACGTGCTCTCTAAACGGGGGTAATATTGAAGGTTTGAACATTTATGTCTGATGTTTATACACGGATTTCTGTTTTACATTTGCAAAGTGGTTGGTTTTCTGGACTGACTTGATCTGGACTGACTTGACAAAGCATATATATATTTGAGAAAAGATTTTCAGTTTGTGTTTTACCAACTTCTTATGACTGTTTAAAAAATATGAATACATGTAAGTTTTTTAACATGTACATATTTTTAACAGTTATTGTGTATCGACAAAATGTGTAATGCCCTGAGATAACCGTAATGGTTGACTGGGTGTAAAACACCAAATTACTACTACTACTACTGCACGCACACACACACACACACACACACACACACACACACACACACACACACACACACACACACACACAGTCTGTATATAATAATACACATACAAAACAGCCAGCCATGTGTGTGTGTTGAGGAGGGATGTTGGTGTTTGTTCGTGTGTGTGTGTGTGTGTGTGTGTGTGTGTGTGTGTGTCTTGGAGGGTTGTGTGAAGCAGTAAAGTGATGTATTATATTGCCAAAAGCAGATTTACATACTTTTGATGATGTTCTTTGACCTAACTGTATTCCAAATTACTTACTTACTGATGATGTTTTTACATATAATTATTACACTTTCAGTGTACTCTGCAATGCTTTCTTCAGGTTGATTATTCTACGGTATCACACTGGTCAGCAAACAGTGATAAAGAGCCAGTGATATACTACATGTTAGACACTCCGTCACGTGCACTACGCTCTTCTTCCGACACCTGCATGCTGAAAATCCAGCAATACAAATGCAAGACTCATGGCTTTTGCACTTTCTCTTGCTTTGGACCCCACATTTGGAATTCACTCCCACAGGACCTCAGACATTGGTTGCTCAACCCTGTCATCTTTTAAAGCCAAACTGAAAACCGTCCTCTTCTCAACCTAAATACAACATATTCTATACCCACGTTGAGCACAGTCATACCAAAACAGTTTACACTGATGTTATATGGAAACACACACACAGTTACACACACACTGATTGTAGCAGAAACTGGGTACTGATATTAGTTGGGGTGGAAATACTGTGCTGTAATATCAGTATATCATGTGAGCGCTCAGGGTGTTGAAGAGCGCATTATAAATGCGCATTATTATTATTATTAATTTTATTATTACTGTGTCACTGTCAGCTTTAGGGCCAAATGAATCCGTCAGTATAAGCAGCCGACGGCAGACCTTCTACAGACACGGTCAAGAAGTATTAAAATTTTGTTTTGATGAGGTATGAAATGATGGCGCACTCTGTAAAAGACGCGGAAGTAAACTAGAGCAGATGATGGCTTTTGGGAAATTTCACTGAAGAAATGACACGAAACCACTCACCGGCACCGTGCAGCTTATATCAGTCACTAACTGATCGTCTGATGTCAAAATTCCGGTGTCAACAACGTTGGGTAAAATCCAAGGACTAAGACGGCCGGAAATTCCTGGACCATTTTAAGTTATTTTGGGTCTCAAATATCATCACATTGAGGTCCATATCTACCGATTACAGCCAAAATCTGCAACAAAAGGTGTTTTTTTCATATAGTTTCGTCTTCGATTGTCCGTTCGAGTCAGTGCATGTTGCCCTTTGACGTCTGACCAAGTTTCCCAGTAACAACGTGAACGCTTCCTTAGTGCCGATTTTGGCAAGACAATCTTACTCACGACTCAACGTTCTCAAAGTGCAATTTTTTCCGCACATTTTCCGTGGTTTTTAATTGCCGTAGCTTGCTTAACGCGGCCACTGACCAAGCAGCACTTCGTCGGCTTCGTTCGCTGTTTGCAATCCGTGACGCCAACTCGGAACAAAGACAAAAATATAGTGGGGAAAAATCACCTTTTGTTGCGGATTTTATCATTTAATGATTGTGAGGTAAAATCCAAGGAGATGGTCGGAAATTCCTGGACCGTTTGAAAAGTTATTTGGGTCACAAATATCATCACAATCATTAAACGAGGTCCATATCTACTGATTCCAGCCGAAGTTCGCAACAAAAGGAGATTTTTCATATATTTTTGTCTTTGATTGTTTCGAGTCGGCGTCAGGGATTGCCACAATGGCGAACGAAGTCGACGAAGTGCTGATACGTAAGCGGCCTCGTTAAACAAGCTACCGCAATTAAAAACCACGGAAAATGCACGGAAAAATTGCAGTCTGAGAATGTTGAGTCGCGAGTACGATTGTCTTGCCAAAATCGGCACTAAGGAAGCGTTCACGTTGTTACTGGGAACTAGGTAAAACGTCAAAGGGCAACATGCGCCGACTCGAACTGACAATCAAAGACAAAAATATATGAAAAATACTCACCTTTTGTTGCGGATTTTGGCTGTAATCGGCAGATATGGATCTCATTTAATGTTTGTGATATTTGTGACCCAAAATAACTTAAAACGGTCCAGGAATTTCCGACCGTCTCCTTGGATTTTACCTGATGATTGTGACGATATTTGTGACCCAAAATATAATTACTGGATTTTACCCATGTCGTTTAACAGCCAATTCAAATAACACGCAGAAACAACTTCGACTGCCACCCCAACGTAGGCCTACTGCTCATGCAGCCACTTGCGTCTTGTCGTCTGCTGGGATTGTCACGTGACAATTAAGCGCTCTCGACTTGACCTAAGTCGTCTGCTTTGAACAGATCCGCAAACCAAAGAGGTGTAAGTCGTTTGGAGATTAACGAACATTAGCATAGACTTTGTTGCAAGGCTACTATTTCAGATGTTTTCGCTATTCGGTTGAATGCATTCTTGGACAGAAGTCGAGTTGTTGCATCAGTGTAAGTAGGCCGACGGATACACCGCACAGTCAATAAATTCTTTCGCCTTCGCATTCTGCAAACGTTAATTAATTGTTACCTAGTATTTTCTTTGCCTCGTGTTTGTCTGTTTCAATAACAATTTAAACAGACAAGACACAGATACAGCTGATGGGGAATGCACTGAAAATGAGACTCATTCGCCTTGTCAGTCGTGCGCATCCCGCGACAGCGTAAAAAGGCTGTCACGAAGACTGAAGGTTGTGTTCTCATTTCACGCTCAAGCAATCTAAGCTGCAGATCTATACCAGGGTGATTTACTGTACGTACGTGTAATAAATAGCGCACACAGTGGTTTTAATCTTTGTTGGTTACCGCTAAATATCAAACACTTGTTGTGAAACAGTGAAAGTTTTGTCTGGCCCACCCACTCCATGCCATGTTATCTCCAGGCCTTTTCCCTTCTTTCTCTCTGTTAGACCCCGCTACTAGAAAATCCAAGCTGAATCCATGGTAGCTCAGTGGTTTGATTGACATTTGTTAGTGATAAAGATGGGTGATACTTCAACAAATACAGTATCAGGAGCCCTCCTACCCGCTGTCCCCCCCGCAGGCCGGCGCCGGCTCTTACGCCTGAAGAAAGCCAGCCGCCGGACTGTTTACGTTACCGCACTCCTGGTCACTGGGCAGCGGTACATATCGCAAAGAAGAAAACTCTCCTTAGCGTTGCAGTTTTAACTGCCTCTCTGCATAAGGCAGAATAAAACTTCAGTCAGCAAAGACTGAATGCAGTATAAAATGCCCGCTGTTTTTGAGTAGATTTACTGTCAGTTATGTCTAATGAGCATTTGTAATGAGTGTGTATAGCTTGTTTAATGCTCATGCGCTCATTTCGTTTGTACAGTTTTACTTGAACATGAATAAACTTCAGTTAAACCCGAAGGCAGAGTGCAGTATGCATGCACTTCAGTCGGCACCTTCATACGTGTATGCTGTAATCTTACTTTTTGTTTTTTTGTTCGTTTGTTTAAATACGAATTATTAATTTGAGTCCCATATCAGCAGTTTAGTTTCAGAAATGACTGATTTTACTGAGTCCACACATTACTTTCAAGTCATCCTTTCTTTCTTCATAAAATAATTTATTTTCTTCCCTTCTTTATAAAAAATATATACCCAACTACACCACATTAGGCCTGTATTAAGAAACAAAAAATTAGTCTTAGTGCAGGATCATCGTATGTCAGTGATTCTTCAGTATTCAGTCTTTCTGTAGCCATGAGGATGACAGCATCTCACACCTATTTTGATCCTTGTCAAGTAACCCAGACATTCTGAACTTATCTAGCAGTGTCAGTTATTAGTAGACAATTGTTCTCATCCTGGCAATTAATTTTAGTGTAATCTTTATTCTTTTTGGCATGGATGACATGCTTGAATAGACATCGCTTTTACCAGCAACATTTTACAGTTATTAGTTCTTATCAATGTAAGCTGCAATTAAGGGACCACACCTATAGTATGACGTTTTTCACAAAGCCAATTGTCCAGGTGCGTGCGTGTGTGTGTGTGTTGTCTTGTTTATTCTGTTTCATTGTGGATTCTTTGTATAACGGGAGTAGAGATGGGGTGTTACCTCTTAATAACTTTAAACCGTAAATTTATTTTCCTTCAGTTTTTATTTTGCCCATGCAGATAGCCCTTTTTCTGTGAAACTACCATATATACCTATATTATGCAAGGAAATCTGGATGTGAGTGAAAGGTATAAAAGGACGGATGCATGTTGTTTTTAATGAAACGGCCAACAAAAATGACACACACAACACACGCACGCACGCACGCACGCACGCACGCACGCACGCACGCACGCACACACACACACACACACACACACATGATTGTCCTGAAGGAACCGACTGAACATTCAGACCTTTAGTGTTGATATCAAGCTGTCAGTCTAAATAATAAAATGAAGGGGGGGGAGGGGGGAAAGAGAGAGAGAGGAAAACGTGAAAGAAAGTGCCTATTGAAAAATCGTGTTTTTGTTTTGTTTTGTTTTAGTTTTTTGTTTTAAATTCATTTCTTTTGTCAATAACAAAAAACAAAAACAAAACAAACAAAAAACAAACAAGCAAAAAAATGGGAAAAGGGCCTGTTGAATTCTTTAAAAATAAATAAAAAATAATAATAATAATCTGTGTTTTCATCTTTAATCAAGCAATAGTAATTGATCTGAGCCGGGTTGTTTTTTTTTGGGGGGGGGGTCCCCCCCCCCCCCCCCACCCGTACTGTAATGTTTGTTGTGTCATTGTAAGTTCATAGACTGTGATTTTTTGCTGTGTTACTGCCGTTTCTGTCTGTTTTGTTGTTGTTGTTGTTGTTGTTGTTTTTATGTACTGTTTGTCGTGTTTCTGGCACTCTTCCTACAAGCGACTGAATTGGTGCACTTGAATCATATGCACAGTGACGGAGGGGGGTGGGGAGTGGGGGACGAAGAAGAAGAAAAAAGAAGAGAGACTGAGAGAGAGAGAGAGAGAGAGAGAGAGAGAGAGAGAGAGAGAGAGAGAGAGAGAGAATCACTCCCCATCTACTGTTGGAAAAGCGAACGACCTGTCACAACCACTACTCTCCCCGCGCTTAGCGGAAAGGAAGCTGCCAGCCGTGCCACACGCATTTGTGACTGATTATAATCTTTTAAAAATATCAACACGTAATACGCATAGAAAAAAAAATCTGGTTGCACATGTCCGCGATTGCAGCAGCTGAACAATTATTTAAAAGAAAGAAAGAGAAAAAAAAAAAAAAAAAATTTAAAAAAAAAAAAGAGAGAGAGAAGAAACCGGATTCGAACCCTGGGCAGTGAAATTGCAGCCCGGCGCGTTACCGACTACTCTACGGAGAAGCTAGCAGAAATTGGGGAAATTTATGCCTATATTGCTTTTCCGTTAGTTTCACTGCCGCATTTTCTTGTTCGGCTTTTGTTGTGTTTCTCAAATAACGTTGTCACTTTTGAATGCTGTTCCCTCTTGTGCTCTTCTTTTCTTGAGTGATGTTTTCTCTTTCGGATGTTTTCAATCGCTGTAATTTTGTAGTTTTTGCTCGGTATGAAACGAAATTCCTCAGTTTCGTCTACTAAACGGTAAACGGAAGTCATTGAAAGCGTCTTCCAAGGGGAGTTTTCATTAGCTCAATGCACTATTCGAAGAAGAAATAATTTACCTAAATTCCATAAAAATCATCATAATAACAGCCATGTCCTACATTATCTGCCTTTTTGGATTACATAAAAAAAAACTGCAGCTACGCTTTAGATTTTAGGAAAAATAATTCATTAACTTTTTGACGGAAGCAATTGGCAAAGCAACCCCTAAGATGGCGTCCGTTTGTAAACGAAAGTAGAATCGTCGAAACAGAAAAATCAAAAACTGATGCCGAAAAATCGAGCTAGAGTCTTGGAATAAAAACGGCCAGGCTGGAAACGGCTAGGGGGGGAAAAGGGCCCGGGCAAGTTTATAATTTCGGTAAACAATCTGACAGGCGCTCGGCCGCGCGTCCGGTGCAGGGTTGTTTGTGAGTGTTTTGACGTTTTTCACACTTAAACGGGTTCTGGTTGCTCTGGAACCACCGGGAGGTCTGCCGATCGCCTCCCATTTCTAGTAGCGGTCACCCTCGGAGATATCTCGGCATGCAGATCATTCTGTAAGCACGCCCCCCCCCCCACCCCCCCCCCCACACACACAAGACATTGCCACAGCTGTATATATATGTCACATCAAAACCACAACAGGTATATATTATTATCATTACCGGATGTGGTTTTCTGTGTATCTTTGTTCTGTAATTTAAGAGTGTGCATAGAAGTCTGAGAATATGCACAAGTACATTCCATCTACATTCCATTTGCATATTTATAGATATTGGCATCCGACTGAACAAAAGCATCCAATTTTCTGTGTGGGTTTATTTGTGTAATTGTCACTTGGCATGAATAAAGTATCTTACCTTATCTTTGGTTTCAGATACAAGGGTTCCTTTGTGTCTCGCAATAAACGGCCCATGTTTTATGGCACACAAAGTACAGGGGCCATGCTGTTTGAGGAGGTTGTATGCAGCGGAGAGGAGAACAGCATCCTCAACTGCAGTCATGGCCCTCCAAGCAGCTCCTTCAGCTGCACGCATGACAATGATGCAGTGGTTACATGCAGAGAGGGTATGTACGTTTTGTGTCCTGGGGACATGACATTGCTACAGCTGTGATGTGTAGAGAGAATTAGAGAGAATTATGCATGTGTATATCCTGTGTCCTGTCTACAACAGTACAGCTACAAGACATGTAGAAGGGGTATGGCCACTGATGTTTCATGTCCTATATATATATGCAAGACATTGCCACAGCTGTAACATGTAGAAAGGGTATGGCCATTGATGATCTGTGTCCTATGTAAAAGACATTGTCACAGCTGTAACATGTGGAAAGGGTATGGCCATTGATGTTCTGTGCCCTATGATATACAAGACATTGCCACAGTTGTAACATGTAGAAATAATTGCCACAGTTGTAACATATAGAAAGGGTATGGCCACTGAAGATGTTCTGTGCCCTATGTACAAGACATTGCCACAGTTGTAACATGTAGAAAGGGTATGGCCATATATGTGTTCTGTGCCCAATGATCTACAAGACATTGCTGCAGCTGTATCATGTAAAAAGGGTATGGCCACTGATGTTCTGTGCATGTGTCCTGTGTACAGGACATTACTGCAGCTGTAACATGTAGAAATTATATATATATATATGTAACTGAGTGTATTGTATACATGTTCCGGGCCATGACCCTATAACCTTTTCTTTCCGGTCCTTTTCCTTTTTGATTGGGTGGGGGGTTTATGACAAGTTGACTGAAATGCCATGCACCTAACAAGGCTCAAGAAAGATGAAATAACAAGGAGGAAATAAACAAAGGCCCAACTACTGACAATGGCATCAGAGCTTCATCCTTGGAGATTCGAACTGGATTTTTATCCAAGTCGGTTACCCTGCGGTTACTAGCTGTTTTGCAACAACTCCCCAGAGTGCGTGTATTTGTGCATGATTTTCAGCGTCATGGCGACACTTTCTGTAGAACAGAAAATGCCTGTTTTCATGCATTTATAACCCTCAGATCGCAATTTCACCTACATCATTGTTCTCAGAGAACTTTAACGGAAATGGTGTCAAAAATCACCCCAACCTTGGACTTGTCCTTTAAGTTCTTAACATGGTGCCAGTTATAGATCACCACTGATTATTTCCATAATATTGTTGTTCGTAACTAAACGTCCACCTGCTGCCCATCTCGTGACTTCCTGACAAGTAAACTGGTCATCAGACTTTGGAGTATGTGCATTATAGTGCTGACCAGTGCTTGCGTGCACACTCCTCCTAATGCAGCAGTAAGTGATCTTCAAACTGCCTTGAGCAATGTGTACATGGGTCTGCACTTGAGTGTATTTCTGGAGGCATGTCAGATTAAAATACCAGAGTGGACATGTTCAGACATGTGACCAGACAGGAAAAAACGTCTGGATGCTTAACCTTTTACAGACACAGTACGTCTGGTGAATGGAAGTGTTGATGGGTGGGGACATCTGCAGTACCTGTCAGATGGACAGTGGTCAGCTGTCTGTGCTCAGGACTTCGATACTACAGATGCTGCTGTTGTTTGTTCACAACTTGGTTATCCCCCGTGAGTCATTTTAGTTGGTTCTGTAAAACAGAAATTTATCAGCATTCCTTTGATGAGCCGAAAATAAAATGTGTGTGATCTATCATAAGACAGTGGTAATATCTCTCACACACAGATGTGCACTGGCACACATACACACACACACACTCTGAAACTCAAACAGGGGTACTACTCAGACTGTTTGACGTTGAAGAGTTGTGTTTTTAGAAGTGATCTGAAAGCACTGGTATTTGTATTTCTGATGTGAAATGGCCATGAAAGACAGGAAGGACAAAATGGGGAAATGTACTGCCATCTTTAGGTCTGTCAAGTGAAGTATTGTCATTATGTATCCCCATATCAAAGCGGCTGAGTCCATGAAACAAGTTTGACACTCCAAAACGCCAGACTCCTCATTGTGAACTTCTCCAGTGCTTTCATACCATAAAGCTGTACCTACTGGTTGACAAGCTGATGGATCAGGCAGTCAACCAGACCATCAATGCCTTGATTTTCAGTTTCCTGACAGACAGGCTGCAGCCATTAATATATCTTGTTTAATTGTGTGTGTGCATCTGTGTGTGTGTGGGTGTGTGTGGGTGAGAGAGAGAGAGTGAGTGAGAGAGAGAGAGAGAGTTTAACAGTCAATGCACTTCATCTGTTTGCTTAATTTGCATCATAACTGTAGCTCAGATTTCTTGTGTTTACAGTGGACAAATAAAAAAACTGATTCTTGATGTCCCTTAATGATGCATTTTAATATTTGGGAACCTTTCATGTCATTATGATCTACCTGTTATATGAATACTTCAATCAAATTCTGGTTTTGGGCAGGAGCGGATCAGAGCTCACAAACATGTCCAGTACCTACAGTGTGTACAACCAGTCCTTCAATTGTCAGGGTGATGAGAAATCCCTGTCTGATTGTCCTACCTCAATCCTGGATGTATGTCCGGACAACTCATCCATCTTCATCAAATGTCAAGGTAATGTAATCTTTAACCACATAATCTATGGTGAATAGAGCTGCAAACGTGTGTCATGCTAGAGTATTGTCCCATATAGATGGAAGTAACCACCTACTCAGTGTTTTTTCATAGTTGTTACCAAGTGGCTATCCTTTCACCATTTTGTGCCTGTGGTCACTGTTCAGTTTCCAGTTCCATGAACTCAGCACCTAGCTGCTTATCTCTCCATCATCCCACATCACTACTCCAGTGCTGACAATTACTGCTTCATAATTGATGTGTTTCCAGGAGAGAGAAAGTTCCACCCACAGATGTAAGGTCCAACAGAGATAGAAGTGTGGCAGTGCTCTCGTGTTTACATATATATATTTACCAGATGACATTTCAGAGTATGTTTATTATTTCAGTCTCTGTTCAACCCCAGTGTTACCACAATAGCACATAAAAGATCCTGGTCATTCTGCTAAAAGTGCAGGTTACAGCTAAACATACATGCATCCTACATATCTGGCTTTGCACAAAGTGACATAGTGCATAGTTGTATGGTGTACACAGAATGTGTGCCGAGACTGCATCAAAACCCTGTATTCATGGGGTGTACAACTTGTCCGTGGACGCTCCGGGGTGTTCATGGAAGAAATAATTATGCTCCATGGTGTTTTGGGTGTTTATCAGAGGAACAAGTGGCTTGTGGTCTGTCACAACAGAAAATGTGTTGAGCCCAATGAGGTAGCGATCAAATTTCTTGCACACCCAAGTGGAGGCTAGGCATTTTTTTATTTCTTTGGACATACTTTCTTTCCCTCTTTGTGAGAGTTCTAAAAACGATGGCAACAGGATGGAGTCCATCTGGGTGCTCTTGCAAAAGAACTGCACCAAGCCCATAGCTGCTCGCATCTGCACGTACTGTTGTAGCCATGTCTGGATCAAAGAAAGCAAGTGTTGGAGCAGAAGTCAACATCTCTTTGACTTTGGTGACTGCACTGATCTAAGGTGGCCCCCACGTCCACACTCTGTCCTTCTCTAGGAGTTCTGTGACTGGCTGCAGAACTCAAGACAGATTCAGAAGGTAGCGACCTAGGTAGGTGACCATACCGAGAAAATGGCCTAACTCGGCAACGTCTGTGGGGTCAGGCATTTCAAGGATTTCCTCAGTTTTCCTAGGGTCTGCTTTCACGCCATCTTTGTTGATGACAAAGCCCCAAAAGTCCATCTCCTGCTGACAAAACTGACACTTGTCTTTGTTCAGCTTGATGCCTGCACTGTTCAGTTTTTCCGTGGTGTTCTTCAAGTGTGTTTTTTGGAACTTTTTCACTAAACACCAGCATGCTCCTCTCCTGCAATGATCTCTTCCACAGTGTGCTGGAAAATCTCTGGCACAGACATAATGCCCTGTGGCACTTTTTGATTGACAGAAAGAAGTAGCTAGTCCATTGTAGTTCGGGGTACATACTAATGGAGGGGTAAGTGTATCCACAAGGGCTCACCCAACTGCCAGTCAAAATTGGCATGGCAAGGGGAAAGGAAGACGAACTCGCTTGCTGACACTTTGATGAAAATGGCATCAAAATTTCAGAGATTTCTGGCATCATTTGCTTTACTGGTAACAATTGCTAACGCCAGTTTCCTGTTGCAAGAAGCTATCAAGCGGGAGAAATACTGGACAAGTGATTTGGGAAGATGAAGAAAGTTGGTTGTTTGGATTAGTGCCAATATGTTTGAGGAGCAGTCATGTTTATCTCCTAACCATTGACAACACCAGGACAGATTGGCATGGGTGAAGCACATCCAACCTTCCCAAACGCATTTAAAGTTACAGGCTCTTTTCTACATGCAGCCTAAGTGCCATATAAAAATGGCGGCTCTGATGCTGCCGTTACCAGCAGAGGATACCACTGAGGAGAATAGGAACACTTGTATGGACCAACTCCATCCCACATACCATTGAAGAACACAAATTATTCAAGAGAATTTGGATTCATGCATCAAGGCACAGATGGTGAAGAAGAGAGAGGAATATCTCAAATGGGAAAGGGAAACTGGGTCACTGATATTTGCTACAATCGCAGTGAACTTTGATTGAACTTTGAGCTTGAAACTGACAGGGCTGTTGTCATGTGATGTCCAATGAGTTTTCAGTGTTGGATGCCACACATGTTCCACTGTTGATAAAACATAGGACTTTCCCCAGTCTAAAAAATAATGCAAGTCACTTGCAATTTCTGAGGCTGTTGACAACTTCTGCATGTGGAAGGAGAGCCAGACTTATTGACTCTTTACCAAATCAAGATTAAGGACTCTAGTCCTTTGAGTTTATTTGCTCATCATACATATTATCATCAAAATGGAGACAATGACAAATCCAGGATGGCAATGAGAAACAAAGTTGAAAAAGACAGGAATTAGATTTGAAGGTCGGCAGCTTCAGCCTTTGTTTGTCTGTGGTTGTAAGGTGAGAAGTAAACACTGTGTTTGCTTTATGTTCATTGAAATTCTGAACAGACTAAGCATGTGGCACTCATTTCTTATTTTTGTGCTGTTAGTGGCAGGAAAGGAAGGATTCTGGGCTGACCTCTAGGTCACGCCTCTCATTAACATGTCACCAAATCATGAGTGACAGAATGCAATTAGACACACCTCCTTTGACCCCCCAAAACGCATTTGCTTTCTGTCATGGATGGAGGCATTATGTGGCTTTTTGATGAAACATTTTTCAGAACACCAAAGGTGTCACGCTCATTTCTTAAATGATGCAACAATTAGCATTAGCTGTACTTTTTTTTTCTTGCTTTTTTAATGTAGTCGATTTACTGAATCAGTAACAAACATACCTGGCTTCACAATGGTAAAAACCATCCAGCTGTCTTCTTTGTGTGTTTAGTACACCAAAGATGCCACCAAGACACTAGTTGGCTCACGCATCCTGTCCAGATTACACTATTGCAGTTCCCTACTGGCAGCTTAACCTGCAGTCAGTCATCAACCACTCCAACATGCACAGAACTCCACAACTACACTTATCCTTAAATCTCATAGAGCAAAACATGCCAAACCTCTTTTCAAGATTTTGTTCACTCAGGGGGCTATTTGCACTGAATATTACTTTTGACATTCTGATTGGCTGAAGCTGCTCAGGTGATTGGCTGCCCGGAACCCTCTGTTGGGAGGGATGAAAAACTTGAAAATCAGATCATTATGTAGGCCATATGACACAATGATGTACTGGATCACACAAAAAGGAAGTACTGCTATTTAAGTTTTGAAGGATCGCCTAGTCTCCTTCAACAGCAAACTCGAGACATTTCTCTTCACCAAATATTTTAGTGAAGCAAGTATGTCCTTCATCCCTATCAGTGTGAACAATGTATGCATGTTCATGTGCATGCATATGTATATATGTGTGTACATCTTGCACATAGATATGGTTAAACCCTTGTTGATGCCTAAAACATGTGTTATAGTTGAGCCTTTGTTGATGTCTACAATATGTGTTAGCTGTTTGTTAAATTGTGGAGCTCAATGTATATCATGGTTGTTCAGAATTTTCATTATTCTTATCATTATCATCATCATTGTCGTCATCATCATGTGTAACGCTTTCATCCTGCGGCACACAGGCAAGGTTCGACTGGCTGATGGCCTGAGTCCAAACGAGGGACGGCTGGAGATGTACAGACATGGAACCTGGTACACTGTGTACTACGATTACTTCACCCAGAATGACGCTACTGTGGTGTGTAGACAGCTCGGCTATCTCACGTAAGTGCTGTTGGTTTGATGTGTTGATGTTGTTTCAAGCAAACAAGTTTAGTTTTTTTATCAGCACTATCTAATGGAACTGAAAACATTTAGTGCTGTTCCCGTCAGAATCTGGAAAGCAGTGATGATGGGAGCGTGGGCATGCTAGCTGTGCTAGATGCAGACTGGTCAGTCATTACCAAATATAGAGGGATCTTTGACTTTATGAATATTAGTGAGTTAAGTTCATCAGTTCCAGCTACTATTGGCCGCCCGCTCAGCTGCCACACGGGCGCTGACCAACTTCTCACTTCTGACATAAATCCCTCTGTTGTCACAAGGACTTTTGCGTCTGTGTTGTCGACATTACAATCATTGTCAGAACAAATAGTGTAGTTTCTTTCTTTGTGTGTGGGTGTGTGTATGGGGGGTGTGTGTGTGTGTGCGTGTGTGTGTGTGTGTCTGTGTTTGTATGTCCATGTGTGTGTGTCCCTATGTGCGTGTGTGTGTGTAAACATATAATTTTATAGTGTGAATGAGTGAGTGAATATGTGTCTGTGTGCTCAGGTAACCAGATTTGTCATTTCTTTCTTCAGTGTTCACAATCTGGGATTTATGATGTTAATGAACCGGTAAATATGTTTAGGTTTAACTAGATTCTTAAATTATCCAAAAGTGAAAATAGATTGTTTGATTATGCAAATTAATCATGCCGATAGATTGTTTGATTATGCAAATTAATAATGCCATAATTGGTCCTATTTGTGAATGTGTTTTGCATTTCCAGAACCGGTGCCCACTACTTCCTTTCTCATTATACTCACGGTTATGGCAGCGCCAACATGTTCAACTATTACACCATCCACTGTGTGGGAAATGAGACATCATTATCACAATGCCCACTACAGTCTGACACATACTGGTTTGATCACTACGACGATACTGGCGTCAGCTGTAATACAGGTCAGTTCTTGAAAAGACAGGGTCATGGAAACAAAGTAGACTGCATGTACATTAATACAGAAAACAAACATTGTTAACAGTTTTTCGCAATACTTCAGTTGTCGAATATGTGTTACAGACAGAGAGTGATGGAGTCCAGTAACTTGTAGTCTTTCCTGGGAGGCTTAACCTCAAATAAATGTGAACTGCTGAGTTCATTTGAATTAAAAGATGTTGTTTACAATTGTATTGTGACTACAATGTATTCCAAAATGCACATCAGTGGGGGTGGGGGGTGGGGGTGGGGGGACTTAAAACTCAGTACCACTACAGTACAACAGTATCAGTAAGAAAGGAAACAGCTATCAGTGCATGTACCAAATGAAAGTAGGATAACAAAAGTAAGAAATGCTGCAAAATATGCTTGTGTTTGTGTGTCTGCATGTGTGCATGTATGTTGAGGGTGGGGTGGGGTGGGCAGATGTTTAATGAGAAATTTGTGTATGCTGATTTTGTGTGTTTTGATGTGGGTTGTTTTAGCTTGATTATGAAATGTGCTCTTACGGCTCACCCAGGGAAGACCCCACTGTCATTATTATTATGAGACAACCATGCCAAAAGTAACTGTGCCAAATTGAGGAAAATTACAGACACTGGATTCCATTTGTAAAAGCCTTACTGTTTGTTTTTTGACTCACATGAAGAAAATGTGGCTGTATGTATTGATCAGTGTTGGGTTGGCCATTTGATTGTCCTGCGTGTCTAGAATTTTAAGGTTGTGGTTCTCTCCGACACCATAAAAATGTGATGAATGTTCAACTTTATGTCAAACTAGAGACTATTCAAGGGTATAAAATTTTGAAGCCGCCAAAAGAGTTGTGTCACCTTAACATACTCCCTTCAGAGCAATGTTTGTGTGTGTATGTGTGTACCTTATACGTGTGTAACATAATTACTTTGAATCATTTCACCCTGCTCAGTGGTCGCCCAGCATCATGGTTGCCTGTGCTTTAGAAACCAGTTTCCTTCCTTCCTTCCTTTCTTTTCCTTCTCAGTGGAGTGATTTAAACCTTTAGTGATCATTCAGTTAAATCTGATGATGTTTTGATACCACCACAGGAGACGTGCTGCCACAGCGTGTGCAGTTGCTTGGCCAAGCCAATGCAACAGAAGGGATCCTGCTGGTGAACTACTACGGGGTGTGGGGAACTGTGTGTGATGACGGTTGGGATGACATCAACTCTGAGGTTGTTTGCAGGCAGATCTTTGGTTCAGGGTGAGTGGCAAGAAAAATGTATCCTTGTGTGGCAGCAAAATAAACAAGTACTTCCATGCCCTGGAAAAGCTAGTGGGCTGGTGCAGGAACAGCCACCTCCTCCTTGTTTCCAAGATGAATTAGAGATAGTGGTCTATTTCAGGAGAGCTCCGCAGTTCCTTGTCCACTGGCCACCAGTAGAGAGGAAAATCATGGTCATGGAGAAAACAGGTACCTGGGCTCCATCATCGACTCCAAGTTGGACTGTTCCCCAAACACCTTAGCCGTTCTGAAAAAGGGCAGTCAGTGATTGTACTTCATGAAGAAGCTGCAGTCCTTCCAACATCTGCCCCAAGTTGCTGGAACTGTTTTAAAGGTCCACAGTTGAGTCAATGGTGACATTCCACAGCCTCTGTCACTTTAGCATAGAACAGCATAGAACAGGAAGAAACAAGGCTATCCAGGGTCAAAAAGGCTGCTAGCAGACTGATTGGCAGACCCGTCCCTGACCTGCAGGCACACTTTGAGGTGAAAGCAGTCAAGAGCCTGGAGGCCATCCACTGTGACCCGACTCGCTCACTGTGCATGGAGCTACAGGCCATTACTTGAGCAAGATCTGGAGGCCATCCAGTGTGACCCGACTCGCTCACTGTGCATGGAGCTACAGGCCATTACTTGAGCAAGATCTGGCAGACTAATAAGCTTTTGGGCCAAGACAAACTGGTTCCACTCTTCTTTTCTTCCAACCGCTTCTCTCCTTAGCAACATTCAAGCAAGTGTGGCGGACTACGTCAGACCTCCTGGTCATGGGATTTTGCCTGTTCGTCATGTACTCTTTCACCACTGTTTTGCTTTGTAGCCTTATTTATATCTAAGTATTTAGTTGAAGTAATTTTAATTCTCCCCTCTCCCCCCACCCCCACCCCCCGTGATTAAACACTGTTTACTCTGCACTTGTATCTAATGTAATTTGCTAGTGTGATGTTTTATTGCCATATTTACAATTAATGATTTTAACTGGATAAGTATCATGTGTGTGTCTGTGTTTAAGGACAGTTTACTGCTTGGAGAGGTGGGAAGGGTGGAGAAAGAGGGGGGATGGTGAGGGAGAGAAAGGTTGTTTGTCAGAACAGATCATGTGTTAGGTTGTTTTTAAATTTGCATGATACCTGTGATTTTAATGGTCGTTTTTTAATTGTGAGTGTGCAAATGGGTGAGCGTCTCCTGGGCCGTGGACTGTACGTCTTTTCATTTGTGTAAGAATGATTTAGTTGTGCATGCATGAGTTGTGTGTCTGCTTTTGTGGTGTGTCTGCTCCCACTGACTAACGGAGAAGCAACTTTGTTTTACTGCAAGTGCATACTTCTATGTTGTAATTTTGCATGCAGTTGAAAGGCAAATTTCTCTATGTATACACAATTAGGATTCTGAAAATACTCCCGGCAGAGTATTATTACTGTTAAAAGAACTCTCCTTCGGCAGCTAAACTTCTCGTGTGCTTAGAGGAGGTTAAATGAACATGATCAGCGTTAAAGGTTTTGTGATTGAACGTGCCATTGATTTTGTAACGATTTTAGAAGAGGACTTTCCCTGGCAGTGTTACTAACACTGTTTTCACGAGCTCTTTCCTGCGTTTCAGTATGACATCATTGATAGGATACCGGAGCTTTTCAGTTTTG
The DNA here is from genome assembly GCA_963584105.1 of Alviniconcha strummeri. Lineage (NCBI taxonomy): Eukaryota > Metazoa > Mollusca > Gastropoda > Provannidae > Alviniconcha > Alviniconcha strummeri. Next base: position 15,338,117 of record OY757553.1, on the reverse strand, counting down.
TGTACACGTCATGTATAAATTATTTTTGTCAGTGTTTCTTTTTTAAATCTGGACAGTCTGTGTGAAATAGTTTCATTTTCCTAACGTTTTGATAGAGAACAGCACACACACATACACACACACACACACACACACACACACACACACACACACACACACACACACACATACACACACACACACACACACACACACACACACACACACACACACACACACACATAAAAAAAAATTGGAAATGAATTGATAGTGTTTGAAATTGCCAAGACGAACAATGAAATGATGTCTAGCGTTCTTGCGAACATTTTAGGGTGGCCTGGGGGAAATTCATCCAAAGTGATACGTTTGATTCCCAGGCACGTTTCGAGACACAATTCTGTCACACTGGCTCAACCAACTCATGCTCATTGTGGTTTGTCGACACCTTCGACAAACCGCAGACTAGTATACAACACAACCACTCGTATTATTTCATGAATTTGAAAGAAAACATTCTTTTCCTGAGGAATGAGTGAACAACTACTGGTGAGGTTGACAAAACTGATAGAACAGCACTAGGGAAATGTATTCACCTATACGACGTAACACAAGGAAACAAAGCGCTTTTGACAGAAACTTGTCTTCGTCAAATGAAAGAAAAATAGATCATAATAAACGAAGAAGGAAGCAAAGAAGAAGCTGATGTAAATAAATGTTAAGAATGGATACGCAGATTTAAAATGACATTATCAAAATGCCAAAATTAGGAAGATTTTTAAGTGGGCAGATCGTGGCAAACAACTTCAAAACAAACAAGATCTGCCAACAGGATTCGGTCCTTGCTTTTCGTACAACCCACACGATGGGGTTTTTTGCCAAGTGAATAACAAGGCTCCCAAAGTAGAACAGGTTTTCCCATACGCTACTTGTAACAATCACTCGTTTGTTGTTTTGTTTGTGGACTGATCCATTATCAGGCTGATGTTACAGTTTGGAAAGGTTCAATTGTAGTGGTTGATGCGTTGTACTGAGTGCAGTTCACAAGGTGTTTGGGTGGCCGAAGTTCCCCCAACCAAGCGAGTGGACGAATTTCGCCCATGCCACCGTATTTATATGGCTCATTGAAATGATGGCAAAATCATTTTGACATCATTACGATATCAATAATTTGACACAAGATTATAGAAAGGAGAAGGAAGAGTCGAAGGATACAATGGTTCTAGAAGTAGTTACTGATGGCAAGAATGACTGAAAAGAATGACTAGGAATATGTACACAACAAGAGAACACCGGACGGGATATGTGTTTTGTTTTGTGTGCTGCCTTCTTTTGGGCTAATACATAATAAATACATTCTTTCGTGTGCTATTATTATAAGGTGCAAATAGCCCGTTGAACGAAAGCAACGAAGAACTGAGAATGAAACAGTGGTGTTTATATCTTCATAGTTCTTTTCCTTTTTTTCAAGATTATGCAATCAAAGCAGAGATAATTTGGAGTTACTGCCATTTATCTTCGGAGGACCCCCCCCCCCAAAAGAATTTTTTTTTTTTAATTTTTTTTTTTAGCTCGACTGACAAGAGACCGACAACGTAGATACAGGTCATGGCTGGTAAACCTGGGTGACCAGGTGGAGACAGTGGTGCACAAGGTTAGACATCTGCGATAGGCAACTGGCAAAGCTGTTACTGGACAAGTAAAAGAAAAGGTTCCCGATACTTCTTTTTTGATTGATAGGAGTAGTCTACCGGAACCATACGTTTAAATGTTTTACTAAGTACTACCTGTTTGCGTAAGTGTGTGTTTCTGGCTTGCCACCGGCCAGTAGGTTTTTCTTTTCTTCTCATTATTATTATTATGGTGACCAAAATATTTCCTGTAGTAGGATCAGATCAGTACTCTGAGAAAGAATTGTCACCCAACACTTCGCAGCTCGGTCCATCGCTAAGCATTATTAGTAAAAGGCAGCTACAGGTCTCATCCACTATAGTGAAGTACACATAACACGATTAAGGGATTTATTCATAGAAAGACATAAAATTATTCACTCAATCATCAGTTAAGTAGCCTGACAAATTATTAGGCCTGAGCAGATTATGTGCCTGAGCTGAGACAACGCCATTGTCATGTTTGTAGGCCGAGTCTACAAACATTTGTGTAAAACAACAAAATGTAATGACGTAATACGCATTCCGTAAATAGCTGCACCCGGGGTAGAGCCCCAGTCTATTTTTAGACCACTACAGTTATTCTTAAATTGCCGCATTTCAACAGGACCAAAGTAGAAATTAATTCTACATAATAATCGCACATAAAACAATAAAAAAATCATGCAAATTTAAGGAGTGATGTAGCCCTTCTGTATAAAGGAATACAAACACAAGTCTTAAATGGTAAAAGTGCAGCTGAATGAACCTGCGGGTGCTTTCTCATCAGAAAGGGAAAGAGTTTTTGTCATGACTTCTCATGATTTAACATAAAAGTGTCCTATGGTGCAACTAATATCTGTAATGAAACATGAAGTGGCAATCTTTGTCCAGGTACTATGGAACCCGTCTTTCGGCAAGTCAGTTCACAAGTCATTCAGGCACCATCTGGCTGGACAACGTTGACTGCTTCGGTAATGAAGACAACTTGCTGGACTGTCCTAGTTCACCAATTGGGAGTCATAACTGTGACCATTACATGGATGTGGCTCTTTCTTGTAAACTGGGTGTGTATCTTTATCTGTGTACACTAGTCTGTCTTTCCTTCTGTACACGTTGTACATGTTGATGCCATAGTATCATTGGACAGATGTCACCTTAAGCTTGCATCCAGTCTCCCCATACTCCATTCTGTTCTTCTCTATTTCTGCTATTTCAAATGATGGTTTTAATCGCAGAAAGGTATCATCTTATAAATGATAGAGTACACATCCACCATGGTCATCAGGCCTGACATCGTCATGTTTATTATGATTCTGATTGTGATCAATGTCTTAATAATTGCTCTATTTTTGTTGCTCCAACTTCTCTTCATCTTTTTTTGTTTGCTTGTTTTTGTTTGTTTGTTTTTTGTTTGTTTTTTGTTTGTTCTTGTTCTCCTTTGTTTGCTTCTCCTCCTCATTTGCTAGCTTATAAGAGAAATATTCCATGGTATTCTTGTTTTACTTTTTCCGCTGCTTATCTGAATAGTGCATAGAACGATCACTTGCATACCTACATCCCTTCCTGTGAGTTCTGCACGTTTATCTGACTCTTACATATGTATAACCTGTGTACTTCCGCAGTGGTTGGTGGGTGTGGAGAAACATTCTCGGCCAGATCAGGGAAGTTCACTTCCCCGGGTTATCCCAGCCTCTACCGCAGTGAACTGGACTGCCTGTAGATCATCAGCACCACACAGTACAACGAAACCATCACGATCAGCTTCTCAGACCTCAACACTGCAGAGTCCCAGTCTCTGTCTTCAGAAGCAGAAGACCAAAATTTCTCGCACTATAAGGCATACAAAGCACAGCCATGCGTTGTTTGATACAGAACTCAGGAGCTGTGTGAAAGTAGAGGTGGCCGTCCTGGGCTCCCGTTCCTAATAAGCCTGCGTTTTCTGTAAACATAAAGCAACAACGGACGTTAAAATAATTCGTGGAGTTGTGAGGATTTTCGACGGCACTAAAGTATGCTTTAACCTGCTCCACTTTCTGGCTGGTTTGCATTGGTGGGAGGTCTAGCACGAACCTCATGGTCTCAGTGGGTGTGTCCTTGGTGGTCCCCAGTATGACTCGCATTGCCTCGTTCTGCACTCTGTCCAGCTTTAGCAGCTTTGTCTGTGACATTGTTGTGAGGCCTGGTCCGTAGTCAGTGACACTGAGCACCACACTTTGATACAGTAGGAAGAGGTGGCGTTGTTCAATACCCTTTGCAGCCACAGCCTTCAGGACTGACAGACCTTTCTTGCACTTCGGAGCTGTTATTTCCACACGTTTTCTGTGACTGCTGGCACTGGTTTGCCTGCTGCTCTGTTGTCAAGTGTGCACCAGCGTTTGTGCCTTGTCTGGATTAATGAGAGATCCGGTGTCGTGACACCACTGGGATACACTATCCAGCTGTTGTTGCACTGCTTCGGTTGCCTCCTGGGAGTCCTTTGATGTTTTGTATATGAGCCCATCATCTACCAGTGTAAGAAACTTGCTGGGTCCATTTTGGTTCAGATCTGCCAGACCTTTGGTGCAGACATTAAAGAGGACCGGCAAGAGTGGTGATCAAAACCAATAGATGTAAGTCGAAAGTACTGCCAGGAGATTGCACCAACGAAAAGTGTCCGCGTAATTCTGCATACATGATTTGGAAATCGCAAATTTGGGCGAAGCAGAGGATTGGGAGGGGCATTTTTTGCTGTTGGGTTGTGCCATGGACATTTCCAGGCGGACTTCCGTGGTAGGTGTCGGTTTACATTCAAAGCAGTTCTGTCTACTTTGTATGATTCCAGGGGCCGTGCGTCTAGTGAGCGCCAACAAAACCAACGAAGGATTGCTGGAACACAATGTCAACGGAAGCTGGACACCTGTCTGTGGAGATGGGTTCAACACCAACTCCGCTAGCGTCATCTGCAGGGAGCTTGGGTTTCCTCCGTGAGTCTTTCACTTTGCGTGCACCAGTCAAGTAGGTCAAGTCAGTATATTTTAATCATCCCCTGTAGGGCAATTCAGCTAACTACTAAGGCTATTAAAAAATTAAAATGGAAAAAGAACATCAGATTACCACAACGAAAAGCATATCTCTCTACCCACCTTCAACCATGTTCCACATGCAGATAAGTATGCCGTACCTTCCTGATAAGTATCCAGTAGATAAATATCCTAATCTGTTCTCTGTCGCAACCTTAGATTTTTTTTTAAATACGGCAAATCATTTATATAGCGCTATTCTCCGCTCTCTTGAGCAGACTCACTGCGCTTGCATGTGGTTCTACATGAGTGACTGGCTTTTTCTTTTCTTTGCTTCTCTCTTTTTTTAAATTTTTTATTTTTTATTTTTATAGCACGTTTTTTGAATATCCGCCGGTGGTGTACTTACAGTGCTGGCATTTGACTGGTGCCACATGAAACTGCAGCCGATTCGAACCCGCGACCTTTCAGTTACAAGTCCGGCGCTCTAACCACTAAACTATCCCCGCCCCGGGATGGGATGGAAGTATCATCACATAGATCGATCTTTTAAACTTGTCAGCCCCGCCATGCTTTCTAATTATAAATGTGCCGAGGTATCCTAGCTGTGGCGTTTCCTGGTGACTGGGTAATTATATCTACCTAACTCTGACATGGGCAGCAGGTGGTTTAATTAACATGTGTGCGTGATTTTTCTTTTCTTTCTTTTTTATGCGTAATACAGTAGACACCGGGGACCTCAGTATAATTATAGTCTCTCGGGTGCTGTTTTCAAGCAAGAGCATAAATACCGCATCACGTAAACTTTGCTCCGTTAAGCTTATACTTCTGTGTCAGTTGGGTGATCTGACTGGTGTTTTTTCTCGCCTTCTTCAGCCTGACTGGTAGGTGGTAGTTATGACAGGAACACTCTTCGCCCACCAACAAGCTTACCAACAAGAAACGGCAGCATCAGCAACGGCGGTATGCTTTCTAATTATGGCTGTGTAATTTCATACAGACACCAAGCTGCGTATCATTTCGACAACACGACTGTAACCTCAAACAACCGATCCTACCTGTGTAATGGGAACGAGCAACACCTGTCTGACTGTTCCACCGTGCTGAGTGATCAGTGTTCTCAGAACACAGGTGTATACATACATTGTCAAGGTGAGACAAAATTTACTTCTTTTTTCTCTCCCTCTCTCTTTTATGCTGTTGTTGATTTTGTGTGTGTGTGTGTGTGTGTGTGTGTGTGTGTGTGTTTCTTCCCCCCCCCCCCCCCTTTTTTCCCCTTCTTTTTCTTAAGTTGAACAGTGCTGTAACAGTTATCTCACTCTTCCTGTTTAGTTAAGAATGAGCTTGGTAATCTGCATTCTTCACTGTTACTTTATTGTATACTATTATACTGGGAGTTCATCAGTTAATTGACTGGACGCTCACCGCGACTCTGTGAGATGTTTTAAGTGCAAAGTCACAGTTTATAATAATAATAATGGACATTTCTATGGCGCATGATCCCTAGCTAGATCTAGGGCACAATGCGCCGTACAAAAAGCTGCAGAAAAAATGTATAAACAGATACAATGGACAAAATATAAAAAATATAAAAATAAAGGTTTCGGGCTATACGCCCGCAAACCAAACAAGAATTTACATACAGGAATTTCAGTAAATAAACCAAAGTTGCCAGTAACCAAACATGACAAAATTCTGATTTTAGCACACATGTATGATACAAGTAGATTATACTGCAAATACAAAAAAGTACAGCGGGATATTGCACACACACACACACACACACACACACACACACACACACACACGCACACAGGTGGGGCTGGGGGGGGGGTATTAATTATATGCAGATTTGAAGAGATGAGTTTTTAAGGCTTGCTTGAAAGAAGATGTTGATACTGAGTGATGAACATCATACGGTAATGAGTTCCACTCTGTCTGGCCCGTGAAAGAAAAAGCTTGTTGTCCAAAGGTCTTTGTTTTTGTGAAAGGTATGCGGAAGGTTCTGGTGTCAGAAATGGAGCGAAGTTGTCTGGATGGATGGTAGACAGGAGTTCAGAAAGATAGACTGGGTAACTTTCAGTGAAAGAATTGTAGCACAGAGTTGCGACTTTATACTGGATTCTTGAGACTACTGGTAGCCAGTGAAGTTTCTGAAGGAGGGGTTTGATGTGTTCATGCTTGAGAGCTTTGAAGACAAGTCTGGCTGCCGAATTTTGGACCTTTTGGAGTGTCAAGAAGATGTTTTGGAGAGCCTGATAGAAGAGAATTACAGTAGTCAAGTTTTGACAAAACAAAGGCACAGAGGAGGGTTTTTGTAGCATCAATAGTGAGATAGTGATGGATGTTACTAATTCTCCAAATTTCTATATAGGCAGATCTGCAGATGTTGGTGACATGCTTCTCCATGAACAGGTTGTTAGTGAGTGTCACGCCCAGATTTTTTGCCTGTAAGGAAAACAGAATATCAGTGTCTCCTATGTGAATGGAGGTTGGTTGAGGGTTTGGGAGAGAGGTTCTGTTCGAGACAATGAGCAGACACTCTGTTTTATCATCATTCAGCTTGAGTTTGTTTGATGTCATCCATGTCTTTACATCTGAAATGCAATCCTGCATGCTGTGGACTGAGGTGTCTATTTGATCTGGACGGCAGGAATCGTGCAGCTGGGTGTCATCTGCGAAAGACTGGTTAGATATGGAATGTCGTCGAATGAGTGTAGTCAGAGGTTTTGTGTACAAAATAAATAGAATAGGTCCCAGGACAGAGCCTTGTGGAACACCAAAGTTGAGCAAGGTTGGCTGTGAAAGTTTGTTGTTGATGGTAACAGTCTGAGTTCTGTTGGAAAGATAGGATCTGAACCAGTTGAGAGGTGTACCAGAGATTCCGTAGAGGTGCTCAAGTCTTTGACAGAGAATGTTGTGATCTATGGTGTCGAACGCAGCCGACAGATCAAGAAGAGTTACAATAGTTACATCGCCATTGTCCAGAGCATGCAGAATGTCATGCATCATATTGAGCAGGGCAGTTTCAGTACTGTGCCCTGGCCTATAGGCTGACTGGGAAGTAGGGAAGAGGTTGTTAGCATTGAGGTATGCTGAGAGTTGTGAGAGGACGATTTTTTAAGTGACTTTTGACAAAAGGTACTTGTGTACTTAAGTACTTGATGATTAATCATTTTGCCATGTATTATAGTAACCTACAGGTAAACTACATGGTTACTGTAGTTATTAGATAATTGCTGTTGTTTATACTTTACATTTGCTTTCATGTTCTAAATGTTTTGTTTGCTTGGGTCTTTTCCAATATAGACACTGTTTCCTGGTTGGTTGGTGTACAAATAAAAGTTATGTTATAGCAACCTCTGACTTATGGCTCTTCATCCATGCTTCCAACCTGCTTTCCCTCTACTCCCCATCCCCACTCCCCTACATTTGCATGAATTTGTTATTGTTTTATGTGTGATTATTATGAAGCATTAATTTCTGCTTTGGTCCTGTTGAAATTCGGCAATTTAAGAATAACTGTAATGGTCTGAAAATAGATTGGGGATCTCCACCCGGGTGCAGCTATTTACGGAATGTGTAATATGTCATTACATTTTGTTGTTTTACACAAGTTTTTGTAGACTCGGCCTACAAACAAATGACACTAGCGTCGTCTCTGGCACGTAATCTGCTCAGGTCTAATAATTTGTCGGGTGACTTAACTGATGATTGTGTGAATAATTTTATGTCTTTCTGTGAATAAATCTCCTAATCGTGCTATGTGTACTTCACTATAGTGGATGAGACCTGTAGCTGCCATTTACTAATAATGCTCGGCGATGGACCGAAGTGCAAAGCTTGTTGGGTGACAATTCTTTCTCAGTGTATTGATCCGATTCTACTACAGGAAATATTTTAGACACCATAATAATAATCATGAAAAGAAATGAAAAACCTACCGGCCGGTGGCACGCCAGAAACACACACTTACACAGACAGGTAGTACTTAGTAGAATGTTTAAAGTATTAAACGTATGATTCCGGTAGACTACTGATCCTATCAATCAAAAAAAGAAGTATCAGGAACCTTTTCTTTTACATGTCCAGTCACAGCTTTGCCAGTTTCCTATCCGGCAGACGTCTAACCTTGTGCACCACTCTCTCCAGCTGTTCACCCAGGTTTACCATCTACGACCTTATCTACGTTGTGGTCCCATGCCAGTCGAGATAAACGTTCTTTTCATTTTGGTCCTCCGAAGATAAATGGTAGTAACTCCAGATTATCTCTGCTTTGACTGCGTAATTTTGAAGAAAAAAAAAAGAATTAATAAAAACTGGGGGAAAAGAACTATGTAGATATTAACACCACTGTTTCATTCTCAGTTCTTCGTTGCTTTCGTTCAGCAGGCTATTTGCTTCTTATGACAGCGCATGAAAGAATGTATTTATTATCTATTAATACAAAAGAAGGCGGCACACAAAACAAAACGCATGTCCCGTCCTGTGCTCTCTTGTTGTGTACATATTCCTAGTCATTCTATTCAGTTTTGTCATTCTTGCCATCAGTAACTACTTCTAGAGCCATTGTTTCTTTCGACTCTTCCTTTCTATAATCTTGCGTCAAATTATTGATATCGTAATGACGTCAAAATGATTTTGCCATCACTTCATTGAGCCAAACACATACGGTGGCTTTGGTGGCTCCTAATTTTTGATCATTTTGATGACGTCGTTTTAAATCTGCGTATCCATTCTTTACAAAAGATGTTTTTACATCAGCTTCCTCTTGTCTGTCTCCTTCTTTGCTTCTTTCTTCTGTTATTATTATCTATTTTTTTGCACCTGACGAAGACAATTCTTTTGTCGAAAGCACTTGTGTTTCCTTTTTTCCTTGTGTTTCGTCGTATAGGTGAATACATTTCCCTGGTTCTGTCAGTTTTGTCAACCTCACCAGTAGTTGTTCACTCATTCCTCAGAAAAAGACAGTTTTCTTTCATATTCATGAATCACATGGGTAGTTGTGTTGCATACTAGTTTGCGATTTGTCGAAGGTATCTACAAACCACAACGAGCTTGTGTTGGTTGAGCTAGTGTGACAGAATCGTGTCTTGAAGCGTGTATAGGAACCAAACATACCTGTTTGGATGTATTTATCCCAGGCCACCCTGAAATGTTCGAAAGAACGCTAGACATCATTTTATCGTTCGTCTTGGCAATTTCAAACACTATCAGTTTATTTCCTTCTTTTTTTGCGTGTGTGCTGTTCCCTATGAAATCGTTAGCAAAATAAAACTATTTCACATAGACTGTCCAGATCTAAAAAATAAACATTGACAAAAATAATGTATGCATGACATGTACACAAAACTGAGAAGTTCCGGTATCCTAAGAGTGATGTTGTACTGAAACGCAGGAAAGAGCTCGTGAAAACAGTGTTAGTAACACTGTCTGGGAAAGTCCTCTTCTAAAATCATTATAAAATCAACGGCACGTTCAATCACAATTTTTTAACGCTGATCATGTTCGTTTAACCTCTTCTAAGCACACGAGAAGTTTAGCCGCCGAAGGAGAGTTCCTTTAATGTGAGTCGTCTGAGTGTAATTGTTCTTCTTGTTTTTGAATATCCACCGAAGCGGTGTACTTACAGCGCCGTTTGGTTGTTATGTGGCTGGTGCAACATGAAACTGCTGCCGTCTCAGCGCACGTTTTGTGTACACTTCCATGCAACCATGCACGGGTATAGAGGGTTCATGTGTGTATAGCTGTAACCTGCCACCTGCATTTTTGGCAGAATGACCGGGATCTTGTACGTGCTACTGTGGTAACACGGGGGGTGGATATCCCCCGCCCCCCCCCCCCCCCAAAAAAAAGAGAAAAATAAGAGTGATCACAGAAAGTTGACCATGGAGAAGAAAATTCTCCAGCTGTTCCTGCCGGAACCCGAACCCGCAACCTTTCGATCACACATCCGGTGCTCTACCACTGAGCTATCCCCGATCCCCGTTTTTGTATAACAATTCTGCTGATATTTCCGCCAGACGCCATTCGCTTGGCTGGGGGGCTTGAACCACACGGGGGACGTCTGGAGGTGTACAATAATGGCTACTGGTACGCCGTCTGCGGCTTGGATTTTAACCAGGAGGAAGCAAATGTTGTTTGCAGGAACCTCGGGTTTCCAACGTGAGTATACCGACAGTGTAATTCGTATCCACTGAGGTGGGTAATCTTTTCTTGCTCATTTTCTTCTTTTTTACGCTCTGTGCTCAGCAATACTTTTCGTTGTTGTTGACGTTGATTGTTGCTGTTTTTGTTGTTGTTGTTGTTTGTCTTTGGTTGATTATGCTACAGTAATTTACTGGTCAAGCAGTAGTGAAAAAGAACAATGTTAGTCACGTGTTTTGAACACCAGTGATTGGTTGAATCCCAGTTAGATACTACTTTGCCTGAAGCGTGGTTGAGTTCACAACGCATAATTATTACAGACAAGCAGTGTAAGAATACAAACATCACTGCATTGTCAGAGAAAGGCATCAATACCCAATAGTTCGAATGCTTGGCCATGTATTAGAATTAGTATACCAGTAGCCGACAACACCAGGAAGTTTGTTTTTTTACATTGGTATTCATGATGTTTAAAATGACAGCTCGGACACTATGTGAAGGGCGAAGAAAACGAAAGCAGACAGAATCAAGATGTTGGGAAATTTGATTGATGAAACGACATGAACGCATTCACACATCTCAGTGGTGTAAAAATTCCTGTAGTCAGCGACATTGTACCAACTCACATTGTGCTGCTTTCTGGAGACAGCGCAACGTTCAGTTTGTCCGTAATCCCGGTCGTGCTGTTCGATAACAACACTTTCAGATGACACGCAGACACAACTTCAACTGCCGCCACGACGTTGGCTCAGTCACGTGCGCCATGTTGTCTGCTGGGATTGTCACGTGGCCTGCTCGACTTAGTCATCTGTTCAAGTTCATACTCCACCGCTCCACAGGCATAATTTCAATCCTACTGTCAAAACAGAATCGATATGAAAAACAGAAGAGCAAGTCGTTTGGAGATTAATGAATTTTTATTAGCACTTTGTTACAAGACTGATTATTTCAGATGTTTCATGTTTGGTTGGAAGTGTTGCTGGACCTCTCTCTGTCAGTAGGCCTGCGAATACACCGCACAAATAAATTGTCTCAAATTCCTTCTTCATTTTTCGTAACCACAGTTAACTGTGTTCTTTGTCTCTTGTTTGTCTCAGTGTGTCAATAAAAACAACAACAAACAAACAGTGCAAATGTTAATAGATTTCACAGTCTTTTTCGCAGTAAAAAGAAACGATTATTGGTAAATTTAGCACACTTTTTGAAATTTATTATGAGTGAATTCTGATGTCAAGAGTACGTAGAGCGGTAACAGCTTTTTTTTTCTTTTCTTTTTCTCCATCTTTTTATTTTTTATTAATGTTGTAATCTCTAGTTTTATAGAATGTATGCCTGTCGAATCCCCCTTTCCCCCTCCTTTTCCCAAAAGCTTGGGTGTGTGTGGGGGGGGGGAGGGGGTGGCGGGTTGGGAGGGTGCAAGCTCGTGTCAGTGTATGTGAGTGAGTGAGTGTGTGTGTTTGCTGTACCCATCTATTTTCATTTTTTACTCTAGCTTTTGTTTTGGTTAATGATCTTTCTCTGGTTTCTCATTGTTTCTTGTTTTGGAAATGTGTACGATTTTGTTTTCGTTTTTGTTGCCGTTTGTTTCTCTTTGTTGTATGCCCTTGTATTTTATGTTTACTGCCGTGTCATACCAGATGTTCTTTCATTGATGCTCTCTTATATGGTGAATACACACTGGGGTTTCTGAAATAAACCACTTGACTTCACTTGACTTGTCCTTTCGCACCGAAAGCTGAATCCATACCAAGACGAATTTCTGTACATACATGTAATAAAGCTCACGCAAAACTCGAAACACTCACTGGGTAATTTTCGTCATAGCCTGCTCGTCCATAATTTTTATTGGCCGGCTTTCGCGGTGACCCACTACGATCCATTGTGCAAGCTCTACGTCTGCGAGCCTTCTTTCTTTCTTTTGTTTTTCTGTTGTATTTACTTTCTTTCTTCTCTCCCCTCGAGAGGGGGGGAGGGGGGCTGTAGTTTTGTTGATGTTGTTTTCTTCTTATATCTCTGCCATTATCTGTACTGTTTTGAATGTTTACGAAAAAATCTGCGGGAGGGTGTGTGTGTGTGCGTGTGTATGAATATTAGTGTGTGTGGCTTTCAGTCGAAAAGTCACGGAATAGCACAGTGCATCTAGTTTCAGGCTTAGCTTTCATGTGTCATCTATATGTGCATTGTCTTCGTTGTCTTAGGTCTGTTGCGCGCTACAACCCTTCTGGCACATGGTATCCTCGTGACACTTACCCATGGTACCGCTGCGACTGTATGGGCAACGAGACAACATTGAGAGAGTGCACTTTTACCAGAGGGACCTGTTCACTAGCCTACACTGTCAACGTCATCTGCGATAATGGTAGGCCTACAGAAGCTTTCTTTGGTTGTCAAATGATCTGTGATTTGCCCGTCGTGGTTAAAACGGAGATACCTTTAACAATAAAAGGATCTCTGGTTAAACCTACTCTTCATCTAGGGCAAGTAAGTAAACATGGTGCTTAACGTCCACGATGATGTGGAGCTTAATGTCCTGAGATATCGGGCTGACATAATTATTAGCGACAACAACGTCCACAGAAACCATAATTAAAGACTGATTAGAGGCGGGAGCTAGGACCGCAGAAGATGCGGTTTTGTTGATACACCTGAACAGTATAAGCGGCGGGATTTCAGACTTTATACAACGGTAGTACGCTTCGCCCCAGACTTTATACATTGGTCGTATGCTTCGCCCCAGACTTTATACATCGGTAGTACGCTTCGATCCAGACTTCGTACGACGGTAGTACGTCTCACCCCAGATTTTGTACAATGGTAGTACGCTTCACCTCAAGCTTTGCACAATGGTAGTACGCTTCGCCCCAGACTTTGTACAATGGTAGTACGCTTCGCCCCAGACTTTCTACAATGCTAGTACGCTTCACCCCAGACTTTGTACAAAGTAGTACGCTTTGCCTCATACTTTCTACAACAGTAGTACGCTTTGCCCCATACTTTGTACAATGGCAGTACGCTTTGCCCCAGACTTTCTACAATAGAAACTGTAATTTCACTGGCTTTGTAGATTGAGTACTAGTCCACGGGCCAGGTATCGACCCCCCCCCCCCCCCTCCTCCGGGGACAATGATTTTTGGATAGCTGAGTATCTTTTCAATATCTGCTTGTCTGTAAGATGAACTATTCTGCTTTTTGGGATTATCTGAGATGATACACAGCAGCTTAATGGCATCTATTAAAATGGGCGTGTCCCTTACAAATCCCAAACAACAGGCAGCTATACCATTCTTTGGACACACAAAAATACTGCATATGCTGGTATCAGTGGGTAGCACTGCTCTTGTGGCTGCTGTTGTCTTACCCAGGTATGGTGGCCTGAATTACATGCGTGGGGTTAATGAAGTATTAAAAAAGAAAAAAATATCACGTTGCATAATTTTTTACAATGCTTGTGTAAAAATATTGAACAAAAGTGTTTCATTTACCACCATATGTATCATGGTGACTCCACAGAGAATGTCTGATTAACACCTGCATTATCATTATAGCTTGAGTGCATTTTTCCCAGCCACATGTACCAAAGCCGGTGCCATAGAGGGTTGGCAAACCTGAACGTCCCTTACTTTGAGTGACACTGAATGTCCAGCTTAGACATAAATGTCAGCCTCAAACCTGAAGCCATCAAGATTCCCAAGCTTTCTTTTGGGGGCTGCTCCACCTGGATTTCAACCAGGTCTTGTGGCATGAAGAAACAGTCTGTCCAGTATACCTCCCACTTTTCCATTCACAGTATGCAAGCCATGGTCATCTGCTCTGGGAATGGTTCTAGTTGCCTTAACTGCGGAATATCAAGAGTGCTTGAAAGTTGGCCCTTTTTGTAGTGTTGCTGAACACAAGGTAGACCAGACTCAAGTTTATAAGCGATGTTTGTTGATGTTTCTCGTTAGGCAGCCGTTTTCCAAGTCTCCTCTCATTGGTCAGTTCACCAATGACTCAGATCGAGGCTTATGCATATTAAATGTCTCACTAACATATTAATACATTACACTACATCCCCTTTACTGAGATATGACGAGAGTTAAAAGCTAGAAACAATTAATAGTTTGAAACTGAAATAAGCGTGTTCAAAACGAAACCGAACGTGACCACCGCGTTGAAATGAAGTATAGTTTGTAATAATGTCAAGACATTTGCCTTTTCGCGATAATAGTCCAGGTGCTTATATAGGTTTTAAAGATTAAGTCTTTCGGGTATCTTGACGCGGCGCCCAGAACGGGTGTAGACCGTTGCTCGTTGTGCACATCCATCATTTGCCACCTGGGGCTGAATATCTGGCTGAACATCAGACAGGTCGTCACACTGATCTGTTTGCTGTGACGATTGACTTGGTATGGTGGTGGATGTTCGCTTGGGTACCCCATCGTAGCCTGATGAAGATTGTTGATCTCTGCAATGGAGATGATATCGGTCCCTTCTTTGGATGCCTCTCTCCGTCCGGATGTTGTACGATCGAGTGGAGGCAGTTGATGATGGTCCCACCACTACAGCTTCGGCATCTCCGGGAGTCTTGACCCAGACTGGTTGTCCATCAGTCAGTCGGGGAAGAGGTCGGACTTTATGACGCCGATCATAGTCGATCTTTTGCCGCAGTCTCAGGCGAGCATCAGTTTCCTGGAACTTGCTCATGTCTCTCCCGTCAGGAACATGTTGAGTTGGTAGTGTCGATACCCTGGTCCTGAGTTTTCTTCCCATCAACAGCTCGGCAGGGCTGGACCTGTGTTGAAGAGGCGTGGCACGGTAGTTCAGAAGAGCGATGTAGGGATCGTCAGCTTTCTTCAGCAGCTTCTTCACCGTCTGCAAGGCACGCTCAGCTTCACCGTTTCCCTGGGGATGCAGCGGACTGCTGGTAAGATGGGTGAAACCATAGTTTTCTGAGAAACTTACGAAGACTCTGGAGTTGAACTGTGGGCCACTGTCTGAAACAACGACCTCTGGTATTCCCTGATGGGTGAAGATAGCCTTCACATGTTCGATCACAGCTGATGAAGTAGTCTGCGTCAGGTGTGTTATCTCTATCCATTGGGAAAAGTAATCTACAACCAGTAGGTACTGGTCACCTTTCCACTCAAAAAGATCCATTCCGACGCACTGCCAAGGGTAGTCCGGTGTCTTTGTAGGCTGCAGAGGCTCCGGATGCAGTACCCTCTCCTTCTCACAGACAGAGCAGTTTGAAATTTTCGCTTCTATCTGTTTCGAGAGTCCCGGCCACCAGACACTGCTCTTGGCCAGTGCTCTGCACTCAACAATCCCTTGGTGACCTTGGTGCAATCGTTGCAGAATATCTTCTTGCAGTTCCGTCGGAATGACCAGTTGACTCTGAAACAGCAGGAGTCCCTGTTGCACTGTCAGTTCGTCTCGGACTGTCCAGAACGGTTTCAGTGCTGGATCCAGCTTTGCTTTTTCAGGCCAGCGTGACTTTGTGAAATTCATCACTTGGTTGCAGATGTTGTCTTTTGCCTGTTTGACTCTGATTTCCTCCAGGCACTGGTCAGTCACGGGGAATCCCTCTATGACAGAGCGAACGAACATGTCAGTATCGACTTCCATCTGGTGATCCTGTTCAGCAGGAACACCTCCAGGAGCCCGTGACGGAGCGTCCGCCGTCATGAGATTTTTTCCCACGGTGTGTTTCATCTGATAGGAAAATCGCATCATTCTCATTCGGAAGCGTTGGATTCTTGGGGTCAGCTCGTCTAAATGCTTGGTCTTCAGTAAGGCTAGCAACGGCTTGTGAACCATTTCAATCGTGAACATTTTCAGTCCAATCAGAAATTCGGACAATTTCTCACAGCACCAGGTGACTGCGAGCGCTTCCTTCTCCACCTGGGCGTACCTTTGCTCCGTGTCTGTCAGCGATCTGGACGCATAAAAGACTGGCCTCCAATCTTGTCCGTCTTTCTGGAGTAGGACTCCACCTAGTCCATATGATGATGCATCGGCAGACACGTTTGTTTCCTTTTCAGGACTGTAGTGTGCCAACACTGGCGCGGTACTCAGCTGTTTCTTGAGTGTTTGAAATGCTGTCTCTTGTTGAGTGTCCCAGGTCCACGAGTTCTCTTTCTTGAGGAGATCACGGAGAGGCTTGGTGATGTCAGCCAGATTTGGTGCAAATTTGCCAATGTGGTTCACCATTCCTAACAGTCGTCGCAACTCCTGAATGTTGGTCGGTCTTGGGAGGTTGGTGATGGCTTCAACCTTGGCCGAATCCACTTTGATTCCCTCCTGTGAAATGATGTGGCCTAGGAACTTGATGGTATCAACTGAAAAGACGCACTTCTCACTGAGTGTGACGCCTGCTTCTTGCATTCTTTCCGATACTGATCGCAGTCGCTCGTCGTGTTCTTGCTGACTTCTTCCACTGATGAGGACAATAACTCCTGGCACTTCGGACAGGATACGAGTCATTTCCCTGTGGAAGACTTCAGGCCTGGAACTGATTCCAAAAGGAAGTTGTTTGAAACAGTATTGCCTGAATGGCGTGATGCATGTAGTCAGTTCCTGAGACTCTTCATGCAATGGGATTTGATAAAATCCGCTGTTGCAGTCAAGTTTGCTGAACACTTTGGCACCTGAGAGTTGTGCAAGAAGTTGATCAGTAGAGGGAAGGGGGAAGTTCTCACGTTGAACGCTCTCGTTGGGTTTTGTGAGATCTACGCAGATTCTCACTTTGCCATTTGACTTGGGCACCACCACAATGGGTGCGCACCACTCAGTCGGATTTTTGACGGGGCGTATGACGTCTTCCTCCTCCATATGTTTCAGTTCTTCCTCCACTTTCTGTCTCATTGGCAGCGGCAATCGACGAGGAGTTGCAATAGAAAATGGCTTTGCATGGTTCTCCATCGTGATTTTGTATATTGATTTCAGCTTTCCAAGACCTTTGAACAACTTTGGAAACTCATTCTTGACATTGTTTTGGTCAGAGCCTCCTTGAGACTGTAGTGTGTTCATTCTTTCGAGCAGATGGAGAGCCTCTATCGCTGGTCTGCCCAGAAGTGGCTCTTGAAGATTGCCTACAACGAACAAAGCCTGCTTCGTTTCGGTGTGTTCTGTTGTCAGTGTCGCTTGGAACTGACCGATGACATCGATTTTTGTCTTCCCTGGACCAAAAAGCTTCTTGTTTGTCTTGTTGTTTGATCTCGTATCATTCTGTCCTCGAGAACTCCAAAGTTACAGTTCTTTGCCAGTTGGCGCCGAGAGGAGATGGACGCTTCAATTGTTTCTGACGGTTCTTGACGTCGGAGATGAAACTTGTACGATTCATACGCTTCATGTGTTTCACCGACACAAAAATCTTCAAACTTCTCCATGATTTTCCCCAGGTCTTGCATGTCAGCTTCTTGCTCGAACTTGAATCCATCAAATATGTCCATCGCGTCTTCTCCAACAGTTGTCAGAAATACAGCGCTTTGAAACTCATTGTTGTTTCCTTGTTATTCGAGTCTTTTCACAAAAAAGACATCTGTCACTGGCCAACAGCTGGCACTGTAGTTGCTGACGGATTTGCTGTTCTCGCTTTTTTCAGAAGCTTACATCACTCCCTTCTTGTTTCAAAATTCTGCTGTCATTCATAAAGTAGAACAGTGTGTGATTCCCATGCAGATTCAGTATATACTCATATATTTCATCCACCATATCAGGACTGGACCATTGCACATGGTCACCTCAGGACAAATTACAGTCACAGTTCCTAATTCATACCAGTTTGAAACGCAAGGAACCAAAACACAAGCAAAAAGCTGGCTGACTGTTCTACACAGACACAATCAATAGCAAATATCCCAGCCAAAACAGTCAATAATTAGCACAGATCACTATGTACAATTGCAAAAGATACTTCCAGACAGATTCCCTGTAACGCATTCAGTACAAAATTAAAGAACATTTGATCAGATCACGAGTCTGTCTAAATCACCTTTTTGAGGCACAGTATCACATGTTTTTGGTGCCTATTTATATTCTGCAATCACTGAACATGAGAACCTGCTTAAATCAATTGAATATGAGCAGTGTGACCTATTTTGTTTCGCAGGCTAACGAGGGAATTCGCTTCAGCCAAGACTAATGCAATTGAAAAGTATGGAGAGGGTCTGGAAAAAATGACGGTGAATAGACCGGGGAAGTGGAAATTAGGACAAGGAAGAAATTCTGGCACTGACTAAGTATGCTTGGCTATATTCTGACCTACTCCGTGCTTTTAAGGGAAAGCATTTGTCAGCTCTGGGTTTTTAACAGAGGGGACATTAATATTTCTGCGTCTGCAGTGCCCAATAACAAGGACAGAATTAAGACAAAGAGAAACGCAAAGCTGCAACATATTAAACTGTTCAAACAAGAAAATAATATATGGAAATGGCCTTTTTGTCATAATAAATGAGTTGCTAAGAGACAAGGTCATTGCAATATGGAATTCCATATAGTGCATTTATTAGAACCAGCACCACAGAACAGCTCATTTGCAGACAACCTGAACTGTGTACTTTGATGGTCAAGGTACCCAGATATTACCATGTGGTAAAATCCGGGGGGGGGGGGGGGGGGGGGGGGGGTATTGGTCTATACGGTATTATCCGATCAAATTTAAACTTTGTTCGGATGTTGCATATCTCGAAAAGATCTAAATAAAATATAATAATGTCTTATTCACGTTTTTTTTTTTTTTTTTCAAGTGATATATTTTACATATTTTACAGAATCAGCAAACAAAGGTAGTTGATCGATTGTTTTATTGTTGTTTGGTTTGTTTTTGCTTCAAATAATACTTTTTGGTAAACTGCATTAACAGGACTTCGCGCTTCATGTGTATATGATATTGTGTATAACATGTATCACTGATGTGAGCACTCAGGGCGTTGATGAGCGCATGATAAGTAAACATTATTATTATGATTAATGCCCGAGAGACATCACATAAACAGCAACAAAGGTTTGAATCATCTGTGGTATGGTGTTTTGAATATCCACCGAAGTGGTGTACTTACAGCGTTGTTTAGGTTTTACATGGCTCGTGCCACGTAAAACTGCGACATTCCGTCTCTGCGCGTTCCGTGTACACCATGCAGCATGTCACATCACTTTATGCAAATATTAAGCCACATGCGTAGGCTACATGCACTTTTATCAGTACCTGCCGCCTGCACTTTTGGCAAAATGACCGAGATCTTTTACGTGCTACCGCGGTAACACTGAGGTGGAATGGATCCCGATTCAAATATTCTGGTCAAGACTGGGCTGCTTCGAAAGAGGTGTTTAATTTAAAGCTTTGGGGAGCTGAGCATGACAGCTGGAAGTAATTTACAATGTTGGTAATGAAAGGAACAAGGTAGCATGTTTTGAGAGTGGGTATGAAGGGGACAATGTTTTGGTGGTGCATCGATGATAGGTTCTCTTATCAAGTCCAGATATGGGTGCGAAAGTACGCAAACCAGTATCTGCAAAAATCTCAAACAAGAATGACTGCTAGCATTCTAAAACAAGATCCAAACACATAAAAGATTGAAGAGAATGCTTATTTATTATGACATAGACACAAAATCTGCAAACTTTCCGGGTGATTCCCTTCATCAATCGACAAAACGATACTTAAAAAATATTTAAACGGCGAAAAATCGGATGAGAAAGGAAATAACTTAATTATCTTCTGTTTGGTTAAGTTGTTGTTCTCTTGTCCAGTGCTTGGAAGAATAGCATTCTTGAACAGATGAATAGCATGACATTCTTCCAAACACTGGGCAAGAGAACAACTCAACCAAACACAAGATAGTTATTTCTTCTCTCATCCCATTTCTCATCGTCTTTAACCATTTAACTGTTCTAAGTGTCGTTTTGTTGCTTGACGAAGCGGATTACCCTGAAAATTTGCAGACTGTGTGTCTATGTCATAATAAATAAGCGTTCTTTTAAATCTTTTATGTGTTTGGATCCAGTATCTGCAGATAGTTCGAATGATGCTGGAACAGAACCTGAATATAAAAATATAAAAATTGGCGAATGCTTGCAATCTTTTCATGCATGACATCGGAAAACGAAAAGGAATATTTAACTGGTGGGCAGATTTGACTAGGTCATTCTTGGCCGTGATACGGAATAAATAAGAACAGTCACAAACCTAAAACGTCTGCAAACTTACACGGCACCCCTCTAAAGCATCAAGCTTAATTCTCCCTCACTCCCTTGTCCCGTGGTTGTAGACTGTCTCTAGTCCTTCAGGTAAGACGAAAACCCCAGATTCTGCACACCACCAGAAGTTCTCATTGTAGGACAGTAAAGTATTGGAGGAACACACACACACACACACACACACATGCTGTATACTTTGAAACCATAGGCTGTACACTATGGAAATAAAAACGAAAGTATCTTTTTTTGCCACAAGCTTTGCGAAAATGTTGTGAAAGGCTTTTTTTGTCTTGATGACTGTTTGTATGGGTAACAGGTAAACTAGCTGTTTGTACATGTAACATTAAAACTGTTTGTACGGGTAACAGGTAATTTGTATGCTTAAGAGGTACATTGTACAAGTAAACTGTACATGTAACAGGTAAACGATTTGTACGCATATCAAGTAAACTGTATGCGTAACAGGTAAACTGTATGTGTAACAGGTAAACTGTATGTGTAACAGGTAGATGTACGCGCAACAAGTAAATTGTATGCATAACAGGTAAACTGTACATGTGTAACAGGTAAACTGTATAACAGGTCAACTGTTTGCATGTGTAACAGGTACCACACGGACACCCTCTGCACGACTGGTGGGAGGCAGCAGTGAGTATGAAGGACGACTGCAGGTGCTCCAGTTTGGCGTGTGGTTCACAGTGTGTGACAGGTACTGGTCACAGCTCAACTCGGACGTCGTCTGTCGATCTGTCTTCGGTGACGGGTAGGTACAGAAAACCAAACCTGTACCGTTTGGCTCGTTTTTCACAGGGCGCGTCACCTGATGGTCAGGTCAGCATTGGCGAGTGGCGAAGGTTCCGTTAACGCTAATTTTTTGTTGTTGTTGAAATTCCAAACTAGCCAACACAACTTCGTCATTGCAAACACACTTGTATGTGTGGGGGGGGGGGGGGGGGGAGGAAGAGTGTATGTGTATGTGGGTGAGTGGGCGGGGGACGTTTGTGTGTGTTTTGAGGAGTGTATGTGGGGGGGGGGGGGGGAGGATATGTGTGTTTTGAGGAGTGTATGTGGGGGGGGGGGGGGGGGGGGAGGATATGTGTGTTTTGAGGAGTGGGGGGGGGGGGGCAGAGGTGGGAGGGGGGGTTACGTGTGTGGCAGGATTCATGTGTAAGTGTGGGTGTAAGTGTGCACTGTGTGGGTGTGGGGGGTATGTATTTGTGTGTAACCTTTTTAAAATTTTTATTGTTTCCAAAAATAAAAGATTCAAGACAGTGTTCACTTCACATTGTTTAATTAGTATTATTAATTTCCTTTGAGATAAATCATGAATTTAGACTACTATATATGAAACGACAATAATTAGGGACCGCAAAACAGACTAATAAATTTACAGTGGATGCTGTTCAGTTGAGATTTAAATTTACCAGAGGAACGGAGATAAACTAAGCATTAAATAAGTAATAAACTAAGTGCTAAATAAAACCCTGAAACACAAAACAAACAGCCTCTATTACTAGGTAGTCCAAGTGCTAAATAAAACCCTGAAACACAAAACAAACAGCCTCAGTTACTAGGTAGACCAAAGTGCTCTCGGCTGCGTTCCGCGTAACTAAGTTGGTCTAGTTTTAGTGATTTTTATTGACGGATTTCTTGTGTTTTTGATCCAGTCTCAGTAAATATTACTGTTGAGAAAAACTTCATGTCTCGTCTTCCTAACTGTGTTGTTACGTTTATTAAGCTTTGAAAAAGATTGTGAAAATTCACCCCGATCTCGGTACCCCTAAGTGCTGCCTTCTGACAGCGATGCGCATAGGCTGCGAACACCGCTCGCTGTAAGCAGTTTTCAGATGCGGAATGTTGGACGTAGGCTAGTCCAGCCATGATGAAATCTATATCAATCAAAAGTGCTGTTGCTAAACTTTCTTTCCATATCCATGATGGCTGCCTTTGAAAAGCAAAAGTCCAGAATAAGGTTGTTTGAAATGTGTTTAACGGACTTTGTACTATTTTAAGACCACGGACACTCTCTTAAAAAAATATCAGTAGAAAGATTACTCTTTCTTCTTCAAAGTATACTAAAATAAGAGTTCAAAACTAAAGAGATTTTATTAACACAGCCGCACGGTCAGCCATGACTGCTCAAGCGATCGTGCGTGCCAAGTTGGTGGATTCTCCACTATGACAGTGTTCAACATTGCATGTAAACGATCTTGTTGATGAGTAAAAGTATTCATCTTTTTCTTGAAAGCCAGATTAAGCTGTCAAGCAAATGCTTTTGTTAGTAAAAATGAAAAGAGAAGCGGTCTGTGAACGATCACAAACACGGGCGAGAGCTGGTTTGGGTGTCAGTGGGATAATCAACAAATGTATGTATAAACAGCAATTTTCTAGGAGAGGCTTTATTGGTAATATCCAAGGAGACAGTCGGAAATTCCTGGGACATTTCAAGTGCCATTTTGGGCCACAAATATTATCAGAATCACTCAAACAGATCTAGCGAATGAAGCCAACAATTGCAACAAAAGTGACTGATTCAGTCTGTAAATGGGTGAGTGGATCAATTGTTTTACTGAAATCAGCACTCAGAAAGGGTGCACCGTTACTCAGAAATTAGATCTAGATCAAATATCTGAAAGGAGCATACGCATACGGAAGGACACATATATATGATTACACTCAGTCTCTGTTGCAAATTTTGGGTTTATTCGTTTCGTATAATATATATTAGGTAAATGGCTGCAAAAAGAAGACATAGCCGAGACTGCTGTGCATTTTGTTTTTAAATGGGGGTTTGAAGTCAATCCAGTTAGCAACAATTCCAGGATGTTAGAGACAGAGGATTCTGGGGACTTCGCTTCCGCATATATGCCCTTGAAACAGGGCCTGTAAGGTGATGCTACCCAGAAAAATAAAATGGACTTTTAAATTTTCTCTGTAATCAATCAGAAAATGATGGCACCATGTAGAGTTCTTAACTGTGGTTATTTTGGTACAAAAAGTAAGGCAATAGGACAAGTAGAAGAGGAGTTGTTGTTTTTTGTTTGTTTTTTTACCATTTAAGATTGACGGATGAATTTTTTTATGAATTTAGCAAGTTTGATGTAAAATATCTGGAAGAATAATCAAAATGAAGGTCTACAAAGAATTGGGCCTATTATTTGTACTGTGGAGAATGGGATTCCTAAATATAAGACAGGTTATGCAAAATAGCTTCCCGGTGGGACCTTAAATCTCAGGATATTTCTGATTTGCATTTTGTGGGCAAATTGGGGCAAACAAATAAGTATTTACAAAATCATAACTTCGCAACTACTCAAGTGATCAACATAGAAATGGTATCACTGAAATCAGATTTAAAAAAAGATCTATGCAAATATATAAAGTCTGATAGTCAACTGTTGATTTTCAAAATCACTTTGGACTACCTACTATTACAATACATGCGAACATTTTCAATTCATACCTCACAATCACATGCATGCACACCATCCACAGCTGTCAAAATACATCCTGGCAATAGTCAACCACCAATCCAACCACATGTCAACCCACCCAACATCCTGAAACTCCTTCATTTCAGTTTATCCATAGACGCTACCTACACTGACCACAACCCACAGCCTACTGAACACCGCCGATCAGTGGCTGGCTATTCGTTTGTTTTTCCTTATATTAATACCATTCAGCAAAGAACAGCAGCAAGTTTACTACGTCCTCAAACCAATAAATATTATAATTGTACCTACTTACCCTGTGTGTGGAACACGGATTTTTCATTTTGGAACTACTTTTGTTTTTGGAGAGAGAGAGAGAGAGACTGCCTGCCTGTGGCGGTAGCTTATTTGCTTCTCCCTCCCCCCCCCCCAACCCCCACCCCAGCTGATCTCTGACGTACAACTTTTACCCAGTCATACAATTATGACGTCACGTCAATGATGACGCGACGTATTTATACTATTTACTTATAATTAATACTAATGTTGCCATGCTGGCGCGTGCAGGCTGACATGACAGTCAGCTGCTACTCTAGTATCTCCCACATACACAAACACGCACATGCCCCCATGGAGCCGGCATCTCACGCCGGCGGTGTTTAAACAAATCATTAATAAACTTAACATGGCACCCTCAAACAAAAAGAAAAGACCAAGATTCGGACATGGACTCTGATAACGAACGCTTCTGCAACACAAGTAATAGCTGGCCAAGGTTTCTGGTTGTGGAGTCATCGAGTGACGACCTCCCACCGAGTAAACTGTCGCCCTTTGCTGTCCAAATCTGTTGAATGCCAAACATCTTTAACCTGGCTTTTTTTAGAACATCCACTTAGGATGACTGAGTCTAATGTGCGTTCTTCTGGCGGACCCGGATTGGTATTGACCGGCACTCAGGCTTCCTCCGGGAAGTCGGGGACGGTATCGGCCGACGCCCGGGTTCCGTGCGAGTCTGCTAAATGTTCTTCGGAGACAGATAGGGGTTCAGCCAATCCCCCCAAATGGGCCTCTAGGGGTTTCTCCCAATCCCCACAAAATGGCATCTAAGGGTTCAGCGGCTCCCTCCAATAGCGCACCTAAGGGTTCAGCGGCAGGTCCCTTAAAAACCGCGGCCTTGAAAGATGATTCATCACCTTCGAGGCGCTCACCTACTAAGGTGAGGGTGTAGGGGGTCCTGGTGGACGTCAAGGGGTTTGTATACCCCAGGCGCTCCGCTTCTTCCAGCAGGCCCCAGGTGCCACCCAAGCCAAAAGTTCCAGACAGGCAGAGCAAGGCGGAGAGGAACCTAGTTCTCTCCAACCAATACTCTGCCCTGTCAGATGACGAAATGGAATCGTCATCAATTCTTCAAGTTAAAACCGAAATAATGGTTCATTTCATTATTGAGTGATTCTTGAGAGGTTTTTAAGTTAACTTTGAGGAGATAAAGCCACTGACAAGATGGTATAAAGCAGCTATTATTGGAGTGCAGGAAACCAGTTTTTGTTTTTCTGCATAACCATCTTGCTCTTTTTGCCTGGTCATTTTTCTGATGACGGAATGGAATCATCAACAGTTTTTTAAAGCTGAAAAAATGTTTTATTTCATTATTCAGTGATTCTTGAGAGGTTTTAAGTTAACTTTGAGAAGATAAATCCACTCGCAGGATGGTATAAAGAAGCTATTATTGGAGTGCAGGAAATCTGCATAACACTCTTGCTTTTTTTTTGTCTGGTCATTTTTCAGCTGATAGTCCATTCTTCTGACCTTTTTCCAGAAAACTTGCACATTTTTGTTGGGAGTTAGGCCTCTTGATATGGCTCCTGTTGAGCAGCTAGATGATAGTTAGTAGGTGGTGTGTGCAGCTCCCTGCCATATGGCACTGGTATTTACCATCAAGCATTTGTATTGTAAAAAAAAAAAATTATGTTCATCTGTTCTTTTTTTATATTTTTCTTTAACCTGGTATTGATAAATTAGATGGAATGGTCAACAATATCAGCATGTCCCAGCCTTACGTGCTCTCTAAACGGGGGTAATATTGAAGGTTTGAAAATTTATGTCTGATGGATTTGTTTTACATTTGCAAAGTGATTGGTTTTCTGGACTGACTTGACAAAGCATATATATATTTGAGAAAAGATTTTCAGTTTGTGTTTTACCAACTTCTTATGACTGTTTTAAAAAATATGAATACATGTAAGTTTTTTAACATGTACATATTTTTAACAGTTATTGTGTATCGACAAAATGTGTAATGCCCTGAGATAACCGTAATGGTTGACTGGGTGTAAAACACCAAATTACTACTACTACTACTGCACACACACACACACACACACACACACACACACACACACACACACACACACACACACACACACACACACACACACACACAGTCTGTATATAATAATACACATACAAAACAGCCAGCCATGTGTGTGTGTTTGGGAGGGATGTTGGTGTTTGTTCGTGTGTGTGTGTGTGTCTTGGAGGGTTGTGTGAAGCAGTAAAGTGATGTATTATTTTGCCAAAAGCAGATTTACATACTTTTGATGATGTTCTTTGACCTAACTGTATTCCAAATTACTTACTTACTGATGATGTTTTTACATATAATTATTACACTTTCAGTGTACTCTGCAATGCTTTCTTCAGGTTGATTATTCTACGGTATCACACTGGTCAGCAAACAGTGATAAAGAGCCAGTGATATACTACATGTTAGACACTCCATCACATACACTATGCTCATCTTCCGACACCTGCATGCTGAAAAATCCAGCAGTACAAATGCAAGACTCATGGCTTTTGCACTTTCTTTTGCTTTGGACCCCACATTTGGAATTCACTCCCACAGGACCTCAGACATTGATTGCTCAGCCCTGTCATCTTTTAAAGCCAAACTGAAAACCATCCTCTTCTCAACCTAAATACAACATATTCTATACCCACGTTGAGCACAGTCGTACCAAAACAGTTTACACTGATGTTATGTGGAAACGCACACACAGTTACACACACACACACTGATTGTAGCAGAAACTGGGTACTGATATTAGTTGGGGTGGAAATACTGTGCTGTAATATCAGTGTATCATGTGAGCGCTCAGGGCGTTGATGAGCGCATTATAAATGAGCATTATTATTATTTTATTATTAATGTTATTATTACTGTGTCACTGTCAGCTTTAGGGCCAAATGAATCCGTCAAGAAGTATTAAAATTTTGTTTTGATGAGGTATGAAATGATGGCGCACTCTGTAAAAGACGCGGAAGTAAACTAGAGCAGAGGAAGGCTGTTGGGAAATTTCATTGAAGAAACGGCACCGTGCAGCTTATATCAGTCACTAACTGATCGTCTGATGTCAAAATTCCGGTGTCGACAACATTGGGTAAAATCCAAGGACTAAGACGGCCGGAAATTCCTGGACCATTTTAAAAGTTATTTTGGGTCTCAAATGTCATCACAATGAGGTCCATATCTACGGATTACAGCCAAAATCTGCAACAAAAGGTGTTTTTTTCATATAGTTTTGTCTTTGATTGTCCGTTCGAGTCAGTGCATGTTGCCCTTTGACGTCTGACCAAGTTTCCCAGTAACAACGTGAACGCTTCCTTAGTGCCGATTTTGGCAAGACAATCTTACTCACGACTCAACGTTCTCAAAGTGTAATTTTTTCCGCACATTTTCTGTGGTTTTTAATTGCCGTAGCTTGCTTAACGCGGCCGCTGACCTAGCAGCACTTCGTCAGCTTCGTTCGCCGTTTGCAATCCGTGACGCCAACTCAGAACAAAGACAAAAATATATGGAAAAAAAATCACCTTTTGTTGCGGATTTTATCATTTAATGATTGTGAGGTAAAATCCAAGGAGATGGTCGGAAATTCCTGGACCGTTTGAAAAGTTATTTTGGGTCACAAATATCATCACAATCATTAAACGAGGTCCATATCTACTGATCCTAGCTGAAGTCCACAACAAAAGGAGATTTTTCATATATTTTTGTCTTTGATTGTTTCGAGTCGGCATCAGGGATTGCCGCAATGGTGAACGAAGTCGACGAAGTGCTGATACGTAAGCGGCCTCGTTAAACAAGCTACCGCAATTAAAAACCACGGAAAATGCACAGAAAAAAATTGCAGTCTGAGAATGTTTTAATTTGCGAGTACGATTGTCTTGCCAAAATCGGCACTAAGGAAGCGTTCACATTGTTACTGGGAACTAGGTAAAACATCAAAGGGCAACATGCGCCGACTCGAACTGACAATCAAAGACAAAAATATATGAAAAATACTCACCTTTTGTTGCGGATTTTGGCTGTAATCGGCAGATATGGATCTCATTTAATGTTTGTGATATTTGTGACCCAAAATAACTTAAAACGGTCCAGGAATTTCCGACCGTCTCCTTGGATTTTACCTGATTGTGACGATATTTGTGACCCCAAAATGTAATTATTGGATTTTACCCATGTCGTTTAACAGCCAATTCAAATAACACGCAGAAACAACTTCGACTGCCACCCCAACGTAGGCCTACTGCTCATGCAGCCACTTGCGTCTTGTCGTTTGCTGGGATTGTCACGTGACAATTAAGTGCTCTTGACTTGACCTAAGTCGTCTGCTTTGAACAGATCCGCAAACCAAAGAGGCGTAAGTCGTTTGGAGATTAACGAACATTAGCATAGACTTTGTTGCAAGGCTACTATTTCAGATGTTTTCGCTATTCGGTTGAATGCATTCTTGGACAGAAGTCGAGTTGTTGCCTCAGTGTAAGTAGGCCGACGGATACACCGCACAGTCAATAAATTCTTTCGCCTTCGCATTCTGTAAACGTCAATTAATTGTTACCTAGTATTTTCTTTGCCTTGTGTTTTCTTTTTCTGTTTCAATAACAATTTAAACAGACAAGACACAGATACAGCTGATGGGGAATGCACTGAAAATGAGACTCATTCGCCTTGTCAGTCGTGCGCATCCCGCGACAGCGTGAAAAGGCTGTCACCGAAGACTGAAGGTTGTGTTCTCATTTCACGCTTAAGCAATCTAAGCTGCAGATCTATACCAGGGTGATTTACTGTACATACGTGTAATAAATAGCGCACACAGTGGTTTTAGTCTTTGTTGGTTACCGCTAAATATGAAACACTTGTTGTGAAACTGAAAGTTTTGTCTGGCCCACCCACTCAGATCATTCTGTAAGCACCCCCCCCCCCCCCCCACACACACACACACACAAGACATTGCCACAGCTGTATATATATGTCACATCAAAACCACAACAGGTATATATTGTTATCATTACCAGATGTGGTTTTCTGTGTATCTTTGTTCTGTAATTTAAGAGTGTGCATAGAAGTCTGAGAATATGCACAAGTACATTCCATCTACATTCCATTTGCATATTTATAAATATTGGCATCTGACTGAACAAAAGCATCCAATTTTCTGTGTGGGTTTATTTGTGTAATTGTCACTTGGCATGACTAAAGTATTTTACCTTATCTTTGGTTTCAGATACAAGGGTTCCTTTGTGTCTCGCAATAAACGGACCATGTTTTATGGCACACAAAGTACAGGGGCCATGCTGTTTGAGGAGGTTGTATGCAGCGGAGAGGAGAACAGCATCCTCAGCTGCAGTCGTGGCCCTCCAAGCAGCTCCTTCAACTGCATGCATGACAATGATGCAGCGGTTACATGCAGAGAGGGTATGTACGTTTTGTGTCCTGGGGACATGACATTGCTACAGCTGTGATGTGTAGAGAGAATTAGAGAGAATTATGCCTGTGTATATCCTGTGTCCTGTCTACAACAGTACAGCTACAAGACATGTAGAAGGGGTATGGCCACTGATGTTTCATGTCCTATATATATATATATATGCAAGACATTGCCACAGCAGTAACATGTGGAAAGGGTATGGCCATTGATGTTCTGTGTCCTGTGTGAAAGACATTGTCACAGCTGTAACATGTGGAAAGGGTAGGGCCATTGATGTTCTGTGTCCTATGTACAAGACATTGCCACAATTGTAACATGTAGAAAGGGTATGGCCATATATGTGTTCTGTGCCCAATGATCTACAAGACATTGCTGCAGCAGTATCATGTAAAAAGGGTATGGCCACTGATGTTCTGTGCATGTGTCCTGTGTACAGGACATTACTGCAGCTGTAACATACATACATATATATATAGATACTTTGTGTCCTGTGGTCTACAAGACATTGCTGCAGCTGTAACATGTAGAAAGGGTATATGAGCCAGTGACGAGGTCATACAGACATGAACCATAGACACAGCTCATGATTGCAAATCAAATGCAGAGAGCATCATAATAATTATGTACATAAAAACTGGGTTCTGTTAGAAGGTTTGGGAGAACAAGTGGGTTTTCAACTGTGACTTAAATGAGGATCTGTTTGTGTGTGGTGGATGGAGAAAAACAGCTTATTCCAAGTTACAGGACCCTGATGGGAGAAAGATCTCTGGCCTGAGTATTTCTTTTTGAACAGTGGGATCTTCAGTTTACATGTGTCTGCAGTAGACAGTAAAGTATGGGATGGTATGTGGATTTGTAAAAGGTAGCAAGGTATTCTGGGGTGGAGGCAGTGACGGAGTTGTAACACATGCAGGACAGTTTGTATGTTATGTGGTCAGAGATTGGTAACCAGTGTAGTGCTTTAAAGAGTGGTTTAGTGTGTTCTTGTTGGGAAGACTTAAGGATTAAGCTGGCAAATGTGTTTTGGATTTTTTTGAGTTTATGTAGAAGACATCCAGGGACACCTGCAAGGAGACGGTTACCATAGTCTAAGCAAGACAGGACAAGGGATACTACTAGAGTTTTGGCTGCATCCTCTGTCAAGTACTGTCTGACTGAGGAAATCCTCTGAACCTCCCAGAAGGCCATCTGGCACACTTTGTTTATGTGTTCCATCATGGACAATCTCATGTCAAGAACAACACCAGGTTTCTAACACTTCTGACAAATGGCATGACACAGGAACCTATTTGTATGGATATAGGTAGGTCTTTGTCAGAGCTGGAGGTGACTACAAGGAGAGCTTCGGTTTTACCTTTGTTCAGTTGTAGTTTGTTTTGGACCATCCAGCTCTGTATGTCATTTGTGCAATGCTGAATGCTCTCGATAGCACTGTCAGTGTTGCATGAATCAGATGAAGCGTTCAGTTGCGTATAATCAGCAATGGATTTTTTTTTTACTGGGTGCTTGGCTGTCAAATCAGAGAGGGGTTTAGTGTACAGGGTAAACAAGATTGGGCCAAGAACAGACCCTTGAGGGACACCAAATGACAGTGGGATGGGTTCTGAATCATGTCCTAGTACTGAGACAAACTGCATTCTACCAGTGATATACCTCAACCATGCTAGAACTGTACCTTTGACACCAAAGTATGACTTCAGTCGTGCTAAGAGGATCTCATGGCCAATGGTGTTTGAAGGCAAGTCAAGCAACGTAACCACGGAGATCTTTCCACATCCATCTTGGCTAGTAGGTCATTGGTGACATGGGTGAGAGCTGTCTCCATACTGTGTCCTGTCCAGTATGCAGCTTGAAAAGGGCTGTAGAGGTCATTTGATTTCAGGTGATCTTCAAGTTGACAAAGAACAGTCTTTTCCAATAGTTTGGACAAGAATGGTAGTTAGATATGGGTCTGTAGTTTTTCAGGTTGTTGGGATCCAAATTCAGTTTTTTCAGTTGAGGTTTAACTATTGCCATCTTGAAGTCAGGGGGGAAGACACTAACTGTCAGCGACTCATTGATAATCTGCATCAGTGATGGTAGTAAGACATCCATACACTCGTACATCAGCGTGGTTGGCATGGAGTCCAGTTCACATGACTTTGCAGGTGTTCTCTTCAACAGGTCATGGACAAACTCTTGAGATACTGGTCTAAACTCTACCAGAGGACATCCACTAAATTGTCCCAGTTCATGCACAAGTACACTCTATGTTCCATTTGCATATTTATATATATTGGCATCCATTTGAAAAGCCTGGTGCACCACTAACACAGGTTTCAAGTCCCCAGTGCGTCAAGGGATTTGGGGATTTTTCGCCCAGACTCATCTTCCAGTGCAGGCTCTCTTATGGTGTATGTACAGCCCCTTTGTACAGTCACATGCATCAACATCTGCGCGCATGTTAAAAATCCCAAACACTGGTATTACTGGCAGCCATACCATTGTTTGCACACACAAAAACACTGCACACAGCAGTAGGAATGGGTAGCACCACTCTTGTGGCTGCTGTGCTTTACTCAGGTAAGGCAACCCAAATTTCCTGCAAGGAACAATGAAGTACTGAAAAAAGTACTTTTAATTTTATATATTCTATATCCCATGTGAACAGTGGCTGGAAAGTATTGTCAGAATTGTAACATGATGCAGATCAGATGAGTATACGTGTTATACATTTTGTGATGTTTTCTATTGAATAAGCTCTAACATTGTCTTCTCTCCTTTGCATGCTTTAAAAATAGATTCATGATTGTCATTTTGCGGTTGTGAACTTTCATATTCACAAATATGGTTCTTTAATTAATATGTGTTATGTCATTGGTTAGACAAGTAGTTTTGGCTGCTGACAAATTCTATGGGCAATGACACAAGTGCGCCTGCACCCACTGTGGGGTTTACAAACTTTGCCACAAGGGTGTCGTCTGCCAACAATGGCAGCAACTTGCTACTGAGTAAATGACAGTAACCACTTACCACAACATGGACTATTATATGATTATGCTGGTTAAATTTCCTGCCACAGGGAATATTATTTCAGAACCTGTCCATGTGCCACTTATTTTCATTTCAGACACAGTACGTCTGGTGAATGGGAGTGTTGACGGGTGGGGAGAGCTGCAGTACTGGTCAGGTGGACAGTGGTCAGCGGTCTGCACTCAGGGCTGGGACACTGAGGACACCACTGTCGTCTGCACACACCTTGGCTATCCCCCGTGAGTCTGAATACCAAATGTATTGCTGCTATCTTGCTTTTAGTCTCGTTTGCTATACATGGCCACCTACTGTCACTGGATGAACTGTTTTGGGAAGGGGGATCTCTCTCTCTCTGTGTTTCCCCCCTCAGTGTACATTACCCACCCACGAGACCAATGGAAAGAGACCTTTGGTACCTGTCAACCCAGCTGTACATCTGAGGTCTGGTCAGTCATGTAGATAGTCTCTCACCAATCCAGTTCCAGTTTGATACAGAATCAATGTCTTCTTGTTTCAGTGTGAGTTGTGATTTTATGTTTTTTGATTTTATGGTGTGTGTGCGTGCGTGCGTGTGTGTGTGTGTGTATGCATCTTTTGCATAATTATGCTTGAACACTTGTTGATATATACATAGTTATTTTGGGGGATAACATTTTCCATCTTGATGTACATTATGTGTGTATGTTCAGCGCTTTGAGGCGAAGGGTAGGCACTTTACAAATTTCCATTAATATTATTATTGACTCTTTCCAGGGATGGAGCAGAGGTCCTGAACATCTCCAGTGTCTACAGTGTGTACAACCAGTCATTCAGTTGTAACGGGGATGAGAAATCCCTGTCTGACTGTGCTACCTCAGCCCTGGGCAACTGTTCGGACAACTGGTCCGTCTTTGTCAAATGTCAGGGTAATGTTCCAGTGGCTTTTGTAACCTTTATTTGGGTGCTGTTTGGATGTTACTAGCTGAGTGTAGTGAAAGTATTTCACTCAATCATACAGCACACATCAAGAAATGTCCAGACTCATAGTGGGGAAACGGCAAAGGCCCCAAGCCTTCTTAATTTATTCAGACGTCATCAGCACAGCCATAGGCACATATCATTCAGTATTACAATCTCAACACATCTCCCCCTTTTTTTTAGTTAACAATCTAGTTAAATAACAGTAATACTAAAACGATTATAATCTACATGATTCATCAGTTTCAATGGATGCATTAGTTGGACACACTAATGTTTACTTCCATCTCTGTATTGGGTGATTCAGGCAGGGTTGTTAATTCCCTTGACTTTTGCCCGGCATCGCTTAAGTCCCTTGGCTGCTTTTACTTCCGGTGCGTACTTTCTTCACAATGGAAGGCGGTGACAGTGAATTTGCGAATTTTATACTGCCAACGCTAAAGGCATTTTTTGAGGCCCGTAGTCATAATGTGTCTGGAAATAAGCAATAACTTGTTGCTCATGCTTTAGGATGCCCCAAAACGTATTTTTTCTACGAACTTGCGATCTTCTGGTCAGCCAAAAAACGATGCAAAGACACTTTATTTTCACCCTCCATCACCTTTCCAAGGTGATTTTTGCAACTTCAAAAGTATTGGCATTTGTACTGCTTCACAATTCTAGTTTCAACTTCCACTGTTATACACAGCGTGAAGCAACGCCTACTCAGAAATCAGCCCGGAAGTGCGCTGCGACCTCTCGCGACTTCTTTGCTGAAAGATTACAAAGTGCATTCACTCTAGCAAACCAGCTTTGCTGAATCGCCCAATACAGCATGGTTCTGCATAGCGTCTTTGATAATGTAGGGGAGTGGGGATGGGGAGTTGAGGGGAAGCAGGTTGGAAGCATGGATGAAGAGTCACAAGTCAGAGGTTGCTATAACATAACTTTTATTTGTACACCAACCAATCAGGAAACAGTGTCTGTTTTAGAAAAGACACAAGCAAACAAAACATTTAGAACATGAAAGCAAATGTAAAGTATAAACAACAGCCATTACTAATCTAATAAATACAGTAACCATGTAGTTTACCTGAAGGTTACTATAATACATGACAAAATGATTAATAATCAAGCACATAAATCGTGTGCTTGACTTACACTTAAAACCTGTACCTCACAGAGTCGTGGTGAGTATACAAGAGACAGCCAGTCAATTAACTGATGAACTCTCAGTATAATGAAGTATACAATAAAGTAACAGTGAAGAATGTGGATTACCAGGCTCATTCTTAACTAAACAGGAAGCGTGAGATAATCGTTACAGCAGTTCCACTTAAGCACACAACGAGATGGATAGTGACACGGGTGGCACCTGGGTCCATGCCGTGAGCGGGAGGAAGTCAGTCATAAACTGACCAGCTCCAGCCTCATCAAGTTACTCAAAGCGTTACAGCATGTTACTGTTACAGACTAGCAGAGCATATCCGGCTGTGAACAACGTCAAGCGTCTTACAGGAAGCGGGTAACGCAGCAAGAATCTAAACTGTTGATCTAGCTGCTCGATTAGTGAACAGAGACAAAGACCTAATTGCCACCACTGACGCGCATCACCGGCCAGTTCGGGTACACGCACAAAGACCTGGAAAGGGTTTACAAGCTAAGTAGAGTGAAAGTCTGCGTGCCCAAGACTCGGCCATACAAAAGCCGGATCAAGCAGAAATAACATGTCTCACAGTTTATACAATCACCCCTATGTACTAAACCATATTCAACTAGTAAAATGGATATTCCACAACTATGAAGTCAACATCTTCAAAGTGTTAGCCATGATATACCACCGATTTCATGTAGAAACATAGATCGGTAGGATACTAAACAAATAAGTTATGCCGCACTGACAAAGTACCCATACTTTAAGAAGGATAACTTTGCATCGGCAAAGCATCACTCTGAACATCCAACAATGGCAGCATAACATGCTATTTACATATCAGCTAACCAGGGTTAGCTGCATACATTTTGGAAATACCGGTCTTCCTGTGGCATAAAGGCTTAACATTCGAACGCACAACCAAGGTAGTCTGACGCCATAGCGGCTGCAACCAGGCGGCAATCTAACGACGAAATTACCCACGTTCAAGAACCCAAATCAAGGCACGTTGTGAACATGATAACATTATAAACATACATTATTTACATCAATAAGAAACAACAGAACAACAAGCCCTAGAAAAATAACTACTTACAGGCTCTCCCCTGATGAAAACATGAACACCGGCTGCAACAGTTAAACAAACAACCTGCCTCTGCAGGGACACTGGGGGAAAAGGGACGCTGCCGGCCCAGCACACAACTTTTAACACCTTAGATAATTGGGCCATAAAAACCCCACCCAATCAAAAAGGAAAAGGACCGGAAAGAAAAGGTTAAAGGGTATGGCCCAGAACATGTATACAATACACTCGGTTACAATAATAACAAAATGTTGGTTGGTCAGTGTGGCACATGAAGGTAATAAACACGAATCAGGACTGTATCTTTACATTAGTGCAGTATATACCATGTTGATGCAATTTCACTTCAGGACGGAGTTTCTTCCTCAGAGAAATGTACTTGCCAAACTGGCGATGAATTTAATCCAGAATGTGTCACAACTCACCAACACAAGAGAGATAAGCCAGGCATTGCTATACTCCAAAGAGAATCTTGATGTGAAATCCAGAGTGGTATGAATCACGTAGGAAACTACTACTGGACTAGACACACAGGATAAACACTAGTGCACTCATGGCACTCAATAAACACTGGTGTGCTCAGGGCACAATCAACTCTACACGAATGATATATAGACACATTCTAAGACGCACTAGACACACTCGAAACTACACACACATAAAACTGTGCTCAAAGCACAATTTAATCTACACAAGAGTGCTCTCATGGCACAGCTAAACAACACAAATGTGCCATCATGGCACAGTGGAAAACTACACATTTGTGCTGTCGGAGCACAGTGGAATACTACACACTTGTGCTGTCGGAGCACAGTGGAAAACTACACACTTGAGCTTTCATGGCACAACACTGCACACAAAATCACCGATATCTGGCAGGCTTATTCATCATGTGGCCATATCTGGTGCGAACGGGTGTGGCTGTAGACGCTGAAGACTGTGCTGGCACTGGAGTAGACTTGTATGTAGGCTGCGTCGATGAAAATGAGGTGTTCCCTGGAGACAGTGGTGGTGATGG
Source organism: Alviniconcha strummeri (assembly GCA_963584105.1). NCBI lineage: Eukaryota > Metazoa > Mollusca > Gastropoda > Provannidae > Alviniconcha > Alviniconcha strummeri. Next base: position 15,300,765 of record OY757553.1, on the reverse strand, counting down.
TGGTCGGCCTGTCACTGGTGTCCCGGGCTGCCAAGCCAGGTATACACCGGGCTGCTGGTCAGAAGACACAGTTGGGTAAGGCTCCCATCTCCTGCGTGGTCTGGAGAGAAGACTGCTCCCGACTGCTAGTGATGGAGGTCATCTGGATAGCATGCAGCCCTTCCAGCCCTTCTCTCCATCCGTTTTGATGAGAACTGGGTCGCCTGGACTGGGTGCCGTTGTCTGAGACAATTGTCTCTGGAATGCCATGATGGGGGAAAAAGTTCTTTAATTTCCTGGTCACCATTGCTGATGTCCAGCTGGGCAGGTACGTGACATCAATATACCTTGAGTAATAGTCCACCTGCACCAGGTAATGCTTGTTTCGGAACTCACAAGTGTCAATGCCTACCTTCTGAAAGGGTCTGTCTGGGAGTGCTGATGGTAGGAGGGGGTCACTGGCCTGGGATGGCTGCTTCTCCAGGCAGTGTCGGCAGCTGGCGACCCATGATTTTATGTCTTTTCCAATCCGTGGCCACCCCACTGATTGTGCAGCACATTCTCTGTATTTTGCCACGCAGACACTTTGCTATGCCCTTTGCCACGCCCATGTGGCCCTCGTGGATCCTGTCCAGAATTTGTTTTCTCAAGCTGAAAGGAACGACTATTCCGTCTCCCCTCACTAAGAGTCCATCATGAAGGCTGAGCTTGCCTCTTATGATGAAGTCTCTGGCAGCCAGTTGAACATCCTCCCTATACTGAGGCCAGCCGTGAATAGTGTACTCCATGGCTGCTTTGAGGTTCACATCTTTCAAAGTCTCTGCTCTGATTGGCCAGTCCTGCGTCTGACACTTGCCATGATGACTGGATGTCGCTGACATGAGCTTGAATTTCCTCGTGGGAACTGCTTTCAGTTTTGGATACAGGACTGCGAGACAGGGTATCGGCCACTAACATGTCCTTTACTGGGACATACTTGGCTTCGATGTTTTTTTGTTTTTTTGCCAAGCACATCATTGTGGGGCTTTTATTCAGAAACATTCATCCATCGTTACAGTATTTCTCTCGCTCATGCATTCACACGTCTTTGTATGATTTTTGTTCCTCACATGTACATTCTGCACTATAATTATTATAATTATAACAATTATTAAACATTTCAGAACCTGAGCTGATTTTCAAATATCATGGACAAAGGAAGGAAGGCGTTAGTTTTTTTTGTACATACTTATACACATTTTTGCTTTTGTTTTTTTGTTTGTTAAATATTTAATCTCCATCCCATTAAGCATACAAGTAACAATGGCAAGATAAATATATATTATATAATACATACATGTATATATGCCCTACAATGACTATTAAGTATATAAGTAGCTAATCTCAGTAGTATCAAGATAACAAGCATTGTATAACATGTAAGGCTACAAGAGACTAGAGCAGACACCAAACAGAAGACAAAGACAAAACACACACACACACACACACACACACACACACACACACACACACACACACACACACACACACACACACACACACACACACACAAGAACACAAAAACAGCAGCAACAAAAACTTCATACCTTAAATAATTCATCTTACATTCTGGTGAGGAAGATGGGAAGAGAGAGGGGGAATGACAGAGGGGTAATAGAGAGAGAGAGAGAGAGAGAGAGAGAGAGAGAGAGAGAGAGAGAGAGAGAGATGTACACATATGTATATAATTATATGCTATCTGGCAAGTGTGTCAATAAGTATTATCAAAAGTCTTAGTACATAATTAGCAATACTTATACTAAATAGCAAGGCTGAGTAAAAACAAAAGACTCCTGAAAGAAGTGAGCTACTCATGAAAAGAGTGAGCTGTACAGCATCCATTCAGCATGAAATTTGTTTGATCTGCCATTTAATGTGTAATAATATTTCTCCAGAACAGCTCTATTTTTCAAAAAACGAGTAAAAACATTTAGGTGTGGGATGGTACCATGCAGCTTTGCAATAAAAATGTTGTATTTAGCTATAAGGATACACAAATCCAGTATTCTGTCAGTGACCACATTCGCTTTACTGCCAAGAATAACAAGCTCTTTTGAAAAAATTATATCAGTACAATGTGTGAAGCTGGTATGAAGCCATCCCTGTACATCAAACCAGTAGTTCTGGATTTTTGGGCAATCCCAAAACATGTGTAATAAAGTTTCTTCAGCATCTTTGCAGAAGACACAGACAGGTGAATCTACAAGCTGTCGCTGGAATAAGAAGCGGCCAGTGGGTAGCAAATTATATAACAATTTGTACTGGAACCATATGAGACATTTCTCACGTGTAGTCCTGAAAATTTTATCGAAGACTGCCTTAGTATCAGTTTCAACAGCAAGGACTTTGCTCCATTTTTCTATGCACTTTGGTGTCTCACTAGTCCTTACAAGGCATGAATAAATATCTTTAACACTAGATTTATACAAAAATCTCCACACAAATGCATCACCAATAACAAAATTCTCTTTTACAGCCAAACCCAATCTTCTTTGATAACATTTGACTGCAGTCAGTATCCCTTCATACAACAAAAAATCAGTCCTAACATTGGGAAATTTTGCCTTGAATTCATTATATGATAGGTATCCATGTGGACCAACAAGATGTCCCAGGGAAACAATGCCACAGTCCATCCAGTTTCTAATACATACAACCCTTTTTCCTCTGCATATATTAACATTATAATGTAGACATTCTGACACAAAATCATCAAAAGTTACAGGTGTGCATTTGGCAGATATCTTTTTGTAGTGTTTGAATACATCAAACCAAAAAGGGTTTTTAACTCTTTGCATGATTATGTTGGCAAATTCACCACCTCGTTGTTTTACATTCTGAATCAGTGGACACATTGCTTGTAGGATTTTTGAAAGTTTTCCATCATCATGTAGAATACGTTTAAGCCAACTGATTTTCAATGCAGACAGAAATGATTTTATATCAACCATTTTCAAACCACCAACTTCATATGCTTGACACACACCAGATCTTCTTATTTTATCATTTTTACCATTCCAAAGAAAATTGGTTTCGATGTTAAAGTGCATGAGATGCATCAACATCCTCAGGCAACGGAGTGGTGTTTCTGGTAAGTCTTTGGTGTTTATCAGAGGAACAAGTGGCGTGTGGTCTGTCAAAACAGAAAACATGTCGAGTCCAATGAGGTTGTGATCAAATTTCTCGCTCACCCAAGTGGAGGCTAAGCATTCTTTTTCTATTTGGGCATACTTTCTTTCGCTCTTTGTGAGAGTTCTAAAAACAAAGGCAACAGGACGGAGTCCATCTGGGTGTTCTTGCAAAAGAACTGCGCCAAGCCCACAGCTGCTCACATCTGCATGCACTGTTGTAGCCATGTCTGGATCAAAACAAGCAAATGTTGCAGCAGAAGTCAACATCTCTTTGACTTTGGCGACTGCACTAATCTGAGGCGGCCCCCATGTCCACGCTCTGTCCTTCTCTAGGAGTTCTGTGACTGGCTGGAGAACTGAAGACAGATTCTGAAGGTAGTGACCTAGGTAGTTGATCATACTGAGAAAACGGCATAACTCAGCAACGTCTGTGGGGTCAGGCATTTCGAGGATTTCCTCGGTTTTCCTAGGGTCTGCTTTCACGCCATCTTTGTTGATGACAAAGCTCCCAAAGTCTATCTCCTGCCGACGAAACTGACACTTGTCTTTGTTCAGCTTGATGCCTGCACTGTTCAGTTTTTCCATGGTGTGCTTCAAGTGTATTTCATGAACGTTTTTGTTTTCACTGAACACCAGGATGTCATCAAAGAAACACAGCATGCTCCTCTCCTGCAATGATCTAATCCACGGTGTGCTGGAGAATCTCTGACAGTCATAATGTAGTGGCACCTTTTGATTGACAGAGTGAAGTAGCTAGTCCATTGTAGTTCAGGGTACATACTAATGGAGGGGTAAGTGTATCCACAAGGACTAACTCAAGTGCTAATGAAAATTGGCATGGCAAGGGGAAAGGAAGACGGACTCGCTTGCTGACACTGACGAAAATGGCATTAGGGTAATGTCGGGCTGAGTGTGGCTCAGTTTGTATATCATGGATGTAAAAAATGGCATCAAAGTTTCAGAGATTTCTGGCATCATTTACTTTATTAGTAACAATTGCTAATGCCAGTTTCCTGTTGCACGAAGCTATCAAGCTGGAGAAATACTGGACAAGTGATTTGGGAAGATGAACGAAGTTGGTTGTTTGGATTAGTGCCAATATGTATGAGGAGCAGTCGCGTTTATCTCTTAACCACTGACAACACTAGGACAGATTGGCATGTGTGAAGCACATCCAACCTTCCCAAATGCATTTAGAGTTACAGGCTCTTTTCTACACGCAGCCTAAGTGCCATATAAAAATGGCGGCTCTGATGCTGCCGTTACCAGCAGAGGATACCACTGAGGAGAATAGGAACACTTGTATGGACCAACTCCATCCCACGTGCCATTGAAGAACACAAATTATTCAAGAAAATTTGGATTCATGTATCAAGGCACAGATGGCGAAGAAGATAGGAAAATCTCAAATGGGAAAGGGAAATTGGGTCACTGATATTTGCTACAATTGCAATGAACTTTGATTGAACTTTGAGCTTGAAACTGACATGACTGTTGTCATGTGATGTCCAATCAGTTTTGAGTGTTGGATGCCACACATGTTCCACTGTTGATAAAACAAAGGACTTTCCCAGTCTAAAAAATAATACAAGTTGCTTGCAATTTCTGAGGCTGTTGACAACTTCTGCGTGTGGAAGGAGAGCCAGACTTATTGACTCTTTACCAAATCAAGATTAAGGACTCTAGTCCTTTGAGTTTATTTGCTCATCACACATATTCTCATCAAAATGGAGACAATGACAAATCCAGGATGGCAATGAGAAACAAAGTTGAAAAAGACAGGAATTAGATTTGAAGGTCGGCAGCTTCAGCCTTTGTTTGTCTGTGGTTGTAAGGTGAGAAGTAAACACTGTGTTTGTTTTATGTTCGTTGAAATTCTGAACAGACTAAGCATGTGGCACTCATTTCTTATTTTTGTGTTGTTAGTGGCAGGAAAGGAAGGATTCTGGGCTGACCTCTAGGTCACGCCTCTCATTAACATGTCACCAAATCATGAGTGACAGAATGCAATTAGACACACCTCCTTTGACCCCCCAAAACGCATTTGCTTTCTGTCATGGATGAAGGCATCATGTGGCTTTTTGATGAAACATTTTTCAGAACACCAAGGGTGTCACGCTCATTTCTTAAATAATGCAACAATTAGCATTAGCTGTGGGGTTTTTTTTAAATACAGTCGATTTACTGAATCAGTAACAAACATACCTGGCTTCACAATGGTAAAAACCATCCAGCTGTCTTCTTTGTGTTTAGTACACCAAAGATGCCACCAAGACACTAGTTGGCTCACGCATCCTGTCCAGATTAGACTATTGCAGTTCCCGACTGACAGTCAGTCATCAACCACTCCAACATGCACAGAACTCCACAACTACACTTATCCTTAAATCTCATAGAGCAAAACATGCCAAACCTCTTTTCAAGATTTTGTTCACTCAGAGGGCTATTTGCACTGAATATTACTTTTGACATTCTGATTGGCTGAAGCTGCTCAGGTGATTGGCTGCCTGGAACCCTCTGTTGGGAAGGATGAAAAACTTGAAAATCAGATCATTATGTAGGCCATATGACACAATGATGTACTGGACCACAGAAAAAGGAAATACTGCTAAGTTTTGAAGGATCACCCAGTCCATGTTATCTGTGACTCTCTCAATAGCAAACTCGAGATGTTTCTCTTCTCCAAATATTTTAGTGAAGCAAGTCTGTCCTTTACCCCTATCAGTGTGAACAATGTATGCATGTTTATGTGCATGCATATATATATGTGTGTGTGTACATCTTGCACATAGTTATGTTAAACCCTTGTTCATGCCTAAAATATATGTTATGGTTGAGCCTTTGTTGATGTCTACAATATGTGTTAGCTGTTTGTTAAACTGTGGAGCTCAATGTATATCATGGTTATTCAGAATTTTCATGATTCTTATCATGATCATCATCATTGTTGTCATCATCATGTGTAACACTTTCATCCTGCGGCACACAGGCAAGGTTCGACTGGCTGATGGCCTGAGTCCAAACGAGGGACGGCTGGAGATGTACAGACATGGTACCTGGTACACTGTGTCCTATTACATCACCCAGAATGCCGCTACTGTGGTGTGTAGACAGCTCGGCTATCTCACGTAAGTGCTGTTGGTTTGATGTGTTGATGTTGTTTCAAGCAAACAAGTTTAGTTTTTTTATCAGCACTATCTAATGGAACTGAAAACATTTAGTGCTGTTCCCGTCAGAATCTGGAAAGCAGTGATGATGGGAGCGTGGGCATGCTAGCTGTGCTAGATGCAGACTGGTCAGTCATTACCAAATATAGAGGGATCTTTGACTTTATGAATATTAGTGAGTTAAGTTCATCAGTTCCAGCTACTATTGGCCGCCCGCTCAGCTGCCACACGGGCGCTGACCAACTTCTCACTTCTGACATAAATCCCTCTGTTGTCACAAGGACTTTTGCATCTGTGTTGTCGACATTACAATCATTGTCAGAACAAATAGTGTCGTTGTTTCTTTCTTTGTGTGTGGGTGTGTGTATGCAGGTATGGGTGTGTGTGTGTGTGTGTGTGTGTGTGCCCATGTTTCTATGTCGATGTGTGTGTGTCCCTATGTGTGTGTGTGTGTGTGTGTGTAAACATATAATTTTATAGTGTGAGTGAGTGAGTATGTGTCTGTGTGCTCAGGTAACCAAACTTGTCATTTTTTTCTTCAGTGTTCACAATCTGGGATTAATGATGCTAATGTATGGGTAAATATTTTTAGGTTTAACTAGATTCTTAAATCATCTAAAAGTGAAAATAGATTGTTTGATTATGCAAATTAATAATGCCATAATTGGTCCTATTTGTGAATGTATTTTGCATTTCCAGAACCGGTTACCACTACTTCCTTTCTGCTTATACTCACGGTTATGGCAGCGACGACATGTTCAACTATTACACCATCCACTGCAGGGGAAATGAGACATCATTATCACAATGCCCCCTACAGTCTGACACATACAGGTTTTATCGCTACTACGGTATTGGCATCATCTGTAATACAGGTCAGTTCTTGAAAAGACAGGGTCATGGAAACAAAGTAGACTGCATGTACATTAATACAGAAAACAAACATTGTTAACAGTTTTTCGCAATACTTCAGTTGTCGAATATGTTACAGACAGAGAGTGATGGAGTCCAGTAACTTGTAGTCTTTCCTGGGAGGCTTAACCTCAAATAAATGTGAACTGCTGAGTTCACTTGAATTAAAAGATGTTGTTTACAACAGTATTGTGACTACAATGTATTCTAAAATGCACATCAATGGGGGGGGTGGGGGGCGATGACTTAAAACTCAGTACATGGTGGCACATTATTATTACGTTGATGATATCTAGTTCTGTGTATATCGCAATGGAATTGGAGTGATGAATATTCAATTCGCAGAAGAATACAAAAATGTGGAGAAGGGGGAAATGGAGCGTGGGTTTTTGAGCAGTTGGAGCCGGGCTCGAGAGAGGAAGGACATTTGGAGCCGGGGCTCGAGAGAAGGAGTCGGAGCCGGGTGCCCGAACTCGGAAGATGGAGTCAGAGCCGGTGCCCGAGAGAAGAAGGCTGCAGTAAGGAATATGAGCGGCATGAAGAGGAGGAGGGATTAAAGAGGACATGACACAAGGTGATTCGTGTGATGTACATGCAAAGACTGAGAAAGCAAAGGTGAAATGGACTGGAGAAGGAGAGACTGTGAGGTGCAATTAATTCCGAATCTCTGTGAGATGAACCTGGCCCAGCTGTGGTACCACCACCACTGACTGTCACTGCCACGGACTCCACCACAGGACTGCGGCCTCTAATACAACGAGTGCCCATGAGCTCCACCAGATGTCGCGTTGTCAAGACTGTGATGACACGGACTGTGTGCATTGGGGTGCGTGTGTGTGATGAGTGAAGCCTGGCCAGGTTTGTGGGATATTATTTACTTAGTAGCATCCGGGTTTATGTTAATGGTATGCAGTAGTGTAGCTGTTGTCAAGATTACAGTAGTGAACTGAATGAAATATCATGGTTGTGATATGCATATGATGTTGCGTGAGAGAGAGTGAGTCCATGAGTGGATCACCCAGAGCGCATGTGTGAGAGCATGCCATGTGTGATTGCTGAGGTACCGCATGCACGTATGTGTGAGTGAGGGGTGCCCGTTGTTATTAGTAACAAAACAACAACATCGAACAGCAAGGACAGAAGTTTTCCCTGACTTGTGACATGCTCTAAGACCCCACTGTCAATATTATTATGAGACAACCGTGCATATGATGACAAAAGTAACTGTGCCAAATTGAGGAAAATTACAGACACTGGATTCCATTTGTAAAAGCCTTATTGTTTGTTTTTTGACTCTCATGAAGAAAATGTGGCTGTATGTATTGATCAGTGTTGGGTTGGCCATTTTATTGTCCTGCATGTCAAGAATTTTAAGGTTGTGGTTCTCTCGGACACCATAAAAATGTGAAGAATGTTAAACTTTATGTTACTGTACTATTCACTAAACTGCGCCTGTTCGTCTCTTTGGTTCATGTTTTTGGTGATCTTGGCCAGATTTCAAGATCACAACAATGTCAAACAGTTAATTGAAAACATTATATTCTTGTCCAATTATGTTCAAGCTTTGTGTGATTGATAATTATGTCTTGTACCTAATCAAAATATCTTTCACTTTCATGTGTATACAGTGGGGTATGATTGGCAAGTTTTCAGATTTGACTGTAACCATTGCTTTTTCTTGAACGCTATTTAAAGTTTTTTTCAAATTTGCATGATTATAACAGGGCTTGGGGTCCACAGGCCTACTAGGTTTGATGACTTTGGGGTCATCACAGGTGTCAGATTTTTTTTTTTTTTTGCTGTGTTCTTGTCATATGTCATTTAAACATTGTATAGTTAAAAAATATTTTAAAAAATGTCTATTGTGTGACTCTGGCATGTATTCAGTGGAGATAATTAAAAAATTATTTTCTGTTTCTATATTTGAATGTTTGTCATTTAAGTATTATTGCTCTTCTTGCTTTTATGTAAGAGAGGTTTTCAAAACTGCACAATTGCCATTTTTATTGAGTTTTATTTACACAACAATACTGGTTCCTGTGACAATGGCCAGTTTCAGTTTTCAAAGTCAGCTGTCAGTCAAGTTCTTTCTTTTCTAGTTCATTTCACACATTTTTTTGTTTTTTTTGTTTACAGTTAGTTTGACACAACTGTAACGCTTAAAAAAATAGTAAACTAAAAGTTGAGTTTCTTCACAAGTTCTTTTGCACTTAGACTTTGCATTGCTGTTACTTAATATTGATGTGACCCAGATCATAGCATGAGAGAGAGAATCAGGGTTATTCTTCTTGACTACCTGTGTGCCTGTGAGTGGGTGTGTTGTTGCCAGTCACAATGTCAGTCATTAATTATATGTTATAGGACCCTGTCCACAAATGTGTGGGTGTGGGTGAGTGTGTGCCAGTTGTAAAGGTTACTGAATATTTGAGAGGCTGTATTGTAGGGCACGCTGCACCTGTGTTATTTAGGGAATTGCGCCATACAAACAGTTATTGTTATTGAGTAACTTCTGATGTTATCTTGGATGCTGTTTAAGTGTATGTTTGAAACTGCATGACAAAAACGTTCACACAGTCATACCAGTTTCAGTGACCTAGTTCCATTTTCAAGGTGGCTTGAGAGTCAGAATATCATGAGTACTAGATGACTGCCCATTTTTTCCTCTGTCACGTCTTTGTAGGCATCACACCCACACCCTCAGTGCGACTGGTTGGCGGCAGTAGTGGGTATGAAGGCCGACTGCAGATGTTCTATGGTGGTGTGTGGTTCACGATGTGTGACGGGTACTGGTCACAGCTCAACACCGACGTCGCCTGTCGATCCGCCTTTGGTGACGGGTAGGGCATTGATGGTCATCACACATGTGTGTGTGTGTGTGTGTGAGAGAGAGAGAGAGAGAGAGACTGAGAGTGTGTATGTGTGTATGATGTATGTGTGTGGGGGTGTGTGTGAATCAGTGTCTGTATGTGTGTTTGTGTGTATGTGTGTGTGTGTGTGTGTGTGTGTGTGAATTGATCACCCAACAAGAATGACTGCTTATCATAACTTCTACAATTGCACGACCATGTGTGTGTGTGTGTGTTTTAGTGTCACTGGTTCATTTGTATCCCGCAATCAGCGTGCCTCTCTGTATGGGACGCAAGCAACAGGGTTCAAACTGATGGGCTACATTCAGTGTAACGGACAAGAGAACAGCATCCTCAACTGTAGCCTTTCTTCCTCTGCCAGCTCCAGCTGTTCACATAGCAGTGATGTTGCTGTTCAGTGTAGAAACGGTTAGTGTGCACATTGTGTGTCTCTAATTATGTATACTCTGTATGACTGTAAAAATGAGTGTGTATTCATTGCGTGGATGTATGTGTAAGCATTGTGTGTCTATGCACTTACCCCCCCCCCCCCACCTCCCCCCATCCCTATTCACACCACAAACTCATTCTGACTCAGCACAATACTTATGGTAGTAGTTTCTGTTTGCAGTTTCCATGATTGGGGTTATTTCAGTGAATGTGTAGCATTTGGTAAAGTAAGCAGTAAGTCAAGTGGTTTAAAAATAATAAAATATTATGATGTTTTTGGTTGGTTAAACTGGCTTGATGCTGAGCTGTCTCCAAAGGGGTACTGGTGGGGACTGAGATCCCAGGAGGTGGGGGAAGGGAGGGGGAGGAGACTATACCTAATGCTACTCTGTCACAACCAGAATGACTCCTGCATTAAAATGGGCAGTGATGAGAGCCATTTTAATGTTTCATCAAGTGTGGAGGACAAAGTCACAAGACAGTGTACACCAACCACAACTTTCCAAGAGAGAGGAGAGCCAAAATCAAACTGAGGTGCTGCTTACCAGCCTAATGCCTTAACACTATGCCATATGCCAGCTCACATGTTGAATGTTAAGTGTAGAATTGGTTTTTATTTTAATCCGAAATGAGCAGCAAAGAATAATTTCCACTATCTTGGAGAATTGGTTTTTACCATTTGAACATATTCCAGAACTGACCTATAAGAAAATACAATAGTTATAAGGTATAATACATTTTCTTTGCAAACCATATGTCTTTCGCAAGTGACAAAAATTAAATTGAATTGCAGGGTGTTTATGGTCTGTATACATTTAGGAGTCTGAAATTTATTTATTTTTAATTAAATGCAAGTTAAACTGTGCCTGTTGATATTCATCCCAGGTCAACCAAACGGGTCAAACACACTCTTGTTCATACACTTATCCACATGCTGTGGTGGTTGGTAACTTGGATCTTTATATTTTTGCTAAACTGTACTGTGCTAAACTGTACTGTTTAAAGGAAAAGCCCAAGGTTTTTAAGTATGCAAAATGAACATCGAAATGATTGAGAAATGAGTCACAGGTTTGAGATTTAATTAAATAAAAAATGAAAACAAATGTTTATGTTGGATTTTGATTGATTTTATTTTCTGTAGGCTGGCCGTGACTGCTGTCTCGGGTTCTCCATCAGTCACTTGACTTTGTCAGAGGTGATGTCAGTCTGGGGAGTCAGTGCGGTTGCCATCTTAGATTGTTCATGGAATGCGTATGCATTTGGTCGATAAAAAGCTCTAACCATGTTGGCCTACTGTGTTGCAATAAACTGTAACAACTCACAAGCAACCCAAAGCATAACTATGCACAAGTTTCTGTGGAACTGACCCACTGTGAGGCTAAAATAGGTCAAATTTGTACAATTCATACGAGCTGACTTTGATGCTGCATCTCAGTCACACTCATTTGTGTAGCGAGCACTTCGCTGAGTGCGATTGCATAGACTTTATAGCAGAATACCAAATGGGGTTTGCTTCAAAGCAGAATTTGTAGGGCTGTCCACAGGGTAACCGACTTGGAAAAAAATCCAGTTCGAATCTCCAAGGATGAAGCTGACGAGCAGCAAGCGCACAGCATGATACCAAAGATTGAGAGATACACTGATACCTTGAAACAAGCGCTAACAAGGCAAAGACAAAAAGTCTAACATGAATGCCTATGGCAGAAAAAGCTGCAAAAGAAAGAGACTGTACACAAATGCCTATGGCAAAGAAAGAAAGAAAACAGACCACAAATGCCTGTGGCAAAGAGAGAAAGACCAGACCACAAATGTGAGTGGCAAATGAAAAATGGCTGCCTTAATCAGGCAAGCAAACAGCTGACACCAAAGGAAAGAAACAAAACAGCTGAAACCACCCCAAAACCCAAATGGTTGCCTACCTGCAAGCATAAAGTGGAAAAAACACACCACCAAATCACAACAGTCTAATACCCTACTGACTCCAACAAAGGAGTGGACAACTACAGTCATAAGAGCACGGAACAAAAATAACTGTGCCAATTACAAACAAATGGAAAGCCAAACTAACCATAACTAACTCTAAACTAACCCCTCACTAACCCAGCTTCCATCTAGAAAAACTATGGCTCAGACTGATAACGCAAAATGCTGACAAAGCATCGGGATGTAAACAAATGCTGATGACAAGAGAAATGCAAAATAGCTGCCCTAATCAGGCAAGCTAACAAGCGGGTACAAAATGGCCAATAAACCAAAGATAAAAAAGAAAGAATGCATGTTGAAAAAGAAGGGGAAAAGAGAGAAAACAACAACACCTTCCGAAAAGAAAGAGGAGGCAAGTAATGTCAGTGAATAATGGGGCAAAGGGTGGATACACGTAATCCATGTACGCAATACAACCCACTTAGTAACAACAACACGGCAGGGCAACAGACGCTCATGAACTACCCCACACAAAGAAAGAATGAGCGGTCTCGTTAAACATCGAGACTACCCCCTCACTTGTACATTGTAAATGAACAATATAACTTGAGAAATAAAAGGGCAAGCCAAGAGAAAAAACAGTGAATGGCAAGAACCAGTAACTAGCCCAACCCCAAACCCTAAGCCAGGGAGGCCACGAAATCACTAGTCTATTGAACTAGAACGAACAAAACCTTTTCATTTTTACATATGATGAAACAAGGATAAAGTGGGAAAATAAAATAAAACACTCAATAAAAGGCAGGCTCACTGATGAGGTCCAGCCTGTTGTGAAAGCTAGAGTAAACAGAACGAAAAATACTGAAACGCTACGCACCTAACAAGGCTTGAGAAAGATGAAATAACAAGGAGGAAATAAACAAAGGCCAAACTACTGACAATGGCGTCAGCGCTTCATCCTTGGAGTTTCGAACTGGATTTTTATCCAAGTCGGTTACCCTGTGGTTACTAGCCATTTTTCAGTGACTCCCCAGAGTGACGTAGTGCGCGTATGTGCACATGATTTTCAGTGTCATGGCGACGCTTTCAGTACGACAGAAAATGCCTGTTTTCGTGCATTTCTAACCCTCAGATCGCAATTTCACCTACATCATTGTTCTCAGAGAACTTTAACGGAAATTGTGTCAAAAATTACCCCAACCTTGGACGTGTCCTTTAAGTTCTTAACATGGTGCCAATTATAGATCACCACTGATTATTTCCATAATATTGTTGTTCGTAACTAAACGTCCACCTGCTGCCCATCTTGTGACTTCCTGACAAGTAAACTGGTCATCAGACTTTGGAGTACGTGCATTATAGTGCTGACCAGTGCTTGCGTGCACACTCCTCCTAATGCAGCAGTAAGTGATCTTCAAACTGCCTTGAGCAATGTGTACATGGGTCTGCACTTGAGTGTATTTCTGGAGGCATGTCAGATTAAAGTACCAGAGTGGACATGTTCAGACATGTGACCAGACAGGAAAAAACGTCTGGATGCTTAACCTTTTACAGACACAGTACGTCTGGTGAATGGAAGTGTTGATGGGTGGGGACATCTGCAGTACCTGTCAGATGGACAGTGGTCAGCTGTCTGTGCTCAGGACTTCGATACTACAGATGCTGCTGTTGTTTGTTCACAACTTGGTTATCCCCCGTGAGTCATTTTATTTGGTTCTGTAAAACAGAAATTTATCAGCATTCCTTTGATGAGCCGAAAATAAAATGTGTGTGATCTATCATAAGACAATGGTAATATCTCTCACACACAGATGTGCACTGGCACACATACACACACACACACTCTGAAACTCAAACAGGGGTACTACTCAGACTGTTTGACGTTGAAGAGTTGTGTTTTTAGAAGTGATCTGAAAGCACTGGTATTTGTATTTCTGATGTGAAATGGCCATGAAAGATAGGAAGGACAAAATGGGGAAATGTACTGCCATCTTTAGGTCTGTCAAGTGAAGTATTGTCATTATGTATCCCCATATCAAAGCGGCTGAGTCCATAAAACAAGTTTGACACTCCAAAACGCCAGACTGCTCATTGTGGACTTCTCCAGTGCTTTCATACCATAAAGCTGTACCTACTGGTTGACAAGCTGATGGATCAGGCAGTCAACCAGACCATCAATGCTTTGATTTTCAGTTTCCTGACAGACAGGCTGCAGCCATTAATATATCTTGTTTAATTGTGTGTGCGCATCTGTGTGTGTGTGGGTGTGTGTGGGTGAGAGAGAGAGAGTGAGTGAGAGAGAGAGAGAGAGAGTTTAACAGTCAATGCACTTCATCTGTTTGCTTAATTTGCATCATAACTGTAGCTCAGATTTCTTGTGTTTACAGTGGACAAATAAAAAAACTGATTCTTGATGTCCCTTATGGATGCATTTTAATATTTGGGAACCTTTCATGTCATTATGATCTACCTGTTATATGAATACTTCAATCAAATTCTGGTTTTGGGCAGGAGCGGATCAGTGCTCACAAACATGTCCAGTACCTACAGTGTGTACAACCAGTCCTTCAATTGTCAGGGTGATGAGAAATCCCTGTCTGATTGTCCTACCTCAATCCTGGATGTATGTCCGGACAACTCATCCATCTTCATCAGATGTCAAGGTAATGTAATCTTTAACCACATAATCTATGGTGAATAGAGCTGCAAACGTGTGTCATGCTAGAGTATTGTCCCATATAGATGGAAGTAACCACCTACTCAGTGTTTTTTCATAGTTGTTACCAAGTGGCTATCCTTTCACCATTTTGTGCCTGTGGTCACTGTTCAGTTTCCAATTCCATGAACTCAGCACCTAGCTGCTTATCTCTCCATCATCCCACATCACTACTCCAGTGCTGACAATTACTGCTTCATAATTGATGTGTTTCCAGGAGAGAGAAAGTTCCACCCACAGATGTAAGGTCCAACAGAGATAGAAGTGTGGCAGTGCTCTCGTGTTTACATATATATATTTACCAGATGACATTTCAGAGTATGTTTATTATTTCAGTCTCTGTTCAACCCCAGTGTTACCACAATAGCACATAAAAGATCCTGGTCATTCTGCTAAAAGTGCAGGTTACAGCTAAACATACATGCATCCTACATATCTGGCTTTGCACAAAGTGACATAGTGCATAGTTGTATGGTGTACACAGAATGTGTGCCGAGACTGCATCAAAACCCTGTATTCATGGGGTGTACAACTTGTCCGTGGACGCTCCGGGGTGTTCATGGAAGAAATAATTATGCTCCATGGTGTTTTGGGTGTTTATCAGAGGAACAAGTGGCTTGTGGTCTGTCACAACAGAAAATGTGTTGAGCCCAATGAGGTAGCGATCAAATTTCTTGCACACCCAAGTGGAGGCTAGGCATTTTTTTATTTCTTTGGACATACTTTCTTTCCCTCTTTGTGAGAGTTCTAAAAACGATGGCAACAGGATGGAGTCCATCTGGGTGCTCTTGCAAAAGAACTGCACCAAGCCCATAGCTGCTCGCATCTGCACGTACTGTTGTAGCCATGTCTGGATCAAAGAAAGCAAGTGTTGGAGCAGAAGTCAACATCTCTTTGACTTTGGTGACTGCACTGATCTAAGGTGGCCCCCACGTCCACACTCTGTCCTTCTCTAGGAGTTCTGTGACTGGCTGCAGAACTCAAGACAGATTCAGAAGGTAGCGACCTAGGTAGGTGACCATACCGAGAAAATGGCCTAACTCGGCAACGTCTGTGGGGTCAGGCATTTCAAGGATTTCCTCAGTTTTCCTAGGGTCTGCTTTCACGCCATCTTTGTTGATGACAAAGCCCCAAAAGTCCATCTCCTGCTGACAAAACTGACACTTGTCTTTGTTCAGCTTGATGCCTGCACTGTTCAGTTTTTCCGTGGTGTTCTTCAAGTGTGTTTTTTGGAACTTTTTCACTAAACACCAGCATGCTCCTCTCCTGCAATGATCTCTTCCACAGTGTGCTGGAAAATCTCTGGCACAGACATAATGCCCTGTGGCACT
Organism: Alviniconcha strummeri; assembly: GCA_963584105.1. NCBI lineage: Eukaryota > Metazoa > Mollusca > Gastropoda > Provannidae > Alviniconcha > Alviniconcha strummeri. Next base: position 15,284,271 of record OY757553.1, on the reverse strand, counting down.
TTTTGATTGACAGAAAGAAGTAGCTAGTCCATTGTAGTTCGGGGTACATACTAATGGAGGGGTAAGTGTATCCACAAGGGCTCACCCAACTGCCAGTCAAAATTGGCATGGCAAGGGGAAAGGAAGACGAACTCGCTTGCTGACACTTTGATGAAAATGGCATCAAAATTTCAGAGATTTCTGGCATCATTTGCTTTACTGGTAACAATTGCTAATGCCAGTTTCCTGTTGCAAGAAGCTATCAAGCGGGAGAAATACTGGACAAGTGATTTGGGAAGATGAAGAAAGTTGGTTGTTTGGATTAGTGCCAATATGTTTGAGGAGCAGTCATGTTTATCTCCTAACCATTGACAACACCAGGACAGATTGGCATGTGTGAAGCACATCCAACCTTCCCAAACGCATTTAAAGTTACAGGCTCTTTTCTACACGCAGCCTAAGTGCCATATAAAAATGGCGGCTGATGCTGCCGTTACCAGCAGAGGATACCACTGAGGAGAATAGGAACACTTGTATGGACCAACTCCATCCCACGTACCATTGAAGAACACAAATTATTCAAGAGAATTTGGATTCATGCATCAAGGCACAGATGGTGAAGAAGAGAGAGGAATATCTCAAATGGGAAAGGGAAACTGGGTCACTGATATTTGCTACAATCGCAGTGAACTTTGATTGAACTTTGAGCTTGAAAGTGACAGGGCTGTTGTCATGTGATGTCCAATGAGTTTTCAGTGTTGGATGCCACACATGTTCCACTGTTGATAAAACATAGGACTTTCCCCAGTCTAAAAAATAATGCAAGTCACTTGCAATTTCTGAGGCTGTTGACAACTTCTGCATGTGGAAGGAGAGCCAGACTTATTGACTCTTTACCAAATCAAGATTAAGGACTCTAGTCCTTTGAGTTTATTTGCTCATCATACATATTATCATCAAAATGGAGACAATGACAAATCCAGGATGGCAATGAGAAACAAAGTTGAAAAAGACAGGAATTAGATTTGAAGGTCGGCAGCTTCAGCCTTTGTTTGTCTGTGGTTGTAAGGTGAGAAGTAAACACTGTGTTTGTTTTATGTTCATTGAAATTCTGAACAGACTAAGCATGTGGCACTCATTTCTTATTTTTGTGCTGTTAGTGGCAGGAAAGGAAGGATTCTGGGCTGACCTCTAGGTCACGCCTCTCATTAACATGTCACCAAATCATGAGTGACAGAATGCAATTAGACACACCTCCTTTGACCCCCCAAAACGCATTTGCTTTCTGTCATGGATGGAGGCATTATGTGGCTTTTTGATGAAACATTTTTCAGAACACCAAAGGTGTCACGCTCATTTCTTAAATGATGCAACAATTAGCATTAGCTGTGCTTTTTTTTTATTTAATACAGTCGATTTACTGAATCAGTAACAAACATACCTGGCTTCACAATGGTAAAAACCATCCAACTGTCTTCTTTGTGTGTTTAGTACACCAAAGATGCCACCAAGACACTAGTTGGCTCACGCATCCTGTCCAGATTAGACTATTGCAGTTCCCGACTGACAGTCAGTCATCAACCACTCCAACATGCACAGAACTCCACAACTACACTTATCCTTAAATCTCATAGAGCAAAACATGCCAAACCTCTTTTCAAGATTTTGTTCACTCAGGGGGCTATTTGCACTGAATATTACTTTTGACATTCTGATTGGCTGAAGCTGCTCAGGTGATTGGCTGCCCGGAACCCTCTGTTGGGAGGGATGAAAAACTTGAAAATCAGATCATTATGTAGGCCATATGACACAATGATGTACTGGATCACACAAAAAGGAAGTACTGCTATTTAAGTTTTGAAGGATCGCCTAGTCTCCTTCAACAGCAAACTCGAGACATTTCTCTTCTCCAAATATTTTAGTGAAGCAAGTATGTCCTTCATCCCTATCAGTGTGAACAATGTATGCATGTTCATGTGCATGCATATGTATATATGTGTGTACATCTTGCACATAGATATGGTTAAACCCTTGTTGATGCCTAAAACATGTGTTATAGTTGAGCCTTTGTTGATGACTACAATATGTGTTAGCTGTTTGTTAAATTGTAGAGCTCAATGTATATCATGGTTGTTCAGAATTTTCATTATTCTTATCATTATCATCATCATTGTCGTCATCATCATGTGTAACGCTTTCATCCTGCGGCACACAGGCAAGGTTCGACTGGCTGATGGCCTGAGTCCAAACGAGGGACGGCTGGAGATGTACAGACACGGAACCTGGTACACTGTGCACTACTATTACTTCACCCAGAATGACGCTACTGTGGTGTGTAGACAGCTCGGCTATCTCACGTAAGTGCTGTTGGTTTGATGTGTTGATGTTGTTTCAAGCAAACAAGTTTAGTTTTTTTATCAGCACTATCTAATGGAACTGAAAACATTTAGTGCTGTTCCCGTCAGAATCTGGAAAGCAGTGATGATGGGAGCGTGGGCATGCTAGCTGTGCTAGATGCAGACTGGTCAGTCATTACCAAATATAGAGGGATCTTTGACTTTATGAATATTAGTGAGTTAAGTTCATCAGTTCCAGCTACTATTGGCCGCCCGCTCAGCTGCCACACGGGCGCTGACCAACTTCTCACTTCTGACATAAATCCCTCTGTTGTCACAAGGACTTTTGCATCTGTGTTGTCGACATTACAATCATTGTCAGAACAAATAGTGTAGTTTCTTTCTGTGTGTGTGGGTGTGTGTATGGGGGGGGGGGGGTGTGCGTGTGTGTGTGTGTCCGTGTTTGTATGTCCATGTGTGTGTGTCCCTATGTGCGTGTGTGTGTGTGTGTAAACATATAATTTTATAGTGTGAATGAGTGAGTGAATATGTGTCTGTGTGTCTGTGTGCTCAGGTAACCAGACTTGTCATTTTTTTCTTCAGTGTTCACAATCTGGGATTTATGATGTTAATGAACTGGTAAATATGTTTAGGTTTAACTAGATTCTTAAATTATCCAAAAGTGAAAATAGATTGTTTGATTATGCAAATTAATCATGCCGATAGATTGTTTGATTATGCAAATTAATAATGCCATAATTGGTCCTATTTGTGAATGTGTTTTGCATTTCCAGAACCGGTGCCCACTACTTCCTTTCTCGTTATACTCACGGTTATGGCAGCGCCAACATGTTCAACTATTACCGCATCCGCTGTGGGGGAAATGAGACATCATTATCACAATGCCCCCTACAGTCTGTCACATACGGGTTTTATCGCTACGAAAGTATTGGCATCAGCTGTAATACAGGTCAGTTCTTGAAAAGACAGGGTCATGGAAACAAATTAGACTGCATGTACATTAATACGGAAAACAAACATTGTTAACAGTTTTTCGCAATACTTCAGTTGTCGAATATGTGTTACAGACAGAGAGTGATGGAGTCCAGTAACTTGTAGTCTTTCCTGGGAGGCTTAACCTCAAATAAATGTGAACTGCTGAGTGCATTCAAATTAAAAGATGTTGTTTACAACAGTATTGTGACTACAATGTATTCCAAAATGCACATCAGTGGGGGTGGGGGGGGGGTGGGGGGGGGGGGGGGGGACTTAAAACTCAGTACCACTACAGTACAACAGTATCAGTAAGAAAGGAAACAGCTATCAGTGCATGTACCAAATGAAAAGTAGGAAAACAAAAGTAAGAAATGCTGCAAAATATGCTTGTGTTTGTGTGTCTGCATGTGTGCATGTATGTTGAGGGTGGGGTGGGGTGGGCAGATGTTTAATGAGAAATTTGTGTATGCTGATTTTGTGTGTTTTGATGTGGGTTGTTTTAGCTTGATTATGAAATGTGCTGTTACGGCTCACCCAAGGAAGAGTGCTCTAAGACCCCACTGTCATCATTATTATGAGACAACCATGCCAAAAGTAACTGTGCTGAATTGAGGAAAATTACAGACACTGGATTCCATTTGTAAAAGCCTTATTGTTTGTTTTTTGACTCATGTGAAGAAAATGTGGCTGTATGTATTGATCAGTGTTGGGTTGGCCATTTGATTGTCCTGCGTGTCAAGAATTTTAAGGTTGTGGTTCTCTCGGACACCATAAAAATGTGATGAATGTTCAACTTTATGTCAAACAGTTAATTGAAAGCATATTCTTGTCCGATTATGTTCAAGCTTTGTGTGATTGATGATTATGTCTTGTACATGATCAAAATACCTTTCACTTTCATGTGTATGCAGTGGGGTATGATTGGAAAGTTTTAAGATTTGACTCAACTGTAACCATTGCTTTTTCTCGAACACTATTTAAAGTTTAGTTTTTTTCTTCAAATTTGCATGATTATAACAGGGCTTGGGGTCCACAGGTATACCAGGTTTGATGACTTCGGGGTCATCACAGGTGTCAGAAAAAAAGAAGCATTTCTACGTTCTTGTCATATGTCGTTTAGACGTTGTATAGTTAAAAAATATTCAAACAAATTAAAATCCATTGTGTGACTCTGGCATGTATTCAAGGGAGATAATTAACAACTTATTTTCTGTTTCTATATTTGATTGTTTGTCATTTAAATATTATTGCTCTTCTTGCTTTCATGTAAGAGAGGTTTTCAAAACTGCACAGTTGTCATTTTTCTTGAGTTTTATTTATGCTACAATACTGGTTCCTGTGACCATGGCCAGTTTCAGTTTTTAAGGTCAGCTGTCAGTCAAGTTCTTTTTTGTTCTTTTCTAGTTCATTTCACACATTTTTTGGTTTACAGTTAGGTTGACACAACTGCAACGCTTAAAAAACTAGTAAACTAGAAGTTGAGTTTCTTCACAAGTTCTTTTGCACTTAGACTTTGCATTGCTGTTGCTTAATATTGATGTGACCCTGATCATAGCATGAGAGAGAGAATCAGGGTTGTTCTTCTTGACTACCTGTGTGCCAGTGAGTGGGTGTGTTGTTGCCAGTCACAATGTCAGTCATTAATTATATGTTATAGGACCCTGTCCACAAGTGTGTGTGAGTGTGTGCTGGTTGTAAAGGTTACTGAATATTTGGGAGGCTGTATTGTAGGGCACGCTGCACCTGTGTTATTTAGGGAACTGCGCCATACATTTTTTAAAATATTATTGAGTAGCTTTTGATGTTATCTTGGATGCTGTTTAAGTGTATGTTTGAAACTCTGCATGACAAAAACGTTTATGCATTCAAACCAGTTTCAGTGACATAGTTCCATTTTCAAGGTGGCAGGAGAGTCAGAATATCATGAGAACTAGCTGGCTGCACATTTTTTCCTCTGTCATGTCTATGTAGGCATCACAGCCACACCCTCTGTGCGACTGGTTGGTGGCAGCAGTGGGTATGAAGGCCGACTGCAGGTGTTCTATGATGGTGTGTGGTCCACGGTGTGTGACAGGTACTGGTCACAGCTCAACACCGACGTCGTCTGTCGATCCGCCTTTGGTGACGGGTAGGGCATTGATGGTTATCACACGTGTGTGTGTGTGTGTGTGTGTGTGTGTGTGTGTGTGTGTGTGTGTGTGTGTGTGTGTGTGTGTGTGTGTGTGTGTGAGAGAGAGAGAGAGAGAGAGAGACTGAGAGTGTGTATGTGTCTATCATGTATGTGTGTGGGGGTGTCTGTGTGAATCAGTGTCTGTATGTGTGTATGTATGTGTGTATGCGTGTGTGTGTGTGTGTGTGTGTGTGTGTGTGTGTGTGTGTGTGTGTGTGTGTGTGTGTGTGTGTGAATTGATCACCCAACAAGAATGACTGCTTATCATAACTTCTACAATTGCACGACCATGTGTGTGTGTGTGTGTGTTTTAGTGTCACTGGTTCATTTGTATCCCGCAATCAGCGTGCCTCTCTGTATGGGACACAAGCAACAGGGGTCATACTGCTGGACTACATTCAGTGTAACGGACAAGAGAACAGCATCCTCAACTGTAGCCGTTCTTCCTCTGCCAGCTCCAGCTGTTCACATAGCCGTGATGTTGCTGTTCAGTGTAGAAACGGTTAGTGTGCACATTGTGTGTCTGTAATTATGTATATGCTGTATGATTGTAAAAATGAGTGTGTATTCATTGTGTGTAAAAATGAGTGTGTATTCATTGCGTGTATGTATGTGTAAGCATTGTGTGTCTATGCACTTATCCCCCCCCCCCCCCACCTCCCCCCATCCCTATTCACACCACAAACTCATTCTGACTCAGCACAATACTTTTGGTAGTAGTTTCTGTTTGCAGTTTCCATGATTTCAGTGAATGTGTAGCATTTGGTAAAGTACGCAGTAAGTTATGTGGTTTAAAAATAATAAAATATTATGATGTTTTTGGTTGGTTAAACTGGCTTGATGCTGAGCTGTCTCCAAAGGGGTACTGGTGGGGACTGAGATCCCAGGAGGTGGGGGAAGGGAGGGGGAGGAGACTATACCTAATGCTACTCTGTCACAACCAGAATGACTCCTGCATTAAAATGGGCAGTGATGAGAGCCATTTTAATGTTTCATCAATTGTGAAGGACAAAGTCACAAGACAGTGTACACCAACTGTCACATATTGTGAAGATGATGATGATGAGTTGATGCTTAATGTCCTCAGATGTCATGAGACATATTAGGGACAAGTTGTGACCAATGCCGAAGCACGGTTCAATATTGAACATATTGTGAAGCAACACAGGTATGTTATAGAGAGGATGCAAGGGAAGTAACCCATGTAATACTAATGTTACTGGTGGAACAAGGGTGATCATTGCTGAATAAAACGTCTCCCCATATGGCTGTTTCGGTTTGATATGTTCACCCACATAAAGATACAGCATGGTGTCAGAAGTGGGATATGTTTCAATCCAGAAGCATGCTGATGAACAGAACCCATATGAAGCCAGATAAGTACACAGATGAACAGTAAAATGGATACTGCGTCAAGTAATCCTAAATTTAATTGGGATAGTGCTGATCTGGTGGGAGAATGGAAAGCCTTTAGACAGCATGTAGCGTTCATGTTCAAAGGTCCATTGAGGGCGAAGAACGAAGAAGAGCGATGCTGTTATTTGATGCTGTGGGTAGTCGAGAAAGGAAGAAGAATATTCTCCACATGGGAAATGACTGATGCACAACAGAAAGTTCTGCAAAAATTCTATGATAGGTTCCAGGCCTATGTACAACCCAAGTCAAACCCAATTTTTGCAAGATACAAACTGCACAGCAAGATTCAAGAACCAGGTGAGACTGTCCAACAGTTCGTAACCGCATTAAAACTGCTGGTGAAAAACTGTGAGTATGGACAAGCAGAAGATGACATTGTGCGAGACAGAATCGTGTTTGGCACAAAATCCGCCAGATTGCATGAGAAGCTCATTGACATTGGTTCAGATTTAACTCTAGAAAGAGCCATAGAGGTAGCTAGAATGGATGAAGTTTCAGTTCAGCCACTCAAAGAAATGACAGATGAAACTGAACAAGGTGTACATGCAGTGAAGAAGAAGAACTGGAGACACAAAGACTCAAAGTCCAATGCAGCTACACATACATGTGGTAGATGTGGTAGGCAACATGGTGATGCTCCCTGTCCAGCAATGGGTAAAGTCTGCCGGAAGTGTAACGCAAAGAATCACTTCGAGAAGATCTGTAGGACAAAGAAGAAAGTGTCCAATCACTCACACAAACAAAGAGTGAACACAGTTGATGACTGTGATAGCTCAGACACAGAATACTTTGTTGGGACAATAAATCAGAAAGACATCAGTGCTGTGAACACAGGCTGGTACAAAACCATAGAGGTTGAAGGGGTCAAAGTGAACTTTCAGCTAGACACAGGCGCTAAGTGCAATATCATTTCGCACAGAGTATTCAAAACACTGAGTCGAGTCAGTGACAAGACGATGACAAAGTCAAGAGCAAGACTAACATCATATTCTGGACATCACATCAGGACACTAGGGACAACAAACCTCACATGTGTTTGCAAGAATGTAGAACACAATGTCCAATTTTTCTTGACAGAAATGGACAGCATAGCAATCCTATTCCTAGGTGTTGAGGCGTGCCAGAGACTAGGACTCATTGAGAGACTTTGTTCAGCTGGTGTAGATATCACAGAAGAGTATGCTGACTCATTCAAGAGATTAGGTTGTCTTCCTGGAGAATGCAAAATCAAGCTCGACCCAAGTGTTCCACCTGTGGTACATGCTCCAACCCAAGAAAGGTACCAGTAGCACTCCATGATTGTGTCAAGGAAGAACTCCAGAGGATGGAGAAAGATGGCGTGATGAAGAAGCAAGAAGAGCCAACAGACTGGGTAAACAGCATGGTCATTGTAGAAACACCCAAGAAACTGAGAATCTGCTTAGACCCAAGAGACTTGAACAAAGCGATCAAGCGAGAACATTTCCCCATGAAGACGATTGAAGGAGTCATACAGAACATGCCGGGAGCAAAGGTGTTTTCAAAACTTGATGCAACTCAGGTTACTGGCAGTTGAAACTTGACGAAGAAAGCTCCAATCTGTGCACGTTCAACACTCCATTCGGACGTTATCGCTTCCTTCGTGTTCCATTTGGCATTGTCTCGGCAAGCGAAATATTTCAGCGAGTGATGTCTCAGATGGTTGAAGACATTGCTGGAAGTGAAGCCATCATGGATGATATAGTGGTGTGGGGAAAAGACCAAGCAGAACACGACATGCGCCTGAAGCAGGTCATGGACAAGGCAAAGGCATGTGGTCTGAAGTTCAACAAAGGCAAGTGCAAGTGTAACGTCTCTAGTGCGTAAAGGGATCGAATGTCGTCGAGCAATTCTGTGGCCATGCAACTGAGAATGCTAGCAGGTTAGGTTATAAACATGTCTGCGTTAATTACTTGCACGTGGCATCTCCTGACTATCAGAAAGTGATCCAGCACACACACACACACACACACACACACACACATCCACACACTCACTCGTTCACTGAATCATTCTACTTTCTCTCGCTCTACTTTCATCTCTCTTTCAACACAAATTCAAGTGGAGAATAAAAGTTCCAAATATTATTCAATCAAAAAGACATAAATCGCAAGCATGTCATAAACAGACAAAAGAAGGGGTTAAAAGACACAAAGGTTCGAAAAGCCAATCTAGCTAGGTAAACTTGATCCGGTTGTCTCATTCCATGAAAATTTAATGTAAACGACAATTAAGTCGACACAAAAAAATCATCTGTGTAGGTTACGAAAGTCTGAGCTACACTCCTATGAAAAGACAGTTCACGAACAGTGTATCGTCAAAACAACATCGCCTCACTTTTTAATTTCTCAGTAGGGTCTTACAATGATTTATGAGAAATTAACTTTAAGGTATCTTCCAAGTCTGTGGATAGTGGAAGATGGAATACACAATATAATTATTTATGGAAAAGTCAAACCAAAGCTAATCACGGACTATCGCGGAGCTGGCCTTTTCACATAATGTTAAATAGAAAAGTCAAACCTGTTAATCGCGGATATGCGGAACAGGCCTTTTCTAATCAGTAAAATAAAGGAACTCCTTTAGGAGGTTTAGATTAGAATGAAAAAAATGGAGCCGGGCTCGGATAACGAACCTGACCTCTCCGTCAGAACATCTGTTACAAAACACAGTTTAAGATTCAACACATCAATCATGAAATGAGAATTTTTTTATAACCCATATATCAGAAACAACTCGTGACTACCACGAAGCTGGCCCCTGTACCTAATCGTTTAAGCGAACGTGAAGAATAATCAGTCAAACATCAGCGACGCCAGATCTTACGGCAAGATCAAACCATAAAAACTACAACAATCAAACAACAATAAAACATCAGTCAGGAACTAGAAAGATAAAAAATAGTCAGACCAACCTGTTGAATGTAGATTAAATTAAACACTAGTTGCACTGACGAATAAAAATAACTTTGACTTGGTGACTTAGATACTGACTTGGAGACTTACTTGGAGAATTACTTGGAGACTTACTTACTCGGAGACTTCGCACAGTCAACTGCAAAGAGGGCACATGGTCTTTATGATTTTGGTGAGGGCGAGTGGTACGGGGATTAAAAGGGAGGGTCTTTTATACTTTGAAAAATACGGCACCGGCGGCCCAGAATTTGGAATAAAAGAAGAATTCGTAACAGAAAGGGGAAGGCAGCTCTTCCATGCCCGTGCATGAACAGGGAGGCTTGTTGTCTACAGCTCGGCCAACTGACCGATGCTAATTGAAACCATCCTTTAGCCAGTGGCTTCACACGGGAAAGGAGACTACTGCACCCCGCGACTGCACTAAGACACAGTACCAATGAACTACTGACTGAACTAAAGTTAAACTTAGATTTGGAAAAAAAAGGGGGATCGGCAACCCGATGTACTTTAATAGAAGGGTTTTTCTCCACACAAGTTTCGACAGAAACAGATTTCCTATGTCGGACATGTATTGTCTGGGGAAGGTCTGAAAGCAGATCCAGAGAAGTTCGGAGCAGTTCAAGACATGAAGCGACCACAGAGCCAGAGAGAACTGATGACATTTCTCAGATTCATCCAATATCTGAAGAAATTCATGCCCAACATGGCAGACATCAGTGCCCCTCTCAGAAAACTGACAGAGAAGGATGTTGAGTGGAAGTGGACTGAGACCGAAGAGAACAGTTTCAACAAGCTGAAGAAACTGGCAACAGCCAGTACTCAGGTTCTACGACCCTACATTGCCTCTCACACTCTCAGTCGACTCGTCATCTACAGGTCTTGGTTGTGTCATCATGCAGGAAGGCCAACCAATAGCATACGCCTCACATGCACTGACCAAAACGCAACAGAACTATGCACAAATTGAAAAAGAGACACTGGCAGTCATGTTTGGGTGCGAAAAGTTCCATCAGTTTGTGTATGGTCGAACTGTAGAGGTAGAAACGGACCACAGACCCCTGCAGTCAATCTTCAACAAACCACTACATCAAGCGCCAGCGAGACTCCAACGCTTTCTGCTGCAACTACAGAAGTATGACCTGCAAGTGACCTACAAGCCAGGAAAGTACTTGTACGTCGCTGACACTCTGAGTCGATCGTACCTCCAAAAGACAAAAGAGCAACTGGTCTCAGAGACGGAGATAAATGCGATCAACCCCAAGTCGTATTTACCCATCTCACCAGAAAAGTATGGACAGTTCCAACGAGAAACGGCAAAAGACTTGGAACTGAAAGCCCTGAGCAGTGTGATTCTCAAAGGATGGCCTGACAACAGAGAAGATGTATCTCCAGCTGTCAGACAGTACTGGTCTTACAGATGTAGGGGAGTGGGGTGGGGAGTTGAGGGAAGCAGGTTGGAAGCATGGATGAAGAGCCACAAGTCAGAGGTTGCTATAACATAACTTTAATTTGTACACCAACCAACCAGGAAACAGTGTCTGTATCTGAAAAGACAGAAGCAAACAAAACATTTAGAACATGAAAGCAAATGTAAAGTCTAAACAACAGCAATTACTAATCTAATAAATACAGGAACCCTGTAGTTTACCTGTGGGTTACTATAATACATGACAAAATGATTAATAATCAAGCACAGAAATCGTGTGCTTGACTTACACTTAAAACCCGTATCTCACAGTCACTGTGAGTATACAAGAGATGGCCAGTCAATTAACTGATGAACTCCCAGCATAATAGTATACAATAAAGTAACAGTGAAATATACGGATTACCAAGCTCATTCTTAACTAAACAGTGAGATAATTGTTACAGCAGTTCCACTTAAGCACACAACGAGGTGGATAGTGACACGGGTGGCACTTGGGACCATGCCATAAGCGGGAGGAAGTCAGTCATAAACTGACTGGCTCCAGCCTCGTCAAGTTACTCAAAGCATTACAGCATGTTACAGTTACTGACTAGCAGAGCATATCCAGCTGTGAACAACGTCAAGCGTCTTACTGACGTGGGAATCTAAACTGCTGATCTGGCTGCGCCTGTCTGCTCGGTTAGTGAACAGAGACAAAGACCTAATTGCCACCACTGACGCACATCACCGGCCAGTTCAGGTGCACGCACCAAGACCCGGAAAGGGTTTACAAGCTAAGCAGAGTGAAAGTCGGCCATACAAAAGCCGGATCGAAACAGAAATAACACATCTCACAGTTTATACAATCATCCCTATGTACTAAACTATATTCAACTAGTAAACTGAACATTTGTCGACTATGAAGTCAACATCTTCAAAGTGTTAGCCATAATATACCACCGATTTCATGCAGAAACAGAACGGTAGGAAACTAAACAAATAAGTTATGCTGCACAGAGATCTGCACAGCCACGCTGACAAAGTATTCATACTTTTGAGGGATAACTTTGCATCGGCAAAGCATCACTCAAACTGAACATCCAACAATGGCAGCATAACATACTAGTTACATATCATTTTTGGAAACACCGGTCATCCTGTGGCATAAAGGCTTAACGCAAGCAGGTGGCAAAATACCCACGTATTCAAGAACCAAAATCAAGGCACGTTGTGAACATGATAACATTATAAACATACATTATTTACATCAATAAGAAACAACAGAACAACAAGCCGTAGAAGAATAACTACTTACAGGCTTTTCCCTGAGATGAACACCGGCCACAACAGTAAACAAACAGCCTGCCTCTGCAGGGACACTGGGGGAAAAGGGACGCTGCCGGCCCAGCACACAACTTTTAACACCTTAGATAATTGGGCCATAAACCCCCCACCCAATCAAAAAGGAAAAGGACCAGAAAGAAAAGGTTATAGGGTCATGGCCCGGAACAGGTTACACAGAGATGAACTCACCTGTCTGGACGGTTTGCTGCTCAAGGGAGATAAGATCATAGTACCCAAAACACTTCAGTCAGAGATGTTGGAGAAGATCCACGAGACACACCTGGGCATCGTCAAGTGCAAGAATAGAGCAAGGCAAGTCTTGTTCTGGCCAGGAATGTCTGCACGCATAGAAGAGACTGTTGCAGCCTGCGCATTGTGTACAGAACACTCGAGAGCAAACGCAAAGGAGCCATTGATACCGATGGAGATTCCAGAACGACCTTGGGCAAAGGTCGGAGCAGATCTTTTTGAGTTCAACAACCAACACTATCTGCTCATAGTGGACTACTTCTCAAAGTGGCCAGAAATCTCCAAATTGGACAATCTGTCAGCCAAGAACGTTATTTCATACATGAAGAGTCAGATCTTCAGGTATGGAATTCCCGATGAGCTGATATCCGACAACGGACCTCAGTTTGCTTGTGAGTAATTTGCTCAGTTCATGAAGGACTACGACATCAAACACACAACATCCAGTCCTTACCACCCGCAAGCAAACGGGCAAGCAGAAAGAACTGTACAAACTGTCAAACGCTTACTGGTGAAGGCAAAAGATCCTTACAAAGCACTACTTGACTACAGAAACAGTCCTCTAGACACTGGATTCTCTCCTGCTCAACTGTTCCTGGGCAGACGGCTGAAGACAACGTTACCAACAACATCCATACTCCTACAACCAGGACATGGCAATTCCAAGGAGCGTCATGCTGAAATGGTCTCTCGTCAGCAGAAGCAGAAATTCTACTTTGACAAGAAGGCAAGCAGAAACCTGTCGACATTTCGAGCCGGTGATCCAGTCATGATGAAATTTGGGGACACCTAGAAGAGAGCTGAAGTAGTGACTCCTCACTCGATTCCCAGATCCTATGTAGTCAGAGATGAGCGTACACAGTACAGAAGAAACGGGAAGATGCTGAGGCCCACAGAGGTTGCTTCTCAAGAGACAGTGATTTGCCAGTGACTGTTCCATCACAGAGTGAAAGAGAATGTGTGGCTAATCGAACGAGTGGTCAGACCCCATCACAATCAGATGACAACAGCCAAATGGTCAGAAAAGAAAATGTGGTGAAAACCAGATCAGGCAGAGTTGTCAAAATTCCAGCTAGGTTTCGTGATGATGACGCATAAGGTCTACCATAAGTATGCGCATGGCCTGTGACCAGTTGTCTAGTGATTGTGATGAAGAACTGAATTAGGACAGTGAAGTGCTGTTTGATCAGTATTATTTTCCTGTAAATTAATAATTGAGTATTTGATCAAAGTGATTGTGTTTTACACTACAGAGACAGATAAGTTTGAAAGAACTGAATTTTCATACATTTGTGAAACATTACATGACAGAATGTTTATGAATAGTAATGTGTGTCACTAAAGGAAAGTGAACAATGAAAACTGTTTATGGTGCAAAGACATTGCAGATACATAAGAAGTGTAGTTCTGATTTAAACTAGTTGTGTTTGAAAGTGGTATGATTTTTTTTTTTTACAAACACTGAAACAAGAACTCAAGGATAGTTACGTGATTTTATATTTTAATTGTTTAGAAGTGTTTTCACATAGTATATGAACATTTAAAGTTATGAATATTGAAATCAACAAGTTTCAAATTATTCAGTTGATCAAAATGTTCAGCAATAATTTTAAGCCCACAGAATTTTAATAGATGTAAGAAACAAAATATTTTTGTGTGAAAGAGCAAAGAATAATTATTGTTGTGTGAATGGGTCATAGTGAACGCCTTAATGTTTTTCATGGTAAAATAAACCGTTGCAAGTTTATTGTTTTGATAAGTGTATGGTTTATTTGGTAAATTTGGATCAAAGGAATTTGCTCAAAAGAAAGGGGATGTCATATATTGTGAAGCAACACAGGTATGTCATAGAGAGGATGCAAGGGAAGTAACCCATGTAATACTAATGTTACTGGTGGAACAAGGGTGATTGTTGCTGAATAAAACATGTCTCCCCACATGGCAGTTTCGGTTTGATATGTTCACCCACATAAAGATACAACACCAACCACAACTTTTTGAAGAGAGAGGAGAGCCAAAATCAAACTGAGGTTCTGCTTACCAGCCGAATGCCTTACTGCTGTGCCATGCCAGCTGACATGTTGAATGTGGAGTGTAGAATTTGTTTTTATTTTAATCTGAAATGAGCTGCAAAGAATAATTTCCACCTATCTTGGAGAATTGTATTTACCATTTTAACATGTTCCAAAATTAACCTATATGAAAATATGATAGTTATAAGGTATAATACTTTTTCTATGCAAACCATATGTCTTTCACAAGTAACAAAAATCAAATCAAATTGCAGGCTGTTTATAGCATGCGTACTTTTAAGAGTCTCAATTGTTTTATTATTGTTTTAAATTAAATGCGAGTCAAAGCATGCCTGTTGATATTCATCCCAGGTCAACCAAACAGGTCAAGCACACTCTTGTTCATACACTTATCCCCACGCTGTGGTGGTTTGTAACTTGGATCTTCATGTTTCTGCTAAAAGAAGAGGGTCCACAGTCTCTTCCGTCTCTTCAAGACTTCAGTTTTAACCAAAACATGTACATGTTCATCCGCATATGTCTTAATTGCTTCCTTTTTCAGTATTATTATTACTACAAATCAATGAGGTGCAGTCCACATTGACACACAGAACGGCACACTTGAACACAACTTTCAAATGTCATTTGTGGAGTTAAATCGTGTTATTTTAATTGGTGATCATATGTGACAAGGGAGATACCTGCCAAATTTTTCACTTTGCAAAACTTAATGTGCTTTTCTGCAGCTACAGTTATTAGCGTGGGCGGGGATAGCTCAGTGGTTAGAGCACCGGACTCGTGATTGAAAGGTCGCGGGTTCGAATCCCTGCTGGAACAGCGGGAGAATTTTCTTCTCCAGGGTCGACTTTCTGTGCTGACTCTTATTTCGGTATCCATTCCACCCCCGTGTTACCACAGTAGCACGTAAAAAATCCCGGTCATTCTGCCAAAAAGTGCAGGTGGCAGGTTACAGCTAAACACGCATACACCTTATGTATGTGGATTTTATTGAACCGTGCTTCGGCATTGGTCACAGCTTGTCCCTAATATGTCGAATGACATCTGAGGACATTAAGCATCAACTCATCACAGTTATTAGATAGTTCAGGAGCTGTGTGAGAGTCGAGGTGGACGTCCTGCGCTGTCTGTCTGTTCTGGTTTCCGTGGACGTAAAGAATTATTGAACCGTGCTTCAGCATTGGTCACAACTTGTCCCTAATATGTCAACTGACATCTGAGGACATTAAGCATCAACTCATCATCATCGGCAGCGTCATAGTTCAGGAGCTGTGTGAGAGTTGAGGTGGACGTCCTGGGCTGTCCGTCCTAACGAGCCTTCTGGTTTCCGTGGACGTAAAGATTTATTGAACCGTGCTTCGGCATTGGTCACAACTTGTCCCTAATATGTCAGCTGACATCTGAGGACATTAAGCATCAACTCATCAACAGTTATTATAGTGTTAATCTGTCTACTAAGGACCTGATACCTGGTCCTGCTCTGCACAACTATTGTATACTAAGGACCACCTATGTGGTCCAGACATTTAAGAAAAAACCTGCACAAGGACGTTTTGGTGTGTGCGAAACTAAAAAGTATGGCTCTGTTTACGATTATTCTAGAGTGCAAATGTACCTTTAGTTCACCAGTAGAGGCCTTTGCTTCAGTGCGCACTGCCTGTCAGCGACCCGACCCAGGTCTGTCTATGTGATGTGACTGCCACAAGTTGGTAAAGTGAGGGTATTTTTCTACATGCAGTTATCAGCTAATAATAAGGTCAGCACTCTGAACGATTGGCATGAACTACTTCCACCTAATGAAAACAGAACCTGAAAATTTTGAATAGCTGTGTGGTTTCTTTATTTTTTCTTTACTTTTATTTTTTATTTTTTACTAACCCATACAAATCAGCTAGTATCCAGGTAAAGTCCAGGGAGAAACCACCCAGTATACAATGTAAAGTGAGAACTTCTAGTTTGCCCAACCATGACATGCTCAGCAGCTTTTATGACTGTGGCTCATTTGAATTGCAAGGGAGTCAGAAATTACAACAGTAACCTATAATTGTCCATTTTTTACTGAGTTGACTTAGTCTTTGATGATTTTGTTGAATGTATAATCAAAACTAGTTAGGCCCAAGCTTTTCATGTGTGTGTGTGTGTGTGTGTGTGTGTGTGTGTGTGTGTGTGTGTGTGTGTGTGTGTGCGTCTGTGTGTGTGTGTGTGTGCATGCGCTTGCGTGCTCACTCCTCCTAGTGCTTGCATGCACACTCCTCCTAATGCAGCAGTAAGTGATCTTCAAACTGCCTTGAGCAATGTGTACATGGGTCTGCACTTGAGTGTATTTCTGGAGGCATGTCAGATTAAAATACCAGAAGTAGACATGTTCAGACATGTGACCAGACAGAAAAAAAATCTGGATATTTAACCTTTCTACAGACACAGTACGTCTGGTGAATGGAAGTGTTGATGGGTGGGGACATCTGCGGTACCTGTCAGATGGACAGTGGTCAGCTGTCTGTGCTCGGGACTTCGACACTACAGATGCTGCTGTTGTCTGTTCACAACTTGGTTATCCCCCGTGAGTCATTTCAGTTGGTTCTGTAAAACAGAAATTCATCAGCATTCCCTTGATCTGAAAATAAAAATTTGTGTAATCTATAGTAAGACATTGTAATATCTCTCGCACACAGATGTACACTGGCACACATACACACACACACACTCTGAAACTCAAACAGGGGTACTACTCAGACTGTTTGACGTTAAAGAGTTGTGTTTTTAGAAGTGATCTGAAAGCACTGGTATTTGTATTTCTGATGTGAAATGGCCATGAAAGACAGGAAGAACAAAATGGGGAAATGTACTGCCATCTTTAGGTCTGTCAAGTGAAGTATTGTCATTATGTATCCCCATATCAAAGCGGCTGAGTCCATAAAACAAGTTTGACACTCCAAAACACCAGACTCCTCATTGTGAACTTCTCCAGTGCTTTCAGTACCATAAAGCTGTTCCTACTGGTTGACAAGCTGATGGATCAGGCAGTCAACCAGACCATCAATGCCTTGATTTTTAGTTTCCTGACAGACAGGCTGCAGCCATTAATATATCTTGTTTAATTGTGTGTGTGTGCACCTGTGTGTGTGGGTGTGTGTGGGTGAGAGAGAGAGAGAGTGAGTGAGAGAGAGAGAGAGAGAGAGAGTTTAACAGTCAATGCACTTCATCTGTTTGCTTAATTTGCATCATAACTGTAGCTCAGATTTCTTGTGTTTACAGTGGACAAATAAAATAAAAAGATTCTTGATGTCCCTTATGGATGCATTTTAATATTTGGGAACCTTTCATGTCATTATGATCTACCTGTTAACTCAATCAAATTCTGGTTTTGGGCAGGAGCGGATCAGTGCTCACAAACATGTCCAGTACCTACAGTGTGTACAACCAGTCCTTCAATTGTCAGGGTGATGAGAAATCCCTGTCTGATTGTCCTACCTCAATCCTGGATGTATGTCCGGACAACTCATCCATCTTCATCAAATGTCAAGGTAATGTAATCTTTAACCACATAATCTATGGTGAATAGAGCTGCAAACGTGTGTCATGCTAGAGTATTGTCCCATATAGATGGAAGTAACCACCTACTCAGTGTTTTTTCATAGTTGTTAACGAGGGGCTATCCTTTCACCATTTTGTGCCTGTGGTCACTGTTCAGTTTCCAATTCCATGAACTCAGCACCTAGCTGCTTATCTCTCCATCATCCCACATCAGTACTCCAGTGCTGACAACTGCTTCATAATTGATGTGTTGCCAGGAGAGAGAAAGTTCCACCCACAGATGTAAGGTCCAACAGAGATAGAAGTGTGGCAGTGCTCTCGTGTTTACATATATACATATTTACCAAATGACATTTCAGAGTATGTTTATTATTTCAGTCTCTGTTCAACCCCAGTGTTACTGCAATAGCACATAAAAGATCCTGGTCATTCTGCTAAAAGTGCAGGTTACAGCTAAACATACATGCATCCTACATATCTGGCTTTGCACAAAGTGACATAGTGCATAGTTGTATGGTGTACACAGAATGTGTGCCGAGACTGCATCAAAACCCTGTATTCATGGGGTGTACAACTTGTCCGTGGATGCTCCGGGGTGTTCATGGAAGAAATAATTATGCTCCATGGTGTTTCTGATAAGTCTTTGGTGTTTATCAGAGGAACAAGTGGCTTGTGGTCTGTCACAACAGAAAATGTGTGGAGTCCAACGAGGTAGCGATCAAATTTCTTGCACACCCAAGTGGAGGCTAGGCATTTTTTTATTTCTTTGTACATACTTTCTTTTGCTCTTTGTGAGAGTTCTAAAAATGATGGCAACAGGATGGAGTCCATCTGGGTGCTCTTGCAAAAGAACTGCACCAAGCCCATAGCTGCTCGCATCTGCATGCACTGTTGTCGCCATGTCTGGATCAAAGTAAGCAAGTGTTGGAGCAGAAGTCAACATCTCTTTGACTTTGGTGACTGCACTGATCTAAGGTGGCCCCCACGTCCACACTCTGTCCTTCTCTAGGAGTTCTGTGACTGGCTGCAGAACTCAAGACAGATTCAGAAGGTAGCAACCTAGGTAGGTGACCATACCGAGAAAATGGCCTAACTCGGCAACGTCTGTGGGGTCAGGCATTTCAAGGATTTCCTCAGTTTTCCTAGGGTCTGCTTTCACGCCATCTTTGTCGATGACAAAGCCCCCAAAGTCCATCTCCTGCTGACAAAACTGACACTTGTCTTTGTTCAGCTTGATGCCTGCATTGTTCAGTTTTTCCGTGGTGTTCTTCAAGTGTTTTTTTGTGAACTTTTTCACTGAACACCAGCATGCTCCTCTCCTGCAATGATCTCTTCCACGGTGTGCTGGAAAATCTCTGGCACAGACATAATGCCCTGTGGCACTTTTTGATTGACAGAAAGAAGTAGCTAGTCCATTGTAGTTCGGGGTACATACTAATGGAGGGGTAAGTGTATCCACAAGGGCTCACCCAACTGCCAGTCAAAATTGGCATGGCAAGGGGAAAGGAAGACGAACTCGCTTGCTGACACTTTGACGAAAATGGCATCAAAATTTCAGAGGTTTCTGGCATCCTTTGCTTTACTGGTAACAATTGCTAATGCCAGTTTCCTGTTGCACGAAGCTATCAAGCAGGAGAAATACTGGACAAGTGATTTGGGAAGATGAAGGAAGTTGGTTGTTTGGATTAGTGCCAATATGTATGAGGTGTATTGTAATGTTGTTTGTGTTGATCACAATAATGTTGGGGTTCTCTTTTATCCAATACACTAACACATGGCTGAGTCACAAGGCATTCTTTATTACTAGAGACATATACATATAACAACTAGCACAGAGTGTATTGTAATGTTGTTTATGTTGATCACAATAATGTTGGGGTTCTCTTTTATCCAATACACTAACACATGGCTGAGTCACAAAGCATTCTTTATTACTAGAGACATAGACATATAACAACTAGCACAGAAGACAGAGGAACGTGTGATGGGTAGCAGGAACAAAGAGCAAGTGGCAGGCCAGTGTGTGAGGAACAGTGAAGAGAGGGGAAGGGGGGAAGGGAGTGGCTCTGGGGCATCGTCACTACTGACCACACTCATGTCAGTCTGGAAGCTGCTATCAGGTTGTTTATGTGTTGGGGTGGGAGCGTCCAGTTCCAGACTGTAGGGCAGTAAGGGAGCAGAGGCTAAGTGTGAAATAGGACTATACCATTACATCCTCTCTCTTTGGTAAAGGAAAGGAATAGACTAGTAATCAACAAAGTTTTAACAATCAGTATACTCTATAGGCTACTTAGAAAATTGGATACATGTGTGAAGATTATTGGTCTAAGGTACTATAAAATATACAGTTTCTTTTGATTGATGAATTTCTCCAGAGTACAAAATACTGTTTCTTTTAACACCTTGGTATTGCTAAGTGTTGCAGTCACTGAGTCAGGAGACAGTTCCTTCGTTGTAAATAATTAGGGGTCCAATAAGAAAACATTATATATGAATTCAACAGGAGTACATATGTGCATAAATGCTACTGATATATATATATATTCTATTGTATTGGAGACACATGCAAAACAGTTCCGTGGGTGCATTTTTGTATGTTTGTCAAATCTTCATTTTTCTCTTCTTTCTTCTTTGTCTTCATGCATGTTCTTCCTCCCTCTTTCTTGCTTGATCTTCTGAATCCTACATGCTTTCGATCAGTCTTTGAGGTGGTTTTGTGTGTCTGCTGGAACATCGTAGAGGTGTCTGCGCTGGCGCAGGCTTGTCGCTGGTCTGGCCACTAGGGGTGAAGCTGTCTGCTTTTGGCGGTGGAGCTGTTGTTGTCGCTGGCATGTTTATCTGTTGTTGCTGGTCCGGTGAGGATGTGCGGTTGGTGTCGGGGCTGGTCTGGTCTGCCCATGTGATATGTTTGGGTGGTGCTGTGAAGTCCCGGAGCTGGCGACGATTACGACGGTAGAGACCACCATTTGGAGTGCGAACGGTGTACGAACGCGGTTCGGGCCTCTTCTCGACAACAGCGGCTGGTGTCCAGGTCCCGTTGGCTTCCTGCAGGCGGACATGCTGGCCGGTGTGGAGTGGTGGAAGGTCACGGGCGCTCCGGTCACGGTACTTCTTCTGCGTCCGCTGGCGGGCTTGCAGGTTCTTGTGGACAGCTGTATCTCGGGGGGTGTGGGAGGAGAGGAGAGGGAGGTTGGATCTGAGCTGCCGGGAGTATAGGAGTTCGGCAGGGGAGGTTGTTGTCGATGGGGGTGGTGCGTAGGCACAGCAGAGAGAGGTCTGGATCAGTGCTGCTCTGCCTTGCCTTGAGCATGGTTTTCTTGACAGTCTGGACCATGCGTTCGGCAAATCCGTTGGACTGGGGGTATCTGGGTGAGCTTGTGACATGCTTGAATCCCCAGTCTGCTGCAAATGTCCTGAACTCTACGCAGTTGTACTGCGGTCCATTGTCAGATAGCAGTTTGTGTGGTATCCCATGCTCTCCAAACAGCTGCTTCAGAACTGAGATGACCGTGGCGCTGGTGGAGTTGGAGGTCAGACGTCGAGCAAAGGGCATCTTTGAGTAGTAGTCAGCAACAATGACGTAGTCATTCCCATCAAGGTGGAAGATGTCTGTGGCTAGCACTTGCCACGGACCGTCTGGGATGTCATGTGGGAGGAGTGTCTCTGCCTGCTGACTGCTCTGGTTGGTCTGGCATACTGAGCACGTCTTCACGGTACGCTCAATGTCCGCGTTGATGCCTTTCCAGTACACGCACGTCTTGGCACGTAGCTTGCACTTCTCCATTTCTTGGTGTTCTGCGTGGATGTTTTGCAGAATGTAGCTCCTCATGGTAGTAGGAATCAGCACTCGCTCTCCTTTCAGTACCAGTCCATCTTCTACTGAAAGCTCATCCTTACATGACCAAAATTCTCGCAGATTTTTGGGCAGTTGTTTGGCGCTGTCTGGCCAACCATCAATGATGATGTTCCTTATTGCAGTGACCTCTGGGTCAGATTCTGACTCAAGCTTCAGCTGCTGCAGTTTGTCATGAGTGAACTCAACTGCGTATATTGATTGTTCAAGGTGAATCTCTTTGTCAGGGATGGGACTGAGGCGCGAGAGGCTATCCGCGAGTACCATCTCTTTGCCAGGACGGTATTTGATGCTGACGTCATAGTGCTGTAGACGCAGCAACAGCCGCTGTAGACGTGGGGGAGTGCTGGCAAGGCTTTTCTTGTGGATCATCTCCAGGGGTTTGTGGTCAGTCTCAACCACAAAGGGTTTTCCGTAGACGTATGTGTGGAAGCGTTCACAGCCGAAAACGACAGCCAGGAGTTCGCGTTCGATGTTGGCATACCGCTGCTCGGTCTCTGTCAGGGCTTTGCTGGCAAAGGCTATCGGTCGTCCGTCTTGGAGAAGAGCTGCGCCGATTCCAATCTTTGATGCGTCTACCTGTATGGTGGTTGGTTTGGTGACGTCGAAGTACGTGAGAGCAATGTCCTTGCAGATGGAGGCTTTGACGTTCTCGAAAACCTTCTGCAGGGAGCTGTTCCACTCAAATGGCACGTCCTTCTTGGTCAGAGCTCTCAGAGGGGCAGTTTGGTCTGCAAGTTTGGAGATAAATGGAGCCATGAACTGGATTATGCCGAGAAACTGCTGAATTTCTGTGACATTCTTTGGAGCGGGGATCGCTTGGATTTCAGCGCACTTTTCCCGGTCAGGGTGCACGCCATTAGCGTCGTAAACCATTCCAAAGAACTTGATCTGCGGTGTCTTGATGAAACATTTCGCAGCGTTGAAAACAAGTCCACATTTCTTGGCAACTTTCATAAGGTGGTGGAGATTTCTGTCATGGTCTTTGTCATCCTTGCCGTGGACGATGATGTCGTCGGTGATCCCGATGGTGCCTGGGCACTGACTGAGGATCTGATCCATGCACTGCTGGAATGCATCCTGTGAGACGTTCAGTCCGAAGGGAAGCCTCTTGAACCTGAAGCGTCCAATGGGGCTGTTGAAAGTCGTGAGCTTCGATGACTCTTCGTCGAGCTTGATTGACCAGTAGCCATGCTTCGCATCCAGCTTGCTGAACACCTTGGAGCCGCTGAGGCGATTGGTGATCTCCTCCAGTGTGGGGGTCTTGTGGTGCGTCCTCTTGATGCACTGGTTCAGTGATCTCGGGTCAAGACAAACTCGTAGACCGCCGCTGGCCTTTCTGCTGAAGGCAAGTGCGTTGACCCAGTCTGTTGGCTCTGTGATGGAGGTGATAACTCCAAGGTCCTCCATTTTCTCCAGTTCTGTTCTGATTTCCTCCAGGAGTTGGATGGGGTATTTTCGTGGGGGCTGTACCACTGGTTGGGCGTCTTCCTGGAGAGTGATGTGAAGCTCTCCTTCGAAGTCCCCGATTCCGCTGAATCTGTCTGGATATAGACGCTTAAGGTCCATGGCGTCGTGGATTGGCTGGTTAGCTGGTGTCGTTGCCATCTGAACCATGCAGTGTATTGTCACCAGTCGCAGCTGCCTGCTGCTCGGCAGTCCCAGGATCGCCGGTCCCTCCGATTCCGTGACAAAGAAATCAGAGCTATGCCACTCAGTGTCCTTGTGTTTGCAAGAGAGGGTGATGACACCAAGCTGCTTTATTGTGGTGCCGTTGTACGCCTGCAGTATGGTTTGTCTTTTCTTCGTAGTTCCCTCTGCTGGATATCCGTTTGGGGCCAGTTTTTCGGGGAACATTCGGCGGAATATACGGAGCGGGAGAATGTTTCCTTGTGCTCCTGTGTCGACCTTTACTCTCAGGGACGCCGGGCGCTTGTACTGGATGTCCAGACTGGCGTAAAGTTCGTCACGGTTGTCACTGCTGTTCTTCTCGATGGACGAGAATTCAAGGCATTCCAGTCCGCTGGCAACATCATCATCGCTGTCGTCGGTGACGGTGTGAATTGCCTGGCGGCGATGTCCGGGGCGGCGGGGTGACCATCCATGCCTCTTCGTTGGCTTCGTTGAAGCTTTGGCATGCGCTGCCTGTCCTCCTCTGGTGTTGGTTATGCCGCTGCTGCCCGAGCGGCATACCTGGCGCCAGTGATTCTGCTTGTGGCACCGGGAGCACGTTGTACCGTATGCCGGGCACTTGCGTGGGGCATGAGTGCCGCCACAGTTTCCACACTGCTTGTGGCTCCTGTTGTTGCTGACCGCATCAATGGTTGATGTTGCTGGTGTGGGTGTTAGGTCTTGTATCTGCTTCATGTGCTTGATGCTTGCCTCATGTGCCTTTGCGATGTCTAATGCTTGTGCTAGAGTGAGGGTATCATCCTTTGATAGGAGCTCCCGCTGGACTTTTGGGATGGCCGTTCCTGCTTTGAATTGTTCTAGGATTCTCTCTTGTGTGACGTCTTCCGACGCGTATTTGTATTTCAGCGCTTGCGTCTTTATGCGGATGTAGAAATCTTCCACTGATTCCCTTTGTTTTTGGCATAGACGTGGCATTTCCAGACGGTGGATGCGGAAGTTCTGGCTGGGTTCTAAGAGAGCCAGTCTGTCCCAGATGTTCTTGGGATCTTGGAGCTGGTCGGCCGTCAAACTCCATGAGTTCAACAGTCTGAGCCCTTCACTTCCTAGCCACAGCATGATGTAGTTATGTTGGAGGGCATCTGCTGTCTGGTTGACTGTAAACCACATCTCGCACAGTTGCTGAAA
The DNA here is from genome assembly GCA_963584105.1 of Alviniconcha strummeri. NCBI lineage: Eukaryota > Metazoa > Mollusca > Gastropoda > Provannidae > Alviniconcha > Alviniconcha strummeri. Next base: position 15,259,206 of record OY757553.1, on the reverse strand, counting down.
GTCATGCAATGCTTGGGCGCGGTCGGATGCTGACCAGTCCATTGTAGGTCGAGGCAGTGTGCTGTCAGCCATGCTGGCGTGTGGGTGTGTGGTTGCCAAAAAAAATGGAAAACGATACCACTTACCGGATGTGACGATGGAGGTGAAGAGTGTGATACTCTCAGACAGTCACAATCAGGTAATCCGCAAGTGAATCGCAGTGGAGATGTGCCGTTCCAGGCCTCAGAGTCACTGTCACTGAAGTGTTGTCACACCACAGCACACACAACTAGTTATGTATCAGAACCCTGCTGCCACCATGTATTGTTATGTTGTTTGTGTTGATCACAATAATGTTGGGGTTCTCTTTTATCCAATACACTAACACATGGCTGAGTCACAAGGCATTCTTTATTACTAGAGACATATACATATAACAACTAGCACAGAGTGTATTGTAATGTTGTTTATGTTGATCACAATAATGTTGGGGTTCTCTTTTATCCAATACACTAACACATGGCTGAGTCACAAAGCATTCTTTATTACTAGAGACATAGACATATAACAACTAGCACAGAAGACAGAGGAACGTGTGATGGGTAGCAGGAACAAAGAGCAAGTGGCAGGCCAGTGTGTGAGGAACAGTGAAGAGAGGGGAAGGGGGGAAGGGAGTGGCTCTGGGGCATCGTCACTACTGACCACACTCATGTCAGTCTGGAAGCTGCTATCAGGTTGTTTATGTGTTGGGGTGGGAGCGTCCAGTTCCAGACTGTAGGGCAGTAAGGGAGCAGAGGCTAAGTGTGAAATAGGACTATACCATTACATGAGGAGCAGTCATGTTTATCTCCTAACCATTGACAACACCAGGACAGATTGGCATGCGTGAAGCACATCCAACCTTCCCAAACGCATTTAAAGTTACAGGCTCTTTTCTACACGCAGCCTAAGTGCCATATAAAAATGGCGGCTCTGATGCTGCCGTTACCAGCAGAGGATACCACTGAGGAGAATAGGAACACTTGTATGGACCAACTCCATCCCACGTACCATTGAAGAACACAAATTATTCAAGAGAATTTGGATTCATGCATCAAGGCACAGATGGTGAAGAAGAGAGAGGAATATCTCAAATGGGAAAGGGAAACTGGGTCACTGATATTTGCTACAATGGCAGTGAACTTTGATTGAACTTTGAGCTTGAAACTGACACGGCTGTTGTCATGTGATGTCCAATCAGTTTTGAGTGTTGGATGCCACACATGTTCCACTGTTGATAAAACATAGGACTTTCCCCAGTCTAAAAAATAATGCAAGTCACTTGCAATTTCTGAGGCTGTTGACAACTTCTGCATGTGGAAGGAGAGCCAGACTTGTTGACTCTTTACCAAATCAAGATTAAGGACTCTAGTCCTTTGAGTTTATTTGCTCATCACACATATTATCATCAAAAGGGAGACAATGACAAATCCAGGATGGCGCTGAGAAACAAAGTTGAAAAAGACAGGAATTAGATTTGAAGGTTGGCAGCTTCAGCCTTTGTTTGTCTGTGGTTGTAAGGTGAGAAGTAAACAGTGTCTTTGTTTTATGTTCGTTGAAATTCTGAACAGACTAAGCATGTGGCACTCATTTCTTATTTTTGTGCTGTTAGTGGCAGGAAAGGAAGGATTCTGGGCTGACCTCTAGGTCACGCCTCTCATTAACATGTCACCAAATCATGAGTGACAGAATGCAGTTAGACACACCTCCTTTGACCCCCCAAAACGCATTTGCTTTCTGTCATGGATGGAGGCATTATGTGGCTTTTTGATGAAACATTTTTCAGAACACCAAAGGTGTCACGCTCATTTCTTAAATGATGCAACAATTAGCATTAGCTGTGCTTTTTTTTAATCTTTTTTTTAATGCAGTCGATTTACTGAATCAGTAACAAACATACCTGGCTTCACAATGGTAAAAACCATCCAACTGTCTTCTTTGTGTGTTTAGTACACCAAAGATGCCACCAAGACACTAGTTGGCTCACGCATCCTGTCCAGATTAGACTATTGCAGTTCCCGACTGACAGTCAGTCATCAACCACTCCAACATGCACAGAACTCCACAACTACACTTATCCTTAAATCTCATAGAGCAAAACATGCCAAACCTCTTTTCAAGATTTTGTTCACTCAGGGGGCTATTTGCACTGAATATTACTTTTGACATTCTGATTGGCTGAAGCTGCTCAGGTGATTGGCTGCCCGGAACCCTCTGTTGGGAGGGATGAAAAACTTGAAAATCAGATCATGATGTAGGCCATATGACACAATGATGTACTGGATCACACAAAAAGGAAGTACTGCTATTTAAGTTTTGAAGGATCGCCTAGTCTCCTTCAACAGCAAACTCGAGACATTTCTCTTCACCAAATATTTTAGTGAAGCAAGTATGTCCTTCATCCCTATCAGTGTGAACAATGTATGCATGTTCATGTGCATGCATATGTATATATGTGTGTACATCTTGCACATAGATATGGTTAAACCCTTGTTGATGCCTAAAACATGTGTTATAGTTGAGCCTTTGTTGATGTCTACAATATGTGTTAGCTGTTTGTTAAATTGTGGAGCTCAATGTATATCATGGTTGTTCAGAATTTTCATTATTCTTATCATTATCATCATCGTTGTCGTCATCATCATGTGTAACGCTTTCATCCTGCGGCACACAGGCAAGGTTCGACTGGCTGATGGCCTGAGTCCAAACGAGGGACGGCTGGAGATGTACAGACATGGTACCTGGTACACTGTGTCCTCCTACTATTACTTCACCCAGAATGACGCTACTGTGGTGTGTAGACAGCTCGGCTATCTCACGTAAGTGCTGTTGGTTTGATGTGTTGATGTTGTTTCAAGCAAACAAGTTTAGTTTTTTTATCAGCACTATCTAATGGAACTGAAAACATTTAGTGCTGTTCCCGTCAGAATCTGGAAAGCAGTGATGATGGGAGCGTGGGCATGCTAGCTGTGCTAGATGCAGACTGGTCAGTCATTACCAAATATAGAGGGATCTTTGACTTTATGAATATTAGTGAGTTAAGTTCATCAGTTCCAGCTACTATTGGCCGCCCGCTCAGCTGCCACACGGGCGCTGACCAACTTCTCACTTCTGACATAAATCCCTCTGTTGTCACAAGGACTTTTGCATCTGTGTTGTCGACATTACAATCATTGTCAGAACAAATAGTGTAGTTTCTTTCTTTGTGTGTGGGTGTGTGTATGGGGGGGGGGGGGGGGTGTGCGTGTGTGTGTGTCCGTGTTTGTATGTCCATGTGTGTGTGTCCCTATGTGCGTGTGTGTGTGTGCGTGTAAACATATAATTTTATAGTGTGAATGAGTGAGTGAATATGTGTCTGTGTGCTCAGGTAACCAGACTTGTCATTTTTTTCTTCAGTGTTCACAATCTGGGATTTATGATGTTAATGAACCAGTAAATATGTTTAGGTTTAACTAGATTCTTAAATTATCCAAAAGTGAAAATAGATTGTTTGATTTAGGTTTAACTAGATTCTTAAATTATCCAAAAGTGAAAATAGATTGTTTGATTATGCAAATTAATCATGCCGATAGATTGTTTGATTATGCAAATTAATAATGCCATAATTGGTCCTATTTGTGAATGTGTTTTGCATTTCCAGAACCGGTGCCCACTACTTCCTTTCTCGTTATACTCACGGTTATGGCAGCGCCAACATGTTCAACTATTACCGCATCCGCTGTGGGGGAAATGAGACATCATTATCACAATGCCCCCTACAGTCTGTCACATACGGGTTTTATCGCTACGAAAGTATTGGCATCAGCTGTAATACAGGTCAGTTCTTGAAAAGACAGGGTCATGGAAACAAATTAGACTGCATGTACATTAATACGGAAAACAAACATTGTTAACAGTTTTTCGCAATACTTCAGTTGTCGAATATGTGTTACAGACAGAGAGTGATGGAGTCCAGTAACTTGTAGTCTTTCCTGGGAGGCTTAACCTCAAATAAATGTGAACTGCTGAGTTCATTTGAATTAAAAGATGTTGTTTACAACAGTATTGTGACTACAATGTATTCCAAAATGCACATCAGTTGGGGGGGGGGGGGGGGGGGGACTTAAAACTCAGTACCACTACAGTACATCAGTATCAGTAAGAAAGGAAACAGCTATCAGTGCATGTACCAAATGAAAAGTAGGAAAACAAAAGTAAGAAATGCTGCAAAATATGCTTGTGTTTGTGTGTCTGCATGTGTGCATGTATGTTGAGGGTGGGGTGGGGTGGGCAGATGTTTAATGAGAAATTTGTGTATGCTGATTTTGTGTGTTTTGATGTGGGTTGTTTTAGCTTGATTATGAAATGTGCTGTTACGGCTCACCCAAGGAAGAGTGCTCTAAGACCCCACTGTCATCATTATTATGAGACAACCATGCCAAAAGTAACTGTGCTGAATTGAGGAAAATTACAGACACTGGATTCCATTTGTAAAAGCCTTATTGTTTGTTTTTTGACTCACCTGAAGAAAATGTGGCTGTATGTATTGATCAGTGTTGGGTTGGCCATTTGATTGTCCTGCGTGTCAAGAATTTTAAGGTTGTGGTTCTCTCGGACACCATAAAACTGTGATGAATGTTCAACTTTATGTCAATTGAAAACATATTCTTGTCCGATTATGTTCAAGCTTTGTGTGATTGATGATTATGTCTTGTACATGATCAAAATACCTTTCACTTTCATGTGTATGCAGTGGGGTATGATTGGAAAGTTTTAAGATTTGACTCAACTGTAACCATTGCTTTTTCTCGAACACTATTTAAAGTTTAGTTTTTTTCTTCAAATTTGCATGATTATAACAGGGCTTGGGGTCCACAGGTATACCAGGTTTGATGACTTCGGGGTCATCACAGGTGTCAGAAAAAAAGAAGCATTTCTACGTTCTTGTCATATGTCGTTTAGACGTTGTATAGTTAAAAAATATTCAAACAAATTAAAATCCATTGTGTGACTCTGGCATGTATTCAAGGGAGATAATTAACAACTTATTTTCTGTTTCTATATTTGATTGTTTGTCATTTAAATATTATTGCTCTTCTTGCTTTCATGTAAGAGAGGTTTTCAAAACTGCACAGTTGTCATTTTTCTTGAGTTTTATTTATGCTACAATACTGGTTCCTGTGACCATGGCCAGTTTCAGTTTTTAAGGTCAGCTGTCAGTCAAGTTCTTTTTTGTTCTTTTCTAGTTCATTTCACACATTTTTTGGTTTACAGTTAGGTTGACACAACTGCAACGCTTAAAAAACTAGTAAACTAGAAGTTGAGTTTCTTCACAAGTTCTTTTGCACTTAGACTTTGCATTGCTGTTGCTTAATATTGATGTGACCCTGATCATAGCGTGAGAGAGAGAATCAGGGTTGTTCTTCTTGACTACCTGTGTGCCTGTGAGTGGGTGTGTTGTTGCCAGTCACAATGTCAGTCATTAATTATATGTTATAGGACCCTGTCCACAAGTGTGTGTGAGTGTGTGCTGGTTGTAAAGGTTACTGAATATTTGGGAGGCTGTATTGTAGGGCACGCTGCACCTGTGTTATTTAGGGAACTGCGCCATACATTTTTTTAAATATTATTGAGTAGCTTTTGATGTTATCTTGGATGCTGTTTAAGTGTATGTTTGAAACTCTGCATGACAAAAACGTTTACGCATTCAAACCAGTTTCAGTGACATAGTTCCATTTTCAAGGTGGCAGGAGAGTCAGAATATCATGAGAACTAGCTGGCTGCACATTTTTTCCTCTGTCATGTCTATGTAGGCATCACAGCCACACCCTCTGTGCGACTGGTTGGTGGCAGCAGTGGGTATGAAGGCCGACTGCAGGTGTTCTATGATGGTGTGTGGTCCACGGTGTGTGACAGGTACTGGTCACAGCTCAACACCGACGTCACCTGTCGATCCGCCTTTGGTGACGGGTAGGGCATTGATGGTCATCACACGTGTGTGTGTGTGTGTGTGTGTGAGAGAGAGAGAGAGAGAGAGACTGAGAGTGTGTATGTGTCTATCATGTATGTGTGTGTGGGTGTCTGTGTGAATCAGTGTCTGTATGTGTGTATGCGTGTGTGTGTGTGTGTGTGTGTGTGTGTGAATTGATCACCCAACAAGAATGACTGCTTATCATAACTTCTACAATTGCACGACCATGTGTGTGTGTGTGTGTGTTTTAGTGTCACTGGTTCATTTGTATCCCGCAATCAGCGTGCCTCTCTGTATGGGACACAAGCAACAGGGGTCATACTGCTGGACTACATTCAGTGTAACGGACAAGAGAACAGCATCCTCAACTGTAGCCGTTCTTCCTCTGCCAGCTCCAGCTGTTCACATAGCCGTGATGTTGCTGTTCAGTGTAGAAACGGTTAGTGTGCACATTGTGTGTCTGTAATTATGTATATGCTGTATGATTGTAAAAATGAGTGTGTATTCATTGTGTGTAAAAATGAGTGTGTATTCATTGCGTGTATGTATGTGTAAGCATTGTGTGTCTATGCACTTATCCCCCCCCCCCCACCTCCCCCCATCCCTATTCACACCACAAACTCATTCTGACTCAGCACAATACTTTTGGTAGTAGTTTCTGTTTGCAGTTTCCATGATTTCAGTGAATGTGTAGCATTTGGTAAAGTACGCAGTAAGTTATGTGGTTTAAAAATAATAAAATATTATGATGTTTTTGGTTGGTTAAACTGGCTTGATGCTGAGCTGTCTCCAAAGGGGTACTGGTGGGGACTGAGATCCCAGGAGGTGGGGGAAGGGAGGGGGAGGAGACTATACCTAATGCTACTCTGTCACAACCAGAATGACTCCTGCATTAAAATGGGCAGTGATGAGAGCCATTTTAATGTTTCATCAATTGTGAAGGACAAAGTCACAAGACAGTGTACACCAACTGTCACATATTGTGAAGATGATGATGATGAGTTGATGCTTAATGTCCTCAGATGTCATGAGACATATTAGGGACAAGTTGTGACCAATGCCGAAGCACGGTTCAATATTGAACATATTGTGAAGCAACACAGGTATGTTATAGAGAGGATGCAAGGGAAGTAACCCATGTAATACTAATGTTACTGGTGGAACAAGGGTGATCATTGCTGAATAAAACGTCTCCCCATATGGCTGTTTCGGTTTGATATGTTCACCCACATAAAGATACAGCATGGTGTCAGAAGTGGGATATGTTTCAATCCAGAAGCATGCTGATGAACAGAACCCATATGAAGCCAGATAAGTACACAGATGAACAGTAAAATGGATACTGCGTCAAGTAATCCTAAATTTAATTGGGATAGTGCTGATCTGGTGGGAGAATGGAAAGCCTTTAGACAGCATGTAGCGTTCATGTTCAAAGGTCCATTGAGGGCAAAGAACGAAGAAGAGCGATGCTGTTATTTGATGCTGTGGGTAGTCGAGAAAGGAAGAAGAATATTCTCCACATGGGAAATGACTGATGCACAACAGAAAGTTCTGCAAAAATTCTATGATAGGTTCCAGGCCTATGTACAACCCAAGTCAAACCCAATTTTTGCAAGATACAAACTGCACAGCAAGATTCAAGAACCAGGTGAGACTGTCCAACAGTTCGTAACCGCATTAAAACTGCTGGTGAAAAACTGTGAGTATGGACAAGCAGAAGATGACATTGTGCGAGACAGAATCGTGTTTGGCACAAAATCCGCCAGATTGCATGAGAAGCTCATTGACATTGGTTCAGATTTAACTCTAGAAAGAGCCATAGAGGTAGCTAGAATGGATGAAGTTTCAGTTCAGCCACTCAAAGAAATGACAGATGAAACTGAACAAGGTGTACATGCAGTGAAGAAGAAGAACTGGAGACACAAAGACTCAAAGTCCAATGCAGCTACACATACATGTGGTAGATGTGGTAGGCAACATGGTGATGCTCCCTGTCCAGCAATGGGTAAAGTCTGCCGGAAGTGTAACGCAAAGAATCACTTCGAGAAGATCTGTAGGACAAAGAAGAAAGTGTCCAATCACTCACACAAACAAAGAGTGAACACAGTTGATGACTGTGATAGCTCAGACACAGAATACTTTGTTGGGACAATAAATCAGAAAGACATCAGTGCTGTGAACACAGGCTGGTACAAAACCATAGAGGTTGAAGGGGTCAAAGTGAACTTTCAGCTAGACACAGGTGCTAAGTGCAATATCATTTCGCACAGAGTATTCAAAACACTGAGTCGAGTCAGTGACAAGAAGATGACAAAGTCAAGAGCAAGACTAACATCATATTCTGGACATCACATCAAGACACTAGGGACAACAAACCTCACATGTGTTTGCAAGAATGTAGAACACAATGTCCAATTTTTTGTGACAGAAATGGACAACACAGCAATCCTATTCCTAGGTGTTGAGGTGTGCCAGAGACTAGGACTCATTGAGAGACTTTGTTCAGCTTGTGTAGATATCACAGAAGAGTATGCTGACTCATTCAAGAGATTAGGTTGTCTTCCTGGAGAATGCAAAATCAAGCTCGACCCAAGTGTTCCACCTGTGGTACATGCTCCAACCCAAGAAAGGTACCAGTAGCACTCCATGATTGTGTCAAGGAAGAACTCCAGAGGATGGAGAAAGATGGCGTGATGAAGAAGCAAGAAGAGCCAACAGACTGGGTAAACAGCATGGTCATTGTAGAAACACCCAAGAAACTGAGAATCTGCTTAGACCCAAGAGACTTGAACAAAGCGATCAAGCAAGAACATTTCCCCATGAAGACGATTGAAGGAGTCGTACAGAACATGCCGGGAGCAAAGGTGTTTTCAAAACTTGATGCAACTCAGGTTACTGGCAGTTGAAACTTGACGAAGAAAGCTCCAATCTGTGCACGTTCAACACTCCATTCGGACGTTATCGCTTCCTTCGTGTTCCATTTGGCATTGTCTTGGCAAGCGAAATATTTCAGTGAGTGATGTCTCAGATGGTTGAAGACATTGCTGGAAGTGAAGCCATCATGGATGACATAGTGATGTGGGGAAAAGACCAAGCAGAACACGACATGCGCCTGAAGCAGGTCATGGACAAGGCAAAGGCATGTGGTCTGAAGTTCAACAAAGGCAAGTGCAAGTGTAACGTCTCTAGTGCGTAAAGGGATCGAATGTCGTCGAGCAATTCTGTGGCCATGCAACTGAGAATGCTAGCAGGTTAGGTTATAAACATGTCTGCGTTAATTACTTGCACGTGGCATCTCCTATCAGAAAGTGATCCAGCACACACACACACACACACACACACACACACACACACACACACACACACACACACACACACACACACACATCCACACACTCACTCGTTCACTGAGTCATTCTACTTTCTCTCACTCTACTTCCATCTCTCTTTCAACACAAATTCAAGTGGAGAATAAAAGTTCCAAATATTATTCAATCAAAAAGACCTAAATTGCAAGCATGTCATAAACAGACAAAAGAAGGGGTTAAAAGACACAAAGGTTCGAAAAGCCAATCTAGCTAGGTAAACTTGATCCGGTTGTCTCATTCCATGAAAATTTAACGTAAACGACAATTAAGTCGACACAAAAAAATCATCTGTGTAGGTTACGAAAGTCTGAGCTACACTCCTATGAAAAGACAGTTCACGAACAGTGTATCGTCAAAACAACATCGCCTCACTTTTTAATTTCTCAGTAGGGTCTTACAATGATTTATGAGAAATTAACTTTAAGGTATCTTCCAAGTCTGTGGATAGTGGAAGATGGAATACACAATATAATTATTTATGGAAAAGTCAAACCAAAGCTAATCACGGACTATCGCGGAGCTGGCCTTTTCACATAATGTTAAATAGAAAAGTCAAACCTGTTAATCGCGGATACGCGGAACAGGCCTTTTCTAATCAGTAAAATAAAGGAACTCCTTTAGGAGGTTTAGATTAGAATGAAAAAAATGGAGCCGGGCTCGGATAACGAACCTGACCTCTCCGTCAGAACATCTGTTACAAAACACAGTTTAAGATTCAACACATCAATCATGAAATGAGAATATTTTTATAACCCATATATCAGAAACAACTCGTGACTACCACGAAGCTGGCCCCTGTACCTAATCGTTTAAGCGAACGTGAAGAATAATCAGTCAAACATCAGCGACGCCAGATCTTACGGCAAGATCAAACCATAAAAACTACAACAATCAAACAACAATAAAACATCAGTCAGGAACTAGAAAGATAAAAAATAGTCAAACCAACCTGTTGAATGATGATTAAATTAAACACTAGTTGCACTGACGAATAAAAATAACTTTGACTTGGTGACTTAGATACTGACTTGGAGACTTACTTGGAGAATTACTTGGAGACTTACTTACTCGGAGACTTCGCACAGTCAACTGCAAAGAGGGCACACGGTCTTTATGATTTTGGTGAGGGCGAGTGGTACGGGGATTAAAAGGGAGGGTCTTTTATACTTTGAAAAATACGGCACCGGCGGCCCAGAATTTGGAATAAAAGAAGAATTTGTAACAGAAAGGGGAAGGCAGCTCTTCCATGCCCGTGCATGAACAGGGAGGCTTGTTGTCTACAGCTCGGCCAACTGACCGATGCTAATTGAAACCATCCTTTAGCCAGTGGCTTCACACGGGAAAGGAGACTACTGCACCCCGCGACCGCACTAAGACACAGTACCAATGAACTACTGACTGAACTAAAGTTAAACTTAGATTTGGAAAAAAAAGGGGGATCGGCAACCTGATGTACTTTAATAGAAGGGTTTTTCTCCACACAAGTTTCGACAGAAACAGATTTCCTATGTCGGACATGTATGGTCTGGGGAAGGTCTGAAAGCAGATCCAGAGAAGTTCGGAGCAGTTCAAGACATGAAGCGACCACAGAGCCAGAGAGAACTGATGACATTTCTCAGATTCATCCAATATCTGAAGAAATTCATGCCCAACATGGCAGACATCAGTGCCCCTCTCAGAAAACTGACAGAGAAGGATGTTGAGTGGAAGTGGACTGAGACCGAAGAGAACAGTTTCAACAAGCTGAAGAAACTGGCAACAGCCAGTACTCAGGTTCTACGACCCTACATTGCCTCTCACACTCTCAGTCGACTCGTCATCTACAGGTCTTGGTTGTGTCATCATGCAGGAAGGCCAACCAATAGCATACGCCTCACATGCACTGACCAAAACGCAACAGAACTATGCACAAATTGAAAAAGAGACACTGGCAGTCATGTTTGGGTGCGAAAAGTTCCATCAGTTTGTGTATGGTCGAACTGTAGAGGTAGAAACGGACCACAGACCCCTGCAGTCAATCTTCAACAAACCACTACATCAAGCGCCAGCGAGACTCCAACGCTTTCTGCTGCAACTACAGAAGTATGACCTGCAAGTGACCTACAAGCCAGGAAAGTACTTGTACGTCGCTGACACTCTGAGTCGATCGTACCTCCAAGAGACAAAAGAGCAACTGGTAGAGATAAATGCGATCAACCCCAAGTCGTATTTACCCATCTCACCAGAAAAGTATGCACAGTTCCAATGAGAAACGGCAAAAGACTTGGAACTGAAAGCCCTGAGCAGTGTGATTCTCAAAGGATGGCCTGACAACAGAGAAGATGTATCTCCAGCTGTCAGACAGTACTGGTCTTACAGATGTAGGGGAGTGGGGTGGGGAGTTGAGGGAAGCAGGTTGGAAGCATGGATGAAGAGCCACAAGTCAGAGGTTGCTATAACATAACTTTAATTTGTACACCAACCAACCAGGAAACAGTGTCTGTATCGGAAAAGACAGAAGCAAACAAAACATTTAGAACATGAAAGCAAATGTAAAGTCTAAACAACAGCAATTACTAATCTAATAAATACAGGAACCATGTAGTTTACCTGTGGGTTACTATAATACATGACAAAATGATTAATAATCAAGCACAGAAATCGTGTGCTTGACTTACACTTAAAACCTGTATCTCACAGTCACTGTGAGTATACAAGAGATGGCCAGTCAATTAACTGATGAACTCCCAGCATAATAGTATACAATAACGTAACAGTGAAAAATACGGATTACCAAGCTCATTCTTAACTAAACAGGAAGAGTGAGATAATCGTTACAGCAGATCCACTTAAGCACACAACGAGATGGATAGTGACACGGGTGGCACCTGGGACCATGCCGTGAGCGGGAGGAAGTCAGTCATAAACTGACCGGCTCCAGCCTCGTCAAGTTACTCAAAGCATTACAGCATGTTACAGTTACTGACTAGCAGAGCATATCCAGCTGTGAACAACGTCAAGCGTCTTACTGACGTGGGAATCTAAACTGCTGATCTGGCTGCGCCTGTCTGCTCGGTTAGTGAACAGAGACAAAGACCTAATTGCCACCACTGACGCACATCACCGGCCAGTTCAGGTGCACGCACCAAGACCCGGAAAGGGTTTACAAGCTAAGCAGAGTGAAAGTCGGCCATACAAAAGCCGGATCGAAACAGAAATAACACATCTCACAGTTTATACAATCATCCCTATGTACTAAACTATATTCAACTAGTAAACTGAACATTTGACGACTATGAAGTCAACATCTTCAAAGTGTTAGCCATAATATACCACCGATTTCATGCAGAAACAGAACGGTAGGAAACTAAACAAATAAGTTATGCCGCACAGAGATATGCACAGCCACGCTGACAAAGTATTCATACTTTTGAGGGATAACTTTGCATCGGCAAAGCATCACTCAGACTGAACATCCAACAATGGCAGCATAACATACTAGTTACATATCATTTTTGGAAACACCGGTCATCCTGTGGCATAAAGGCTTAACGCAAGCAGGTGGCAAAATACCCACGTATTCAAGAACCAAAATCAAGGCACGTTGTGAACATGATAACATTATAAACATACATTATTTACATCAATAAGAAACAACAGAACAACAAGCCGTAGAAAAATAACTACTTACAGGCTTTTCCCTGAGATGAACACATGAACACCAGCCGCAACAGTAAACAAACAACCTGCCTCTGCAGGGACACTGGGGGAAAAGGGACGCTGCCGGCCCAGCACACAACTTTTAACACCTTAGATAATTGGGCCATAAATCCCCCACCCAATCAAAAAGGAAAAGGACCAGAAAGAAAAGGTTATAGGGTCATGGCCCGGAACAGGTATACAATACACTTGGTTACACAGAGGTGAACTCACCTGTCTGGACGGTTTGCTGCTCAAGGGAGATAAGATCATAGTACCCAAAACACTTCAGTCAGAGATGTTGGAGAAGATCCACGAGACACACCTGGGCATCGTCAAGTGCAAGAATAGAGCAAGGCACGTCTTGTTCTGGCCAGGAATGTCTGCACGCATAGAAGAGATTGTTGCAGCCTGTGCATTGTGTACAGAACACTCGAGAGGAAACGCAAAGGAGCCATTGATTCTGATGGAGATTCCAGAACGACCTTGGGCGAAGGTCGGAGCAGATCTTTTTGAGTTCAGCAACCAACACTATCTGCTCATAGTGGACTACTTCTCAAAGTGGCCAGAAATCTCCAAACTGGACAATCTGTCAGCCAAGAACGTTATTTCATACATGAAGAGTCAGATCTCCAGGTATGGAATTCCCGATGAGCTGATATCCGACAACGGACCTCAGTTCGCTTGTGAGTAATTTGCTCAGTTCATGAAGGACTACGACATCAAACACACAGCATCCAGTCCTTACCACCTGCAAGCAAACGGTCAAGCAGAAAGAACTGTACAAACTGTCAAACGCTTACTGGTGAAGGCAAAAGATCCTTGCAAAGCACTACTTGACTACAGAAACAGTCCTCTAGACACTGGATTCTCTCCTGCTCAACTGTTCCTGGGCAGACGGCTGAAGACAACGTTACCAACATCCATACTCCTACAACCAGGACATGGCAATTCCAAGGAGCGTCATGCTGAAATGGTCTCTCGTCAGCAGAAGCAGAAATTCTACTTTGACAAGAAGGCAAGCAGAAACCTGTCGACATTTTGAGCCAGTGATCCAGTCATGATGAAGTTTGGGGACACCTAGAAGAGAGCTGAAGTAGTGACTCCTCACTCGATTCCCAGATCCTATGTAGTCAGAGATGAGCGTAAACAGTACAGAAGAAACAGGAAGATGCTGAGGCCCACAGTGGTTGCTTCTCAAGAGACAGTGATTTGCCAGTGACTGTTCCATCACAGAGTGAAACAGAATGTGTGGCTAATCGAATAAGTGGTCAGACTCCATCACAATCAGATGACAACAGCCAAATGGTCAGAAAAGAAAATGTGGTGAAAACCAGATCAGACAGAGTTGTCAAAATTCCAGCTAGGTTTCGTGATGATGACGCATAAGGTCTACCATAAGTATGCGCATGGCCTGTGGCCAGTTGTCTAGTGATTGTGATGAAGAACTGAATTAGGACAGTGAAGTGCTGTTTGATCAGTATTATTTTCCTGTAAATTAATAATTGAATATTTGATCAAAGTGATTGTGTTTTACACTACAGAGACAGATAAGTTTGAAAGAACTGAATTTTCATACATTTGCGAAACATTACATGATAGAATGTTTATGAATAGTAATGTGTGTCACTAAAGGAAAGTGAACACTGAAAACTGTTTATGGTGCAAAGACATTGCAGATACATAAGAAGTGTAGTTCTGATTTAAATTAGTTGTGTTTGAAAGTGGTATGATTTTTTTTTTTTTTTTTTTTTACAAACACTGAAACAAGAACTCAAGGATAGTTATGTGATTTTATATTTTAATTGTTTAGAAGTGTTTTTCACATAGTATATGAACATTTAAAGTTATGAATATTGAAATCAACAAGTTTCAAATTATTCAGTTGATCAAAATGTTCAGCAATAATTTTAAGCCCACAGAATTTTAATAGATGTAAGAAACAAAATATTTTTGTGTGAAAGAGCAAAGAATAATTATTGTTATGTGAATGGATCATAGTGAACGCCTTAATGTTTTTCATGGTAAAAGAAACCGTTGCAAGTTTATTGTTTTGATAAGTGTATGGTTTATTTGGTAAATTTGGATCAAAGGAATTTGCTCAAAAGAAAGGGGATGTCATATATTGTGAAGCAACACAGGTATGTCATAGAGAGGATGCAAGGGAAGTAACCCATGTAATACTAATGTTACTGGTGGAACAAGGGTGATTGTTGCTGAATAAAACGTGTCTCCACACATGGCAGTTTCGGTTTGATATGTTCACCCACATAAAGATACAACACCAACCACAACTTTTTGAAGAGAGAGGAGAGCCAAAATCAAACTGAGGTTCTGCTTACCAGCCGAATGCCTTACTGCTGTGCCATGCCAGCTGACATGTTGAATGTGGAGTGTAGAATTTGTTTTTATTTTAATCTGAAATGAGCTGCAAAGAATAATTTCCACCTGTCTTGGAGAATTGTTTTTACCATTTTAACATGTTCCAAAATTAACCTATATGAAAATACGATAGTTATAAGGTATAATACTTTTTCTATGCAAACCATATGTCTTTCACAAGTAACAAAAATCAATCAAATTGCAGGCTGTTTATAGCATGTGTACTTTTAAGAGTCTCAATTGTTTTATTATTGTTTTAAATGCGAGTCAAAGCATGCCTGTTGATATTCATCCCAGGTCAACCAAACAGGTCAAGCACACTCTTGTTCATACACTTATCCACACGCTGTGGTGGTTGGTAACTTGGATCTTCATGTTTCTGCTAAACTGTACTGTTTAAGTTCTTAACATGGTGCCAGTTGTAGATCAGCACTGATTATTTCCATAATACTGTTGTTTGTACCTTAACGTCCACCTGCTGCCCATCTTGTGACTCCCTGACAAGTAAACTGGTCATCAGACTTTGGAGTACGTGCATTATAGTGCTGACCAGCATGTAATAGACGACAGAAAGTTAAAATAAGTGAGATTGATACAAAATATTACTTGAAAAAACAAACCCTCCTCTTTGTGTTTGGTACTGTATAAATTGACTATAATACATATATATGCAATTTATATTAAAAACCGAATTTAGTAAAAAATAATGCTTCATCACACAAGCAAGAAGTCAAGAATCTATACAGATACAGGAGATCTTAACTCATGTCAAATAGGAGCCATTTCAGTAAACGCTTGTGGTTTGAGGGTTTTGAAAGCTGAGGACATTAAGCATCAACTCATCAACAGTTATTATAGTGTTAATCTGTCTACTAAGGACCTGATACCTGGTCCTGCTCTGCACAACTATTGTATACTAAGGACCACCTATGTGGTCCAGACATTTAAGAAAAAACCTGCACAAGGACGTTTTGGTGTGTGCGAAACTAAAAAGTATGGCTCTGTTTACGATTATTCTAGAGTGCAAATGTACCTTTAGTTCACCAGTAGAGGCCTCTGCTTCAGTGCGCACTGCCTGTCAGCGACCCGACCCAGGTCTGTCTATGTGATGTGACTGCCACAAGTTGGTAAAGTGAGGATATTTTTCTACATGCAGTTATCAGCTAATAATAAGGTCAGAACTCTGAACGATTGGCATGAACTACTTCCACCTAATGAAAACAGAACCTGAAAATTTTGAATAGCTGTGTGGTTTCTTATTTTTTCTTTACTTTTCTTTTTTCTTTTTTACTAACCCATACAAATCAGCTAGTATCCAGGTAAAGTCCAGGGAGAAACCACCCAGTATACAATGTAAATTAAAGTGAGAACTTCTAGTTTGCCCAACCATGACATGCTCAGCAGCTTTTATGACTGTGGCTCATTTGAATTGCAAGGGAGTCAGAAATTACAACAGTAACCTATAATTGTCCATTTTTACCAAGTTGACATAGTGTTCGCTGATTTTGTTGAAAGTATAATCAGAACAAAGCTAGTTAGGCCCAAACTTTTCATGTGTGTGTGTGTGTGTGTGTGTGTGTGTGTGTGTGTGTGTGTGTGTGTGTGTGTGTGTGTGTGTGCGTACACACTCCTCCTAATGCAGCAGTAAGTGATCTTCAAGCTGCCTTTAGCAGTGAGTCACTGAGCATGGGTCTGCACTTGAGTCTGTTTCTGGAGGCATGTCAGATTAAAATACCAAAAGTGGACATGTTGAGACGTGACCAGACAGGATAAAACATCTGTACACTTAACCTTTCTACAGACACAGTACGTCTGGTGAACGGGAGTGTTGATGGGTGGGGACATCTGCAGTACCTGTCAGATGGACAATGGTCAGCTGTCTGCGCTCAGGACTTCAACATTACCGAGGCCACTGTTGTCTGTTCGCAACTTGGTTATCCTCCGTGAGTCATTCCAGCTGATTCTATAAAGCAGAAATTTATCAGGATTCCCTTGATGAGCTAAAAATAAAAAAATGTATACTAAAACATAGTAATCTCTCTCTCGCACATAGACACACAAACTCCTAAACTCAAACAGGAACTGTACTACTAAGACTGTTTGAGGTTGAAGAGGTATGTTTTTCGAAATGATCTGAAAGTACTGGTATTTGTATTTCTGATGTGAAATGGAACGTGAAAGACAGGAAGGACAAAACTGGGAAATGTGCTGCCATCTTTAGGTCTGTCAAGTGAAGTATCATCATTATGTATCCCCATATCAAATAGGTTGAGTCCATGAAACGAATCTGACACTCCAAAACACCAGACCCCTTTCTGTGGACTTCTCCAGTGCTTTCAATACATAAAGCTGTGCCTGTTGGTCAACAACCAGACCATCATTGCATGGATTTTCAGTTTCCTGATAAACAGGCTGCAGCCATTAATATATTTTGTTTATTTGTGTGTATGTGCATCTGTGTCTGTGTGTGTGTGTGTCTGAGAGAGAGAGAGTTTAACAGTCAGTGCACAGTTTCAGTTCATCTGTCATTCACATTTCCTGTGTTTACAGTGGACAAATAATCTTTTTAATTCTTGATGTCCCTTATGGACACATTTTAATATTCGGGAACCTTTTAGGTTGTCATGGTCTACATGTTGTATGAATACTTCAATCAAATTCTGGTTTTGGGCAGGAGCGGATCAGAGCTCACAAACGTGTCCAGTACCTACAGTGTATACAACCAGTCCTTCAATTGTCAGGGTGACGAGAAATCCCTGTCTGACTGTCCTACCTCAACCCTGGATGTATGCCCGAACAACTCATCCATCTTCATCAAATGTCAAGGTAATGTAATCTTTAACCACATAATCTATGGTGTATAGAGCCGCTAAAGTGTGTCATGCTAGAGTATTCTCCCAAGCTGACAGAAGTTGCCACCTACCCATTGATTTTTACTTAGTTGGCACCAAGGGGCTGTCTTTTCACTGTTTTGTGCCTGTGGTCACTGGTGAGTTCTGTTTCAATTCCATGAACTCATCTGCTGCTTATCTCTCCATCATCCCACATCTGTACTCTCCACCTAAATCTCTTTATTCCAGTGCTGACACCCACCTTGTAATTGATGTGTCACCAGAAGAGAGAAAGCTCCATCCACAGACATAAGGTCTGACAGAGCTAGAAGTTGTGCTCATGGGTTTGGAAGATTTACCGGATGACATTTCAGAGCATATTTATTATTTTAGTCTGTTCAACCCCAGTGTTACCGCAGTAGCACATGAAATATCCTGGTCATTCTGGCAAAAGTGTAGGTGGCAGGTTGCTGCTCAACACACATGCACCCTAGGTATTTGGTTTTGCATGAAGTGATGTGACATGGTGCATGGTTGTATGGTGGACACAGAACAGCATCAGTTTCACAAGGCACCATGCAGCCATGTAACAGCTAAGCAGCGCTGTAAGTACTCCATTTTGGTGGATATTCAAAATGTGCTATAAAACACTACAGTCACTCATTTAGAATCACATACAAAAACAGCGCAGTGAGTCTGCTTGAGAGTGGAGAATAGCACTATATAAAAGCAGTCATCATCAGTATTATTTACAGTAACAACAACATGAAAGGTATAATTTCTTGTTGTGAATGCGATTAAGTGAGCATTTTCTTTTCATGTTATAAATGTTAATGGGACGGTCTTTGGATACCTATCTGCAGGTTTCAAACCCCATGTTGATGAGAAAAATCTGTTGGAAACATGGTTTTGTGATGAGGCTTAATCAGATGGTTCATGTGTCCGTTATTTCTGAAGTGCTAATAAACAGTGGATGGGAAATTACACCAGAGAATTTAGACTTGTTGAAAAAGGTAGCTATATATTGCTGAATTTTTTTCTAAAATAAACAGATTGCATTTTATTCTGAAAATGCAACAGGCGGGATCCGACTATCCGGGGGACCGAGTGAGCACACAGGACGGCTGGAGATGTACAGCGAGGGTACCTGGTACACTGTGTGCTATGACTATGGCTTCTACCAAGTCAGTGCTACTTTTGTGTGTGGGCACCTCGGCTATCATACGTGAGTACATGCCATTGTTCTTTTTGTGTGTGTTGGTTTGCGTTTTATTATCATTTTTTTTATGATTTATGTTTCTCACACCAAAAGCATGGAAACTCTAAAACAGTAGTGACGACCAGGACACCATGTGTGTGAATGAATGTGTGCATGCATGCGTGTGTGTGCATGTGTGTCTTGGTTTAGTGTATTTGTGTGTGATACAATGATTTGTGTTTCTGACACTAAAAGCAAGGAAACTTTAAAACAGTGGTGACTACCATTACACCATGTGTGTGAGTGCACATGTGTATTTGTGTGTGCTAGTGTATGTGTATGCATACCTGTGTGTGTGTGTGTGTGTGTGTGTGTACGTTGGTGTGAATTAGAATCAACTTTGATGTCACAAAAAGCAAATAATTCCTAAGACATAAAAGATGCATAGTAACCCTTTCAGCCCACTAGGCTAAAGCCCAGGCATTTTTAGTCTTGCTGCTAAAACAAAACAAAACACAGCTGCTGTGTTTATAGCTCCTCTCCACTTTTATATAAGGTAGAGCTACCAAAAGTTGCACACATCATTAAAAATGAACAGGCAACACTGTGCTTGATGTACAATAACTATCATTCATTCACAGTCTATCAACATTCAGTGAAAGACGAAGAAAGGATATTTATGGTATTACTACTGAATTTTCAGCACTGAAGGGTGTCTGAAAAAACGTTATTTCCAAACTATCTTGAGTCTGAAAACTGTTATTTCCAAACTATTTTGCCCAATGGTTTCGCACACTTGCTTGGATATGATAAGGAAACAGCAACATCCAGATCAAAATCGCTGCTTGTCACCTAACACCCTGGCTAAAACTTCCCTATGTGTGTATTGTCAGTGCTTGCGCATGATGTTGCTGAAGTTGTACTATACAAACAAATTCAACAAAATGTGCTCTGATTGTGGCACATGGGAATAGCTCAAGTAAGTGGGTTGTAGATTAGTATGCATAGTTTTACAACTTCTAAAACCAGTTTGATGAAATATCTTTCTGTGGACAAGACTGTTCACTGGTGCGGGGCAAAATGGGTTAAGACAAACGGCATTAATCAT
Source organism: Alviniconcha strummeri (assembly GCA_963584105.1). Taxonomy (NCBI): domain Eukaryota; kingdom Metazoa; phylum Mollusca; class Gastropoda; family Provannidae; genus Alviniconcha; species Alviniconcha strummeri. Next base: position 15,238,673 of record OY757553.1, on the reverse strand, counting down.
TTTTCTCACTGTTCCAGATTCGTTAATGTACTGATTTAAGCAATTTAGTTGTGAAGACATGTACAGTCGCATACATATTTTGCAAAAAGCATTTGTCTGTCATCAGATGGGAAAAGGTTGCTAGGTGAGGCATTTGGAGACATGGGGGATTTGTTTAGAATTAGTCTTTCTCTCTCTCTCTCTATATATATATACATCTTCCATGAGCAGTGACTGTAAATGAATAATTTTAGCACAGTTGTTTGGAAAATTGAGTTTGTCCTCTTTGACAGCACATTCTGAACATTTTCTATATTTTGAGTATCTGTCTTGTTTGGTTTGTAATTCATCTGCACTGTGTGTGTGGGCATGTGCGTGTGTGTGTGTGTGTGTGTGTGTGCGTGTGTTTGTGTGTGTAATTATATCTATGTATAATGGAAGCACACCTACAAAGGAAAACAACTAGATCTAGATGCACCAGAAATTAGCACACTCTTTTTGTTGAACTAGATCTCATAGATTGTGTGTTTTTACAGCTAATGGGTAAATGATACCCTTTAAAAGCTGTCTGTACACTGAAACAAAAAGAGGGTAGAAGAAAACTATCCCATTCATAGATAACCTACTTGGGAGCATAAGGCCCTTTTTGGGTTTGGTTCAGTTCTTTGTCCTAGGTGCAATGAATCCAATGAGAAGCCTGTGAAAACACCATAGGAGTGACTAGCAAAAGAATTGAACCTGGAAAGGTCTGAATTTGCTTTTGATCGCCAGCCAGACCAGTTTTGCTAAAAGAGAGCTCATCAGTGATCATAACTGGAGAGAATTGTTTAGTCCGTAACCATCAAAGAAATACCAGTAATATTGTGGCCTTCTCAGGCATAGGATAAAATTATCACCTTATACATGTACCACATAGTGAAGAGAATAAAATGTGTGTAACACCAGAATGGATTGTGTGAACTGCGTAATTGTTTTGTACATGTACACTTCTGTTTGCTCATTGACATTGTGTTTTACTCTTATGACATTCAATCAATGCTTATTATAGGCTCTGAAAATCATGTTGCTGTGTGCATTTCTGCCCGCTCAGTGACCCCCTGTCTTATGTTGACATTTAATGATTGCTTACACTGTAAACATTATGTTGTTGTTGATCACTTTCACAAGCACTGTTCTCTGCTCTTGAGCACTCACTGGGCTTGCCTGTCATTCTACGTGAGTGACTAGCTTTTTACAGCACTTTTATATATATATCCACCGAAGTGGTTTTCTGACAGCATTGACATGGCTGGTGCCACATGAAACTGCTGCCGTCTCAGCACATTCTGTGTTCACCATACAACAGTGCACCATGTCACTTCATGCAAAGCCACATATGTAAGGTGCATGCGTGTTTAGCTGTAACCTGCCACCTGCACTTTTGGCAGAATGACCAGGATCTTTTATGTACTCCTGCAGTAATACGGGGGGGTGGGTGGGGGGGGGGGGGGATACCAAAAAATGTACCCTCGAGAAGAAGATTCTCCTGTTGCTCCAGCAGGGACTCAAACCCACGAACTTTCAATCGCAAGTCTGGCACTCTAACCACTGAGCTATCTCCGCTCCCTAATCAGGCTAATGCTGCCATGTGCATTTCTCTTTGCTCAGTAACCCTCAGTCTTATGATGACATTCAGTGGCTGCATAGGCTGTAAACATTATTGTTTTTTATGTTGCCAGATCCAGAGCCTACTACTTCATGCCTGCACCTGATACACAGGCCACTGACAGTCTTGCTGTTTTCCAGCATTACAAGATTCTTTGCAGCGGAGATGAATCAACAGTCTCTCAGTGCCCCCTTCAGTATACCCCCTCTGGGTGTTCACATGACCGTGACGTTGGTGTAAGCTGTAACACAGGTTGGTTCAGCAAAAGTAAAGTCATCTAATAAAAGGACTTTTCCTCTTCCTTAAACAAAGATTGAAAGCACAATTTACACAGAATTTAGCAAAATGTACCATGTGCATTATGAAAATATAGAAGTTATTTGTTAAACCTATGCAGCACAGAGCTGCGGTATCAACATGTATCAGAGTTACTGAAAACTAGTGCAGTTTGTTTTACAATTTTCTAGCACCGATTGCTATGCCTTAGAATTGTCAAACTTGGTCAAATGTATGGAACAAAGCAAAACATAATAATAGTGACAAACGTCCAGATGAAATTGTGTTTCATCTGCACATGCTGTCATGCTGCCATCAGTCAGTGAAGTTGTGCCTCATCTGCACATGCCATCAGTCAATGAAGTTGTGTCTCATCTGCATGTGCTGTCAGTCAATGAAGTTGTGTCTCATCTGCATGTGCTGTCAGTCAATGAAGTTGTGTCTCATCTGCATGTGCTGTCAGTCAATGAAGTTGTGTCTCATCTGCATGTGCTGTCGGTCAATGAAGTTGTGTCTCATCTGCATGTGCTGTCAGTCAATGAAGTTGTGTCTCATCTGCATGTTCTGTCAGTCAATGAAGTTGTGTCTCATCTGCATGTTCTGTCAGTCAATGAAGTTGTGCCACACATGCATGTGCTGTCAGTCAACGTGATAAAGACAAAAAGTGAACACAATTTTGGGGTTGTTTATCTTTCCCTGCAGGAGAACGAAAAGGTGACATTGGCTTGTAGAAGTTTGTAGAGCTAGTGACTACAGTAACAGTTCAAAAGGATTCCTGAAGGCTGTGTTCAGGAGGGAGTGTTGATGAAAACAGCACAGCAACTGCAAATTCTCAGCAGAACTGCATGTGCCTATACCATAGTTAGAAAACAGTACCTGGACATAAAAACAAACCAGGCTTTCAGTACCTTTGTGTTTGTATAGTTCTCATTCTGTGCCCTGAAATGTTCTACCTTCTGACTACAAAAGCCAAATGTACCGCTGTTGCCTTAATACAGACACAGTACGTCTGACTGGAGGGATTGCTGACTGGTGGGGAGAGCTGCAATACTGGTCAGGTGGACAGTGGTCAGCAGTCTGCACTCAAGACTGGGACACTGAGGACACCACTGTCGTCTGCACACAACTCGGCTTTTCTTCGTGAGTTAGTTTAGTTAGGATATACTTCATTTAGTTTAGTTAGGATAAACTTCATTTTTCTCCAACACACTCTTGGTTTTCTTTTATCTCTCATCAACATTGCACCTTGATAAATTTTGAACCTAACATCATTCGTTGCGTTCAGGTTGACAAGATGAGCACCAGATTTAGTCAGACATGTTTTCAAGCCCTGTATGCCACTGAGTACAATGCACATGTGTGTGTGTGTGTGTATGTCTGTGTCTGTGGTTGTATGTGTTTATGTGTGTGCACGTATGTGTGCTTTTGTGTGTATGTTCAGTTAAATCACATAAATTTGTTTTCATAGAAGAAAACATTGAATGCAAACATTACTCTGAGTCTGGTTTAACTGCCAATTCACATATTAGATGCCATTATAAATGTCACAAGACTTGGATCTAGTTGTAAAGTGTCAAAATGTTTAAAATCCTGACAATATTTATTATAGTTCCATCATATCCAAAACAGATTCTGCTGAGTGGAAAGAAAAGAGAGTCATTGAAATGTATACTGTCGTAGCCTTTGATTTGTCCACGTAAGCAAATTTAAGCATTTTACACAATTATACATTGATGTTACACGCAGTGGTTTTTCAGGCCTATGTCAGAACTGTAAACCTTGCATTGGATAAGAGACTTGATTATTCATACAGGAACGGCTCAGAAAGCACCAGTCACTACATTGCCAGCAGTTCTGTCAGTGTACACAACCAGTCATTCGCTTGTGAAGGCGATGAGAGATCACTGTCTGACTGCCGTACCTCAACACTGGACAACTGTTCGGACAGCTCTGTGGTCTCCGTCAGATGTCAGGGTGAGTTTTTAGTAATGACTCGTGTAAATCTGCTTTCACCATCACGGTTACATGCCTCTTGTCATCCCTATCATCATAATGACCATAATCATCACCGAGATGGTTCTCCTCCTCCTCCTCCTTTTCTGCCTTCCATCATTCTGATCTCTCCCCTCATTCCCTTCTTTCTTCCAGGGTGTTATTGCAGATGCAGAAATAAAAGTTATCTCCACTGAGAATCCACAGCTGCAGGAGGTCAGAATAAACTGTAGCTTTACTTGCTTAGCCTTCCAGCACTTTTAAAAAGCAGAATCTGCAATTGGACAAGTATACACTGAGATGGATTCCATTTTGACTGTGCAGTCAACTTACGTCTTGCGGATGGGCCACGTCCAAGTGCAGGACGTCTGGAGATCCTCAGAGACGGCTTCTGGTACTTGGTGTGCAGCTATGGTTTTGACCAACAGGACACATCAGTTGTTTGCAGGCAGCTTGGCTACCCATTGTGCGTACTGTTTTTGTCTGACTTTACTAAAGGAATTAGCTTGCTTAAAGCCTTTTGGCCCAGGTGGTTGAAGCAGTTAAAATATAACTTTGTAATCAAAGCTTTCATTTTAAAATGCACCATAAATTGTATCATTTTGAAATTGAAACTGATTTTCATGATTGAGGAGAAGTGGCACGGAGGGTACAAAACACAGCCAAGTGTCACAGCTTGCCTATCACACAGCAGCGCCTCTGGTGCGGACTTGTGTCACCCATAGAAAAACACAGAAAAGGTTGTGGCAGAGCCATATCTCATGACAAAGCTGTGACAAAACATTTCTATGAACTCCATATCTCATGACAAAGCTGTGACAAAACATTTCTATGAACTCCATATCTCATGACAAAGCTGTGACAAAACATTTCTATGAACTCCATATCTCATGACAAAGCTGTGACAAAACATTTCTATGAACTCCATATCTCATGACTGTGTGTTGTACAAGTGATACTGCTTATCATCATTCTTGAGTCATTTTCTAGACATAAAATCAGCTGAGCATTTTAAAGCAAAGTCCATGCTGTTAGTTTCCATTTTGATCTTCCATCTGTTGGACAAGATGTATGTTTAGAAAGGTAGTTCCCTGGCTTGAATAGCTGCAACAGTAGCGCTACTTAAGCAGTGTGCATGCCATGTGGGTGAGATCATGTTCACAAGAGCCAAACATCACTGGATGAAGCTGTTTCTAATTCACATCGCGGGCAAGAAACCAGATGCGGTTAAAATCTGACCCTTGCTTTGTGGCCCACATTGTCAGCCAGTGTGGCCTAGCGGTAAGGCGTTAGGCTGGTAAGTAGAAGGAGCTCGGTTCAATACCGTTTCAGCTCTCCTTTCTCTTCAAAAGTTGTGGTCTGTGGACACTGTCTTGTGACTTTGTCCCTCACAATTATGAAACATTAAAACAGCTCTCATCACTGCCCACCTTAATGCAGAAGTCATTCTGGTGGTGACAGTGTAGCGATAGTATATAATTTCCCTCTGCCCCCTCCTCCATACCTCCTTCACCCCTTCTCCCTGTCCCTAATAAACCTTATGGTTTCTGTGGACATTAAGCACCATGTTTACTGTGGCCCACCACTGGAGGTGGATCAGCACGTTTGAACTGGAGCCAGACGATTGGGGGAGGGGGGTAAGTGACACAACTTTCTTGTGGTCAGCACATTGTCACAAGGAGACAGGGAAAAAGTGGCGGCTATGGCAGCACGTGCAAACTGCATGGTGAAATTGATAAGCAGCTCTGTGGGCAGAAACTGACAGTTTAGTGTTGGAAATTTCTAAATCTGTATTTGGTGTTAGGGTTAGTGTGTGGACTAGGGTTCCAGGTTAGGATTATGATGAGGTCAGTCCTAGGTCTAACCCTAACATGAACCCTAGTATTAGAGGTGAATTAAATATGTGCAAGTTTGGCACTAAACAGACCTTGGAAAATTGGTGTTGTGTCAATTTTGCCAGCATGGCCATTTGTATTAGGCGATTCAGGCGGGGTTGTTAACTCCCTTGACTTTTGCCCGACATCGCTTAAGTCCCTTGGCTGCTTTTACTTCCGGTGCATACTTTCTTCACAATGGAAGGCGGTGACAGTGAATTTGTGAATTTTACACTGCCAACTTTAAAGGCATTTTTTGAGGCCCGTAGTCATAATGTCTTGAAATAAGCAATAACTTGTTGCTCGTGCTATAGGATGCTCCAAACGACGCAAAGTCACTTCAGTATTGGCATTTGTACTGCTTCACAATTCTAGGTTCAACTTCCACTGTTATACGCAGCATGAAGCAGTGCCTACTCAGAAATCAGCCTGGAAGTGCGCTGCAACCTCTCGCGTCTTGCGTGAAAGATTACGAAGCGCATTCACTCTAGCATACCAGCTTTGCTGAACCACCCAGTAGAGTGTAAAAAGAATAGGAGATAGGACAGTGCCTTGTGGAGAGTCAGTGGAAATAGAGCAGGAAGACGAGAGTACAGCATGGTGATGAACTGTCTGAAAACGATTGACAAGAAAGTTGACAATCCAGAGAATCAGTCTTGGGTTAATGTCAAATTTCAAAAGTTTGCTTGCCATGAGTTGTGGTTGTGTGGTATTGAAGGCAGAAGAAAAGTTGATGAAAAGAATTCGGACAAATGAACCTGTTTTTTCAAGATGAGTATATGCATTGTGCAAAGGAGTGAGTTTTGCATCTTCAGTGCTTCTGTTGTGCTTGCACGCAAACTGTATGGGTCTAAATGGGGCTTTGTGTGTTGAGTTGGTGGAGGATGATACTTCAAAACACTTCATTACAGTAGATGTCAGAGCAGTTGGACAAGAATCATTTCACAAGAAGGATTTTGTTTTTTGGAACAGGGCAGATTACAGAGGTTTTCCAAGTAAAGGGTACAGTGTTTTCTTTCAGAGACCACATGAACAACTGACTGAAAACAACGGAAAGCTGGGAAGCTCACAAAGTCTTCCACAGATATTGTCAGGACCAATTGCTTTCCTGGTGTTAAGCTTCAGAAAAATGTTCTCTTGGTGTCAGTCTCAAAATCTTCAACATCATCCACCACCTTTTGCTGTAGTTCTGATCTGATCTGGGCTAGTTCAGTTATGAAGTCTGGAGTGTCAAATCGGCAGTAAAACTCATTCAGTTCATCTGAGCACTCCTTTTGTTTATAACCTAGCTTGTTTGAACTGTTCAGTTTAGAATTGGTTTGACCAGCTAGTGTTTTAAGACCCTTCCTTGCATCACACACATTGCCAGTTGAAAACTGAAATTCGATTTTTTCTTTGTACTGTTTCTTTGCTTCGCTGATTTCCTTTCTGAGTTTACTTTGAACACATTTCCATTCAAGGTGGTCTTTAGCCCGAAAAGCAATCTCCTTTTCGTTGAGAGGTATTTTTTCAAAGGATTTTGACACCCATGGCTTGTTTGGGTAAAATTTGACTGTTTTCTTTGGAATTATTGTATCTTCACAGAATGTTATGTAATCAGATATGACATCAGTGGCATCGTGAATATTATCGCTAGAGTCTAAAAATATGTGACATCCCAATCTGTAGAATCAAAACAACCTTGCAGCTGTTAATATTAGTACTAGCAATAACATTAGTACTAGTAATAGTATATTGGAATGATTGTTGGTGTTGTTATTGTTGTATGTGTGTATGACTGTATGCAGAGGCAAAACAGTCATTTTGCTGCATTGGGCATGCTGTGACACACTTCTGTGTTAGGCCCATTATGACACTACCATGTTACGTCAGCTGTGACACTGCTGTGTTAATACTGCTATGGCACACTGCTGTGTTTGGCCCACTATGACACTGCCTGGTGAGGCCCTCTGTGACACTGACTGGCTAGGCCCACAGTGACAGTGTGCCTGATGAGGCCCTCTATGACAGTGTGCCTGGTGAGGCCCGCTATGACATAGCTAGGCTTGATCTAGCAAAAAAAAATTCTCAGTAACTATTGAACATACACATGAGTTGAGAGGCTAGTTAATTTTAAAGCCAGATGAACAACTTATTTTTAAATTGTTTTTATTATTATTGTTGTTTCTCTCCATTCCTTGTTCTTTTTTTGTTTGCATTTTTTATTAATTTTTTAATTATACTTTTCTTAACATTGTATTGATAAATCAGATGGAATGGTCGATTTATAGATGCTTTTTAAAGGGCCCCTGAACACTGATTTTGACCAATTTTAGTTTCAGATCTTGTCTTTGGTATATTCCACCAACTAAATATTTTCACACAGTAAATACAGGTATATATCCCATGCTTCAGTAATAGTTTCAAATTTTTTAAGTGTCTTAAATGCTAATGAATCACAAAACAAGACCAATATGTCATGGCAGAATGGGCAAGGGAAATAACCGCTGTGGCTGCGTGATCACGTGTTTTGGCCGAGAGTTGACTTGGAGCTGTAAAGTCAAAGGCTAATTGTGATGTCACATCAAGACTCGACTGCCATTGGCATTGTTGCTTCTACAGTTTCAGTGCACAAAACTCTGGATAAATTTGCGAAAAAAAGTTGGAAATGGCACCTGGAATCCAGCTGTACCAGTATGAGCCAGTTGTGGATAACAATTTTGGCATGAACTGGAAGAGTAGTTACGAAGAAGTGTCATGAGAATAGTGGCGGTTATGCTTGTGTTTATTGCATATTGTGGTGTGTGCGATATTACATGTTGTTGCATACTTTTTAAGTGTTAATCTTTTACATGTGTACACTATTTTGTTCTTTATGTGTGGCACCTACATTTTCCTTTGAAGGAATAAAGAATTTCTTGACATAAGAGTACAGAAGCAAAAATAACAGCCAACAACAAACAGATGGAAAGCCAAACTAACCATAACTAACCTTAACTAACCCCTCACTAACCCAGCCTCCATCTAGAAACATAGTGGCTGCAGACTGATAAAGCAAATTGTTAATCAGGACTACCAAGAAAATAGCATCACGATGTAAACAAATGCAGACAAAAAGAGCAATACAAAATGGCTGCCCTAATCAGGCAAGCTAACAGTGGGTATGAATTAGCCAATAAGCCAAAGATGAAAAAAAGAAAAACGTATGGTGGAAGAGAAGAGAGAGAAAACAAAACAACAAACACTTTCTGAAAAGAAAGAGGAGGGAGGAAATGCCAGGAAGCTACATGACAAAGGCTGGATACACGTAATCCAGTACACGATACAACCCACCCAGCAGTGACAACAACACTGTGGGGCAGCAGACACTCACCCCACGCAAAGAAAGACTGAGCAGTTTCGTTAAACATCAAGACTACCCCCCTCACTCGTACATCGTGAATGCACGCTATAACCCAAGAAACAATAGGGCAAGCCAAGAGGAAAAACAGTCAATGGCAAGAACCAGTAACTAGCCCAACCCCAAACCCTAACCCAAGGAGGCCATGAAATCACTATAAGTCTATTGAACTAGAACAAAAAAACGTTTTCATCTTTACGTATGATGAAGCAAACAAGGATAAATTATGAAAATAAAATAAAACAGCCAATGAAAGGCAGGCTACCTGATGAGTTCTAGCCTGTTGTGAAAGCTAGAGTAAACACAACGAATAGACCGGAATGCCATGCACCTAACAAGGCTTGAGAAAGATGGAATGACAAAGGGTAAATAAACAAAGGCCCAACTACTGGCAGTGGCATCAGAGCTTCATCCTTGGAGATTCGAACTTGAAATTTGTCCAAGTCGGTTACCCTGTGGACACCCCTACACACATGTATTTGAGCCCAAACTGAATGTTTAGCAGTGTGCAATCTGTGAAGCATTTTTTTCAAAATGCTTTGAGCAGAGCACATTGTGGTGTTTTGGTTCCCACTTCTTTGTGGCTAGGTCCCATCAATTCATTGCCACTTGCCACTGTTGTTTTCTGGCTTCATTTTTAAAAGGAAAAACATGGAAAAAAACCCTCCTTTGTCAACCTTTCACTAGCACTGCAACCAACTGCAGCACACTCACTTGGCATGCTTTAAAATTTGCCAGACTACTTTCGATTCAATTTTGTTCAAGTCATTACTGAGCCCTGCGATCAGTTGTCTTGTCTTGCCATCACAGAGGTCACATGACCGAAACCCGGGATTTTCAGCTGCAGACGACACAGCTACTCAAAGTATCCTGTTTTCATTCAGATCAGTATTTTTACATACCTCAGGAAAACGAACAGTGTGTATGTTAAAATTTATTTATATAGTACAATGTAAGTGATATTTACGACCTAAAAACTCAGTGTTCAGGGGCCCTTTGACAAGTGCAATGTTGAAGGGACTAACTTCTAAAATTTGTAGTGTGCATGTTTGGGTTTATATTTGTGTTTAGATTAATTTGGTAAATCTGACTTGAGAAAGGGCTTGCATATATATATGAGAAGAGATTTGAAACATGCATTTTGCTTATGGCAGGGCTGTGAAGTTGACAGGATGTTAAGATCAAATTACTAACTACCTTGCATTATCAGCATGTTTATTGATTGTCAGTGTCACTGTGAGATTCTCACAATTGTTACATAATATATTCTGCAGGACTGGAGCACGTTATTGGCGCAGTCATTATGAGTTTGGTCGGGGCAGCGGAGCCATGTATTATTCCTATTTCAATTGTGGTGGTGGAGAGGACACCATTTCACACTGTTCTCAGAGCCCTGTGTCATGTTCAGATAACTATAGAATAACTGTCGTGTGCAACCCAGGTAAGCTTTCCTCTGTGTTGTATATATTACTGGCTTTTTGTTTTGTTTTGTTATATGCTTGACAGGACTTTATTATCTAAGAATTTTGTGCTGATGTAATATTTTATTACATTTTTCAGTGCTTTTTTTTTTTCTTCTCTCTCCAGTTGATGAACATATGGTGGTTAACACTACTGCAAGAAGTGCAAAAGAACGAGTGTTTTATACATGTGGATTTTATGTTTTGGTGTCAAGTGATAGGTTGAACAGCAGTTGTTTACACCTTTGGTGACTGCTAATTGGTTGAAGAATCAATCAGATTGAGTTCACAGCACATATTTCAAATGTTCAGACAAGCACAATAAAAATACAATGATCACTTGTCAGCAAATGATGTCGACAGTTGTTAGAATGTTTGACTTTTATCTGGAATTGGTAGAAGCAGCCAACAGAGACAAGTAGAGCAACTCCGTGAAGAAAATAACCTTTTGATAATCGATGAAATGATTACATGGACACCATTTCAAAGACAATGAGGACTAAAATGGCAGATAAAAAGAAAAACAACAGCCAGGCTACTGACAAACTTCATTCATGGAGAAACACTCTCAAAAACAAAACTCCTACAAAACATTCCATTGACAGCAATGTTGTGACAGCCACATCACCTATGTGGATTTCTGGGCACATCAGTGTTCAGCCCATTAGTATCTGTACCATGCTGTTTGATAACTAGCAATTGTAACAACGCATTTCGAGATTTTGAAATGAGGCTTGCTGACACAATTCCGACTGCCAAGCACACACTGTATCGTCTGACTGAATCATGATGCAACAGGCCAATGCCACGTTCTAGTGTTAGCTATACAATTTTATGCCATACTCAACGGAGGTGAGTTCAAGAGCCAAACACATAAACCTTGAAAAGAACACTAATATCGTAATACAAAACATTCGCAAATTTTCTGGGTAAGCCCCTTTTTCGAAGCAGCACAAAAACAGTTGCACAGTGATAAACAGAGCTTACACAATGGGTCTGAGTGAGTTCCTATGAAATAAGAAACACAAAGACTCACTGGTTATGACAAAACCTACACAGCTAGTGTTTCTTATTTCATGCACAGATATTGAGTAATAGAGACTGCTCAAGGGCAAAAATCTTTGAAGCCACCAAAAGAGAGTTGCATCTCCTGAAAGTACACCCTTCAGAGCCATGTTTGTATGTGCGTGTACCTTATACATGTGTAACATAAGTACTTTGAATCATTTCACCCTGCTCAGTGGTCACCCAGCGTTGTGGTTGCCTGTGCTTTAAAAACCAGTTTCATTCCTTCTTTCAATTCTGAGTGGAGTGATCTGGACCTTTAATGATCATGCAATCAGTTAAATCTGGTGATGTTTTGATACCCCCACAGGAGACGTTCTGCCACTGCGTGTGCGGTTGGTTGGCCAAGCCAACACAACAGAAGGGATCCTGCAGGTGAACTACAATGGGGTGTGGGGAACCGTGTGTGATGACTATTGGGATGACATCAACTCTGAGGTTGCCTGCAGGCAGATCTTTGGTTCAAGGTGAGTGGCCACAAAAATGTATACTTGTCTGGCAGCAAAATAAACAAGTATTGCCGTGCCCTGGAAAACTAGAGGGCTGGTGCAGAAACAGCCACTTCCTCCTTAACATCTCCAAGCTGAAGGAGAGAGTCCCCAAACACCTTGGCCATCCTGGGGAAAGGCAACTAGCAACTGTACTTCTTGAAGAGGCTTAAGTGCTTCATTGCCCACCCCATGTTGCTGGAACTGTTTTAAAGATCCACAGTTGAGTCAGTGGTGACATTCCACAGCCTCCATCACTTTAGCACCTCAAAGAACAGAAAAAGACAAGGATGTCCAAGATTGCAAGCAGGTTGATCAGCAGGCCTGTCCCGGACCTGCAGACACACTTTCAGGTGAAAGCATTCAAGGATGTGGAGGCCATCAAGTGTGACCTCACTCACCCACTGTGCAAAGAGCTGCAGGCCATTACTTCAGCAATATCTGGCAGACTAATCTGCTTTTGGGCAGAGACAAACCAGTTCCAATCCTCTTTTCTTCTGACTGCTTTCCTCCTTAGCAGTGTTCAAGCAAGTGTGGCGGACTACATCAGACCTCCTGGTCATTGGATTTTACTGTTCATCGTGTACTGTTTTACCACTATTTCGATTTATTGCCTCTTTTACATCTAATTATTTAGTTGAAGTAATTTTAAATCTCCCCCACCCCTTGTGATAAAAGACAGTTTACTCTGCACTTGCATCTAATGTAATTATAATTTGTCAGTGTTGTGTTTTAGTGCTTCATTTACAATTACATCTAATGAGTTAAACTTGGTAAGTATAATGTGTGTGTGTTTAAGAACAGTTTACCCAACACTCTCTGCTTGGAGATGTGGGAAGGGTGGAGAAAGAGAGGGAGATGGTGAGGGAGAGAAAGATTTATCATAGCAGATCTTGTGTTAGGTTGTCTTATTTGCATAATACCAGTGATTTTAATGGTCACCTTTTAATTGTGAGTATGCAGCTGGGAGAGTGTCTCTTGGGCTGAGTGGACTGTACATCTTTTAATTTGTGTAAGAATGGTTCAGTTGTGTGTGCACAAGTTGTGTGCATGTAACTGGCACGGCCGGCTGCTTTTGTGATGTGTGTGCTCCCATGGAAAAGCAAACTTTGTTTTACTGCTAGTGCATACTTGTATGTTATAGTTTTGTATGCAATGGAAAGGCAAATTTCTATATGTATACACAATTAAGTTGCTGTGTTCTGTAAATACTCCCTGCAGTGTATTATTACTGTTAAGGAGCATGTTAACCCTTTCATGTAAAAGAATACAAATCTTAAGTGTGAAAAGTGCAGCTAAATGAACCTGTGGAAACTTGTCCATCAAAAAGCCTGCTCACTGTTTGATTTACTATAAAATGATTTAATATAAAAGTGTCCTATGGTGCAACCTGTATGAATCATAAAGCGGCAGTCTTTGTCCAGGTACTATGGAACCTTTCTGTCAGCAAGTCAGTTCACCAGTCAGTCAGGCATCATCTGGTTGGATGACGTTAAGTGCTTGGGTAATGAAAGCAACTTGCTGGACTGTCCTAGTTTGCCAGTTGGGAGTCATAACTGTGGCCATAGCAAGGACGTCGCTCTTTCCTGTAAACCGGGTGTGTATCTTTCTAAAGCCATGTGCACTAGTCTGTCTTTCCTTCATACACACTGTCTCTGTATGTTGATGCCATGGTATCATTGGACAGATGTCACCTTAAGCTAGCATCCAGTCTCCCTGGGATGAGTACTAGTTGTCTGTCCTTCTCTGTCTCTGCCATTTCAAATGATGTTTCTGAATCACAAAAAGTTAGCATCCCATAAATGATAGACATCTGTCATGGTCATGAGGCCTGAGATTGTCATGTTTATTATGATTCTGATTCTGACTGATGTCTTGCTCTATTTTTGTTGCTCCAGCTCCTCTTCTTCTCCTTCTTTTTTGTTGTTCTTATTCTCGTATGTTTTCTTCTCATTTGTTAGCTATCTTGTGTAAGAGAAATATTCCATGGTATTCTTTCACTTCTTCCACTGCTTATCTGAATGGTGGATAGAACAATCACTTGACACACATACATCCATTCCTGTGAATTCTGTACATTTAAATGACTTCTACATATATATAAAATCTTTATACTTTCACAGTCGTTGACGGGTGCAGAGAAACGTTCACGGCCAGATCAGGGATGTTCACTTCCCCGGGTTACCCCGGCTTCTACCACAGTGAACCAGACTGCATGTGGATCATCAACGCCACTCAGTACAATGAAACCATCACGATCAGCTTCTCGGACCTCAACACTGCCGAGTCCCAGTGCAGAACCAACTACATCCAAGTATGCTTTTCGACTTGTGTGAAATATATAAAACTGTTCTGTGTATTGCATCTGGACCACCCATTTGTTGCACTTAAACCCTTAACTTTGGGATTTCCTCAGAAGTTAAGGATTACCTTGTCAAGAAATGTTTGTACTAGTTGTGGTACCCACTGTTTTTGGCCAAGGTTTCTCAGTTCTACTTTGGCAGTAAAATAGAGCATCCCACGCTGAGCTCTAAGCTTTACCTCTTTCCGCACAAGCTTTGGTCTGATGTGCACCACGTACTGCGTTGACTGATGGAATATAATTGTGGTTCTGTGCAAAACTCTAAGCTTTGCCTCTTTCCTCACAAGCTTTCATCTGATTGACATGCACCGTGTGGTACTGCGTTGACTGCTGGAATATGATTATGGTTCCATGCTGGGCTCTGAATGTTGCCTCTTCACAGGCTTTGGTCTGACATGCACCGTGTGGTACTGCGTTGACTGCTGGAATATATGGTTCTGCTCTGAGTTCTAAGCGTCACCTCTTTTTTCATGCCACAAGCTTTGGTCTGCTGTGGTACTGCATTGACTGCCTGAGTTGTATTCAGTAATCAGATGGATGTAATTTTTCTCATTTGATTGCAGCTAATTTATTCTAAGGACAGTCCTGAAGTTCTCCAAGTGAGGCAATGGCGTCAAAACAAAACGAGTTACAACAATAACATTTTCCTTCTCGTGTGTTTCCTAGATGAACCATACAACTTGAAGCACCAAGACTGCTTCCTTTTCTACATCACTCTACAAACTTGCCTACTTTGAACATTTGTGTGTACCTTTTTGTGTCATATTAAAGGACTTTGATTGCACACAGATTCTGGACAGTGAGGATGGGGCAGTGATTGCCAGTTACTGCGGCTCTGGTATTCCTGACCCACTGACGTCGTCTGGCAGCATCCTGTACATTAGGCTTATTTCCACATCCGATGCAATCGGAAATCGCTTCATAGCATCATGGTCCGCAGGTACTATGCTCAGCTTTTACTCATAACAATGAAAAACACACTACTTTTACAAATGAGGTACAATAGAACTTGGATATTAGAAACTCACTTGAAAGAATAATATTATGTATGTGTGTGTGCGTGCGTGTCCTTTTGGGCATTATGTGTGTGCATGCACATGATCCTGTGTGTGTGTGTGTGTATCATTATGCTTTGTATAAATAAATGTTTTAATAATGTATTATTATTCATTTGTCTTTTTTTCTTTGTGTAAGTATTTGTGCGTTCCATACTTTTCTTTAATCAAATTGCAAAGCACTTTGAGTCACTGAAGGCATTCTGTGAATTCATTATTATTACTACTATGTAAGAAATTGGTTTGGGCAGTCCCAAGGACTTATGCACATCCGGGTTCCACTGTGTTTGATTTACACTGTGGCAAGATACTTATAAAAGCAAAGTTTTAGTTTTTTGGTTTTTTTTTTTTATACATCACACACCTACAAGCAAAATATTAATGCATCATAAAACATACAGTTATATTACACTTTAACCAAGTATTCCATACACATGATGCACCTTAAATGTTAAGTATTTTTATGTATACAGTACAGCATAAGTGACATTTTTGGTGTCTACTTTTCAGACTATATGTATTTAGAATGTACAGTATCCTTTAGATGCCATATATACTGAGTTTATATGTCTTTGTTTTGATGAATTTGATACACATGATCCACTTTATGTGAAGTATTTGATGTACATGACCTACTTTGAAATCAGTGTGAAATATCTGATATACATGACACACTACAGGTGTGAAATATCTTATACCCCACACCACACACTCCACCCCACCCCACACCACACCACAGGTTTTGTATTTTGAGTTTTGCTTGTGTACGTGGCTATTGTAAGAGTGTTGTGCTCATTGCAGTTGACAAGCTGCTGAAATTAACACTGTCATTTTATTTTATTTGTTTATTGTTATTTTATTTGTTTATTGTTATTATTTGTGGCAGACATTGTTATTTTATTTGTTTATTGTTACTATTTGTGGCAGACATTGTTAGTTGAGGCCTAGTCCATAGTCAGTGGCACAGCATGAGCACCACACTTTGATACAGTAACAAGAGGTGGCATTGTTCAATATTATTAAAAGCCATAGCCTTGAGGACTGACAGGCCAGCTGCTGATGAAGCCACTGAGATGAGTGATGAATATACATGCATAGAGATATAAATATGTTGCTAAATGTGACAATGCTAGTAATCTCTTTTGGGTGTGTGTTCCTGCTGCTGCTGTTGTTGCTGGGGCTAGAGGTGCAGCTGGTGTTAAAAATATGTGATGACTTCATCTTGATCACCGCTAAATGTGCGGTGACTGATGCATTCTGTTTTGACAGCAAAGTGTGTGTTTTGTGTAGACACTGACGAGTGTAAGGATCAGAATGGTGGGTGTGGTCACAACTGCAGCAACACAGTAGGTTCCTACCGCTGTTCCTGTCTGTCTGGATATACACTGAACACCACTGACAACGCATCATGTGATGGTAAGCAAAACAAGACTGCATATTATCAAATGTTCAGAGTTCAGGAATTGTGTGAAAGTTGAGGTGGCCATCCTTGGCTTCCATCCTAATGAGCCTTACGGTTTCTGTGGCATTGGTCACAATTTGTCCCTGATATGTCAACCAACATCCGAGGACATGAAGCTCTACATCATCATCAAATGTTCTCTTTGCTGGGGAACACATAATCTCACGTCTAGGCCATCGTGATCAGAAATGAGCATATTTTGATGGCCAGTGGAACTGCTCTTTGCTGAATGAATAAACCACTGTTAAACAGAACTGGCCATGATATTGTTAAAATGAGTGGATCAATTGCAGTCTTACATAGTATTTGTGAATGATAACTTTATGGGTCTGGTTGCATGTTTTGTAATTATCAAACAGTGTTTGAAAGCATATGGTTCATATGATCAGTCTACCTTTGTCAATATGAACCTATTTCATCTTGTTTCTTTTTATCCTTTCTTCATTCTGATTGATCTGTTTATCGATTTGCACTTGGACAGGGCCTATACATACTGATTTTAGATCAAAAGGAAAATGAAACCTGAAATTTGTTGCATCAAGAGTTAAGCTGTTACAGAAATTTAATGCCCTCGTATTATTATGTTACTTTCAGATGTTGATGAGTGTAAGGATCAAAATGGTGGGTGTGGTCACAACTGCAGCAACACAGTAGGTTCCTACCACTGTTCCTGTCTGTCTGGATACACACTCAACACTACTGATAACACATGTGAAGGTAAGAAAAATTGTGTTATGAATCACTATTGTTGGACCAAAGCTGAATATTATGGAACAGAGTTTTTTTGAGGGAAGCATACATCTCATGTCTAAACCATCATTAACAGAAACAAAAAATTGTGTTGGCCATTGGAATTGCATCTTGCTGAATGAATAAAATGCCTATCAGTAGAACTGGCCACAACAGTGTTAAAATGATTTGGTTGAAAACAGTTTTAAATAGCGTTTGTGGTAGGTAACAAACCATATGAGTGGTTGTCGATTGTTCTTTAGTGTTTAAAATGATACAGATCATTCTTAGAAACCAGGTGTGTTTTTTAGTGTTTAAAATGATACAGATCATTCTTAGAAACCAGGTGTTTCGTATCATCAGTATCTTAAACTTTTGGCCGTACGAACGCACTTATCTAATCATTAGTTCACCCTTGAACAGGGCTTTTTTATACTCATTTGAGAAAAAATAAAAGTAATCTTGTAACGTGCTGAATCAGTCTGTTTATGATGAAACTTAATGCCCTGGATAATTATGTGGTGTGCACTATTAGTGTTTCACAGCAATTTTGTTCCTGTTTTCCATGTTCTGTTTTAGTTGAGTATTGATGTTTTCAGACATTGATGAGTGTATGGATCAGAGTGGCGTGTGTGATCGCAACTGCAGCAACACAGTTGGCTCCTACCGCTGTTCCTGTCTGTCTGGATACACACTCAACACCACTGATAATGCAACATGTGATGGTAACCAAACAATTCTGTTGATTATTAATTGGCTAAAGTTACACACTGTGGAGCTAACTCGTTTCTTTGACACTTGGTGTTGTTGTTGTTGATGTTTAGCATGGCCTGTGGCGTGCATTTAAAAAAAAAAATGTTCTTTGAACTTTCCTAGTCTGCAGTGTTCATTGTTTACACTTGGCATACATTTTGCATTTCCTTGAAGGTATTCTTGGACAATGATTTCTGCTGCAGTGAAATGATAGTTCACAAAGAATACACTAACAGTAATAGTGGCAGTAGTCGTAATTCAACTTGTTAACTTGTACTCAAGTGAGAAGTGGCTTTGTGTGTGTGTGTGTGTGCATGTTTTTTGTTTTTGTTTTAGTTGGGGTTTTTTGTACAGCAATATTTATCTCACTTTTTACCTAGAAATTAAGCACAGCTGTGACAGTAGTGTAGGGAAGCGGGGTGGGGAGTGAGGGAAGCAGGTTGGAAGCATGATTGAAGAGTCACAAGTCAGCAGTTTCTATACCTGGAAACAATGTCTGTGTTGGAAAAGACACAAACAAAACATTTAGAAAATGAAAGCGAAAGTAAAGACTAAACAACAGCAATTGTCTAATAAATACAGTAACCATGTAGTTTACCTGTAGGTTACTATAATACATGATGGTAACTGTGACAAAATGAGTAATAATCAAGCACATAAAATGTGTGCGTGACTTGCACTCAAAACCAGTATCTCACAGTTTCGCGAGGAGTATCAAAGACACAGCAGTGTCAATTAAACAATGAAAACTTGCAGTGTCACAGTAAGTATACAAGACACGGCCAGTACCAGTTAACTGATGGAGGCAAACTGACTATATAACCAGTATATAATTGTAGGGGAGCGGGGGTGGGGAGTTGAGGGAAGCAGGTTGGAAGCATGAATGAATTAAGAGCCACAAGTCAGAGGTTGCTATAACATAACTTTTATTTGTACACCAACCAACCAGCAAACAGTGTCTGTATTGGAAAAGACACAAGCAGACAAAACTTTTAGAACATGAAAGCAAATGTAAAGTCTAAACAACAGCAATTACTAATCTAATAGATACAGTAACCATGTAGTTTACCTGTGGGTTACTATAATATGTGACAAAATGATTAATAATCAAGAACATAAATCATGTGCTTGACTTACACTCAAGAGACGGCAAGTCAATTAACTGATGAACTTCCAGTATAATATAGTATACAATAAAGTAACAGTGGAGAATGCAGATTACCAAGCTCATTCTTAACTAAACAGGAAGAGTGAGATAATCGTTACAGCAGTTCCACTTAAGCACACAACGAGGTGGATAGTGACACGGGTGGCACTTGGGACCATGCCATAAGCGGGAGGAAGTCAGTCATAAACTGACCGGCTCAAGCCTCGTTACTCAAAGCGTTACAGCATGTCACTGTTACTGACTAGCAGAGCATATCTGTGAACAACGTCAAGCGTCTTACTGACGCAGGTAGCGCAGCAAGAATCTAAACTGCTGATCTGGCTGCGCCTGTCTGCTCGGTTAGTGAACAGAGACAAAGACCTAATTGCCACCACTGACGTGCATCACCGGCCAGTTCAGGTACACGCACAAAGACCCAGAAAGGGTTTACAAGCTAAGTAGAGTGAAAGTCTGCACGCCCAAGACTTGGCCATACAAAAGCCTGATCAAAACAGAAATAGCATGTCTCACAGTTTATACAATCACCCCTATGCATTAAACCATATTCAACTAGTAAAATGAACATTCAGCAACTATGAAGTCAACATCTTCAAAGTGTTAGCCATAATATACCACCGATTTCATGTAGAAACATAGATCGGTAGGAGACTAAGCAACTAAGTTATGCCGCACAGAGATCTGCACGGTCGCACAAAGGAACCATACCCTACTGAGGGATAACTGTTTACATCAGCAAAGCATCACTCAAACTGAACATCCAACAATGGCAACATATAATACTAGTTACATATCAGCTAACCAAGTTTGGAAATATTTTGGAAACACTGATCATCTTGTGGCATAAAGGCTTAACATTTGAACGGACTAACAATGTACACTGGCGCCATGGCGGCTGCATCCACGCCGCGGCAGTAACGCCGAAATTACCCACATGTTCAAGAACTAAAATCAATGTACATTGTGAACATGGTAACATTATAAACATACATTATTTACATCAATAGAATAGAATAACAAGCCATAGAAAAATAACTACTTACAGGCTCTCCCCTGAGATGAACACATGAACACTGGCCGCAACAGTCAACAAACAACCTGCCTATGCAGGGACACTGGGGGAAAAGGGATGCTGCGGGCCCAGCACACAGGCTTTAACACCTTAGATAATTGAGGCCATAGAACCCCGACCCAATCGAAAAGGATAAAGGACAGGAAAGAAAAGATTAAAGGGTCATGGCCTGGAACATGTATACAATACACTCGGTTACCTAATATTATACCGTAAAGTAACACAGTGAAAATACAGATTACCAAGATTATTCTTAACTAAACGGGAAGAGTGAGGTAACTGTTACAGCAGTTCCACTTAAGCCCACAAAGAGACAGACAGTGACAGGGATGGCACTTGGGACCAGGCCACAGAGCTCAGGAGCTGTGTGAAAGTCGAGGTGGCTGTGCTGGGCTCCCATCCCTAACAAGCCTACAGTTTCTGTGGACGTAAAGCAACACTTCAACGATGACCAGGCCGCATGCGGGGAGGAAGTGTCAGTCATAAACTGACCAGCCCCAGTCTCGCTACTCAAACGGTGTACAAAAGGGCTACAGCACGTCACTGTTACTGACTAGCAGAGTATATCTTTGAACAACGTCAAGGGTTTTACTGACACAGGCAGCGCATCAAGAATCTAAGCTGCTGATCTGGCTGCAGCTGTCTGCTTGGTCAGTGAACAGAGGCAAAGATGCTGCGCATGACCTAGTTGCCACTGCTGATGCGCATCACTGGCCAGTTCGGGTATGCACGCAAAGACCCAGGAAGGACTTACAAGCTAAGCAGAGTAAAAGTCTGTGCACCCAAGACTCGGCCATACAAAAGCCAGATCAAAACAGAAATGACGTGTCTCACAGTTTATACAATCACCTCTATGCACAGAACTATATTCAGCTATTAAAATGAACATTCAACAACTATGAAGTCAACATCTTCAAAGTGGCAGCCATGACAGAAAAATAGATCAGTAGGAAATAAATCAGTTGTGCCACACAGAGATCTGCGCGGTCACTCAAGGAACCATACATTAGAGGGATAACTTTGCATTGCAAAGCATCACTCAAACTGAACATCCAACAATGGTAACATACTAGCTACATATCAGCTAACTAGGATTAGCTGCATACATGTTGGAAGCACTGGTCACCTTGGAGCATAAAGGCTTAAAATTTGACTATATGAGTCTGGTTGTCAATTGTTTTTTAGTGTTTAAAATGATACGGATCATTGATAGATCTGCGCGGTCTAGGATTAGCTGCATACATGTTGGAAGCACTGGTCACCTTGGAGCATAAAGGCTCCTGAAGGACCACTGGCAGTAACATCACCACCAGAGCATGTTTGGACAGTGCTTGATTAGACAGATCAGAGCGGGTCACGAAAGCAAGATTGGGCATAGTATTGACCCGGAGTCACTGGTCACAGCAGTCGGGAAGACTGATGAAAACATGTAAATTACCATCTGTGTATCACCTCATGTTTTGGAATTCCAAGCATAACATCAAAATGTATGCCCTTTCACAGACTTTCTTTGTGGTCAAGATCAAAAAGGAGCAGTTAATCAGTCTTCTGCAAGACAAAGAAGTATATGCAGTTGAAAGTAAGCAGAGAACAGAGTGGATCTTGTGACCAGCCATGACCTAGCTCATTGAGTGATGTCCTGTCAATACTTTGTCCAGTCATGCTTTTGAATTTGTTACCCATCGTGACTTCCCTCCTGACTTTCCTTTACAATGGTCCATGAAGGGCCATGGAGGTTCAGACCGTGTTGACTATGCAACGGTGAATGATGGTGAGGATCATGGAGGGGCACACCTTATATTGCATGGAAGACATATATATATATACATCATACATATATATATAAACACTTGTTCTCAAGATGAGCCCTAAGCACTTCACAATGGCAACTATGGCACTGTTTACTGCTTCCAAGCAGACCCTCTGCACTCAGCAGACCCACTGTGTATGCAACTCTGAATGAGTGACTGCAGCTTTACACAGCACCTTTTGAATATCCACTGAAGTGGTTACAGTGCTGATTAGTTGTTATGTGGCTGGTGCCAAGTGAAAATTCTGTCAGCTTGGCACACATTTTGTGTACACCATACAACCATGCACTGGTCTACAGTGTCACTTGATTTCAAGCCGCATGTGTAAGTATTCTGTATCTGTAGGTGTGTGTTTAGCTGTAACCTGCCACCTGCACATCTGGCAATATGACTGGGACCTTTTACATGCTACTGTGGTGGTGGAACAGATAATGTGGTAAGACTAAGAGTCACCACAAAAAGTTGAACCTGAAGAATAAAATTCTCCTGTCGGCCTCAAACCCGCACCTTCTGATCACGAGCATAGTGCTCTGCCACTGAGCTATCCAAGATCCCTACTACATAGCCATCTGTTCCAAACTGACTTGGCACTGGCGTCAAGTGTGGCTCAACCTAGCAGTAGCTGGAAAATAACAAAAAAAGAATCTGTATAGATGACTTAAATCAACCTAAACCTTGTACCCATGACACTGAACAGTCGTTAAAACTTGTGATCACCATTCTTCTGCATACACGTGTTAATCATGACATACATGTATTCACTTTTTTTCCTCTCTAAAGCATGTGAGGAGTCACTGACCGCCGAAGAAGGCACGGTGCAGTCACCTGGCTACCCGAACACATACCCTGCCAACCAGACGTGCATCTACATCATTGACCGTCCTGCAGGCGAAGTCATCCGTCTCAATTTCACCGCCTTCCACATGGACGGTGATGGCCAGCACTGTGGTGGTGACTATGTGGAGGTATTCATCTGTTCCTTGTGGGTCAAGGAGCCAGCACAGTGTTGCAATTAGGAATAAATAACAACGATTTAGACCTGTCTAAACACATTATGTCCAAGAAAGCAGGCCTTTCTCTAACAGGTAAAAGAGATCAAAATAAAAACTTGAAAGTGAAAGGTTTTGTTTTCAGCGTAAAATCCATTTGCATCAGTGAGGGTTGGCTGTCATCCACGGGAGAAATGCCACAGTAGAAACATCGTCATATGTCACATCTGGCCTGATGGTTATCTGTGGCCTATTTGATCATGTGCTCAGGCGATGTGAGTACACAGTGCTTGTGCCCAACATCAAAGAGGTGGTGTGTGCAACATGCATGATCTTAGATCAGCACTTGTCAAGGCTGTGTGCAATCAGTGCTATTGTCCTTCACTGTCTAAACAAAGTTTTAAAATTACATGTAAAACCAGGGAAGGACTTTAAAGCAAAACTATTGATTGTTTTTTACTTCATTGTTGTTGTGTGTGTTTTTTATCTCGTCTACCTCTTGGATGAAATGGGTTTGAGAAGGATAACCTCTTTAAGCATGTTTTGTTCAAGACGGGGAAAGCATAATGTTTCCACATGCAAAGATATAATACACTTACACGAAGTATCAAAAAGTTTGAACTTACAGGTAAAGCTCATCACACTGTTAGCTGGAACATGAGCAGGAGGAATAATGAGAAATTACTCATAAAATGTGTGGGTGGGTGGGGGTGAAGACATTGTTTGCTAAGTCACAGAGTCAGACTGAGAGAGCATCCTCTCTGGAGAACAGGCCACCGCTACATCCCTCCACCACTACTCCTCTGTGGACTCGAGTTTGAAGGCTTTTGATCAGAACTGCCTCAGGCAAGGAAAGAAGCAGGAACACTGAAACTGATGTCCCCAGCATGAAGGACCACAGGAGCTGTGACAATTGTATTTATTATGCAATGATAGATGAGGAGTGTATTGTAATGTTATTTGTGTTGATCACAATAATGTTGGGGTTCTCTTTTATCCAATACACTAACACATGGCTGAGTCACCAGGCGTTCTTTATTAATACTAGAGACATAGACATATAACAACTAGCTGTGACAGAGGACAGAGGAACATGTGATGGGTAGCATGAACAAAGAGCAAGTGGCAGGCCAGTGTGTGAGAAACAGTGAAGAAAGGGGAAGGGGGTGGCTCTGGGGCATCGTCACTACTGACCACACTCATGTCAGTCTGGAAGCTGCTATCAGGTTGTTTATGTGGTGGGCTGGGAGCGTCCAGTTCCAGACTGTAGGGCCATAAGGGAGCAGAGGCTAAGTGTGAAACAGGACTATACCATTACAAGGATGTCTGATGATGCTATGGAGGCCCGTATCAGTTTGAGACTACTCAACACACAGTCTGCTTGACCCACCCACCCTCTTACTGTCCTAGTTATCCCAGTGTTAACCAGCCCCAGTAACTGCAGTACCTGCAGTGTTGGTTGGTCTGGTAATTACAGTGACACCTCAGCGGACACATCCTCGAAGTGGACGATGCTCAGCACTCCCAGCTCTGGGTAGGAGACGGTCAGGGCTGAAAATTCCCACATAAACACCAGTAGGATTCAGACCACAATGCAGGAAAGTTATGCGTTCCTCATCTGAGTAAGTCCAATTGCTGTTCGCCCTACTAAACTGAAGTACATTAAAAAGCAAGTGTGTGTGTGTGTTTCAGATTCGTGATGGCGGGTCAGAATATTCGCCTATCCTGGGCAAACGGTACTGTGGCAGTGAGTTGCCTCCCTTGGTGACCTCCACTCAGAACCAACTATGGATGAAGTTTCACACAGATGACGTCACAGACGTGCAGAGTGTTGGTTTTTCTGCACAGTACACATCAGGTCCACCAGGTCTGCTTCCAATAAGTTTTTTAAAGGTCGTAAATATCACTGTTTTCATTAACAGTTTAGAAAGAATAAGTGACACTTGCTATTATTATTATTGATCGCTTTTATATAGCGCTATTCTCTGCTTTCGAGCAGACTCACTGCACTCGCATGTGATTCTACATGAGTGAATAGCTTTTCATAGCGCGTTTTTTTGAATATCCACTGAAGTGGTGTACTTACAGCGCTGGCATGGCTGGAGCCACATGAAACTGCTGCCATCTCGGCACATTCTGTGTACACCATACAACCATGCACCATGTCACTTCATGCAAAGCCACATACGGTGTATGTGTGTTTAGCTATAACCTGCCTCCTGCACTTTGGCAGAATGACCAGGATCTTTTATGTGCTACTGCGGTACCACGGGGGTGGAACTGATACCGAAATAAGAGTCAGCACAAAAAGTTGACCCTGGAGAAGAAAATTCTCCTGCCGCTTCCTGCAGGAAATGAATCAAATGGGACTTTCCTCCAGTTCGTGTTTGTTTCTCATTACTTTGGCAGTCTAAATCATCAGACAGAGTGCACTTCTGTCATCTTTGACCAGGTAGTAACAAATGATTTTACTTCTGTGCTTATCTGGACTCTCTTTTTTTAAATTATAATTGTTTCTCCATTTTTCACTTAATCAGTAGTTTAGCAAGGACTAGTTGTTAGACAGGTCTAAATGAACCTAAACTACAATCCTTAGAAAATAAAGTTTTCAAGTTCTCTCTCTCTCTCTCTCTCTCTCTCTCTCTCTCTCTCTCTCTCTCTCTCTCTCTCTCTCACTCTCCCTCCCTCCCTCCCTTTCTGATGCACATTTCATCTTCTGCTCTTTTCCAGCCTGCTCTAAAGCCAGTTTGATGGACATTACGGGTACTTTCTCATCCCCGGGTTATCCCCGGCCATACCCAAGCCACACTGAATGTGTGTGGACCATCACAGCACCCCAGGGAATGTTGATTGCGCTGCAGTTCCCACACTTCAATGTCTATGGCTGGGGAAGCACTTGCCTGGAGCATTACGTCACCGTCTATGATGTCCACAATGGAAATCGAACTGAGATTACAACGTGAGCACACTTTTAGTACTGCCCTGCCAGTCAAATTTCTCCCTCTTTTCAGATTCCAAAAAGAAAGAAGAGGTTCCAAGGGCAACACGCTTTTTCCCATCTGGGCCGTCACATACGGAATACTCTGCCCTATTCAATACACTATGTTCCAACACAATCCTAGTTCAAAACTCACTTCAGAACTACACTATTCCACTCAGCCCATGGACAAAACTCATAAATTCACTTGTTTGCTTGCATGCATGCATGTGCGTGCATGTGTGTGCAGCTAATATCAATACCCAGTTTTTGCTATAGTCGTGTGTATGTGTGTACAGATCAGTGTCTTCTATATATAAATGGATGCATTACATTTACTTTGCTGTTCTTTTTTCCCCTCAAATAATGCCGTGTGTAAATTCATGAGTAGGACCGATGTGCTCTACATCTCAGGAATCATGTTGTAGAATATTATGTACAGTTTAATATCTATCATGTGAGCACTTAGGGCGTCAGTGAGTGCATAGCAAATGTACATTGTTTTAGTGTTGAACACAGTCAGATACCTCCTGCTCTTCCTTGAACGCACACAGTCAGATGTATTCTTCCTTTCTTGAACACACTCAGTCAGATGTTTCTTCCTTAAACAGACTGTGCGGGACAAAGACAAAGACCGACATTGGGACCCTGACCTCAACCAGCAACCAGATGGTGGTGCTGTTCAAGTCAGCTTTCTACTACAGCTACTACTACAGTTACTATGGCTTCAACGGTTTCCAGGCCACCTACGAGGCTTCTGATCCAAGCAGTACTGTCGTTTGTTTATGTGTCTGTCTCCACTGTGTGTCTTTGTCAATCAGTCTGATTCTACAAATATCTGGCGATTTACTTTTTTGTTTCCATCTGACTTGGTCTCCCCCCCCCCCCCCCCCCACCCCCCACCCCCCACCCTGCGTAATCCTCATAGAGCCAAGCACCCCTCCAATGAGAGACAAAATTCTGAAACTTGGTATGGACCAGCGTGATCCAGTTGTGCTTAGGCATAAATTCAGAAATTGATATATTTACCAGTCGGCATGGCAATGACAAGCAAAAGGTTTAAACAGGTCTGCAGAATAATATTACTGAACATTCTTTAGACACAAGGAGATGGAAAAGATTGCAATTTTGTTATAAGTAAATGTAGGGATTTGGAGGTATTCATTACAATTAATACAAATGAAAAATGGAGAGTTTCATCAAGCCTCACAAAATATGTTTATACTTTTTTTTCTCTCTCTCTCTCTCCAGATGATGCCTCTGCACAGAATGGTAAGTTAATTCAATCTCCCATCCCACATCTCTCTCTCTCTCTGTGTCTCTCTCTCTCTCTCTCTCTCTCTCTCTCTCTCTCTCTCTCTCTCTCTCTCTCTGTTAGGTCCTTTCTGAAACATACAAGCAAACTATATAACAATGTAATAGTCCTCATTTGCTGACACTGCAATTCTCTCTTTTGCTTCCTGTGTCTAAAGCCTTTGTCACATTCACAATGGTGCCCCGCTCACCTCATCCTGAGAAGAAACACACATAAAACTGACCAGATCACTTCTGTTTAAATCTCTCCACTTGCTCCCAATCCCGCACAGAATTCAGTACAAGATGAACTCCCTGCTATACATTATCACATCTCAAATGTGTGAGGTCCAGATCACTGTAGAACCAGTTCCTGTTTTATGTGCCACCCCCCCCCCCCCCCATCTCCCGCCCCGGATCAACCTCTGTGGTAAAATGCTTTGTCACATAGTGAATGTAACTGTTTCCTTTTCCAGATGCCTACTCATGCAAAGCAAGTTGTTTTCTAAATGGCCCATCGCAGCTGTTCAAATCAAACTCCTTTGTACAAGTCCCATCTAGGAATGAATGTAGCCATTTCATATTGCAGATACCTACTCGTACAGATAAAACTTGCTCTTGAAAAATGCCTTATCATGAAGACACCACACCACTCAGTGATTGAGCCGGTTCAAGTTGCAGATGCCTCTTGTACAGATCAAACTGTCTTGTAAACATCCCATCTTGGAATCGATGTATTCATTTCCTGGTGCAGATGCCTCTCATACACTGATACAGATCAAACTGTCTTGTAAACGTCCCATGTCAGAATCAATGGAGACATTTCCTGTTGCAGATGCCTCTTGTACAGATCAGAGTGTCTTGTAAACGTCCCATCTCAGAATCGAGGTAGACATTTCCTTTTGCAGATGCCTTTCATACAGCCCAAACTGTCTTGTGAACATCCCATCTCAGAATCGATGTAGACATTTCTGGTTGCAGTTGCCTCTCATACTGGACAAACAGATCAGACTGTCTTGTAAACATCCCATCTTGGAATCAGTGTAGACATTTCATGTTGCAGATGCCTCATATAGATCAAGCTGTCTTGTAAATGTCCCATCTCTGAATCAGTGTAGACGTACCCAGTTGCAGATGCCTGTATACTTATACAGAGTAAACTGCCTTGTAAATTCCCATCTCAGAATCAATATAAACATACCCTGTTGCAGGCACCTACTCACATAGATAAAACTGTCTTGCAAACATCCCATCTCAGAATCAGTGTCGACATTTCCTGTTGCAGACACCTACTCATGCACATCACTCTGTTTTGTAAACGTCCAATGTCAAAATGAATGTTGCTGTTTCCTGTTGCAGATGCCTACCCATACGGACCAGACAAGGGTGACACTAGCCTTCCTATCCAAAATGATGCAACCGTTAAAGTGCCTATAGATACGGGTGTTTATATTGGCACCAGCCTTCAGTACAGTGCCTACGTGAGTGTTGGTTGCATATTTCTGAACAGCATGGGTGCAGAAGTATAGGAACACAGGGTGTGTGTGTGTGTGTGCATGTGCATGCATGTGTGTTTGTGGACCCATGTTAATGCATACATTATATGTTAGCTGTTTGTTAAATTGATAACAGTCCACATCGTGATATACGTAGGTGTGTTACATTTGGTAGCACTTTGAGCGGCATGGAAGGTGCTTTAAGAAAATCCACTGTTAGTATTATTATTAATCATTACAGTTCAGAAATGCACCCCAGCACTGTGCCATAACCTTTGAGGCATCCACTGGACGAACCAGATGTGTTTAACAATTTACTGCAGCCAGTTAAAACTCACACTGTTTATGAATCAAAGCAATGTGTTCAGCCCAAACATTTGGCTCAAGACCCCGTCAAATCAAAGTTGGTGAAGCCATCGCTGGAATTCACTATCGATTAAAGTAAAAGAGAACTTTAAGCACGTTCACTTTCCCAGCAAACTGTGACTGTCTGTTCATGCAGCCTGGTATCCTTTGATGCTGAATGTGTCCAGAACAATTCCTTTTAAAGTATTCCCTTACAATAGTTTGTATTGCTGTTAGTTACAAATGACCTTAGACGTGACAGTGGCTTCTGCTAATTTACAACAAACTTTCCCTGCATTATTCACACACAGGTAAGCACAAACGGCCTTGTGACATTTGGAGCAAGTTACACCTGGCCTGAGCTGATACCTGACAAAATGATGTTGCTGCCGTTTGCATCATATATTGACGTCACCAATACCTCTGGAGGTAATATTCAGAATGAGTCGCAGATCAGTGATGAACTTTGATTTCCAACTGTCCACAAGGCACTGATATTGTGATAGTGAAGCAGTATTTTGCATTAGTGTCTCTTTTCTGTTTCATGATGATCAGTTGGCTCTTTTAGAAATGCATGTTTGATGCATGGGATGTGTACTAGTCATTGCTTTGTTGTCCTGTTTAAATGGGACAGAATAGTTTAACAGGAACAAATTTGGTATCCTTGGCTCTTCATAATTATACTGTGGAGTGAAACATTGAAGTGCTAATAGTGCTACATCCTAGTACTGAACACAGGCATGTATTTGGTGTTTCTAAATTGGTAAAGTTTTGGTGGCTGGCAGGTTTACAGTAAAAGAATATTGAATTACATGATTATGATACTGTCATTCCATCTTTTTGTTTTATGTGGCAAAAATGTATTTTTTTGAAGTTTAGTGTGTGTGGTATGGTGTTGTTTTGTTTGGTGTGTGTGTAGTGTGTGCGTGTGTGTGTGTGTATGTGTGTGTGTTTCTTGGGGGGAGGGGAGTAATTGTTGATTTTTGTTGTTGTTTTTTCATTTCAATGTCTGATTATTTGGATTATCTGAATTATGTACTGTCTCTTTAAATCACTTGTTAAAGCTCTATGCCAGAAACATAATAAACTGTTCCTTTCTGATGTCCATTTTATAATGTTTGGACATGCATGACTGATTTTGTCTAAAATTAGGTACAAACATAGCTAGTCTATGCATATTTCCCAACTCATCTCCTGTCAACCCCAAATGCTGCTGACTGTCGTTCATCTTGCGATGTTTTTGCTCACGGCCCCTACCAGGCGTGTACCACCAGCTGTACAACAGAGGCAGCAACTCAGACAGGGCGGTGCTGGACAAGGCGACCAGTGAGGTTCGACTGTTCAGTGACACCTCTGACTTCAATGCCAGTGTTGCCCTCATTGTCACCTGGGACCGCGTCAAGCAACGGACTGTGCCGAGTACACAGGTGAGCATCTTTCACAATTTCTGATGTCATTTCTACCTAAAGGCCCATAGGGGTGCAGAGAAACTGACCTGTAGTTTTACCCTTTCCGGTACAAGCTTGCTTAGATCTTCTGCCCACTCACATTCTCTGGAATGAGGGCACCAGATCTGATCCCATGATAAAACAGGTCTTTGTGGGTTGTTGTTTTCTTCTTCTTCTTCTTGTTTCTTTGGGAGAGCACTCTTGGCAAATCAGATCTCTTTGTCTTGGAATTCAGCCTGTGTGTCAAAACTGCTGCGTAGCAGTGGGTATACTTTATGGTTTCTTGTAAATGGTGTGGTCACTCCAGCTGTATGTGTTGCCTCTGTCTCTTAACTTTCTCTCCAGGTGGAGGAGGCGACGTTCCAGACGGTGATTGTATCAGATGGCAGGTCCACGTACTCCCTGATCTACCATCTGGTCGGTGCCATGAACTGGCCGCAGAGGACTGGGTGGCCCTACGTCATCATCGGTGCATCTGACGGTGGAAACAATGTGAAGACATCACTGAACTCTGGCACTGAGCAAGCCTACACCAGTGACAAGCAAAAGGGGAACACAGGTATAAATGACGCTCAGTGTGTGAGGTAGATATCCTAAGTGGAAGGGGTTGTAAAAAGGTGGGATATTAATGGTAAAAAGCAATGTCACTATTTTGACTCAGCCGTGCAGAGAAATTGTGATGATTTTCAGTTATTCTAGGCTTTTGTGCACACATCAGAAAAATTATCATCTTCATTCTTCAAATAGGGTAATAAATTTCTGAGCCTAATGAGATGTGCCATACTGGTATTTCATTGTGTAATCTTTTTCTTGCAAGAGTTACAACTGTCTGACCTGATGACTGATTCTATAGGCGAAATCTTATGCACTTCAGGGAACCCATGCTTCCAACAATCACCAATCAACAAAGTCAGAGCCAAGAATGATTCAGCTAATTATTTGTCACTAAAACATGTCAAAAACATGTTGGATTATCACTTGTACCTTCTGTGCAATAAACCAGCGTAGGTAAGATTAATCAACTCAAAAATATCTTGGTAGAGTACACACTGAGATACGGTCCAGCAAAGGGGAGGTGGCACCCACATGTTTGAAAGATTTACTGGATGATATATATTAATTGCATTTGCCCTTCCAGCTATCACCAATTCGGCAAAGACTGAGAGCATTAAACTACCAGCTTGATTCACAGAATCAAAAGAACTGACAAGGGTTGCCAGTTGGAAGTGGAATGGAGGGATGGTGACAGAAGGGGATGTTGGAAAATGTAGAGAGAGGGATATTAGAAGTGTCAGCAACACACCTTCTGCTGATCGCAGATAAGCATGTCAGCAGCACGCCTTTTTGTGCTGGCCACAGATAAGAGTGTCAGCAGCACGTCTTGTGCTGGCCACAGATAAGAGTGTCAGCAGCACGCCTTGTACTGGCCACAGATAAGTGTCAGTAGCACGCCTTGTACTGGCCACAGATGAGTGTCAGTAGCACGCCTTGTACTGGCCACAGATGAGTGTCAGCAGCACACCTTGTGCTGGCCACAGATAAGAGTTTCAGTAACACCTCTTGGTCTGGCCACAGATAAGAGTGTCCGCAGCACACCTTGTGCTGGCCACAGATAAGAGTGTCAGTAACACCTCTTGGTCTGGCCGCAGGTAAAAAAGGCACGTGGCTTTTCAAGCTGGGGGAGGGAGAGCCCAACCCTGACCAGCAGTGCATGGACTGGTACAACAGGAACAAGAAGCTAGACAACGAGCGTTCAGCAGGCTTTGCACGCCTTCCCCGGTGCCCCTGCTCCCTGCGGGCCGTGTGGAGAAGAACCCGCTTCACCTGGAGGTGGAGCAGGTACCAGAAGTTGGGTCAGATCCAGTGCTACAGGCTGACCAGGGCCGCCAGCCGACATCTGCATCCATACAGCAAGGTAGGAGTGACTCCTGGAAACTGAAGTCATCCTCACCCTCGTCATCACTATCACTGTCATCATCATTGTCATTATCATTGTCTTCATTTTCATCATGGTCATCCTCAGCACCATCATCATTTATGAAACAAACAAAACACTGGCATTAACAGCCAGGTACCAACGGCTCATGGAAAGCATCATCATCATCATCACCATTATTATCCCAGTCACTGTTGTCGCCATCATCGTCGCAATAGTCGTCATCGTCAGCATCATAGTCATCAAGCTCAGCAACAATGTCAACAATAGTAACCAAGAGAGTGAAAGTGTGATACATTGTTAATGCCACCAAGATTGTGCTTGTGCTTTCAGTGCAGAGAAATACGTTTTAGACAAGACCATGGAGGGTTCCTGGCAAATTTAGCCGATCAGAACATCAAAACCAGAAAGTCCAATGAGTGCGGCCATGTTTGCCTCACAGGCTAAAGTATAAATGAAAGATGGCTGGACTCTGAACTTGGCTTTTCTGAGCCTTTTCCAAGTCTGCTCCCAAACTCTGGAATGCCCTAACAACCACAATCAGGGAAACGTGCTCCTTGGCTGTTCTGCAGATGTCTGAAAACACACCTGTTGTCTGAGTGACTTTGAACCATGTGTTTTTGTGTGTGTGTGTGTCAGTTTTCTTAACTTTCTATTTTCCGTCCCATTGCACTGAGCATTCAAGTTAATGGAATCACACACCATAAAAGTGGACATCATCATCATTGATAACGAGAGATAGATATGAGCAGCAATCGGGTAAGCAACCTGCGTTGATTTGAACGCTGGCATCATGCATTAATGCCACCAGTCAGCACGGTACCACATGCTGGCCAGATCCAACACAACTGTGGAGGGTGTGGCTTGGAACCCACTACTGCGGTACAGAAAGTTAGCTTTTCTCAGTTTCTGACTTCATGAGGTTCATTCAGCTTCCTTGACTCCAACACCTCTCTGACATAATGTAGTGTGTCACGAACAGTAACCGACTTCTAGTTGTGATTTGGTAAGTTGTGCTTCGTCCTGTGTAACATTTGCAGTTGACTAGGCATTTCTTATCAAGTCGTGAACTTTTTAACTATGAATGTGGGGCTTTTTTGTTGTTGCTTTTTTTCTCTCTTTTTTTGTTGTTGTTGTTGTTGTTGACAGTTTTGATGCAGACTTATCATCCCTACTGGAGTGATTTTATGACTCTGACACCGATTGTTGAGGAGTGTTGCTTCCATTCTGACACCAATTGTCTGTCCCCCCCCCCCCCATGTTCTGACACTGTATGTCTATTCATCCAGTAGTGTTGCTGTTGTTCTGACAGTGACTGTCTATTCCCCCAGGAGTGTTCATAGGGCTTGGACAAAGATTGTCTTTTGATGAGTATTCCTATGGGTCGGACACTAGTATCCCTTTGGGAGATTTGCTAGGCCTCTGAATGACACTGACAGACTATCCCTCCTGAAATGTTGCCATGAGTCCCACACAGTCTGCCCCTCCAGCAATGTTCCTAGGTTCTGACATCTGCTGTGTATCTCTCCAAGTCCAAGAGTGTTGCTACTGGCCTGACACTGGCTGACCATCCCTGCAGGGGAGTTACTCCTGGTCTGACAATTATCTATCCCCCAGTAGCGCTGATAGGGGTCTGCCACCGACTGACTATCCCTCCAGTTGTGTTGCCATGTTTCTGGCACTGTCTGTCCCCCAGGAGTGTTTCTATGCTTCTGACACTACCCAGGAGTGTTGCTTCTGACACTGACTACCCCCCCCCCCCCCAAGTGTTGCTACAATTCTGACACTATCTCCCAAGGAATATTGTTACAGTTCTGACAATGTCTATCCCCCAGGAGTATTGCTATGGTTCTGACACTGTTATAAGTGTTGCTACAGTTCTTACACAGTATACCTCCCCCCCCCCCCCCCCCCCACCCGAGTGTTGCTACGGTTCTAACACTGTCTACCCCCTCCCTTGAGTGTTGCTACAGTTTTAACACTGTCTACCCCCCCTCCATCCCCCACCCCCACCCCACCCACCCCTGCATCCCCGAGTGTTGCTATTGGGCGATTCAGCGATGCTGGTTTGCTAGAGTGAATGCTTTGTAATCTTTTGCGAAAGAAGTTGCGAGAGGTCGCAGCTCACTTCCGGGCCAATTTCTGAGTAGGCGTTGCTTCACGCTGTGTATAACAGTGGAAGTTGAAATTAGAATTGGACAAATGCCAATACTGTTGCAGTTGCAAAAATTACCCTGGAAAGGGTATGGAGGGTGCACAAAAAGTGTGTTTGCGTTGTTTTGGGGCTGATCAGAAAATCGCGAGTTCGTAGAAAAAAAGCATTTTGGGGCATCCCAAAGCACGAGCAACAAGTTATTGCTTATTTCCAGACACATTATGACTACGGGCCTCAAAAAATGCCTTTAACATTGGCAGTGTAAAATTCGCAAATTCACGTTCACCGCCTTCCATTGTGAAGAAAGTACACACTGGAAGTAAAAGCAGCCAAGGGACTTAAGCGATGCTGGGCAAAAGTCAAGGGAGTTAACAACCCCACCTGAATCGCCCAATAGTTCGAACACTGTCTGTCTACCCCCTCCCCTGAGTGTTGCTACAGTTCTAACACTGTCTGTCTGCCCCCTCCCCTGAGTGTTGCTACAGTTCTAACACTGTCTGTCTGCCCCCTCCCCTGAGTGTTGCTACAGTTCTAACACTGTCTGTCTGCCCCCTCCCCTGAGTGTTGCTACAGTTCTAACACTATCTACCCCCTCCCCTGAGTGTTGCTACAGTTCTAACACTATCTACCCCCTCCCCTGAGTGTTGCTACAGTTGTAACACTGTCTACCCCCTCCCCTGAGTGTTGCTGCAGTTCTAACACTGTCTATCCCCTCACTTGGGTGTTGCTACAGTTCTAACACTGTCTACCCCCTCCCCTGAGTGTTGCTACAGTTCTAACACTGTCTACCCCCTCCCCTGAGTGTTGCTACAGTTCTAACACTATCTCCCCCCCACCCCCCGCAAGGAGTGTTGCTGCAATTCTAACACTGTGCCACCAGGAGTGTTGCTGTGGTCCTGACACTGCCTGCCTATCCCCCAAGGAGTGTTGCTATGATCCTGACAGTCTGCCCCCCTCCCCCACCCCCAGGAGTGTTGCTACTGTCCTGACACTATCCTCCCAGGAGTGTTTCTACAGTTCTGACACTGTCTGTCCTCCCAGGAGTGTTTCTACAGTTCTGACACTGTCTATCCTCCCAGGAGTGTTTCTACAGTTCTGACACTGTCTGTCCTCCCAGGAGTGTTTCTACAGTTCTGACACTGTCTATCCTCCCAGGAGTGTTGCTACAGTTCTGACACTGTCTATCCTCCCAGGAGTATTGCTATGGTTCTGACACTGTCTATCCTCCCAGGAGTGTTGCTATGGTTCTGACATGAGGAACTGGGCCACGTACAACCAGCTGATCATGGAGGCGCCCTACGCTGGGCCTGCCCTGGCCTACAACCCGGCCTACTGGGCCCTGAGGGAGAACCACCAGCGTGACGACAGGGACGGCCATGATGCCTGCTGCATCAGGTCATCCAAGGTCACGTACTGCAAACTCTTCTACAAGCTCAGGCCGATCGGGCAGTGTCGGGCCAACATACCCTTCAGATTCTGTGAGTGGTGCCCTTGATAATATTGAAAATTAATGTTCTTCAGATTTTGTTGTGGGAACCTCTTTCTGACTCACAGGAAAATGTCTGATTCTGTATTGGTAGCTACAGTCATAGGTTTTCATTTAACTTTGTATTCCTGACACTGTCTTTTCCTGTTAATTAGCTAATGAATGTTTGAGGCCATTCTTGAAGCCGTCTTTCCATTAAACGATAAGAACGTGACCCAAATCCTTAATGTCCATATTTGTCTGGAGATGGACGCTACTAGGGAAACTTGTTTCAAATCTAGCATGATAAATTTCTGCACCAGTTCACAAACATTTTGGTGTCCCTGGACTTCTTGAAGTCAGAATGGCAAAGTTGTAACAAAAAAGTTGTATCATCTATTTACATGATTAAATAGCAACACAATATGGCTTTCCTGTCCAAATGTATATGCCTTTTTCATATTAGTAATATTGCCATAAGAACCTTAAATTTACTGAAGGGAACCATGCAGCTTCCTGGAGCTGAATGTAGAGAAATGATTTTCTATGTGATAGATAATTTGTTCTTCCTTTTCATGTAAATTAATTGTTTCTTTGTTGCTTGAAGAAAGGTATTTTTGCCCTGTATTTGGACATTGTCATGTCCCTTTAAAAGGCATTAATTCTGACTTCTGTGGGGTTTTTTTTACATTTGAAGTCTCTTTTGGGAGTGGGGGTTACTGATATAGTGTTGCGTGTGTTTACACTCAGTTCCGTCACAGCCTTCCGTCTGTCCACTCAAGCAGCAAAGATAATGAACTCTTTCAGCCTGGATGTTCGGAGACCCACACATCACCACCTTGGATGGCACATCGTACACCTTTAATGGATGGGGCGAGTACACCATGATTGCCATAAACACACAGGCCTTGAACTTCACCCTTCAAGGTCGCACTGACCTTGCAGAGACAGAGAGCGGGACACTGACCAATGCAACGGTGTTCACTGCCTTCGGTGCTGAGGAAAATGGCGTCCGGATCTTTGTTCAGCTGGATCCCAACACCAAGGACTGTGAGTTCAACCTGGTTATTGAGAACACAGTTACACCCACACTAAGCACTAAGGATTGTGAATTCATTGTGGTCATTGAGAACACAGTTATGCCTACACTAAGGACTGTGAATTCAAAGTGACTGTTGAGAACACAGTTATGCCCACACTAAGGACTGTGAATTCAAACTGATTGTTGAGAACACAGTTATGTCCACACTACGGACTGAGTTTTACAGGAGAGACTGCTGAAAGAAGCGGGGGTGGGGGGGGGGGGTAGTTCCATCTTACCAAAGGACGGTTACATGATGCACTTGCTGAGGAGAGTGCATGGTGTTGAGATGCAGTCTCCTCAGCACAAATAAGAATATCTCCGGATTTTAAAACAGCATAATATGACAGCCAGCTAGCATCTAATGATACTGAGAATGTGAAAATATAGCAAAATAGCTAGAGACATTGTTATTGATACAGTAATAAGGCAGTTGATAAGCAGTAGTCTCCAAAAGATGGTATAATGCACACCATCCACTGTGTCTGCAGCCCTTGTCATTTACGTCGGTGAGACAGACTACAGCGTGGATTTCCTGAAGGAAGACTTTGACGTAGAGGAGGATGACTTCACGCTGAGCAAGGACAACCACAGCCTGGTCGTAGCCTTTCCTTCAGGTTAATTACAATCACCTCTCCCTCATGTTTCTGTCGCCTTTCCCTCAGATTTCTGTCACCTTCCCTTGGTTTACTATCATGAGGATGTATGCGGTCTTTGTCGTACACATATGTATGAAGAGTGCCCCAGTCATATTTATTTAAAGCATTTATGTGGTGTGATGAGGATTCTGCTGTTTTTAATCATAGTCATCGTCCTTGAAAAGATTTTCTCCTCTTTCTTTCCTTTCTTAGCTATCATTTATCAGCATATCCTTATGTGTGTCATTGTCAGTGTTGTTACACTACTATCACCATGGTAATTATCATCACTGCCTTGTCCTGAGGTGACCCTGCGCGGTTGGTAGGGCATTAAACTCTAATTACCAGCTCATCATTGTCATGAAGCTGTTTATTGGCTTGTTACAATGTGTTCCTTGCATGGACTTTTACTTAATACACAACAATGTAAATTGTATCTCACCCCCTCCCTTCCACCGCCAATGTTTCATGCATCCAGAGATCAGCCTGACCATCACCATCGGCATGAAGTCGCTGGACATTTCTGTGGCCATGCCGCTGACCTACCAGAACCAGACACAAGGTCTGTTGGGTAATTTCAATGGCATCCAGGGTGATGACTTCGTCCTCCCCAGTGGAACTGTGCTGGGCAGCAACCTGACAGAGAGGGAGATCTTCGAAATGTTCGGCAGTCAATGTAAGCAGCCACAAGATTCATCATAATTATGAAGACTGTAATATTGGTGTGTTACGTAGTGTTTGCAAACACTCGTACAATTCAAACACACAGGGGAATGTGATCTTGACATGTTGTTTAAGTTCCATCAATACATTCAGCTCACCCTTAGAGTACCTTGGCTCTGACTGGACAGGAGCTTCATTCTCAGATCGAGGCTTATGAATATTAACTAGCTCGCAAAATGCAAGCATACCTACACACGTGCATTACTCAAGATGTTACTGTCGATTTGTATTCAGGGACAGTTTTACGGCTGTCAAACTAAATGAGTGCGACAGACATTTTCATTTTTTTCTAACAGGAAAATATGTTAAGTTAAACGCTGATTGTTGTCGTAGTTGCTGCAGTTGCACTATAAGTAATACCCGACTGCGAGGTATTTTACACTCATGTGTGGCCTGTCTACCATACCAGGACAACATGCTTTCAGCTGAGGAGCTGAGATGTAAAAAAATATTGGTGACAACAAAGCTGTTCCAGCTTGAGATAGCTTGTAGCTTGTTTGCTTTATGGGGTAGTTTGTAGCTTGTTCGCTTTACGTGGGTGAAATACTGTGTATGAGGCAAGCCTACATCCCATTCCTTCTGCAGAGAACCCACAGCTACAAATGACTCTCCTTTTCAGTAAAGCCTGGTGTGAGTCGCCTCTGCATGGTGATCACATGGCTTTGCAGGCTTAGCCCACTGCCAGGATTTTGCCATTTCTCCTGTCCTAGTTCATTCAGCTTCCTTCCCTCCAAATCCACTTCTAAATGCAATGTTGATATGGTATGACAAATTGTGTTACATCCCAGTTCTCCAGTTGGCTGGTTGTTCAATGTTGTAACTGTTTAATGCCTGTCACCTAGCAATTTCACCTTAAGGAATGGATCATGTCCCAAGTTCTGATACCATCCTCCCATTTGTGGAAGGGTCAGTGACCAATGCATGGGTCATTGTTCTTTAAAGGGTCTGACCTGTGTAGTCAGCTCAGTGTGTCTGACATCATCCCCATGTTCCTTGAAGGGTCAGTGACCCATGCAGTCAGCTGTGTGTGTGACTGACATCATCCCCATGTTCCTTGAAGGGTCAGTGACCCATGCAGTCAG
This sequence comes from Alviniconcha strummeri, assembly GCA_963584105.1. NCBI lineage: Eukaryota > Metazoa > Mollusca > Gastropoda > Provannidae > Alviniconcha > Alviniconcha strummeri. The sequence continues at coordinate 15,198,478 of OY757553.1, read as the reverse complement.
CTGTGTGTGTGACTGACATCATCCCCATGTTCCTTGAAGGGTAAGTGTCAGCTCAGTGTGTCTGACATCATCCCCATGTTCCTTGAAGGGTCAGTGACCCATGCAGTCAGCTGTGTGTGTGACTGACGTCATCCCCCTATTTATTGAAGGGTCAGTCACCCGTGCAGTCAACTCAGTGCTGCGCTATGGTCCGAGGGAAGGACCCGCCGACTATGACCATCCGCAATTCACCCCTATCTACCTGGACGAGCAGCCAGCAGCCACCCGACAGGCGGCCGAGGAGGTGTGTGGTGGGAGCGCCAACCTGGCCTGCATCTTTGACTTCATCGCCACAGGCAGTGCCGCTTTTGCTGACGCCAGTCGCCAGACCAAGGACACGGCAGACACAGAGGTGGAACAGGGCAGTAAGTGACCCACTCAACTGCTATCATCTGCTCCACAATCTCTGTTTAGTTGAGGGTAGTTGGGGGGTTGGAGAACTCCTGTGTTGGCTAGTGACTGACTGGAGTGCTATCACTGTTGGGTGGGTGGGGGGGGGGAAGAACTCTTATGTTAGCAAGTGACCGACTGGAGTGCTATCACTGTTGGGTGAGGGAGGTGGGGGGGGGGGTTGGAGAACTCCTGTGTTAGCAAGTGACTAGCTGGAGTGCTATCACCATTGGGGGGGGGGGGGGGGGGGGGGGATGGAGAACTCCTTTGTTAGCAAGTGACCAACTGGAGTGCCATCAGTTTGCTCCACACTCTGACAGGCAAAGGGGACAATTACAGCACTTTTCTGCTAACAGACAAGTTTACATCTCATTGTTATGTCTTACGAGTTTTACACCTATGCTGTTCTGCCCTGGCCTAAAAGAGACAAGCTTCTTAAACATGTCGGATTAAATTTCACAGCAAGGATTTTGCTTATCCTACCTTTTTGAGTTTATATTTCATTTGGAAAACGATTTGTGTTCTGATTACAACCAGCAACCTAACACTAGTGACACTTGTTCGCATCACTCAAGAACAGGCATCACAGCCTCCACTGTATGTGATAGGTGAGAAGGATACTTGACACTTGTCAGCATTTGTACATGCCATCCCTAGGTGAATCACTTTCTTAATTCCATATAAACTTGAAAGGACGTAAAAGCAGAATCTTTAATTTCGAGTTTTGTATTTTGATCTTGTCTACTTACCAGATTTGAGAAATCAGTAGTTGCTTTAACAGCTGAATTGCTTGAATGAGCGGAATCATTTGCTCTTTAGTCGATGGAACATAGAAACACATTTTAACTGTTTGTTACTTCCCATCATCGTCACCCTATGGCTTTTTCTGACAGCAAGGTGCTGTAGTGGCTGGAATAAACTTTATCCTAAGAGACAACACAAACGTAATTGTGTTCAACAACATACCAGTCTTTCATTCAACTGAAGGTGAATGAATATGCAGCTGATAACATCAGAGTAGCCTACAGATTTACTGAATAGTGGCGCAAACACTTATGTAAAATAGTCTAGCCAACCACTTGTTTTTTTGTTTTTGAGTATTGAGCAAAAGCATTTTACAATATTAACATGATGCCAAGCATCTTACCATATTAACATGATGTCAAATTGACTTGCACCCCATGTCATTCACATAAACCAAAAATAATGACTTGCTGTATGGACATTTAAATTTTGTTTATTGCTTCATCAGTCCCTTGCTGGAAGTTCTTCTGACCTGCCATTGTAATGCTACAGCTGCTTCATGGGCAGTGCTACCAGTACCAGTGTATGTGGTGTTCTCGTGTCTGCCTAGTTTGATGTGGTGGAGGGTATCTACCAGTTTTACAACCCCTTTCTTGCTGTTTTACTTTTGTTCCAGGGAACAGCCTTCCAAAGTTGGAAGTGCCGACTAACGTCAGTGCGACATCGGATGAACCCATAACAGTAGCTGTAACTGCCCTGGATGATGACAATGACATGGTGACATACAAACTGGCTGATGACAACGGAGGACGCTACAGCATCAACAGTGTCACTGGTGTCATCAATGCTACATTTTCTGCAGACAACTCTTCCGGTCTTAGGTCTGTGGTTTATGGCGTTAAAACAAGTGTAAAGGATTTGCCCTTTCTTTGATTAGATCATAGTTTGCTCGCCCTTCACCTGCATAAAGTCTGTTAATTGTGTGTGCTTTCTCTTTATTTATTCACACAGAGCTGTTTTTCTCCATTTATTTGCATTAAATTTATCAAGTTTTTTTTTTCCTTTTCTTCATTTATTCACTCAAAACACAGTGTATAGTTCTTCTTCATCCATCTACAAAGATTACATCATGCATTTTCACCTACAGTGTGTGTCTTCTCTTCATTTATTCACACTCTCAATGGGGTACTGCAGACTCAAAAATGAACATCCTCTGAGAACCCAGAGCCCTTTAAAGCCTGGAGCAAGTTAGCATGTAAGCCATACATGCTTCGCCCACTGCCAGGAATTCCTTCCTTGTCCCAGTTTTTACCTTCCTGATCCATTCCCCTTCTTATTTGACAAATCCTGTACCAACTTTTTAACTGCTCAGTTTTACCCAACACAGTTTCACCAGTAGATCCACAGAATAAAATAAGTCACCCTGCTCATAGACACAAGAGATTTAAGCAGGTTTCCATGGTGAGTACCTACCAAACATAAACAGGTGCTCAAACATATGTTCTTGTAAATAATAAAAATGCAGTGCAAACGTTTCTCCAGAGAGACTATTTTAAACAAGTGCATGCACACACACACATACAAACAGCACAGACACGCAAATATAAAGACTGTACACAATTTATACCCAACTTAACAGACAACAAACAGGGATTTCTGACACAGGAAGACAGCAGGGTGGAGCAGAAAACATGGCAGCTCTACTGCTTGGGGAAAAAGAAATGTCTTGAGGTTAGATTTGAAAGAGTCTAGATAGGATTTTTGTCGGAGAGGAAGGAGGTCAGTCCATGTAGAGGGGCTGAAGACAGGAAAGGCATGGAAGGTCTGGTATGTGGAATCTCGTATATAACTCCAAATGAAAGACTGCAGCTTTACACATGTTTTGAATAGCCACAGAAGTGGTGTACTTACAGTTCTGTTTGGTTGTTACATGACTGGTTCCACATGGAACTGTTGTCTTCTGAACACATGTTCTGTGTACTTCGTACAGCCACGCACAATTTACAGTGTCACTTTATTTGGAGCCACATACGTAGAGTGCGGGTGTGTTAGATATAACCTACTACCTGCAGCTTTGGCAGAATGACTGGGATCTTTTACATGCTACTGCAGAAACGCAGAGGTGGAATGGATACCGAAAGAATATTCTCCCACTACTCCTGCCAGGAGTCAAACCCACAACCATCCAACCACAAGCTATTCCCGCTCTATAACTGAGCTGTCCCTGCTCTCGTTTTGTTTTTTCCATGTGCATTTTCTTTTAAGTGTGTATTTTGTGTAGCCTAATTCCTTGCTGTTCATGATTTCTGTTTATGTAGTGAATCATACTATATAGTATATACATTTTCCAGTGTGTATGCAGTGGACTCCAAGGGGGCGGTGTCCCCAACGATGGTGATCAGAGTCAGATTGTGCAGTGGTTGCAGTGGTCACGGCTTATGTGACCTCAACCAGGCCATAGAGTCACCACAGGATCCGAATTTTGAATTTGCTGTGTGCCTATGTGAGCCGGCCTACAGCGGGCAAAACTGTGAGATCGAACTTGACGCATGTAAAGACAATCCTTGTCAGCGTGGGCAGATGTGCACAGACCTAACGGCTGAGGAACAGGGGGACAGTGAAGTGGGCTACAACTGCACTGGCTGTCCAGGTGGCTTCCATCTCCGCTCCTCCGTCTGTGTTGACATCGATGAATGCAGCAACGACACCCTCAATGACTGCAGCCAGCGTTGCAAGAACACGGGTGGAAGTTACATCTGTGAGTGTGACCCTGGCTACCGCCTGGGCAGCGATGGTCACACGTGCCATGATGTCAACGAGTGTGTGGAGAAGAGCGACCAGTGCATGCAGTTGTGTCAGAACACGGATGGCTCTTTCCGCTGTCTGTGTCAGGATGGCTACAGCCTGGCTGAGGATGGGAGAGGCTGCCTCCTGAACACAACATTGTCAACAGTCTGTGTCGGTGCTGGGTGTTCACAAGGCTGTAGCCCCAGCACTGACCCCAACACAGGCAACACTGTCACTCAGTGCTTTTGCTACTCGGGTTTCCAACTGGACGCCAACCGAGCCAACTGCAGTGACATTGATGAATGCCAGCAGGGTCACTGTTCCCAGATCTGTGAGAATACAAATGGAGGCTTCATGTGCTCTTGCCACAGGGGCTACAAACTAGGTGAAGACAAACGCACGTGCACAGAGTGCACCAGACTGACCTTCGGCCTTGACTGCAGCTCGACCTGCTCATGCAACGGCCGTGGTGTGGACTGTGACCCCGTGTCGGGCTGTGTGTGTGAGGTCGGCTGGAGCGGAGAGCACTGTGAGGAAGATGTGGACGAGTGCGCTGAGAACCCAGATGTGTGCGGGAAGGGACAGGTCTGCAGCAATACCAACGGCTCCTTCAGCTGTAGCTGTCTGCCAGGGTACGCCAAGAATGCTGGTGGCGTTTGTTCAGGCAAGTCTTCATTATTACAAGCCTTGAACATCCTTCGTGCCATTTCTCCAAGATCAATTTTTTTTCAAGCATCCTGTTTGGATCCATGGGTCAAGGATTGAGTGTTTGTACTTGCAGAGTTACATCTCTTTGCAAATTACTTTGAAACTTTTAAATTCAGCATTTAAAAACAGAATTCTTTGTTAACATTCAGAAATTATTGCAAAGTAATAAGAGCATATTTTTTCACTCCTCAATACATGGAGCTTCTTGGGTGTGTCGGCCAGGAGTATTCTCCCATGCTAACAGACTCTACTACATCTTTCATTAGTATCGGGCTGGTATCTGTTGTCCCAAAGCTGTCAGCCTCTCTGAGGACATAAGCCCCATTCAAGTCAAGACTCACCATTATGAGTGAGCTGGTTTGGCCTAGCGGTAAGATGTTAGACTTGTAAGCAGGAGGACCGCAGTTCCATTCCACTACGGTTCCCCCCCTTCTTCAAAAGTTGTGGGTTATGGACATGTACCGTCTCATGACTTTGTGCCTCACAATGAATGAAACATTAAAATAGCTTTCATCGCCACACATCAGAATGCAGGAGTCATTCTGGTGATGACAGCGTAGTAATGGGTATAGTCTCCCCCCCCCCCCCACCTCCTGTGACCTCAGTCCCCACTGGTACCTCTTCAGAGACAACTCAGCGTTAAACCAACCAAAGCAACACCATGTGCCATTTGTCAGTGATGAGCTACTTGGGTAGCAAAACGTGTCAGACCAAGGCACCCTACATAATAATGATCCTCACCAGGATCAGTTTATTTGGCTTGGCGTGGGGGTGGGGGGGGGGAATTGTGCTGTCAGTGGATGCTTTGTGAAGGGAGTAGTACTTTCTTCTTTTCACTAGCTCAGTTCCTCAGAGAGGGGGAGAGTGGGCAGGAGAGACTTAAAAGAGTGGATGATGGTTGGCAGAACTAGCAATCTGACAGCAAAACAAAACAGTGTTCTCCCAACTGATTTGATCACTGTTTTACTTCTGTGTGGATGTTTTCCACTGGTCACGTTTTGTGCATGTTCCTGTTGCTCAAAATCAAAGTCACTTTGCATTGCAGACATTGATGAGTGTTCGGAGGCAAACTTGGCTCACGCATGCGGAGAACTGGAGCAGTGCAGCAACATACCGGGCAGTTACTATTGCATGTGCATCTCAGGGTACAAAAGAATCGACGGTGCTTGCACAGGTGAGGGACACTCTCTTCACTTCATCCCATGAACGTAGTCTCTGCCCTACCACAGAGTGTATATATGGGGTAGTCTTTGTGCCTTCAAAGACTATCCATATGGTTTAGCCTTTACCCTTTCAAAGATTATTCATATGGCTTAGCCTTTGTCCCTTCAAAGACTGTCCATATGGAGGTAATTGTTATGCCTTCAAAGATTATCTCTATGGGGCAGCCTTTACCTTTAAAGACTGTCTATGCAGGGTAGACTTTGTGTTTTCGAAGACTTTATTCGGGGTAGTCAGTGTCCCTTCAAAGACTCTATTCGGGGTAGTCTGTGTCCCTTCAAAGACTCTATTCGGGGTAGTCTGTGTCCCTTCAAAGGCTCTATTCGGGGTAATCTGTGTCCCTTCAAAGGCTCTATTCGGGGTAATCTGTGTCCCTTCAAAGGCTCTATTCAGGGTAATCTGTGTCCCTTCAAAGGCTCTATTCAGGGTAATCTGTGTCCCTTCAAAGGCTCTATTCGGGGTAATCTGTGTCCCTTCAAAGGCTCTATTCGGGGTAATCTGTGTCCCTTCAAAGGCTCTATTCGGGGTAATTTGTGTCCCTTCAAAGGCTCTATTCAGGCTAGTCTGTGTCCCTTCAAAGGCTCTATTCAGGCTAGTCTGTGTCCCTTGAAAGGCTTTCTATATGGAGTAGTCCTTGTAGTCTGTCCACTCCTAGATTTTGTCCAGCCAACCAGCTTTAAGTTTGGTGACCTCTGAGCCCAGGTCTTTTGCATGTTGCCATGGGTGCAGATCTGCTTTTTATCAGTTGTCGGCAAGTGCTTTGGAGCACCAAGCATGAGAGTAGCAGATCAGCTTATCAGTCACGTTGTGATTGGCAAGTGCGCCCTCCACCTTGATGAACAAGCAGACTGCTTTCAGTGGTCTCTGCTGTCGGTGCATGGGGCAAGCGTGAACAAACTATGCTGGATGTGTTAGCCTATTGCCACAACTGCTTGTTACAGGACTTCTCAACATGGCCTTCTTTTTCAATATCTCATGCTGTAGTCTAATATGACTGTAGTGCTAATTTCCTCTTAAAGGGTTTTCATCTTTTAAGCCTTGAGTATGTCAGAATAGAACTTTGCATGCTTTGTCTGCGGCCAGTAATTCTACCATTCTGATTTCTGTGTTCCCAGTTCATTCAGCTTCGTTTCTCCTAATCATCTTCAAACATCTTCTGACATTACCTTTGTGATTGACCATTTGTCAGATGTTAGAATCAACCAGTCAATGCTCTCATTTCAGATATAAACGAGTGTAGCAATGGCGGTGATGACTGTCAACAGAAGTGTGTCAACGTTCAAGGGTCCTACAGTTGTGACTGTTTCTATGGTTACCGGCTGAAGCCCGACCGCAGAACTTGCACACAAGGTGCGTGGTGTGGTTAACTGGGGATTAACGTGTATCTGAACTTCTGTTTGTCCAGTGCAGATATGTGTAACTGTTTGGATTGCAGTCAATATGAATTGTGAATGTTTCATATTTTATTACATAAATATGAAGGCACAGTAAGAGTGCATTTGATTTTTCAAATTTCATTTTCGATATACATGTACTGACAAAGGTTGCATTCATTTTTCGATCTCATGCATGCAGTGGCAGACATCTGTTCCGAATTTGAGAACCTGAACTGTGACCAGGGGTGTACCCTGGGTGATGACGACAAGGCTTCCTGCTTCTGTGACACCGGGTACTCTCTAGCCAGTGACAACCAGACCTGTGTTGGTGAGTTCTTTGGTTTTTACTCAGGTTATCCTTCTTACAAAACTGCTCTTGGAATATGAAGTGAGTATTTACAGCCAGTATTACCAATACCCCAAATTAGAATTGTTTGTGATGTACGCAGGAACTGTTACATTTTGCATTTGTTCAGTGAAACAGTTAATAGCATTGAGAATGTGGAAAGTAGCCAAGCTGTATGCTATTAACTGAGGTGACATTGTTATGTGAGTGAATTTTAATTGCATGCAGCTCACTACAGGCATTTTCATAAATAGTAATTATGGTTTTTGCCACTCATATTCATGTTTTACTTTGTCCCCCCCATTCCACACCACTCGATCCCACCTGACACTACTCCACCCCACCCCACACTACTCCACCCCACCCCACACTACTCCACCCCATCCCACACTACTCCACCCCACCCCACACTACTCCACCCCACCCCACACTACTCCACCCCACCCCACACTAATCCACCCCACACCACACTACTCCACCCCATTCCACACAACTCCACCCCACCCCACACTACTCCACCCCACCACTCCACACCACATCACTCCACCCACCACACCACTCCACCCCACACCACTCCACTTCACCCCACCCCACCACATTTCTCCACATCACTCCACCCACCACACCACTCCATCCCACACCATTCCATCCCACACCACTCCATTCCACACCACTCCACCCACTCACCCCACCCCACTCCACTCCACCCCACCCCACACCGCACCACAGGTTTTGTATTTTGAGTTTTGCTTGTGTACGTGGCTATTGTAAGAGTGTTGTGCTCATTGCAGTTGACAAGCTGCTGAAATTAACACTGTCATTTTATTTTATTTGTTTATTGTTATTTTGTTTGTTTATTGTTATTATTTGTGGCAGACATTGTTATTTTATTTGTTTATTGTTACTATTTGTGGCAGACATTGTTAGTTGATTTGATTTGTTTATTGTTATTACTTGTAGCAGACATTGTTATTTTATTTTATTTGTTTATTGTTATTACTTGCGGCAGACATTGATGAGTGCAGTGGCGGGTTGGCCAACTGTTCCCACACATGTAACAACACAGCTGGAGGCTTCCTCTGTTCCTGCCCCATCGGCATGCTGCTGGACAGTGACCGACAGACCTGCCTAGGTGAGCTGTCTGCTTTGACCTCATGACCTCAGACAGGTATTTAACAATGACGGACCTAGGTGAGCTGTCTGCTTTGACCTCATGACCTCAGACAGGTATTTAACAATGACGGACCTAGGTGAGCTGTCTGCTTTGACCTCATGACCTCAGACAGGTATTTAACAATGACGGACCTAGGTGAGCTGTCTGCTTTGACCTCATGACCTCAGACAGGTATTTAACAATGACGGACATATGGACCTAGATGAGCTGTCTGCTTTGACCTTGAAATATCCAGTATTTGACAGCAATGATGGACAGATACGCGTTGGTGAGCTCTGCTTTGACCTTGAGATAACAGATATTTAACAACAGTGACTGACAGACATGCCTTGGTGAGCTGTCTGTTTTGTCCAGGTGATATCAGACTGGTATTTAATGACAGTGACTGACAGACGTGCCCTGCAGGTAAGCTGTCCGCTTTCACCTTGAGATATCAGAAACAGAAATAGCATTGGTGTCTTGGGAGTGGGAGGGGAGCAGAGGCAAAGATGACCTGACCTTCAGTCACCGGCATTTGTGTGTTTTTGACATAAGGGTATATGCACAGAGAAATGTCTTTACGTCATGGCGCCATTCAGGAAAGTTACATTATTACTATGCATTTTACGTAATGCTACCAACACATACGCCTGCTCCTTTCACTGACACGTGTGTATTTTTTTGACAAGCTCCGTCTCGCCCTTCCTTGCTTGGAAGTGACACCCTGGGTGCATCCCTCAAATGTTACCCCTTTAATTAGGCTCAATTTTTGTTTTCTACATGAGCACACTCTTCGTCATCCACTTACAGACTGCCCAGCTGGTACGTACGGCAAGAACTGTGACAGAACTTGCTCCTGCGGCCAAGGCTCTGATCACTGTGATGTCATCACGGGCTGCGTGTGCTTGTCTGGCTGGAGCGGTGTCAGGTGTGATCGTGACATCAACGAGTGTGATGCCACAGCGGTACGAGAGGAATGCCAGGCAAAGAACGCTGAGTGTGTCAATCACAAGGGAGGCTACAGCTGTCGCTGTCAGCAGGGCTATGTTGAAGATGACAGTGGGACATGTCAAGGTACGGATCTCTTACAGTGAAGAGCTTTAGACATTTTTGGTTTGCATTTGTTTTCTGTGCTCTGCCATTTAAGTAGTAATAATAAAGATAACAATGATTTTTTTTTTAAATGACAAAGATTTCCAAGTGCATCAAATGCAATTAGCACAACATGGTTCACAATAGCTATGTTCATAGTAGAATCTGTCAGACAGGGAGAAAATAAAGATGTCTTGTTGCTATAGCCCGTATTCAAAAGTATGTGACTTAGGATGCAGGTTGGTGGTTGCTTAATTTGCACTAATTTGATTGTTGGTACTTGTGGTTTGAATGACGGTGTAGGCAGTAAAAGTAATGACATAAGTTTTGATAGACTTTTTTGTATATAGTTAAGCTGCATATATACAGTTATATCCTTTTTTTTCCACCTTGTCTTTGTGGTTGTTTGCCTTTTTGGACAAAAGCACACACACTTAATTCCATTGTACTGCAGTCAAGAAATTGTTGTGTACTAACAAAGGAAGTGGGGACTTTCTGCTCTGTTCAAGCTTGACACCTTATCTACACTGGCATCACTGAGCTCTTTGCTAGAGCTACACCTGAGAAGACTGATGACCGCGTAAACAACATGCGACTCTGTTGAAAGACTGTAACAGCAGGACTTGAGGACCATATAAAGAATTGGAGCAAAAAACAAGCGGATGATCAGAGTAGATAAAACTATGGGGATGTTTCCAGTAAACCCATCATCAAACCTAGAAAGGAACACTGGGGAAGGTTTGCTGTCTTTAGTCAGATGGTGGTGGGAAGGGGAAGAAAGTAGCTGGCACAGTGGCAGTTGTAATCACAGCAAGATTAATCAGGCAGGATGACATAACACGTCTATGTTACAGACCGAGATGAGTGTGCGACCTCACCATGCAGCCAGCAGTGTGAAAACTCGCCAGGCAGTTTCCGCTGTCTGTGTGATGCAGGCTTCACTCTGGCCAATGACAGTCTGCGGTGTCAAGGTAAGACATACTTTGAACTCTGATGGTCTGTGATGTCCAGGTAAGATGACCTCAGACCTATGACAGTCTGCGTTGTCCAGGTAATTAAGATACCCTTTTTACCATCATGGTCTACTGTCTCCAGTTAAGCAACACTTTAACTGTCCTGACAAGCTTCACTCTGACTGCTGATGGTCTGCAGTGTTGAGTTTAAGATACACTTTGACTATTCTTAATCTTACAGGCTTCACTTGCACTTCGGTGCTCTTTAGGTCAGCAGGAGTTTTGTGTGATGCGCATCCTTTCCTTCTCTCTTGCCGTAACTATTCTTTCAGCACCAGCGGAATGCCTTTTGTTTTTCATTTCAGACATCGACGAGTGTGCCCTGCAAGCCAGCAACCCCTGTACACAGCGCTGTGAGAACACTGCCGGGTCTTTCCGCTGTGTCTGCGACGTCAGTGGGTACACGCAGGCCGATGATGGTGTCTCTTGCGTCGGTGAGCATTTGTGTGTCTCTGCTGTTGCAGAAGTATGTAGCTTAGTGTATTTATACATCTGCATTTGCTTGGAAGTTTGAATTGCCTTGGAGCTCGAGACGCCCGTGTTTTTTGTGTTTTTTTCTGGTTTTGTGTGTGTGTGCTTTACCGAGTGCGCACACATGCGCGCACTCATCGGACACAGGCACGCACGCGCGTCTACGCAGGCACAGGCACACATTCACAGTCATTAAACGCACACATGCACGCGCGCGCAAACACACACACACACACACACACACACACACACACACACACACACACACACACACACACACACACACACACATAGTACGGTAACAATTTGTGTGCGCATGTACAGGAGCAAAAGGCTCCTTTGATTTGTTTAGCCTTCATTCTTGTTGATTTATACATCTGCATTTGCTTGGAAGTTTGAATTGCCTTGGAGCCCGAGACGCCCGTGTTTTGTGGTTCGCACCTGAGTATTAGTTTTATGAATGTACTGGCACGGTTGGGAAATTGAATGTGGTTGATTTGCTGCGTGCAGCATGCGGTTGTTTACGCTGGAGGTCTGCACGACTTATTCTTAAGCCATTTAAATATTCGGATACTCTGTTTTGAGTTATTGCTGATTGTGTTGTTTGTATTGTATGTGAGTATCATCTTGTTTAGACAGTGTGGTTGTTGAGTATAGAATCATATCACTTTTGTATAAAAATAAAAATAAAATAAAAGGTGGGCAGCAACAACAAAAGCAAAACAAAAACCTGAAAAAACAACATTAAATGAGAAAGTAATCTTCATTTGTATACACAGGTATATACTTATTATAAACCAGTAGTTTTGATCAACATCGTACACCTTGCACGTTAATTTATTGCGTAAATCAAAACTATGGAGTCGTATTATCAAATTTAACTCTAGTCTAAGACTAGGCTGTTATTACATTTTTGTCTGTTAATTTTTCACGTAAGAACATGCTTATAAGTAAAGATGTATGCTGCAGTGCAAGATAAAATCATGTGTATTCAAATATGTTTGATACGTCTGCCTGTGTAGACCTTATATTCCTTTTTGTGACCCAGGTAGATTTGGAGGGAGGGGGAGGGAGAACTACTCTGTTTTTTCTTCTTCTTTATTTGAAAGTTTAGCCTCTCTCTGTCTCTGTCTCTATTTCTCTGTCTGCCTGTCTGTCTGTCTCTGTCTGTCTGTCTGTCTGTCTCTCTCTGTCTCTGTCTCTCTCTGTCTCTCTGTCTCTGTCTGTCTGTCTGTCTGTCTGTCTGTCTGTCTGTCTGTCTGTCTCTCTCTCTCTCTCTCTCTCTCTCTCTCTCTCTCTCTCTCTCTCTCTCTCTCTCTCTCTCTCTCTCTCTCTCTCTCCACTTTTTCCCCGTCTTTTGTTTTTTTAAGTTCATATCTTCTGATCAGCACTCGACAGTCGAATGATATCTTTTTGCGCTGCTTATCAGCGATTTCACCAGAAAATAACTCTTTTCCTTTTCTTTTACAGCTTAGTATACTGTAACTTTTGTGTGTGGAATTATTGTGTACCTATTTATGCCTGTTTGTTGGTTGTATTGTTTGTCCGTTTGCCTGTTTTTTGGTTGTACTATATTGGCCATGGTCTTTGAATTTATTATGTTTGTACGTGCATATTCAGCGCTGGGTTCAGCGTGTTGTGATCTGTGCGTATGTACGTCATGTGCCTATACTGGCTTAGGTTTTGAACTGTTTGTATGGACACTTGTGGCGGATTTTTGTGAGCTATGTTCGCACGTGAAAGTGGTTCCTTCCATGATGCTTCTGCTTTGTTGGATAGTGTGTCCTGGCTGTAGTGGGATTAGATCACGCATACCATGACCAATACAGTTAAGGTTGTTTCAATGAACTGCCAAGGCCTAGCTGACCCGCGCAAGAGGAGAGATGTTTTTCACTATTTAAGAGAGAAGTCATATTCCATATACCTATTGCAGGATACCCACTTTGATCCAAAACTAGAGAACTGTATTCGGGCTGAGTGGGGTTATAAATGTTACTTTGCCTCGTATAATTCAAATTCGAGGGGTGTCTCAATATTATTTAATAATAATTTCGAATTTTCTGTAAACAAGGTTTATAAAGATATTGCTGGAAATTATATATTTGCCACTGTCAGAATGATGGATAAAGAATTTGTGATCGTCAGTTTGTATGGCCCAAACCGTGATAATCCGGAGTTTTATGCCGAGCTTGAGGAACGGATCAGCGAAGTTGGCTTTGAAAATCTTATTATTGGAGGAGACTGGAATTTAGTCTTGGATTTCACATTAGATTATTATAATTATAAACACTTTAATAATGCTAAAGCACAAGAACAAGTAGAAAATTTAATGATAAATCTCGACCTATTAGATATTTGGAGAGAAATTCATCCTGAAATGAGACGGTATACATGGCGCAGAAATACACCCCTTCAACAGAGTAGATTGGACTTTTTCCTAATTTCAGATTTGCTGTCCACTTACGTGACAGAAGCAGACATTAAGCCCGGTTACCGGACAGATCATTCCATGATCACACTGACTTTGACTTTAGGGAAATTAGAAACCAGAAATAAGCTTTTGTGGAAATTTAATAATTCCCTATTAAAAGATAAGCTGTTTGCAAACGAAATAAATGATGTTATAAGAACCGTGATTGAAGAATATGCAGCTCTACCCTATTCTCGGGAACAACTTCCTTTTATCCCAAAATGTGACATTCAATTTGTAATTTCCGATCAGCTATTTTTAGACGTACTACTTATGAAAATTAGATCAAAGACAATCTCGTATGCTACAATGAAAAAACGTGTGGATCAGGAAAAGGAAAGGGATTTGCAGAACAATATCCAGAGCTTAGAAACTAAAATTAAATTGACAGAAGATGAGAAAGGGAAATTAGAATCTTATAAACAGGAGCTAATTGCACTTAGAGAGAAAAAGATGGAGGGAGTTCTGCTTCGATCGAGAGCGAGATGGGTCGCCGAAGGAGAAAAAATAACAAAATATTTTTGTGCACTTGAAAAACGTAATTACGTTAGTAAACAAATGATTAGGCTTACTTTAAACAATGGTGAGGAAATATATGAAACTAAGGACATTATAAAGGAAGTCAAAATGTTTTATGAAAGATTATATTCTGACAGACAATTAGAAGATTGTGAAATATTAGACTTGGTTGAGGATATACCAACATTGACAGTGCAAGAAAAGACCTCACTCGAAGGGGAAATTACTTTAGACGAAGCAAGCGTTGCACTCAAGAGCATGAAAAACAATAAAAGCCCAGGCTCTGATGGTTTTACTGTTGAATTCTTTAAGTTTTTTTGGCGACAGCTGGGTGCATTCGTTGTTAAATCATTAAATAATGGGTTTAGAAAAGGTGAATTATCATCAACGCAGAAAGAAGGAATAATAATATGCATACCAAAAGGGAACAAATCAAAAGACCTGATAAAAAACTGGAGGCCAATTTCACTCCTTAATGTTGTTTACAAAATAGGATCCACTTGTATTGCTAATCGCTTAAAACGTGTCCTGCCATCTTTGATCAGTGAAGACCAAACTGGGTTTATGGCCAATAGATATATAGGAGATAATATTCGACTGATATACGATTTAATCAGTTACTTGAACAAAGAAAACATGCCTGGGCTACTCTTGTGCTTAGACTTTGAAAAAGCCTTCGATTCAGTGGACTGGAGATTTATGTTTAAAGTTTTACATGCGTTTGGATTTGGGCCCGATATTAGCCAGTGGATATTCACATTTTATAGACATATAAAGTCATCTGTCGCGGTTAATGGACAATTATCAGAATGGTTTTCAATTCAGAGGGGATGTAGACAGGGGGACCCAATATCACCATATTTATTTATACTATGCGTAGAAATACTTGCTATTATGATTAGGCAAAATAAGAATATTAAAGGTATTTTAATAGGAGAAACTGAGTACAAAATCTCGCAGTATGCTGATGATACTGAAATTATGTTAGAAGGTGACAAGAACTCATTTGAGGAAACAGTTAAGATTATTAATACATTTGGGAATAAGTCAGGTCTCTTCTTGAACGCGGGGAAGACTAGTGCTATATGGCTTGGTAATAAAAGAAATTCACCCATTAAATATATGCCAAATTTGCATATGGATTGGAACCCACCTAAATTTAAAATACTTGGTATTTGGTTTACTAATAATTTAAAAGAGTGTGAGCAACTCAACTTTCGCGAGAAATTTTTGGAAATAAAAGCTTTGTACAAAGTATGGTTAAAAAGACAAATAACACCACTCGGTAGAGTAGCTGTTCTGAAGTCGCTGATTTTGTCTAAAATTATCCACCTATGGATTTTATTGCCAAATCCACCAGACAGTCTGGTGGACGCGTTGCAGAAGACCGTGTTTCAGTTCGTATGGAATAGAAAACAAGACAGGATAAGTAGGAAAGTAACCGTCAAAACTATTGCAAAGGGAGGACTTGGCATACCAAATATTAGACATTATATTAATGCGCTGAAGCTAAGTTGGATACGAAAACTAAAAACAAGTGATCACAAGTGGAAAGGTATAATTACATCAACTTACCCGAAAGTGTTACTGCTTGAACAATTGGGATCAAGCCTCCCTACTCAGGAAAATAATTTTAATATGTTTTGGATTCATGTATTTAAAGCATATAGAGAGTTTGGTAAACACATGCAGGTAGAGAACTCAGAAGAACTAGTCGCAGATCCTATTTTCTGCAACGACAATATTCTGGTTGGAAACAAAACTGTTTTTTATAAAAAGTGGATAGACAAAGGTGTATGTTTTATCAAAAACATTCTGAATGAAAATGGTACGTTTATGCTATTTAAAAGGTTTAAAGAAATATACAGAATTAATACTGATTACATTACATATATTGGATGTGTACAAGCTATTAAAAGCTACATACGTAAAATGGGACTAACAGTTGAGAGTAACAATTCAACCGATTTGACAAAGACGCTTAAGATTATTTACAGTCAACAAAAGGGCTCACGCCTGTATTATGAAATGCTTACACAGGGTAAAGATAAACCTAAGTGCTGTGAAAAATGGGAAGCAAGATTGAATACAGACATTGACTGGAGCAGAAACTTTAAGAAAATGCAAAGCATCCAAGAAATAAAACTAAAATGGTTCCAGATAAGACTTGTACATAGGATATTAGCTACCAATATTGTTTTAATGCACATGGGTATTGAAAATGACATTAACTGTTCTTTTTGTAGACAGGAAAGAGACTCTATTAATCACATTTTTTGGAGATGTGTGTACGTAAAGTCTTTTTGGGAACAGTTCCAGACTACACTTAATACCGGGAGCTCAAATGCGAGGACAGTAACGCTTAATGAAAATTTTGTTCTTTTTGGTTACGACAGCCAAATTAAATCGGACAGCACCTTTGATTTGATAATTTTGCGTGCAAAATTCTATATTTATACTTGTAAGATCAACAAGAATATACCTCAACTGCACCTGTTCAAACAATATTTAAAAAATACATTTGATGTAGACAAATATAATGCGACATTAACGATGTCATATGACAAGATAGCAGCCGAATGGTTGCATTACAAAAAGCTGATACAAATCTAGACGAGGTTGTTAATGACGTTAATAATCTTGTAAATTGTACTCATTGCCATGGTCCTTCTTTTCTTTTTTTTCTTTTTTCTTTTTTTTTCTTCTTTCTGTTTTGTATATGTGTGTGGGTGTGTTGGTGTGCCTTTTTTTTCTTTTTTTTCTTTTTTTCTTCTTCGTACTTTACCTTAGATATATGAATGAGAGGGGGGGGGGAGGAGAGAGAGAAAGAAATTGTAATGGATGGATACATGTTAATGAATAAAAAAAAAAAAAAAAAAAAAAAAAAAAAAAAGATGCTGAACTGGCAAAAAAAAAAAAAAAAAAAAAATGTAGCTTAGTGTTTTATGCCCAGTCAACCAGTGCAGTTATATCTGCTGTTGCACAAAATGGCTAGTTATATATACAACATTATTGTTCAGAATTAGTTCATTTTAGTGATTCACGAATGAAGAACTGTTCACTTGTTTACAACAGTCACTGCATACAGCATTTCTGGCGGGTTGGCAGAAGAATGAAAAATGATGCAGGCAATCCTTGTCAGTTCTAGATGTCATTGTAGACATTCTGTTTTGCTGAAGTAAATGATCAGACGTTCACTAGAGTTATTAATCCCTCTGCCAGGCTTGGATCGCTTCGAGTATCTGTATTGCCTGCAGTTATTTTAGTTCCTCTGATACGTTCTCTTCCAGCCACTACCAATTGCTCCAACACTGTCTGTGACACGGACAACGGAGGATGCAGCATTGAGAACGGCACTGAGACTTGTTTCTGTAACGCTGGCTACACCCTCAGTGATGACAACACCACTTGTACATTCATTGGTAAGCCACTGTGTGGATTCGTATCTGCAATACTGGCTATGCTCTCGCTGACAATGGCAGTACTTCATCCAAGGTCACGATAGGTGGCACTTTCTTTTCACTGTACTTTGTTTGCCTCCAGAATGTACTGACGACTTTAACAAGTTTGATTCCACTCTGGATCGATAGAGACTGTCAGTCTAAACAGTATAGCATGTAACTGGATGGAACGAATGTATAATTATAAAGAAATAGAGGCCTACATGTCACAGGAACGTGAAATCAGTTATTTATCTGACTAGGTAGTCCAAAGTGATTTTGAAAATCAATAGTTGACTATCAGACTATATATTTGCATAGATCTTTTTTTATCTGATTTCAGTGATACAAATTTTGTATTGATCACTTGAGTAGTTCCGAAGTAATGATTTTTTAATATTTAAATTTTTGCCCCAGTTTGCCTACAAAATGCAAATAAGAGAAATCCTGAGATTTAAGGATCCACCTGGAAGCTATTTTGCATATAACCTAATATTTAGGAATCTCATTCTCCACAGTACAAATAATAGGCCCAATTTTTTTGTACACCTTCATTTTGATTATTCTTCCAGATATTTCACATCAAACTTGCTAAATTCATAAAAATGCTGTCAATCTTAAAAATGGTAAAAACATCATAACTCCTCTTCTACTAGTCCTATTGCTTTACTGTTTGTACCAAAATAACCACAGTTAAGAACTCTACATGATGCCATACTTTTCTGATTGATCACAGAGAAAAACTAAAAGTCCATTTTTTTTCAGGGTGACCTTGCATCACCTTACAGGCCCCATTTCAAGGGCATATATGCAGAAGGGATGTCCCCCAAATCCTCTGTCTCCAACATCCTGGAATTGTTGCTAACTGGATTGACTTCAAACCCCCATTTAAAAACAAAGTGCACAGCAGTCTCGACTATGTCTTCTTTTTGCAGCCATTTACCTAATATATATTATACGAAACGAATAAACCCAAAATCTGCAACAGAAGGTGCCTGCAATCATATATATGTGTCCTTCCGTATGCGTATGCTCCTTTCAGACATTTGATCTAGATCTAATTTTTTAGTAACTGTGCACCCTTTCTGAGTGCTGATATCAGTAAAACAATTGATCCACTCACCCATTTACAGACTGAATCATTTTTGTTGCAAATGTTGGCTTCATTCACTAGACCTGTTTGAGTGATTCTGATGATATTTGTGGCCCAAAATGGCACTAGAAATGTCCCAGGAATTTCTGACTATCACCTTGAATATTACCAATAAAGCCTCTCCTAGACTGTCATTAGTAGAAAAGTTTGCTAAAATTGCTGTTTATAAATAAATTTGTCGATCATCCCATTGACACCCAAACTAGCTATCAGCTGTGTTTGCAATTGTTCACTGACCACGTCATTTTTCATTTTTACTGACAGAAATATTCGTTTGACAGCTTAATCTGGCTTTCAAGAAAAAGATTAATACTTTCACTCATC
Organism: Alviniconcha strummeri; assembly: GCA_963584105.1. Lineage (NCBI taxonomy): Eukaryota > Metazoa > Mollusca > Gastropoda > Provannidae > Alviniconcha > Alviniconcha strummeri. The sequence goes on along the minus strand of OY757553.1, from coordinate 15,179,232 downwards.
AACAAGATCGTTTACACGCAATGTAGAACACTCTGATAGTGGAGAATCCACCAACTTGGCGCGCACGTTCGTTTGTACGGTTGCCTCAGCAGCCATGGCTGACCGTGTGGCTGTGGTAATAAAATCTCTTTGTTATCACATTTCGGCGGCTGAGTGTTGGACATATGAATAGTTTTGAACTCTTATTTTAGTATAACTTTGAAGAAGAGAGATTGATCTTTCTACTGATATTTTAAGAGAGTGTCCGTGGTCTAAAAATAGTGCAAAATCTGTTAAACACATTTCAGACAACTTTATTCAGGACTTCTGCTTGTGGAAGGCAGCCATCATGGATACGGAGAGAAAGTTTAGCAACAGCACTTTTGATATAGATTCCATCATGGCTGGACTAGCATACGTCCAACACTCCGCGTCTGAAAACTGCTTACAGCGAGCGGTGTTCGCAAGCCTGTGCTCATCGCTGACAGAAGGCAGCGCTTAGGGGTACTGAGATGGGGGTGAATTTTCACATTCTTTTTCAAAGCTTAATAAACAGCAACACAGTTAGGAAGATGAGACATGAAGCTTTTCTCAACAGTAATTTTTACTGAGATTGGATCAAAAACACACCAGAAATTTGTCAACTAAAATTGCTAAATTTAGACCAATTTAGTTACGTGGAATGCAGCCGAGAGCACTTTGGACTACCTAATCTGACACTCCATCTCTATAATATCTATTCCATACCATTGTTCAGATTAGTAATAAAGGGTAGAGATCACAGCATCAAAAGCAGCCAGCACCAAGAGCTTTTGATGTGTGCGTAAACAATTCTTCAGACACCTGTTCCCTATCTGAAACAATGATGTGTTTGTGTTGTTCCCTGAAAGTGGCTATGTCTCCTCACAGACGTGGACTGGTGTGGTAAGGGTCCCTGCCAGCAGATGTGCAATGAGACGGATGATGGCAAGTCCTTCACCTGCAGCTGTCGTGAGGGATTTCTCCTCAACCAGGACCAGCGGACGTGTCGAGGTGAGACATCAAAGTGCAGTTTCTTGGTCATTTGTGTCAGCAAAAGCACGCTTGGCCCACTGTGTTACATATTAGAATAATTCACTGAGGCCAACATGTTTGTGTTTGTGCATATATATGAAAGGAGAATAAGGTTTGTGTCCATTGTCAGCAAACGGAGGGAGGTAACTGTGCTCAGGTGACATGAGATGTTTAACGATGGAAACAGCAACACAGGTGTGGATAACCTACAGTAACTATAACCTGGCGTGGGAGTAGACACAGTCCACAAGGTCACCTCGTCATAAAGGGATGCTGCCCAGTGGCAGTTATACTTTCCATTCCAGGTACACGCTTTGATCCCAGCATTTAATTATAATTTTTAATGCAAGATTGCACCATTGTCCTTTGGTCACAGCACTATTCAACACACACACACACACACACACACACACACACACACGTATGCACACATACCCACCTACACACATGCACATTTTAAATTTTGTCCTTAGAAGGAATGGTAATCTCAAACAGAATTAGGCCCCAAGTGCTTTAGCAGAATCAACAAACCAAAGAAGTCGACAGCACATTATGTATAGTACACCTGTGATTCTCCACACCATCTCTCAACAGCACGTTATGTATAGTACACCTGTGATTCTCCACACCATCTCTCAACAGCACATTATGTATAGTACACCTATGATTCTCCACACCATCTCTCAACAGCACATTATGTATAGTACACCTATGATTCTCCACACCATCTCTCAACAGCACGTTATGTATAGTACACCTATGATTCTCCACACCGTCTCTCAACAGCACATTATGTATAGTACACCTATGATTGTCCACACTGTCTGTCAACAGCACATTACATATAGTACACTTACGATTGTCCACACCGTCTCTCAACAGCACATTGCGTATAGTACACCTATGATTCTCCACACCATCTCTCAACAGCACATTACGTATAGTACACCTATGATTGTCCACACTGTCTGTCAACAGCACATTACATATAGTACACTTATGATTGTCCACACTGTCTCTCAACAGCACGTTACGTATAGTACACCTGTGATTGTCCACACCGTCTCTCAACAGCACATTACATATAGTACACCTATGATTCTCCACACTGTCTCTCAACAGCACATTATGTATAGTACACCTGTCATTGTCCCCATTGTCTCTCAACAGCACGTTACATATAGTACACCTGTGATTGTCCACACCGTCTCTCAACAGCACATTACGTATAGTACACGTATGATTCTCCACACTGTCTGTCAACAGCACATTACATATAGTACACTTATGATTGTCCACACTGTCTCTCAACAGCACGTTATGTATAGTACACCTGTGATTGTCCACACCGTCTCTCAACAGCACATTACATATAGTACACCTATGATTCTCCACACTGTCTGTCAACAGCACATTACATATAGTACACCTATGATTCTCCACACCATCTCTCAACAGCGGTCATGTGAATGGGTTAAGAAAGGGAGAAATTGGCATGGCATCATGAGTCAATAGACTCAGAAAGTCTGTAATAGCTTGCTTCCCATGAAAGGTCAGGAAAGGGTGATTAACCCACAAACAAACTGAATGAAGTCTGTTGCTATTTTTTCAGTGTGCCCTGAAGGAACGTACGGAGCAGGGTGTTCTCAAAACTGCACGTGCAACACACTCAACACTGCCTCGTGCAACAGCACCACAGGGGCTTGTGTCTGCAAGGCAGGATGGGAAGGAGAGACATGCAGTGACGATGTTGATGAGTGCAATACATCACCTGCCTCACTCACAGTGTGTCCTGATCACTCAGTGTGCACCAATACTAATGGAAGTTTCCTATGTCTCTGCCTGAAAGGATTCTACAAGTCGCAAAGCTTGTGTCTTGGTAAAGACAAATTTGTTCTTACCATATATCCTGTCCTCCTTTCTCTTTCTTCTTCTTCCTCTTCTTTAGTCTTCGCCTTGCCGTTGTCTTATTCTTCTGCTTCAAAACAGTCTGAAACAAAGCTGACTGCCAGCAGTCTGAAACAAGTCCAAAGCACAAAAGTGTCAAAAGAACACTTATTTGTTTTCAACTTCTTAGTCACTCACTGGCCTCCACATCCCCCTCACTGGATCACTTTTCCCACAGTCCCCTTCACCAGGTCTATTTTCCCACAGTCATCCTCACCAGATCACTTTTCCCACAGTCCTCCTCACTGGATCTCTCTTCCCACAGTCCCCGTCACCAAATCTTTTCCCACAGTCCCCCTCACTGGATCTCTTCCCACAGTCCCCGTCACCGGATCTCTTTTCCCACAGTCACCCTCATCAGATCACTTTTCCCACAGTCCCCCTCACTGGATCTCTTCCCACAGTCCCCCTCACTGGATCTCTTCCCACAGTCCCCCTCACTGGATCTCTTCCCACAGTCCCCCTCACTGGATCTCTTTCCACAGTCCCCCTCACCTGATCTGTTTTCCCACAGTCCACCTCACTAGATCTGTTTTCCCCACAGTCCCCGTCACCAGATCTTTTTCCACAGTCCACCTCACCGGATCACTTTTCCCACAGTCCCCCCCCTCACCGGATCTCTTCCCACCATCCCTTCTGCACCCGTCTCCTCACAGTTCCCTCTTCCCCCTCCCTTTCTCCATCACCTTCACCAAGTGGCGACATGTCTACATGGAGTTAAACTGCACTATACAAGTGGCCATTGACATTAACAAAACATACTGCTGGATTAGCTGTCCCAATGTTTATCATGCCGATTTCACGACACCCACCATTGTAGCTGTCATGATAAACTGTATCCGAACCACTGACATCATTTGATTACCATCCAGGCATGAAAAACATTTTCACTTGTGAAACACTCCAATGTGAGAAATCCAAGCTGCCTCACATCTTTGTTTCAACACTGCCTTGAACACTATTATTTTATTGCTGTCTGATTGGATAAAAAGTGACTGACTGACTGACTGACTGACTGACTGACTGACTGAATCCTAAACATTTCCATACATGCTTTTCAAAAATGTTGCTCATCTCCTTTGAAGACCAGGGAACCTGATGCTGTTGACTGCATATTTTTGTTCATGGCTCCTTGTTTTGCTGCTCTTTCAGCCCAGTCATTAAACGTTTGTCCACAGTGTGAAAGAATCCAACAAAAAGTGACACCTCTATCTTTTATAAGTAAACGATGAACCAAATGCTTTATCTCATAGATATGTACGGTCACGACTCAGTTATTTACACCAAAGGTTTGGTTATTTACATGGACAGTTTGCTGTTCACAGCAGGGAGAGAAAGGCTGCTTGTTGATGTGAATGTTTTTGGTCATTGTCACATGGCTGACAGTCTAGGAGTCGTCCATATTTGGGCCTGTTGCTGAAATGGCATCCTGTTAGAGTAATTGAAACGTCATCTGTCATTGATGTTTGCAAGATGCCAAGAACATGTCTGTGGATTTCAGACATTGACGAGTGTGGGGAGGACACCGACGGGTGTGAGCAGCGCTGTGTCAACGAACCTGGAACCTTCCGCTGCGACTGTGACCCTGGGTACACCCTCCGGTCTGACAACAAGACCTGTGCAGGTGAGATGGCGTAAAGATAAGGAATAACTTTCCACTGTGACTGGTTATGCTTATTCCCATCGAACAAGCTCTGTCAAGATGAGACAGCACGTGATAAGATGAGACCCAAAAAAAGTGGGTTGTGGGGACTCTCCGTCTGGTTTGCATTGGCAGGAGGTCCAGAATGAACCGCCTGGCCTGAGTGGTTGTGTCCTTGCTGGTTCCCACTGTGATTCTCATTGCCTCATTCTGCATTCTGTCCATCTTTGGCATGTTTTTCATGCCATTGTTGTGAGGCCTAGTCCATAGTCAGTGGCACAGCATGAGCACCACACTTTGATACAGTAACAAGAGGTGGCATTGTTCAATACTATTAAAAGCCATAGCCTTGAGGACTGACAGGCCAGCTGCTGATGAAGCCACTGAGATGAGTGATGAATATACATGCATAGAGATATAAATATGTTGCTAAATGTGACAATGCTAGTAATCTCTTTTGGGTGTGTGTTCCTGCTGCTGCTGTTGTTGCTGGGGCTAGAGGTGCAGCTGGTGTTAAAAATATGTGATGACTTCATCTTGATCACCGCTAAATGTGCGGTGACTGATGCATTCTGTTTTGACAGCAAAGTGTGTGTTTTGTGTAGACACTGACGAGTGTAAGGATCAGAATGGTGGGTGTGGTCACAACTGCAGCAACACAGTAGGTTCCTACCGCTGTTCCTGTCTGTCTGGATATACACTGAACACCACTGACAACGCATCGTGTGATGGTAAGCAAAACAAGACTGCATATTATCAAATGTTCAGAGTTCAGGAATTGTGTGAAAGTTGAGGTGGCCATCCTGGGCTTCCATCCTAATGAGCCTTACGGTTTCTGTGGCATTGGTCACAATTTGTCCCTGATATGTCAACCAACATCCGAGGACATGAAGCTCTACATCATCATCAAATGTTCTCTTTGCTGGGGAACACATAATCTCACGTCTAGGCCATCGTGATCAGAAATGAGCATATTTTGATGGCCAGTGGAACTGCTCTTTGCTGAATGAATAAACCACTGTTAAACAGAACTGGCCATGATATTGTTAAAATGAGTGGATCAATTGCAGTCTTACATAGTATTTGTGAATGATAACTTTATGGGTCTGGTTGCATGTTTTGTAATTATCAAACAGTGTTTGAAAGCATATGGTTCATATGATCAGTCTACCTTTGTCAATATGAACCTATTTCATCTTGTTTCTTTTTATCCTTTCTTCATTCTGATTGATCTGTTTATCGATTTGCACTTGGACAGGGCCTATACATACTGATTTTAGATCAAAAGGAAAATGAAACCTGAAATTTGTTGCATCAAGAGTTAAGCTGTTACAGAAATTTAATGCCCTCGTATTATTATGTTACTTTCAGATGTTGATGAGTGTAAGGATCAAAATGGTGGGTGTGGTCACAACTGCAGCAACACAGTAGGTTCCTACCACTGTTCCTGTCTGTCTGGATACACACTCAACACTACTGATAACACATGTGAAGGTAAGAAAAATTGTGTTATGAATCACTATTGTTGGACCAAAGCTGAATATTATGGAACAGAGTTTTTTTGAGGGAAGCATACATCTCATGTCTAAACCATCATTAACAGAAACAAAAAATTGTGTTGGCCATTGGAATTGCATCTTGCTGAATGAATAAAATGCCTATCAGTAGAACTGGCCACAACAGTGTTAAAATGATTTGGTTGAAAACAGTTTTAAATAGCGTTTGTGGTAGGTAACAAACCATATGAGTGGTTGTCGATTGTTCTTTAGTGTTTAAAATGATACAGATCATTCTTAGAAACCAGGTGTGTTTTTTAGTGTTTAAAATGATACAGATCATTCTTAGAAACCAGGTGTTTCGTATCATCAGTATCTTAAACTTTTGGCCGTACGAACGCACTTATCTAATCATTAGTTCACCCTTGAACAGGGCTTTTTTATACTCATTTGAGAAAAAATAAAAGTAATCTTGTAACGTGCTGAATCAGTCTGTTTATGATGAAACTTAATGCCCTGGATAATTATGTGGTGTGCACTATTAGTGTTTCACAGCAATTTTGTTCCTGTTTTCCATGTTCTGTTTTAGTTGAGTATTGATGTTTTCAGACATTGATGAGTGTATGGATCAGAGTGGCGTGTGTGATCGCAACTGCAGCAACACAGTTGGCTCCTACCGCTGTTCCTGTCTGTCTGGATACACACTCAACACCACTGATAATGCAACATGTGATGGTAACCAAACAATTCTGTTGATTATTAATTGGCTAAAGTTACACACTGTGGAGCTAACTCGTTTCTTTGACACTTGGTGTTGTTGTTGTTGATGTTTAGCATGGCCTGTGGCGTGCATTTAAAAAAAAAAATGTTCTTTGAACTTTCCTAGTCTGCAGTGTTCATTGTTTACACTTGGCATACATTTTGCATTTCCTTGAAGGTATTCTTGGACAATGATTTCTGCTGCAGTGAAATGATAGTTCACAAAGAATACACTAACAGTAATAGTGGCAGTAGTCGTAATTCAACTTGTTAACTTGTACTCAAGTGAGAAGTGGCTTTGTGTGTGTGTGTGTGTGCATGTTTTTTGTTTTTGTTTTAGTTGGGGTTTTTTGTACAGCAATATTTATCCCACTTTTTACTTAGAAATTAAGCACATCTGTGACAGTAGTGTAGGGAAGCGGGGTGGGGAGTGAGGGAAGCAGGTTGGAAGCATGATTGAAGAGTCACAAGTCAGCAGTTTCTATACCTGGAAACAATGTCTGTGTTGGAAAAGACACAAACAAAACATTTAGAAAATGAAAGCGAAAGTAAAGACTAAACAACAGCAATTGTCTAATAAATACAGTAACCATGTAGTCTACCTGTAGATTACTATAATACATGATGGTAACTGTGACAAAATGAGTAATAATCAAGCACATAAAATGTGTGCGTGACTTGCACTCAAAACCAGTATCTCACAGTTTCGCGAGGAGTATCAAAGACACAGCAGTGTCAATTAAACAATGAAAACTTGCAGTGTCACAGTAAGTATACAAGACACGGCCAGTACCAGTTAACTGATGGAGGCAAACTGACTATATAACCAGTATATAATTGTAGGGGAGCGGGGGTGGGGAGTTGAGGGAAGCAGGTTGGAAGCATGAATGAATTAAGAGCCACAAGTCAGAGGTTGCTATAACATAACTTTTATTTGTACACCAACCAACCAGCAAACAGTGTCTGTATTGGAAAAGACACAAGCAGACAAAACTTTTAGAACATGAAAGCAAATGTAAAGTCTAAACAACAGCAATTACTAATCTAATAGATACAGTAACCATGTAGTTTACCTGTGGGTTACTATAATATGTGACAAAATGATTAATAATCAAGAACATAAATCATGTGCTTGACTTACACTCAAGAGACGGCAAGTCAATTAACTGATGAACTTCCAGTATAATATAGTATACAATAAAGTAACAGTGGAGAATGCAGATTACCAAGCTCATTCTTAACTAAACAGGAAGAGTGAGATAATCGTTACAGCAGTTCCACTTAAGCACACAACGAGGTGGATAGTGACACGGGTGGCACTTGGGACCATGCCATAAGCGGGAGGAAGTCAGTCATAAACTGACCGGCTCAAGCCTCGTTACTCAAAGCGTTACAGCATGTCACTGTTACTGACTAGCAGAGCATATCTGTGAACAACGTCAAGCGTCTTACTGACGCAGGTAGCGCAGCAAGAATCTAAACTGCTGATCTGGCTGCGCCTGTCTGCTCGGTTAGTGAACAGAGACAAAGACCTAATTGCCACCACTGACGTGCATCACCGGCCAGTTCAGGTACACGCACAAAGACCCAGAAAGGGTTTACAAGCTAAGTAGAGTGAAAGTCTGCACGCCCAAGACTTGGCCATACAAAAGCCTGATCAAAACAGAAATAGCATGTCTCACAGTTTATACAATCACCCCTATGCATTAAACCATATTCAACTAGTAAAATGAACATTCAGCAACTATGAAGTCAACATCTTCAAAGTGTTAGCCATAATATACCACCGATTTCATGTAGAAACATAGATCGGTAGGAGACTAAGCAACTAAGTTATGCCGCACAGAGATCTGCACGGTCGCACAAAGGAACCATACCCTACTGAGGGATAACTGTTTACATCAGCAAAGCATCACTCAAACTGAACATCCAACAATGGCAACATATAATACTAGTTACATATCAGCTAACCAAGTTTGGAAATATTTTGGAAACACTGATCATCTTGTGGCATAAAGGCTTAACATTTGAACGCACTAACAATGTACACTGGCGCCATGGCGGCTGCATCCAGGCCGCGGCAGTAACGCCGAAATTACCCACATGTTCAAGAACTAAAATCAATGTACATTGTGAACATGGTAACATTATAAACATACATTATTTACATCAATAGAATAGAATAACAAGCCATAGAAAAATAACTACTTACAGGCTCTCCCCTGAGATGAACACTGGCCGCAACAGTCAACAAACAACCTGCCTATGCAGGGACACTGGGGGAAAAGGGATGCTGCGGGCCCAGCACACAGGCTTTAACACCTTAGATAATTGAGGCCATAGAACCCCGACCCAATCGAAAAGGATAAAGGACAGGAAAGAAAAGATTAAAGGGTCATGGCCTGGAACATGTATACAATACACTCGGTTACCTAATATTATACCGTAAAGTAACACAGTGAAAATACAGATTACCAAGATTATTCTTAACTAAACAGGAAGAGTGAGAGAATTGTTACAGCAGTTCCACTTAAGCACACAAAGAGATGGACAGGGACCTGGATGGCACTTGGGACCAGGCCACAGAGCTCAGGAGCTGTGTGAAAGTCGAGGTGGCTGTGCTGGGCTCCCATCCCTAACAAGCCTACAGTTTCTGTGGACGTAAAGCAACACTTCAACCATGACCAGGCCGCATGCGGGGAGGAAGTGTCAGTCATAAACTGACCAGCCTCAGCCTCGTTACTCAAACGGTGTACAAAAGGGCTACAGCACGTCACTGTTACTGACTAGCAGAGTATATCTTTGAACAACGTCAAGGGTTTTACTGACACAGGCAGCGCATCAAGAATCTAAGCTGCTGATCTGGCTGCAGCTGTCTGCTTGGTCAGTGAACAGAGGCAAAGATGCTGCGCATGACCTAGTTGCCACTGCTGATGCGCATCACTGGCCAGTTCGGGTATGCACGCAAAGACCCAGGAAGGACTTACAAGCTAAGCAGAGTGAAAGTCTGTGCACCCAAGACTCGGCCATACAAAAGCCAGATCAAAACAGAAATGACGTGCCTCACAGTTTATACAATCACCTCTATGCACAGAACTATATTCAGCTATTAAAATGAACATTCAACAACTATGAAGTCAACATCTTCAAAGTGGCAGCCATGACAGAAAAATAGATCAGTAGGAAATAAATCAGTTGTGCCACACAGAGATCTGCGCGGTCACTCAAGGAACCATACATTAGAGGGATAACTTTGCATTGCAAAGCATCACTCAAACTGAACATCCAACAATGGTAACATACTAGCTACATATCAGCTAACTAGGATTAGCTGCATACATGTTGGAAGCACTGGTCACCTTGGAGCATAAAGGCTTAAAATTTGACTATATGAGTCTGGTTGTCAATTGTTTTTTAGTGTTTAAAATGATACGGATCATTGATAGAAACCAGATGTTTCACATTATCAGTCTACCTGAAACTTTTGGCCTTTCGAGCACTCTTATCTGATTATTAGTTCACACTTGAACATACTCATTTAAGATAGATTTTTTTTAAACGTATCTTGTTGAATCACTCTGTTTATGATGAAACTTAATGCCCTGGATAATTAAATGGTGAACACTGTTAGTGTTTCACAGCAATTTTGTTCCTGTTTTCCATGTTCTGTTTTAGATGATTGTTGGTGTTTTCAGACATTGATGAGTGTATGGATCAGAATGGCGGGTGTGGTCACAACTGCAGCAACACAGTTGGCTCCTACCACTGTTCCTGTCTGTCTGGATACACACTCAACACCACTGATAATGCCACATGTGATGGTAACCAAACAATTCTGTTGATTATTAATTGGCTAAAGTTACACATTGTGGATCTAACTCATTTCTTTGACACTTGCTGTTGTTGTTGTTGATGTGTAGCATGGCCCGTGGTGTGCATTTAAAAATATTTTTTTTAATGTTCTTTGAACTTTCCTAGTCTGCAGTGTTCATTGTTTACACTTGGCATACATTTTGCATTTCCTTGAAGGTAATCTTGGACAATGATTTCTGCTGCAGTGAAATGATAGTTCACAAAGAATACACTAACAGTAATAGTGGCAGTAGTCGTAATTCAACTCGTTAACTTGTACTCAAGTGAGCAGGGTTTTTGTGTGTGGGTGTGTATGTTTTGTTTTCGTACATTGATATCACACTTTTTACTTAGAAATTAAACACAGCTGTGACAGTAGTAGTGAAGACATAGCCCATCAGTGAAAACACCAGTACTATAATAGTAGCTGCAGAATTAACCTACAAACTCTTGTCTAGACCATACTGTTATGGCAAATTTGACTGCCCTCAAAAGTGTTATTGTGAGTTGAATGAACACACACTATTATGAATTATAGTGTGAGATGGGTTACTTTTAGACTCTATTTTTTATGTTTTGCACTTGTATCTGATATATTGATCCTAAACTTTGACACTACCATTCACTTAGTTGGTCCCATTAGTTTCCATATATTCTATTTACCCAATTATTCTTTCTTTCTTGGTTCTCATTTGAACACATTTGGTTCATAATTCTTTTAAAGTAAGAATGTGCCTGTTTGTCAGGATATGCACTTGACACCACTGATATAGCATCGTGTGATGTGTGATAGTAAGCAAAACAAGACTGCATATTATCAAATGTTCTCTTTGCTGGGGAACACATAATCTCATGTCTAGACCATCATGATCAGAAATGAGCATATTTAGATGGCCAGTGGAACTGCGCCTTGCTGAATGAATAAAACGCTGTTAAATAGAACTGGTCATGACAGTGTTAAAATGAGTGGATCAATCGCAGTCTCATTTGTGAACAATACCTTTTTGGGTCTGGTTGCATGTTTTGTATTTATTGATCAGTGTTTGAAAGCCTATGGTTCACATTATCAGTCTATCTTAGACGTTTGTCAGTATGAACATACTTGTCTTGTTTCTTTTTATCCTTTATTCTGATCAGTTTGTGCTTGGACAGGGCCTATTCATACCGATTTTAAATCTAATGAAACCTGAAATTTGTTGAATCAAGAGTTAAGCTGTTACATAAATTTAATGCCCTGGTATTTTTGTGTTTCTTTCAGATGTTGATGAGTGTATGGATCAGAATGGTGGGTGTGGTCACAACTGCAGCAACACAGTTGGCTCCTACCGCTGTTCCTGTCTGTCTGGATACACACTCAACACCACTGATAACACGTGTAAAGGTAAACAAAACTGTGTTTCAGATTGTTCATTGGGTTGTTTTCTTTTCTTGAAAGCTGTAACTTCATATCTAGAGGATGAAGCAAGAGTAAATTTGACCGGTCATCAAAGTGTGAACATGTGCAGTTTGAGATAATGTTTACGATGGTTTGTTGGGCATTTGATATTTAATGCCTTTATAGCCATCCACCAAAGTCAGGTCACTGAGAAACAGAAAAAGCGCAAGCTAAACTCTCATTCGCAGTTCATGACGAATGACAAATTCACTGTTCACAACAAATGAAACCCAGGAAGGGAATTTCAAACTCATTGTGCAACAATATGGGACAGGTTGTGGTGGATGAATTCAGACTCAATATAAATGTTTAAACATTTATTGGTTGCGAAGAAGACAGCATGCTGTAAGCAACCAAAAACACGATGTAGGTCCAGCCGAGCATACATTATTTACACATAATAATAATATCCCCATATAATGTTTTAGAAATCAAAATACAAAATTATAACAGTACTAAGTCACTGTTATGCCTGCAACATTACAATGGAGCCTATGAAACAACCACATAGTACTCTCAATGAAATGTATAAAATAATAAAATGCACTAACCACAACAAGCATGAACTGAAGAAACGTTGTCAGCCAAAGTTGACAGAACAACCACTAGTGACACCGTTTGTCATGGAATGGACGCATCACAGAACAACATCCATTAATAACGTCTCGCTATCATTCACATTGAAGCATACTAAGGGACTGAGGGTAGGTTGCAGGGAACATCTCATCAGAGTATATGAAACAACTACATGATACTCTCTCAATGAAATGCATACAACTCTAAGTGACGTCAGTAATAACACAACAATTAATAAAACAACGAAACGTACCATTCTAGAACTTAGTAATCTGAAACCACTATAAAACTCAGTAACTGTACATAGTACTGACCATGTGTAAGGCGGGAAACATCACAAAACCATTGTTACGAACACAGTGTGATGGACGTACCATCATGTCACGGCACAATTCTATCAGTCCACAACTATCACTCATCTTGACTCGGGCACACGCTAGTGATACTTTTATTGACACAACCAGTCATACAAGGGCTGAGGGGAAGGTTGCAGGGAACATTTCATCAGAGTATATGAAACAACTGCATAATACTCTTGATGAAATACATTCACACCATGCTAGAGGGAGAGAGAATTTAAAAGACTACCAACATCATAGGTGTACTCATACACATACAAAACAAACAAGTCATCTAAAACAAACAAATTACAGACAGACAGGGGCTGGGTCAATAATTACAACAGTAACTAAACACCAAAATGTAATAATGGGGGTCAATCATTATATACAGGGCATTCAGGCAATACTAGAGGCATAATCACTCCTGAGGTGTAAACTGAAAATCATAAAAAAATAACCATAATATGACTAAGGCAATAAGTAAATCGGTCATTAACAGTAACTATAACTAAGTAAGTAAAACTGTCATGAGCATTTATAGACAAGTAATACTAATAGATCATCATAAAAAACTATCATCCAAATCGGTAAGTGAAACGGTTATGAACTGTATAAACAAGTAAAAAATAATAATAACTATAATATGACTAAGTCAGTAAGTAAACCTGTTATGAACAGTTGCGAACAAATACTACAAATACAGTGTACATACTATATATATTACAATGACTAGATTAACCAGTCAAACCAAAACAAAATAGAATAAGGACAGGTCATGAATGCTACACTGCCACTGAGTCAGTCAGCCAGGTGTGAATGCCCCCCAAAAAACAACTATGTTTCTAATTGTCTGGCCAGCTTGCATGCTACCTATAGTTATACTGACACTTGACCTTGAAGAGAATACTTTATGAATAAGCAATGGTGCCCACATCCACAATTATCAACAACCAGCACTCTGCTCTTGTAAGATGGCACTTGGAGTGACCAATAATACAAATTGACAGTAGTCTATCACTGTAGCAGACAACTTCCACATATTGCAGCTGATAGTCTAGCCACCTCTCTATAAAGCATTGCAATTTAGCAATATGTTACACATACATGGGGGCGGGGATAGCTCAGTGGTTAGAGCGCCGGACTCATGATTGAAAGGTTGCGGGTTCGAATCCCTGCTGGAACGGCGGTAGAATTTTCTTCTCCAGGGTCGACTTTCTGTGCTGACTCTTATTTCAGTATCCGTTCCACACCCGTGTTACCACAGTAGCACGTAAAAAATCCCATCATTCTGCCAAAAGTGCAGGTGGCAGGTTACAGCTAAACACGCATACACCTTACATATGTGGCTTTTATTGAACCGTGCTTCGGCATTGGTCACAACTTGTCCCTAATATGTCATATGACATCTGAGGACATTAAGCATCAACTCATCATCAATATGTTACACTTTACACATGACTGTCTTGCATGTTCCTTGGAATTAGGAATCTGTTGACTAGATGTTCCCTTAAATTGCAAGTAAATTCACATACTAGGCATAGCCTAATACCACACATCCTACAGTACTGGACTGAGATTGACACATCATAGTGTTACTGTAATTCTCCTGCTACTGAGCACACCCTAAGTCAAAATTCATCACTTGATTTGGCCTTCGACCGTGACATTATTCATAGCAGTAGCATGACTGAATAAACAAAACAACCTAAACAAGTACCCTTCTAATCAACACATACATAGTGTCATACATCAAAGCATAAACAACACAACAACTGAACAAATGGCAATTCAACTTACTGGCAATGAGGCAGTTTTCCCAAACTTGCGGCCAAACACCATCATGGACACTGGCCGACGAAACACTAAATCAAGATGGCTACCACCGGCTGCACTCGCCTCTTATTTATATCAGCTGGGCGGACCACACAGACAGCACTGTCCAGCAAAATCAGTACAGGCTGCCCGAGGCACTTCAAACTGCTAGCTTGTGTTTCTTCTAACTTTTGATTGGGCCCTAGCTCAAAAAGTACTAAGCACATTATAATGCGGTTTAAAATGCCAAAAACTGAGGACCATTATCTTTTTATTTATCAAAAATTATCATTGTTATCTAGTCTATCAAATGAAACTAAAATAAGATTAACTCTGTGAGCCCAGCTGTGGAACTGCATTCGCAGCAATTAACCTTAAATTAATTAACTACAACACGACCTATACCCCTAAACACTTATAGATTTGAAACTAGGGCCCTAAAATATACCAAACATTCCTCCTACTTATCTACCTAAAAATCAAGAAATAAGCCTGGATGACAAACACAGACACTAAATTTGGCACCAGACTCAAATCCCAAATCTAAGCGCTGTTCCTACTCCTATGAAATATTTTGAAAGTCTACATCATAAATTCTAGCTATAAATATATAAAATTATAATAAATGCCTAATTTCTGAAGTTTTACAAACTTATAATTAAATACAACATTATGGTTGTAAAGCCAGCAATCAAAACAAAATGGCCACCAATATCATCTGCTACTATAATTTCACCCACAAGCAAGGAATCTTGATGGTATTACCAGTAGTTATAAATAAAATTGGAAAAAATAGACAAAACTAGCAGACTGTCATAAATACTAATGGCAGTTTCCTTTGTCTCTGCCTGGAGGAGTTCTACAAATCACAAGCTTTTGTCTCAGTAAAGATTAATTTGTTGTTCATATTTTTCTTACCATCCTTCTCCTTCTTCTTCTTCTCCTTCTTTTCATTTTCTTCTTCCCCTCCTCCACCTGCTCCTTCTCCTTCCTCTCCTTCTGCTGCTTTGCCTCCTATGATGGTCATGAGGATGCTGGCTCAGTAAATGATTTTTTGTGGTATTCATCTTCTGGCAGATCATCTGTCTGTCACCCAGACTTAAGACCTTTTACGGGAACGGTACAACGCTTCCTGTCAGATTGACTAAAGTTCCATCTGTCTTTGATGTTTACGTGTCCCTGGATTTCAGACATTGATGAGTGTGGGGAGGACACAGACGGGTGTGAGCAGCGCTGTGTCAATAAACCTGGAACCTTCCGCTGCGACTGTGATCCTAGGTACTTCCTCCGGTCTGACAACAAGACCTGTGCAGGTGAGACTGCATAAAGAAATAGAATAACTTTCCACTGTGACTGTGATCCTGGGTATTCTCTCCTGTCTGACATATAGTGACAACAAGACCTGTGCAGGTGAGACCACGTTCAGATGAGGAATAAGCTAGCTTCCACTGTGACTGTGACCCCGGCTACTCACACCACTCTGATGACAAAACCTGTGCAGGTGAGACCATGCCAAGATTAGCAGTATCCTTCCACAGTGACCTGACCCTGGCTACTCACTCCGGTCTGACAGTACCTCTCAAGATGGGGCTGTGTTAAGATTATCAGTAGCATTCCACAGTGACCTGACCCTGGCTACTCACTCCGGTCTGACAGTACCTCTCAAGATGGGGCTGTGTTAAGATTATCAGTAGCATTCCACAGTGACCTGACCCTGGCTACTCACTCCGGTCTGACAGTACCTCTCAAGATGGGGCTGTGTTAAGATTATCAGTAGCCTTCCACAGTGACCTGACCCTGGCTACTCACTCCGGTCTGACAGTACCTCTCAAGATGGGGCTGTTTTAAGATTATCACTAGCCTTCCACAGTGACCTGACCCTGGCTAGTCACTCCGGTCTGATAGTACCTCTCAAGATGGGGCTGTGTTAAAATTATCAGTAGCCTTCCACAGTGACCTGACCCTGGCTACTCACTCCGGTCTGACAGTACCTCTCAAGATGGGGCTGTGTTAAAATTATCAGCAGCCTTCCACTGTGACCTGATCTCAGCTACTCACTTCAATCTGACAGTACCTCTCAAGATGGGGCTGTGTTAAGATTATCAGTAGCCTTCCACAGTGACCTGATCTCAGCTACTCACTCCGGTCTGACAGTACCTCTCAAGATGGGGCTGTGTTAAGATTAGCACTAGCCTTCCACAGTGACCTGACCCTGGCTACTCACTCCAGTCTGACAGTACCTCTCAAGATGGGGCTGTGTTAAGATTATCAGTAGCCTTCCACAGTGACCTGACCTCAGCTACTCACTCCGGTCTGACAGTACCTCTCAAGATGGGGCTGCGTTAAGATTATCAGTAGCCTTCCACAGTGACCTGACCTCAGCTACTCACTCCAGTCTGACAGTACCTCTCAAGATGGGGCTGTGTTAAGAACAGACAAGGAACAATTAACCTTGTTGCTGCTGCTGAAGATGCAGCCAGGAAGTGAGTGAGTGTCCTGTTGACTTGTGGGTCGATGGGTTAACTGCTTGGTACTGCTGCTTGTTTCTGTGTTTGTTGATGTTGTTTCCAACACATATTCTGGAACCAAAGTGCAAAATCTTTTTTAAATAAACTCATGCAAGCATCGGCAGTGTTATAATTTGATTACTTAATTTGTGATGACTTCAGATAATTCTGTTTCCAGAGACTAGAAGCTTTCGGTTTGGTGTTACGATTGAAGTGGATGTTCAGTTCAATGAAAGTGACAAGGAATCTGCACTGTACCTGTCACTGGTGGCACAAATCAAACACGAGGTAAGGCTAGTATGCATTTGGCCTGATTTTCATTTTTCATGAATATATTATACAAATAATCTGGTCTTAGTTTTCATGCAGGAGCTGACCAAAGTCATATGAAACTGCTGGGTTAATCTTCATATTAAAAAGAGAGAATCTATACTGGAAACGTGAAAATTATGGGGAAGGGAGGGTGGCTGTCATTCACCAGTCAAGTTTGAATTATACTTTGTCCATGAAGTCAAATCAAGTGATGGTGACTGTTTAGGCAAATTAAACCAAATGATATGGAAATCCTAAACTGATCGTTAAACAATGGAACAAGACATTTTTGGCATCTCTTTTTGATTAGATTGTGTAACCTATATCAGACTGGGACAAAAAAGCAACAGGTTGGCTAGGATGTTACTTCAGATTTGCAGCAGCTGTCTTTTCCCACGTTTCCAGACCCATGACATTAAATAGAGAACTACCTTTCTGGTTGAAGAAGTCTTCCTGTTTGGTTGAGTGATAGATCAATGAAAACAGCCAAATGAGAAAGAAACAAACAGCTCTGTACAACAGAGCTAAACTCAAAGCAAGGCCAAACATGGCAGTACCACTGCATTGAGAGACAGCTGGTGAAAAAGTTGTGATCTAAGACTGATGACTGTTCAAACTGCCTAACCTGCACACAGAATGTGCAGGGCAGGTGCTACATACAGCCTGCTAATGACCTACCTGTCTGCACCTTTGATTGGTTGATGCTTCGATTGGTTTGCCAACCTTCAGATTCCTTCTTGCTCCATATGTACAGAACCTGCCCCTGTGTTGGTGGAATAGAGAATGGGGGGACTGGCCAAACAAAATAATTTTATATAAAAATGTGCTTGCTAAGGTAAATTGTCACTGTAATCCGCATGCAGCCACCCATCACATGTCTTGAAACAAGATGGTCAGGCTCTGCAGGCAGATATGCTAATAGGGATGGCAGTCTTTTAACACACAGAGTCTACTTCAATTCTCAAAATACTCATGATGGGTACATCGTCTGTGAAAGCTTTTGATTTTGTTCTTTTGCCAAATCAATTTTGCTCTGTGAGATTTCACTAAAGATGATAGATCATATCATAATTGTCCTACAGTCATTAAAAGTTGATTAATTGTCTCTGCCCCCCCCCCCCCCCCCCCCCCCAGTCCATGTTACAGTAGTGGGCAGGGTGAAATGGCTTCCATTTACTGGCCCTATATAGAGAGGGCAAGAATCTGCTCCAGGTTATAAATATTTTCACTCAGGAAATCTGCCACATAGAGAATTAAGACATAACTAAGGATGGCTATGATTGTGCAAGTTCACAACTGTTGTTAATGGATGCCTGCAAAGGAGAATGTTTTGTAACTGGAAACAATGTTGATTTCAGCTGACTGCTGCCCTGGTCAACAGGGAGAAGGGCATTGTAGACGTCAAGATCTTGGCCATTCGGTGAGTTCACTGACACTGCATTACACCACACTGCACCAAATGATGTTACACCACACCACATGACATTATACTGCACAACATCACATTACACCATACTGCCCCAGAGGATGTTACACCACACCACATGACATTATACTGCACCACATCAATACACCACACTGCACCACATCTCATTAAACCACACACCACCACATCACATTAAACCACATCACATGACACCAAACCACATCACTTTACAACACAGCACACCACATGACAGGACTACATCGCACTACACTGCACCACTCCACATAGCATTACACCACATGACATTGCACCACATGGCATTATACCACACTACATTGCATTACACCAGATTTTATCACAGTACACCACATCACACTATACCACACCACAGAACACTACAACACATTACACTGCTCCATTTGCCATCGCACACCCAAGCACTCACTTTCACATACACTCTCTCTCTCCATTTATGCCACACACACATTCACATACACCACGTCACATTACACCATACCACACAAGGCATTACATCACATTACACTACATTGTATTTCAGCACACAACACCACATTGCATTACACCACACCACATGGAATTGCATCAGTACACATCACACCACACCACACCGTTTTCCTCATAAGCTAAAGCATAGCAAAGGAGCAAAATACTGCTGCATTCTGAACAAAACTTTCAGCTATGGTGCATGCTCACTGGGAAAGGGAAATTGATAGCAGCTACAATCAGATGGGGCAGATTACGACCATTTGAATGCTGAAAAAGTTTCACATCATCATGCATTCTAGCAGTCAACACAGTGCCACAAAGTGGTCAAACCGATCCAGATGGTGAAAGAAGTGGGGATCAAAACTCCACACAGACCCCATGACAAGATCTGATGTTAATGTAGCCAGTGTTTCATACCTTCTCACAGCATGGGTAGCATCGAGGTTGATGCAGAAGCAGTGACCGTCAAGGACACTGCTGAGGATGTGGAGTCTCTTCTGTCGAGGTCGCTGCTTGACCTTTCTAGAAGAGAACTGACCATTGGGGGCAAGACTGGATCATCCACTGTGCATGTGAATGGTAGCACACGTAAGTAATAAAAAGTAGTTTATGTTCCTTAATCCCAAAACTGTATTCCTGTGCTGGGAGGGTTTATCCTGGTTCATACCACCACTGAGTCTTCCTGTGCTGGGAGGGTTTATCCTGGTTCATACCACCACTGAGTCTTCCTGTGCTGGGAGGGTTTATCCTGGTTCATACCATCACTGAGTCTTCCTGTGCTGGGAGGGTTTTATCCTGGTTCATACCATCACTGAGTCTTCCTGTGCTGGGTTTTATCCTGGTTCATACCACCACCGAGTCTTCCTGTGCTGGGAGGGTTTTATCCTGGTTCATACCATCACTGAGTCTTCCCGTGCTGGGAGAGTTTATCCTGGTTCATACCATCACTGAGTCTTCCTGTGCCGGTAGATTGTAGATTGTTGTATGGCGTGATGTGGTATGCTATGATGCTGTATGATGTGTAGTATTGTACACGTAAGGTATGATATATATATATAGTGTGTGTGTGGTATAATGTATATTATATAGTGTGGCATGATGTATGGTGTGGTATAATGTAAAATGGTGTATATGGTGCAGTATGCTGTAATATGGTGTGATGTGATAACTGATGTGGTAAGTGTGTGGTGTGACTTTGTTGCCCCAGAGAGAATCAACAGCAAACCGTGTGGCATGCTGATTGCAGTGTTGTATGGTATTGTAGGGACTGACATGGCATGACTTGCTTCCCCCAGTGAGAGGCGACAGCAGACCGTGTGGCGTGCTGATTGCAGTGTTGTATGGTATTGTAGGGACTGACATGGCATGACTTGCTTCCCCCAGTGAGAGGCGACAGCAGACCGTGTGACGTTCTGATGGCAGTAAGGACATGTATAGTGTGGCATGGCATGATATGACATGGCATGACTTGTTTTCCCCAGTGACAGGCAACAGCAGACCACGTGATATTCTGATGGCAATAAGAATATGTATAGTATGGCATGACATGACATGGCTTGTTTTCCCAGTGACGGGTGACAGCAGGCCATGTGATGTTCTGGTGGCAATAAGGTCATGTATAGTATTGCATGGCATGGCATGACTTGTTTTCCCCAGTGACAGGCGACAGCAGACCATGTGACGTGCTGAAGGCACTGGGGACATGTGACCGGGCCACAGAAGTGTGTGAGGAGTCAGAAGGAAGGCCTTTCTGCAGGTGAGTGACTGTTTGTCAGTTTTTATTGTGCCAGCTTGATAGTTGGACATGGTTGATGCTTTTGCCACATGTGCTGGCCTTGTTCATGACGTCACTGACACAGACTGCCAGGAACGCAAATGGCAGCACTCACAGTTGTGTTTTCATGACTTTCAAAAGTAAACATTTAACAGACGGTCCATAAACAACCCTGAACTAACCACACTGGCAAAGAAGTTTCAGACATTCTGGTGCGGCTACATTCTGTGCTGAACTGAACCGACTGCAGTGGCAGAGAACCTTCAGACATTCTGGTCTGGCTACATTCTGTGCTGAACTGAACTGACTGCACTGGCAAAGATCATTTCTGTGCCTGTGTGTGCTGGTTTCTTGGGTTTTGATAACAGTATGTTTCTGTTCAAAATGAGTCATGAAGAATATATAGTTTCTTAGCATTTAATCAGCGAGCTATTCTGGAACCTGTTTCATTTTTGTATAATCAAGAGTAATATTACTCTATTTGATTTTCAATTTTACTTTGTTGCTACTCAATTCTTTTTCCAGGAAAGCACAGATACCTGGTGAGTTTGTGTGTGTGTGTGTGTGTGTGTGTGTGTGTGTGTGTGTGTGTGTGTGTGTGTGTGTGTGTGTGTGTGCTGTTGATGATTAAATTATTGTTGACCTCATAAAAAAAGTTTGGCACTGCACAGCTGGCTTGGAGTGTGCTCCAGTCCAACTGTGTCATGGCAGACCAGCCCCAAAAGGTCTTAAGCGAGGGTCACATATGTGATCAAATTGTCCAAAGGCTTATAAGGCTTCAAGTAATGTACTAAAAGAAACTGTTAAATTAAGTAAAGAGAAATATAACCAACACGTATCGTTGCAAGAAACGGTTAATAAACTGCCACATCTTGTGGCCTAGAGCAGCAGCTTTGATATGTTTTGTCAATTCTGTTTTAACATAAGGAATCTGTATGCTTGTGGAACACTTGCTGACATAAATGATCCATTTTACTCCTTGATCATGGATGTATCGTTGGATAAACTGACTCATTCTTTTACTCATATACTCATTGGGATTGATAAACATGTGTACACCAGCCTTCTTTGTGTAAAACTGTATAGTTCTGGTACACAACGCTATGTCTGAAGAGTATTGTGGATGCTGCTGCTTTTGGATCAGAAGATGCATCTAGTATTTGGATCAGAAGATGCATCTAGTATTTGGATCAGAAGATGCATCTAGTATTTGGATCAGAAGATGCATCTAGTAGAGTTATAGTCTTCATCTCTGGAACACTTTCTACTTTTGGTTTGTCTTGCAGACAGGCCATGCCACAGCCAGTTAGGGCTTAAGCATACCTCCTCCATGGATATTTAGACATGCTATGCCTCCTCGGTGGATATTCAGACAGGCTATATCTCGTCACTGGATATTTAAAGAAGCTACACCTCCTCAGTGGATATTCAGACATGCTATATCACCTTGGTGGATATTCAAATGTGCTATACCTGCTCAGTGGATATTTAGACATGCTGTATCTCCTTTGTGGATATTTAAATGTGCTATACCTCCTTGGTGGAAATTCAAACATGATATACCTCCTCATGGATATTTAAACATGCTATACCTCCTCATAGATATTTAGACATGCTATATCTCTTGTGGATATTTAAATGTGCTATTCCTCCTCGGTGGATATTCAAACATACTATACATCCTCAGTGGATATTCAAACATACTATACCTCCTCAGTGGATATTCATATGTGCTATGTAGTTACATTTTCTGAACTCAAATGCGAAAACTTTAATACTCAAGTACATGCGACTTGATCACAGTGAGTCTGCTGGAAAGCAGAGAACGGCACTATACAAAGGAACAATCAGTCAGTCAATCAAACTTCAATGTATGAATGTTTGAATTGAATTATTGTTAGTATACTTACTCATTACCTTTTTTGTTTGTTTGTTTTGTTGTTGTTCATTTCCAGTCTTATGTTGTTTTAGCTGTTGTAATTGTTTAAATGTTTTTCATTTCCATTTATCTAATTTTGTTTTAGCTTCTGTGATTGTTTCACTGCTGTTCATTTCCATATTTCTTGTCATTTTAGCTGTTGTGGTTGTTTGAATGTCGTTTGTTTCTGTTTTATGTTGTTTTTTGTTGTTGTTATAGTCATCTTCTAAATGGAAAAAAGGGGAAAGCTTGCTTGACTGAAACACCAGCAACATTTACATCAAAGACAACACCCACACAACACAGTTCCTTGTCCTAAATGAATGGAACTGGTATGCACAAGCTAATCTCCACTTAGGAAAAATGGGCCGGCAGGAGACAATTCATCAAACTTTCCCCCAAAATCTTCATAATCTTCACCAAAGCATTTCAAAAATCTAAAACAGATTAGAACACAACCATTAAAAGCAATGTTATTATAACTACGAAGAGCAGAAGCATAAATAAATTGACGTTTAAAATCCAGACCATTTTAAACCATCATTGCCACAGTAATCATTATCACTGTTATTCTTATGCTGTTCCATTCTGTTTTGGTGCATATAAACAGGCTCAGAATCATGGATGCTCATCGTTGGCGTGTCCACGGGAGTGCCTCTGGTTGCTGTCATCGCTGGATTCATTGCCTGCTGTGTGCTGGCGCACAGGAGACGAGGCAGCAAGAATGAAACCAGCCCCACTACCAGGCGGTAATTAAGCGTCTTGGTGTCGAAGATTAATATTTTGTATCATGTCTCGTCATAGCATGGTGATATTAGATAACAATAACAAAAAAGAAGAGAAAAAACTTCTATATATTAGTACATTACCCACAGGGCTGTGGTCAGTCAATTTAACAATGTAAGTCATAACATCAGTGTTGTACAAAAATATCTCTTACACTGACAGTCAACTTAACAGTATAAGTTATAACATCAGTGTTGTACAAAATATCTCTTACATTGTTACAAGCAGTAAAGTCATATCCGTCTTTCAGAAATAGCTGTGTGGTATTGGTAGCAGGACACTCAAGTAGTATGTGGTTAAATGATAGGGCGTTCATACAAATGCATGTCACATTCTGTGAATATTTAGTGTTCCAGCTTGTATATTGCTCCTGCCTCTTGGACAAGAAATATCACAGGTTTATTGTTCTCAAGCTCTTTATTCACACACAGATATATACTTCTCGGTGTTTGTAACTGTCTTCTTGTCAACACTGGTTACTTCTGCCAGAGGGTGTGCCAGTCTGTCTGTGTCTGTGTACGCATGTGTGTCTGTCTGTCTGTCTGACTGCCCAGCAGATGAGTTACGCACATGCAGAAATGTAGATTCCTTCTGCTGAGAACCCACCATTATTCAATGTGCAATTCAATATTGTCCTGAATTCTAACGTACTGTGTAATTTCTGACCTCACCGTTCATGCAGCTACTCATTAAAGTTTACCTGTTCATACGATTTTTAGTACTTTGACCATATCTCAAGGTCATGGCAGTGCCAGACTGTTTTCAGCTGAAATTTTGTTTTCATCCAATCGAGTTGAAACTTGCTTTGTGCATTACATTGACTAGAATAGATCATCAGTATGCCTTTTTTCCCCTGTGTGTGTGTGTTTGTTTTGCTTTTCTTGTGTGCAAAGGAGACTATTAATGTGTTATCTAACTTGACAAAAACGAACATTGGCATTTTCTGAAACACTGTTTAAGTGAAGTTTTTCGAACTTACATTGTTTTGAGGTCTACAGATTTTACTGCATTTGGTTGCCTTCTCCATGTCAGAAACAAACTGCAGTGTTTTTTGTTGCTCTCTTCTTTTTTTTTCCTCTTTTTTTCTTGGGGGGGGGGGGGGGGGGGCTAGATTCTTACCTATTGTAGCTTAAACTTGGCTGCACGAAAAGGTCATGCACATTATGCTTTGTTTGACTTTGATGTGTGTATTTAAGAAAAACAATATGTGTAATCCAGTTTTGCTCTTACATGTGTCATCTGAGTGTAATTGCTCTTCATGTTTTCTTACTGGTGTACATACAGCAACCTTTGATTTGCAGAAGCTCAGTACTTTTAAGTGGTAGGGTGTTCTGGGAATTTTGTACCTCCTAATGAACCATGACAAGTTGTACAGGGCACGCAGACCTACTGAGTATCATAAATGGATCCCACCCACTATAATCCTTCCTTTGTTTCTAACAGAACAGGGCCTGTGGATGATAAGCAGTTCCCTCCTGCTCTGTACGGACGGATGACCCGCCCTAAACAGGTCAGTGTCTGTAAAAGCACGAGTCGCAGTCTAAAAATACCTTCTGGTTTTAATGTTCAGGGCTGGAAGTGGATACAAAACTTGTTAGATTTTATGCTGTTTGTAAGTCATGATAATGTTAGATTATGATTCGGGTTTACTGGATCACCTTTTGATTTATTGGGTGGTTTAATTTCAATTTGGTTGATGCGTCCTTATTTTACCCTGTGCATAACTTCAGATTGGCTTGTTTACAGATTTATATTACGTGTCCTTTTCAAATAGCCTTTTCTAGACATAGATACAGCCATGCAGCACACAAAAGCATGCTCTTCAAGGTTTCAAAATGTTCAGTGCTGTACAAAGAGTGAAAGATAACCAGCTTAAGATGTAAAATATCAGTCTGAGGTGTGCTGTACAAAGAATGAAAGATAACCAGCTTAAGATGTAAAATATCAGTCTGAGGTGCGGGGACTGCACTGTTAGTCAGGGGCCACCACTTCCGTAGAGATCCAGGGGGCTGCACTGTCAGTCAAGGGGCAGCACTCCTGTGGACACCCAGAAGCAATGTCAGCCATGGGGCAGCACTCCTGTGGACACCAAGGGGGCTGCACTGTCAGCCCAAGGGCCAGCGCTCCATGTTATTTAACGCCCAGTCAACTGTGAAGGTTGAATGAGGGTAAAAGACGACGCTGCACAGCCAGCTTGGAGTGTGCTCCAGTCCAACTGTGTCATGGCAGACCAGCCCCAAAAGGTTTTCAACGAGGGTCAAATATGTGATCAAATTGTCCAAAGGCTTATAAAGCTTCAAGTAATGTACTAAAAGAAATTGTTAAATTAACTTAAGTAAAGACAAATATAAGTAACATGTAGCTTTGCAAGAAACAGTTAATAAACTGTCACATCTTGTGGCCTAGAGCAGCAACTTCACGATGTTTTGTCAATACTGTTTGAATGTGAGGAACCTGCATGTTTGCGGAACACTTGCTGACATAAAAGACGGTATGAAAACTGCATCACCCTTGCAGTGCAAAATCGGTCTGTCTCTAAACACATCCTTTTTGATTTCTTTTGTTTCAGTCTGAAATCCCAAGACCCAGGTTTTACTACAATGATGTGGACCTATACTGAGTTAAAGCCAAAAGAAATGAAATGAGACACCAAAGCTACACTTAATGAAATTGGATTCCAAAATGACAATGAAATGAGATGCCAGAGCTACACTTGATCAAATGAGACGCCAAAGCTACGCTTGAAGAAACAAGACTCCGAAGCTACACTTAATAAAATGAGATGCCAAAGTTACACTTAATGAAATTGGATTCCAAAGTGACAATGAAATGAGATGCCAGAGCTACACTTGATCAAATGAGACGCCAAAGCTATACTTAATAAAATGAGTTGCCAAAGTTACACTTAATGAAATGAGACACCAAAGCTACACTTACTGAAATGAGACACCACAGGTACACTTAAAGGGTTGGCCTGCTTATAAATAGCAAGCTGGGAAATTTGAAACAAATTCTCTGGTTTATCACAAATATTTAGACAATTGCTTGAATATGACATTTGGCACAGACATAAAATTCACTCGGCTTTCTGTCTGCTAAGTCATTGTGTTGATGAAAGTGAATTTTGTCTTATTTCAAGACTCAAAAGTTTTGAAGCGAAGACAATTTGAATTCAAAATGGGTGGGGCTTATCTAGCAACGTGGACAGTGCTGTGCTTTGTTTGACATATAACCAAAGTGACATAATTAAATGGACAAATTCGCCTTTATATAACCAAAGTGACATTATATAGACAAATTTGCCTTTATATAACGAAAGTGACGTTATAATTACATGGACCAATTCACCTTTATATAACCAAAGTGACATTATAATTACATGGACCAATTCGCCTTTATATAACCAAAGTGACATTATAATTACATGAACCAATTCGCCTTTATATAACCCGCACAAGTACTGTGCATGTTTACCTGACGAGAAGTGCTGTTCTTATGTCCAAAACATACTGCACATTTGTATAATCAGAATTTCCTATTAATTGTGTTTATGTCAAAGCCTTACAATATTAATTATAGATTGTACTCAGCTGTATCTGCTAAGTTGTTTTTCATTTATTAGAAAATATCCCTCAGTGTCACAGCGTGAAACATTTTGCCCTGTCAGTCTTGCACGCACGCACGCACACGCGTACAGGTACACACAAACTTGCACGCACTCGCGCACACACACACATGCATGCACACACACACACACACACACACACACACACACACACACACACACACACACACACACATGCACGCATGTAAAGAGTAACAGGGGAGTGTGGAGAGCTCAGACAGCTTCGTGATCAAAAGGTCTCAGGTACGAGTCCCTGCAGGAGTGGTGGGATAATTGTCTTCTCCAGGGTCAACTTTCTGTTCTGACTCTTGTTTCGGTATCCATTCCACACCCGTCTTACCGCAGCGGCACACCACAGCTCCCAGTCATTCTGCCAAAAGTGCAGGTGGTAGATTACAGCCAAACACACATGCACGCTACATATATATGTGGCTTCGAATAATGACACTGTAAACTGGTGGCAGCAGTTTAACGTGGCACCAGTAACAGCCGTTACAACTGCCCTGCAACCACTTTGGTGGATATTCTGTGTGTGTGTGTGTGTCTTGCACATAGTTATGCTTGAACCCTTGTTGATGTGTGCATTATGTGTTAGCTTTTGTTAAATTGCAGATAACATTTTCTGTCTCGATGTACATTATGTGTACACACATGCACGCACACAGATTATGTTTGTTCCGTGCTTTGAGGCGCAGTGTACAAATTTCGTTCTTGTTATTATTAAGTATGCTGTGTACTTACCTAATGTAGTCTTTACTGCTGTGGCCATAAATCATTATAAGCAGTGCTTTCAATCCGTTATCTACTTTATACTTTTCATAAATGGTTTGCTTTGTTTCTATGTGTCCTCTGCATATAATAAAAAATATTTCCAGGGCGAGTGCCTAATTGTGCAATGAGTGTGTTTGTCAGCATCTTTACCAATGGAATTCTCTCCCCCCCCCCCCCCCCCCCCCCCCCCGTGTGTGTGTGAGAGCGAGCACATGCGTGCGTGCATACTTTTGTAGACGTGCGTGTGTCAGTGTGTGTGTAGTGTGTGTACATAATTATGTGTGTGTACATACGTGAGTCTGTGTAAAGATGAAACATCATTCTCTCTCACACACATACACAGGAATACACGCACAACCACACATACATACACACAACAACATGCACGGGAACACGCGTGCTGCATAAGTAGCTAGGGGACATTGTGCAACAAGAGCAGTAACCGCGACACTGTACGCTCTGCCGCTACTTGTGAATTGCCAGGCTTAGTTCCCTTCTGGGTAACTGTGTGTGATTGTTTTTTTACACCCAGTCAACCAGGAGGGTTAGAGAAGGGCGATCCTATCTGGGATCTTAATGTAATGTAAAAGAGAGTTTATAAGGCGCTTACACATAACGTGAGCCCGAGGCGCACAGTGCGATATTAGTCTATTTGGTGTAAGTGGGTTTTTTGCCACGGTGCGTGCCTGTTGGTGGTGGTGTTTGCTGGTTTTTGTTATTGTTGTTGGTTGTCGTGTGTGTGTGGTGTGTGTGTGTATGTGGTGTGTGCAAGCACATCGTTATGGGGCTTTATTCAGGAAAATGCATCCACCCATTACACTATCATTTCGCCCTCATATTCACACTTCTCAGTATCCATAGTTTCATAGCACTTTACGTGTTTCGCTTACTTATCCCAATATCTATGTGGAAATGGCTACCATGAGAGATAATATATAATACAATTTTTAAAATGAAGGTTATTTTTTATGCCCAAATCCGTCCAGGCGTTTTACGCCATGAAAGGGAAGTGGGAAGGATGACAGTACAGAAGTGATACAATCTCTAAGCTAATATGGAGAATGGCACATAGGTATATCATTTAATCTCATCAGACTAAGGTCACACTCGCACACACACACGCGCGCACAACATACACAATGGCAAACACATACACACAGACACGCAGCACGAACAACACGCCACGCACACACACACACCGTCGCACGCGCAACACACACACACACGCACACATGCACGCACGCGCGCACACACACACAGCGTACACACATTTATCAAGTACTCCACCACTGCATAGGAAATGTAGGTACTGTACACCCCATCAATTGCACAAATACACGAACACGTATCTCTGACTGTCTACTCGGATGGCCAACAGCTCCTCCAGCAGATGAATTTTTCGGTGTCTGTAAACGGTTTTGTGGCCGTGAGAAAGCGCCTCTTCCTACTACCTCCCCGTGTGGCCAGCTTCCTGGTGTCAACATGATTTCAGATACCAATGTCTCCTGACAAGCACATTGTTGGCTGTTTCCGATGTGTGTGTGTGTGTGCCGTACAGACTCAGATAAAGTTTTCTGTATTTCACAGTATATGTATACTTATGTTTATGTATCTTATTGTATGTTATTTTACTGGTCTCTTTTATGCAGTCATAAGGCAAATTTCGATGTTATTCATAGACAATAAAGATTCTGGATTCTGTACATCTCAACTGTCTGCCGTTCTGCTAACGTGGAAAACAGACGAATCAGTTCAATCCGCCAGTAGCCTACCTGACTGTTTAAGAAAAAGAAAAAAAGAAAGAAAAAAAGAAAAAAACTCTTGTCTGTGCCTTTGTTCTCTCCAAGTTATTTTATCGTAATTCTCCTCTTTCCGGCTAGCCGCTTTACCTTCTCAGTAGACTACAGAAAGTTCAGAACTCGGCAGCGAAAGTGGTTTTCAAATTACGCAAACGTGACCGTGTAAAACCTCTTCTTCAAGATCTTCGTTGGTTACCGGTCCATGCCAGAATAGACTACAAAATGTCACCTAATTTGTCACAAAATTATTCTCTGACTCATCTCCTGCCTATCTCTCTGACTTTCTCGCTGTGTACACCCCTTCCAGCCAGCTTCGTTCTTCTGCAGACACACGGATACTTCGTATCGTCGTGTTCAAAATAAAAACCTTTGGCCAACGCTCTTCTTCTTACCGTGCTCCAAAGCATTGGAGTTCTCTCCCTTCTGACATCCGTCACATTCAGTCCTCCCATGCCTTCAAAACTAACCTCCACAAATAATGCCGCAGCTATTGATTTCAAATTCTGTCTTCTCAGCTCTTTTTGATTTATTACTATTGTTAATACGACAGAATGCCGTCCCGTCTGTACGATACGTCTTCGTAAAAATCAATCATTGGTGCAGGGCCATCTATGGGGTCTTGTGGAGATCGAGTGTGTGTGTGTGTGTTGGTGGTGGTGGTGGTGGTGGTGGTTGTGGTGGTGGTGGTCTCTGTGTGTGTGTGTGTGTGTGTGTGTGTGTGTGTGTGTGTGTGTGTGTGTGTGTGTGTGTGTGTGTGTGTGTGTGTGTGTGTGTGTGTGTGTGTGTGTTGTTTATCTTTCTTTTTCTTTTCTTTTCTTTTTTTGTGGTTGTTGTTTTGGAGGTTTCTTGTTTTTGTTTGGAGTTTCTTGTGTTTTTTGTTTTGTTTGTTTGTTTGTTTGTTTGTTTAAAAAATATATGAAGCAAGAATGACTGCTTGTTTGTTTGTTTGTTTTGGGGGGTGTCTGAAGTTGTCTCTCTCTCTTTTTTTTCTCTCTCTCTCTCTGTTTTCTCTCTCTCTCTCTCTCTCTCTCTCTCTCTCTCTCTCTCTCTCTTTTTTTTTTTTTTTTTTTTTGGGGGGGGGGGGGGGGGCGGCTTTTGGTTTCGGAGGAGATGTCTTCTTCTCTCCCCCCACCTCTCTCCCTCTCGCATTGCCCAAAGTCAATGAAAACAACTCTGCTTTGTTTTGCGTATTCTGCAAGGCTTTCTTGCTTGTTGTTCCCTGAGCTGTCTCTCCGTTCTAGCTGTTTTAAGTTTTTGTTTGTTGGTGCTTTGTTTTGGTTTCTTTCTTTTTTCCGCGCGCGCGCGCGTGTGTGTGTGTGTATGTGTATGTGTGTGTGTGCGCGCGCGTGTGCGCGTGCGTGTGTGTGTGTGTGTGTGTGTGTGTGTGTGTGTGTGTGTGTGTGTGTGTGTGCGTGTGTGCGTGCGTGCGTGCGTGCGTGCGAGCGAGCTGCTAGAAGAAGAAGGGGAGATGGAGAGAAAGAAGAAGAGTGGAAAGCGGAGAGAAAGAAGAAGAAGAAACAGAAGAAGAGAAAGAGGAGGACCAAAAGGACAAATGAAGAAAATGAAAGAAGGGGAAGAGTAGTAGGCGGAAGAAGAAGGGGGGGGGGGGGGGGAAGAAGAAGACGGGAGGAGGAGGAAGAAGGAGAAAATGAAAAGATAAAGAAAGAAACGGGGAGGGGGAATTAGAAGAACATGAAAGGAGGAGGAACAACAAGAAGAACAAGAGGAGGAGGAGGAGGAAGAAGAAGAGGAAGAGTGAGGAGGAAGACGAAAGAGAAGAAAAAGGGAGAGAAAAAAAGCAGATCAAAAAGAAGTGGAGAGGAGAAGGAGAGGAGACAGAAGAGCGAGGAAGAGGATGAGAAGAACAACCAAAAGTCAGAAAAAGTAATTGCTACGACTTAGAATACAGCCAAACGAACACACAAGACAGTAGCATCAGAAACGGATGAATAAAAGAAAGGCAGCTGGAAAGAAAAAAAGAAAAGAACTCAAAAGACAATAACACACGAATAAAAGAAAGAAAGATGCAAGCATACAATTTACAAAGCAAGTCAGAATCAGGAAAACATATTTCTAAACGTTATGGAGAGAACAGAAGAAAACTCAAACACAGCAACAGCAACACTGCGAACACTGGTCCAAGCAAGCTTACAGACTGAAGCGGAACGGACAGTCAGTACAGACGCGCTTCTCTCACCACACGTGTTGCGTGTTGTTCCTCGAGGTTGGGGGAGGGTGGGGGAGAGGGGGGTATTGTATTCTATTGCATTGTAAGAGATTGTGACTGAGGTTAATCAGTTCTACTGCCCAGAGACTGCTATCTGTACGCTCCAGGCGGGCGGACTGTTACAGTGTTCGGCTATGGATTGCTGTCATCGGCGAAAACATCACAACAGAAAGAAATAAGGAGAGAGAAAGACACAGAAAGAAGAGACAGAGACAGTCAAATAGACAGACTGAGACACAGAGACTAACAGACACGCAGAGACAGACACAGACACACAGAGACAGTCAGACAGGCACAGAGAGAGGGGGGCGGGGGGGGGGGGGGGAGAGGTACAGGCAGACAGACAGTAAAACAGAACAGAGTGGGCAGAGAGATGGAGTGAGGGCGGAGAGAGAAGGCAAGATTATGTGTGTACTTCCTTGTTGAATGTGCATTAGGGAGTTCCCCCAGATCCCCCAAGTTCAAGTTAATACATTCTGTCAGTTATACAGCGCGGAACGTGCTTCCCGGTCCACGATCACTATCACTAACTAACGATGTCAGGTTTAATGTACCAACATTGAGCCACTCTGCTGATAGTGGTGGCTTGTTTGTTCGTTTGCTACTTCGTTTGCTGTCTGAATTGTTTTGTTGTTTTTGTTTGGTCTTTGGGATTTTTGTTTAATTTTTTTCCTTCTGCTTGTTACTGTTGTCGTCATTGTCGTTGTTTTGTTGTCTTTAGGGTTTGTTTTGCTGTTTTTATGGTTGGTGGGGGGCGAGGGGGGGGGGGGGGGGGTTGGTAGTTTGCTGTTGTTGTTCTTTCGTTTTTGTTTTAGTGTTTGTTTTTGCTCAGCATTGGAAGTTTGTGGTGAAATGGAACAAAAGAAACCTAGTCTGTGGTGCTGAGTGCAGCACTGCGAGCCAGAGTGGCCACCGACACGTCAGTAATGGACCATATAGTAATATCCCACCCCCCACCCCCAGGGATTTTATCACATGATAATTTCTGGGTACCTTGACCATCAAAGTACACAGTTCAGGTTGTCTGCAAGTGAGCTGTTGCTGTTTGTATCTGTGGTGCTGGTTCTAATAAATGCACTATGTGGAATTCCAAATTGCGATGACCTTGTCTCTTAGCAACTCATTTATTATGACAAAAAAGGCCATTTCTATATATTGTTTTGTTGTTTGAACAGTTTGATATGTTGTAGCTTTCCGTTTCTCTTTGTCTTAAATGTGTCATTGTTACTGTGCACTGCGGACGCAGAAATATTAATGTCCCCTCTGTTAAAAACCCAGAGCTGACAACTGCTTTCCCTTAAAAGCACGGAGTAGGTCAGAATATAGCCAAGCATACTTAGTCAGTGCCAGAATTTCTTCCTTGTCCTAATTTCCGCTTCCCCGGTTCGTTCACCTTCACTTTCTCCAAATCTTCTCCATACTTTTCAATTGCATTAGTCTTGGCTTAAGCGAATTCCCGCGTTAGCCTGCGAAATAAAATAGGTCACGCTGCTCATAGTCAATTGATTTAAGCAGGTTCTCATGTTGAGTGCCTGCAGAATATAAAATTAATAGGCACCAAACGTGTGTTACTGTGCCTCGAAAAGGTGATTTAGACATACTTGTGATCTGATCAATTGTTCTTTAATTTTGTACTGAATGCGTTACAGGGAATCTGTTTGGAAGTATCTTTTGCAGTTGTAGATAGTGATTTGTGCTAATTATTGACTGTTTTGGATGGGATGTTTGCTATTGATTTATTTCTGTGTAGAGAAAGAAACTGTGATTGTGATTTGTACAAAGTAACCTTGTGCCGCTGACAAGGCATAGAAATCCAAGAACTAAATAACTTAAACATGTGCAATGTCTAGTCCTGATATGGTGGATGAAGTATATGAGTATATACCGAATCTGCATGGGGATCACACATTGTGCTACTTTATGAATGACTGCAGAATTATTTTAAAACAAAAGAACCCGTCGGAAGGGAGTGATGTAAGATCCTCCAATAAAGGGGGAACAGCAAATTCGTCAGCAACCACAATGCTAGCTGTTGCCCAGTGACAGATGTCTTTTTTTGTGAAAAGACTTGAATACAAGGAAACAACATGTTGAAAACATTAGTCAAATGTATGGCAAAAACAGCTGAGGATTCGACCAAAGAAGCAACCAAAACAAAACACGATCAGCAAATCCTTTTGAAAGTGCAACATGCTGACTTGGCTGTTTGAGAAGAACATTACCATGCCACCTGTCGGAGAGATTACACTCGAGAGGATGACAGACACCAGGAAACCATAAAGACACTAAAATCATTGAAGAGCAAGCTTCCAACAAGACAATATAAAAATTATTTTCAGTACATCGTTCAGTATGTTATAGGCTTTAGAGATAAAGAGATTACCACGTTAAGGAAAAATTATGAAACTGGAACATTCTATGCATTTCTCTGTAGAGATGTCAACAAAATGTGTCAACTCACCTTATCCTTGTTGAACAGTCACAATGCCACAATACATTGATAATGCACATTGAAAGGGCCGGCTTTCAAGCACTCTTAATATTCCACGGTTAAGGCAACTAAAACCATTCCTCGAGCAGATGGCCATGGCTTTCATACTGTGAATGGAAAAGAAGTGGGAGGTAAACTGGACAGACTGTTTCTTCATGCCGCAAGACCTGGTTGAAATCCAGGTGGATCAGCCCGAAAGTAAGATGACTATCAAGAATACACAGAGCTTGAGAATCTTGATGGCTTCAGGTTTGAGGCTGACCTATATATGTCTAAGCTGGACATGCATTCAGCGTCACTCAAAGTTAAGGACGTTCAGGTTTGGCAACCTTCTGTGGCACCGGCTTTGGTACCTGTGGCTGGGAAAAATACACCCAAGCTATAATGATAAGCAGTAAGAAATAAAGAGAGTAATGCATTAATTTTTTATATCAAAGTCAGATAACAATTTCAGAAAGTCAATAATGATTTGTCAAATCATTGACAGTGTGGACAATCACTTTGGTGAATATCTTTGACCTTTCCTAGCTGTTCGTCTGTATTCTTGGCATAATAGCAAAGAGCCTGCTGACTGCAAGCTGATACATGAAACTGTCCAGCAGTTGCATGCTGAATTAAGCCAAACCAGAGATGTGATCCAGTGGCATCAGGCTCCTAAACCTCAACTGTTTTACTGAGGCAAAACTAGTAAGTTTTACGTACACCGGGTACGTTTCTTGCCTATCTTCCATGGGGTATACAGTACTGTGAAACTGATTTCAGGTTAAATGGAGGTAGACCAGTGAATAAGCCAGCACCTGCTGCGGTTTCGTGGAAGTAGTTTATTGCGGTTTGAACATAAGTGCATTTTTGTTAAAGGTTGCTTAACTTTTGAACTTGGGTATATTCTATTCGGTGACGTCATCCATTAATGCAAGTGTTAATCAAACATTCTCTGTGACTCTCTTAGTCGCGATGATACATTTGGTGGTAAATGAAGCACTTTTGTTCAATATTTTTACACAAGCATTGTACAAAATTATGCAACGGATTTTTTCTTTTCTTTTTTAATCTTCATTAATCCCACGCGCGTTATTCAGGCCACCATACCTGGGTAAGACAACAGCAGCCGCAAGAGCAGTGCTACCCACTGATACCAGCATGTGCAGTATTTTTGTGTGTCCAAAGAATGGTATAGCTGCCTGTTGTTTGGGATTTGTAGGGGACATGCCCATTTTAATACATGCGATTAAGTTTCTGTGTACCATTTCAGATAATCCCTAAAAGCAGAAAAGTTAATCTTGCAGACAAGCAGATATTGAAAAGACACACACTGAGCTATCCAAAAATCATTGTCTCCAAAAATCCGCAGGGGGGGGGGGGGGGGGGGGGAGGTTCGATACCTGGCCCATGGACTATAACAGTAATTCCAGATTTCTATAGCGCCGCTTCATTGAATAAAAAATCCCACGGCACATTACAATAACAGCAGCCCCCAAAGTAAATTGCCAAGATCGGCTGCAAAGAATGTCACGTGACGCTCACAGATTAATGGTGCGTGCGTGAAGCGTGGTGAAACATTATCGGCCCAGTTTATCTTACACGTGCGAACAGTACTGGTAATCCTTTCAGCACCGAGGACATTGAAAACTCTCTCTCTCTCTCTCTCTC
The DNA here is from genome assembly GCA_963584105.1 of Alviniconcha strummeri. Classification (NCBI taxonomy): domain Eukaryota; kingdom Metazoa; phylum Mollusca; class Gastropoda; family Provannidae; genus Alviniconcha; species Alviniconcha strummeri. The sequence goes on along the minus strand of OY757553.1, from coordinate 15,142,547 downwards.
TCTCTCTCTCTCTCTCTCTCTCTCTCTCTCTCACACACACACACACACACACACACACACACACACACACACACACACACACACACAAGCTCTGTGCTTCGAGAGGAGAGGAGTGCAGGCAGACGAGCTTACTTCAGAAATGGATGGCTCCAGTACGACAACAGACCCCCACCACGCAACAGGCGAACCCCAACACGCAGACCCGACAGCCCTAGCGCCGAGAACAGAGAGAGAGCCACCGCTCAGCACGTCTCTCCCACCTACGACACGAGCGCATTCCCGCCTCTCCCGAGGCGGCGGGCACAAGAAGACGACCGGCGACAATCCTACAACAAAAGGAACAACGACAACGACTCTTTGCTGACGTCAGCAACACTCAACTCTGCACTGCTGTCCCCCGTGTTCCCTCGCCAAGCTGGTCCAGCCTCCAACACCTGCGGATATGTCAGAGAGCCTGAGGCAGCCCCTCACCACCTCAACACAGACTCCCACTGTCGTCAGCACGAGACCTCGCCTCATACTGAGACCGTCACTCGTCAGACAGAGACCGCCCCTCACCATCCCGAGTCCGTAGAGCGTCAGTCCACCTCCCGGCAGCTAGGGTCCACCTCTCGTCATCCCGAGTTTGTTTCTCGTCAGCTAGATGCTGTCTCGCTGACGGAGAGCGCCCCCCGGCAGCCCGAGACTGTCTGCCCTCAGCTTGAGACTGTCTCTCGTCAACCACAGACCCCCTTTCGTGAAGCCGTACCCGCTCCCCATCAGCCCGACACCGCCCCTCATCAGCCCGAGACTGCCCGTTGTCAGCCCGACACGGCCCTTAGCCAGCCTGAGACCGACCCTCGTCAGCCCGAGACCGACCCTCATCAGCCTGAGTCCTCCCCTCATCAGCTTGAGTCCGCCCCTCGTCAGCCCGAGACTGCCTGCCGACACCCAGAGACCGGCCCTCGTGTGCCCGCGACCGCCTTTTGTCAACCCGACACTGCCCGTCGACACATCGAGACCGATCCTCCACAGCCCGAGACCGACCCTCGTCAGCCCGAGACCGACCCTCGTCAGCCCGAGACCGACCTGCGTCAGCCTGAGACCGACCCTCGTCAGCCTGAGACCGACCCTCGTCAGTCTGAGACCGACCCTCGTCAGCCCGAGACCGACCCTCTACAGCCCGAGACCGACCCTCGTCAGCCCGAGACTGCTCTTCAGCGGTCAGAGTCCTTTCCTCGACATCTCGAGCTCTCTTTGAGCTGGTCGGAAGCCGACAGTGACCATCCCGATCCAGCCTCCTGCCAACCTCACGCTGGTGAGCGTCGGGCTGGCTCGGCCAGGACTGACTCCAACCCCAGACAGCCAGACTCCAGCCCCGACCAGTCTCAGTCTGCCCGTAACCAGTCATACTCTAGCCACAGTGAGAGTAACCACTGCGAGAGTCCGCCCATGTACCTGACTCGGGACCCTCGACCAAATATTCGACCCTCTGCAAAAGATCCGGTCTCGGAATTAAGCCCAACCTCCATCAACAGTAGTCTTTTAGCATACGATATGAATGATGTCGAGTCCCCAGTCCAAACATTAAAGAAAAAAGACGAAACAAACCGAACGGGAGTAGATGATCTAGAAGCGAGCAGTATTTCGTTTGAGGATGAAACCCAGAAGCGGGTCCCTCAGACACGCAGCAAGACTGAGTAGGCAATCACACCTTACAGACAGCTTTAGTCGTTTAGGTCCCAAGAGGTCATCACGACGCGATGAAGATTCAACAAGAGTTAACAGCTAGGGACTCGGCCCTGCCCATGTCACAGACAACAGTGCTCGGGCACCCCTAAAATCTCTTTTGTTCCTGACTTACAATGTCGAAGGTCTTTCCACCATTTTGCAACAAAGTGTTAGGTCCCTTATATTGGCTTACGATTTTGTGCTCCTGACAGAAACTTTTTCGGTTGATTTTCCCTCCCACCTGTTTCCTTTGCATACCGTTTTTGTCTCTCCAGGTATAAAACTTACCGACGCTCCAACAGGGCGTCTCTCGGGTGGTGTTGCTTTACTGGTTAGGAAACAGTTTGCTAGATTTGTTAAGCAAATTCATGTAGAGTATGATTATTGCGTTGTACTCCAGCTTTCAAAAGAATTATCTGGGCTAGACAAAGACTGTATTTTGCTAGGAGTTTATATACCCCCTTCAAATAGTGTATATTATAAAGATTGTGAAATTGATAATGGAATGTCACTAGTTGAAAACTGTATTTTTGACATTATTGAACAACACGGTGAACTCCCTTTCCTGGTGTTTGGTGACTTAAACGCAAGAACAGGAACTGCTAATGCAAACGAATTTGTACTACCAGACAGTGTTTCAGATATGGGAAATGATAATGAGGATGCACAGAATCAGTACTGCAGACAGTCCAAAGATGTGCATACAAATGACCTTGGCCGATACCTTCTGTGTATATGCGAACAATTTAACTTACTGATTTTGAATGGATGTTGCCAGGAGACAAGGAGGGTAACTACACCTATATAGCACGTAACGGTTCGAGTGTAATTGATTATTTTTTTGCTTTCAAGATGCCTTGTTCACTTAGGAACCCGTCTAGCGGTGATTCCTAATATTGAATCAAAACATGTGCCTGTAGAGCTAGAACTTGAACTTGTAGGTAAGACTGATGTTTCTGTCGAACGACAGAGAAAAGTAAAAATACAAAAGTATATATGGGACGCGAATAAGGCACAAGATTATTACGACATGTTTTTTACGAAAGAAGTATCTGCGCGTTTTACACAGGCCACTGAACTTATTAATGATGACGTTGAGGCTGCTGTCAAAGAGTTTAACAGTGCTGTCAAACTCGCAGGAGACTGTATGAAAAGGACCGTTACAAGTGGTAATATTAGTGGAAAACCTTGGTTCGACCTTGAATGCACCGTAAAACGTCGTGTCGTCCGTAAAGCGTTAAGAAAATTTAATGCAGTGAAAACTGATTCCAATAGCAATGGATTCAGAATAATTACACTAAAGAAAGAAGAGAATACAAACAACTTTTGAAAGAAAAAAGGGCTGTCCATAAAGAAAGCATCATTAAAACGCTGGAAGAAAACGCGAAGGATACTAGAAAGTTCTGGAGTACGATCAAATCCATAATGAAGAAAGAACAGCACATCAGTTCAGTAACATCTCAAGAATGGTTTGATCACTTTAATACAATATTAGACTGTGAATCTCTCTCTGTAAGTGATAACGAAGTTGAGAATAATGCTTTAGCAAGTACTTTTGGACCTGTGGAATCTGTTGACACATTGGACGACGTCATTTCTGTCTCAGAGGTACAGGCTGCAATTAAAGCGTTAAAGGACAATAAGGCTGCTAGCCCAGATGGACTAAGTAGCGAATTTTTCAGATATTCAGCCCCTTGTGTTTTACATTTCTTGACCGAATACTTCAATAAATTATTTAACACAGGTACATTTCCTTCCGAATGGTCTGAATCGGTTATCCTTCCAATATACAAAAAAACGTGACGTTAATTCTCCCAATAATTATAGAGGAATATCATTGCTAAATGTGGGTGGTAAATTATATAGCTATATTTTAAATAAGCGTCTCACTCAATGGATTGAAGATAACAAAATGCTAAATGAAGCACAAGCTGGCTTCAGACAAGGCTATAGTACAATCGACCATGTATTCACACTCTTAGCTTTAGTACAGAAACAACTTCTTAACCATGGGAAATTATACGTTTGTTTGATTGATTTTAAGAAAGCGTTTGACTTAATTGATAGGAATACTCTATGGTTAATTCTCAAGAAAAATGGTATCGGAGGCAAAATGTATCAGGCGGTCAAAAGTATGTATGAAGTTGTTACGGCCAGAGTTCGAGTAGGTGGTGATCTCACTGAAGCATTCATGTGTAGTCGAGGTCTCAAACAAGGGGACAGCTGTAGCCCAATTTTGTTCTCCCTTCTTATTAACGAACTTGCCAACGAAATTGTTCTAAAAGGCAAACACGGTATCACATTATCACCAGATATCTTACAAATTTTGATTATGCTTTTTGCAGATGATGTTGTTCTCCTGTCTAATACCATTGTTGGCCTCCAACAACAGCTCAATGTGCTAAGGGACACGGCAAAAAGATTACACCTTGTTGTTAACTTTGAAAAATCCCAAGTAGTTATTTTTAGAAACGGCGGATACATAGCTGCTAGAGAGAAATGGTTTTATGACGGTATGAAACTGAAAATTGTTAACCACTACAAATACTTAGGTATAATATTTTCCACTGGCTTAACATTTTCGTATGCGCTTAAAGATATGTCTGACAGAGCCAGGAAAGGTGCACTGGGTATTCTTAGACTTCTGTGGAGGCCGGGAGAGCAATGTCCCAAACTATTCTTTAAGCTGTTTGATTGACAAATACAACCGATGTGAACCTATGGGTCTGAAGTTTGGGGAATTATGGCTGACAATAGTATAATTGAAAGACTACATCTGTTTGCTATCAAACGATTTTTGAACGTTAGCACTAGAACACCAAGCGCACTAGTTTATGGGGAAACCGGTAGATATCCTCTTTATGTTATCACATACACAAGATGCATTAAATATTGGCTGAACCTTGTAAGAATAATGCCAGACAACCGCCTCCCTTCCAAATCATACAAAATGCTTTATGATTTACATTGTAAGAACAAGAATAACTGGGTATCTTATGTTTGTTTTACATTGTATCGATACGGCTTCGGATTCGTTTGGGAAAACCAGGGAGTCTGTAATACGAAAAGATTTTTGTGCGAGTTTAGACAGCGATTAATTGACTGCTGTCTTCAAGACTGGTACAGTGCCATGGCTTCAAAGGACCGTCTTGCCTTCTATTCCACATTTTACAAAAGTCATTCTCTTGCAGATTATTTGTTTACCATTAAAAAAGCAGTTTTAAGGAAGCATTTGGTCAGATTCAGATTAGGTGTATCCCCCTTAAAAACACATCGTCTGCGATATTCAGAAAGAACACCAGACATTTTTACCTGTCCATTATGCCCAAAATATAAAACACTAAGAGAAACTTATTTGCCTTCTAAGTTTTATAACCGCCCTTCTGCTTTTAAGGTGGCATTCCTGTTAGCAGATACAAGACTATCCTTTCCACTTGCAATCTATATTTCCAAGGCCTTCGAGCTAAGAGCCAGTAGTATTAGCAACGCGATCCTAGCTTGATCGGGTATTGTGAATCACATGCTTTTGTACTGATGTTTACTTTTGTCTCTTACTTTTGTGCTTCCAAGGGCACTCGCGCTCGCGCGCGAGCGCGCGCGCTCGTGTGTGTGTGTGTGTGTGTGTGTGTGTGTGTGTGTGTGTGTGTGTGTGTGTGTATGTGTGTGTGTGTGTGTATGTGTGTGTGTGTGTGTGCGCGCCCGCGCGCGCAGAGCATGCGTGCGCGCGTGTGTGAATGTGCTCGAGTTTGCGTGAACGCGTGCGTAGGTACGGCGTGTGTGCGTGGGTGCGTGCGTGCGTGTGCGTGTGTGTGTGTGTGTGTGTGTGTGTGTGTGTGTGTGTGTGTGTGTGTGTGTGTGTAGGGAGATATTTTTTGTTGGAATGTTTTGATGCTAAGATTGTTTATGCACAAAAAATGTCCCCACCCCCCACCTCCCTGTTTGACATGGGCAGATGGCCTAGTTCAATACACCTTTCGTTCGTTCGTTCGTTCTCTCTCACAGTCAAAGAATTACCCCCAGATAAGCTAAAATGTTATTTTGCAAATGTAGCTGACACAGTCATTAACACCGATAAATGGAAAATAAATGATTTAAGCTGTTAAAAACGATTTTGTGAATCAACAATATCAAATTCTACATTAACCATTCCACAATTTGCAATATATAAAGCGTACAATGTTTTTTTACAACAAACAAACAGGAACCCGAGGCCTGGATGACCTAGATGGCAAAATTATTAAAATGTGTGCACATGTCATAATTGATACTGTTACCTACATATACAATCTTTGCACACACACACACACAATAAAAAAACTTATTTTCCAAAAGCATTTAAACAAGCTAAGGTTATACCCATTTACAGATCAGGAGATAACAAAGACCCTTCAAACTAGAGACCAATCTCAGTTCAGTTTGTTTTTTCAAAATTTCTAGAAAAACATATTAGCAAACACCTTTTATCCTGTCTTGAAACAAATGAACTTATACACCCCAGCCAATCTGGATTTAGCGAACATCACTCATGCCATATTGCACTTACAACATTAGTATATGTTAGTATTAGTATGCATTTTATACGCAATTAAATCCAATTTCCTTCCCGTAAAATACGGTGTACCACAAGGTTCATTGTTAGGCCCGCTTCTCTTTTCTCTCTACATAAACGACTTGCCCTTATTCATAAATAATAATAATGTAAATTTGTGAAGTGCCTACCTTGCGGCTCATGGCACTGAACAAGCATACACACATAATGTACATCGAGATGAAAAATGTTATCAAAAAAAAAATATATATAAATCTATTGACATGTGTTCAAGCATAATTATGCAAATGATGCACACGCGCGCGCACACACACACACACACACACACGTACACACACACACACATACACACACACACACACGCACGCACGCACGCACGCACGCACGCACATACACACACACACACGTACACACACACACACACACACACACACACACACACACACACACACACACACACACACACACACACACACTGTACAAACTGATAGGAGTGAAGGACAATGTGGTTTAACTGAAATAGTCTGAGAAGAGAAATGTCTTGAGTTGGCTTTTGAAGGAAGAGAGAGTAGCAGAGTGCCTGATGTCTTGGGGGAGATTGTTCCAGATGTGGGGGCCAGTGTGAGAAAGTGCGAAAGCCATGGGTTTTGCGGTTGAAGCGTTGGATTTTGAGCATGTGTGTGTCTGACGAAGAGCGGAGAGAGCGGGAAGGACTGTAAAGGCGTAGCAGCTCAGAAAGATAAGAGGGAGCGGAACCCGTGATTGCGTTGTAACACATGCAAGCAGTTTTGTATTTTATCCGTTCAGAAATTGGGAGCCAATGGAGTTGCTGTAGGAGAGGTGTGCAGTTTTGATGGCGTGGGGCTCTGAGAATGAGGCGTGCAGCAGTATTTTGGACTTTCTGCATTGGTTGAATTACAGAGTTCGGAGTGCCCATGAGAAGAGAGTTGCAGTAGTCTAGTCTGGACAATACACAAGAAGTTATCAGTTGTTTTGTTGCATCTTCTGTGAGTACCTACGAATTTTGCTGATGCGTTTTAGTTCATAATAGGCTGTTTGGCAGATTTTGATTATGTGTTGCTTCATGTGAGCTTAGAGTCAAGGATAAATCCTAAGTTCCTGACTTTGTCTGAAAACAGAATTTCATGTGTACCGACGCGATGGTAATTAAGCAGTGACACGAGGACAGAGAAGGTGTCGAGAAGAGAATGGCTTCAGTTTTATCTTCATCAAGTTTGAGTTGGTTGTTGCACATCCATGCTTTTATGTCATCTGTACATGATTGCAGGTCGTGTGTAAGGCTTTGCACGTCGTGTGGTGGAGTTGATTTTTGAAGTTGGGTGTCGTCTGCAAAAAGCTGAAATGATGTATGTGAACTATTTGCTGATGACAGCACTATCCAAATCAAGCCACTCAAACCTAAACAATCTTTCGCTTAGTTTACAGGGAAGCATAAACAATCTTCGATGGACTGAACTAAACCATATGTCTCTAAACTCGTAAAAAAAACAAATACGTGACCATAACCACAAGACAAACGCCAAAACATGTCTTCTTGCATACCACATTATACTGGAAATGAGAAAATTTACGAAGTAGCAACACATAAGGTTTTACGAGTAACTACTGATAATAATGTGTCTTGGACAAATCATGTAAATGAGCAAACCAAACGTGCTTCTCAAAAATTACACATTTTCTAAATGCTCACGCTCGAAAACTGTTCTTTAATGCACATATCCAATCAGTCATAGACTATGCTTCAACACTCTGGGACCCTGTTAGTGCAACCACATTAAAACCTCTTGCAAGTATCAACAAGCACGCCCTCAAATTATCCCTTCTAAAATCCACATCTTTGACAGCTCATGACTATAAGGTTTTAGATGTTCTGCCCTCAGCCCCCCACGCAAGGAAGAAGAATAGAGACTGCGACTCACCAGCCGACTCGTGATAGTTTGTTCCGCTCCCCACGTTTCTCGAACGTTACCGGAAAAAATAATTTAGTACAACATTGGCGGAAACAGTGTTCCTTTTAAAACGTCGGTTAAATACCTTGCAGTCCATCTTGAGGAAACGTTGTCAATGCAGAAGCACATCAGCAGCATCTGCTCTGCATCCTTTCTAGAGCTCCGACGTATCGCGTCAATCCGACCGTACTTGTCCCAAAGCGCTGGTGCAAGACTTGTGTCGGCAATGGTCATATCCCGCCTTGATTATTGCAACTCAGTTTTCATAGGTCTACCAGCAGACCAGATCGCTCGGTTACAGCGGGTGCAGAATAACGCGGCACGGCTCGTGTTGAAAAAAAAAAAGACGAGATCACGTGACACCGCTTCTTAAGGAACTTCACTGGTTACCAGTAAAATTCCGCTGTCAGTATAAGATTGCAACTCTTGCTTACCGCCATTTTGATGGGTCTTTACCTCCTTATCTTTCTTCATCTCTCTGCACTTACGAACCGTCTCGCTCTCTCCGATCTTCTAATGAAAAGCTGCTCAAAATTCCAAAGCGAAATCTCAGATCATTTGGACAACGTTCTTTCAGTTTCATGGCACCATCTCTCTGGAATTCTCTGCCGGCCACTCTAAGAAATGTACCAACACTGTCTCAATTCAAATCGCAGCTAAAAACCTTCTTGTTTGCACAGGCCTGCCTGTAGAATCTGAAGAAATCTGTGTGTGTGTGGCAGTTGAATGTAGATGGATGCATATGGATAGGGAGAGGGGAAAGGGAAGGGGGGGGGGGGGGGGGAGTATGAGAGATCTAGGCAAGAGAAGGAGGCACGGGTTGGGTGGGTGATAAGACAGATTCAAATTGGTGTTGTTTGAGATTATTAAGTTAATATTTTGTTAATTATTGTATGAGTGGACGAGCGGAGACTGGTGTGCGCGTGTCATTGTGTGTGTGTGTGTGTGTGTGTGTGTGTGTGTGTGTGTGTGTGTGTGTGTGTGTGTGTGTGTGTGTGTGTGTGTGTGTGTGTTGTTCGATAGGCAATAACGGTAATTTAATCTACAATAATTAAGTTTTGTTTGCTGAAATGTATGGTAATATAGTTTTTGTGATAAGATGTTTGTACAGCGCAGTGAGTTTAACTCTGGTTAAAGAATAGCGCTTTATAAGAATTATTATTATTATTATTAACATTCTACCGAGCTTCCCTGTAACTAAATAACAGAACAGAGGATTTGAAAAGGAAACCACACTGCTGATGACCGGGAGTCAACAAGGAACCTCTTTGGCGACCCAAGCGGCCTTCCCTCTCGGAGATGGACAACATTTCGCATAGCTCATTTCACGCCACACGCCGACAGAACTCATTCTACTCCCTCATTGGTTGACTTAGACCACGTGACCTATACATGTCCGGCCGGAGTCACGGGTCTACCCGGGTAAGCGCGGACCCACTGTCGGCACGGTATGGACTCAGACAACTGCTGTCTGAAAAATAAACTTTAAATCACAATCAGTCCAGCCATCTAATCCACTGTTTCAGACAATCGTCTGTACTGGGACTGTGTTGTCTGTATTGGGACTGTGTTGTGCAACCCTTCCGTCACATTTTGTTGTTGTTGTTTTTTGTGTGTGGTTTTTTCCTTTCTCTAGACAAATGTCTGTACTGAGACTGCTGTACATCCCTCCCGTCATACTGTTTCAGACAACCGTCTGAGCAGGGACTGTGTTGTACAACCTAATTGTCACACTGTTTCAGACAGTGTACTGTTTGTCAATCTGTGTGTTGGAACTTCGGATATAAGCTGTAGATGTTTTCAAGGGCCGGTCCATTCAGAACCTTGTCAGTCGCTATAGGTGGTTGCTGGGGTCGGTCCTTCTAGAACCTTGTCTATCGCTGTGAACGTTTGCAGGGCCTGGTCCAAAACCAGCACTGTGTTCCGACTGACAGTGGCAGACCGGACGTACAGCGTGTTTGGTGTGGTGTCTGCCAGACTCAACGACAACCACGGGGATCGGGAGGATCAGTCTGATAAGGGTATAGATTGTCAATCTGCATGACTATCTATAGGATCAGTCTGAGAAGCGTATTGTTTGTCAATATGCATGACTATCTATAGGATCAGTCTGAGAAGGGTATTGTTTGTCAAGTCGGCATGACTATAGGATCAGTCTGAGAAGGGTATTGTTTGTCAATCTGCACGACTATCTAGCTGGCTGCATAGCTGTCAGACTTGCTGGTCGGCTCTGTCTCTATCTGTCTGTCTGTCTGTCTGTCTGTCTGTCTGTCTGTCTGTCTGTCTGTCTGTCTGTCTGTCTGTCTGTCTGTCTGTCTGTCTCTCTCTCTCTCTCTCTCTCTCTCTCTCTCTCTCTCTCTCTCTCTCTCTCTCTCTCTCTCTGTCTGTCTGTCTGTCTGTCTGTCTGTCTGTCTGTCTGTCTGTCTGTCTGTCTGCTGTCTTTCTTGCTCATTCTACCTCTGTGTATCGCTGTGACTCTGTGTGTTTCTGTCTCTGTACTTCTGTCTCTGTCTGCCTCTGTCTGTCTATCTCCCCCCCCCCCCCTACCCCCCTCTCTCTTTCTCCCCCTCCCGCTGTCCCTCTCTCTATTATTATTATTATTGCATTTAAAAAAGAAATGTTTCGAAGGGAAATTACGCGGTACCCACGCGGCCTCCTCTCAAAGAGCTGAGTCCTGTTTTGTTCGCCCAGTGGAGCAGAACGCTGTGACAAAACTTGCGAACGCGGAAGGTCAAGTGTCAGGCTGACACCTACAAAGACCTGTGTGGCTTGGCGCTACGTCTGTACAGCTGCACATGTCCTTAATTTGCCTGCTTACCTCACAAAGGCGCCCTCCTGCGGTGACCCTGTTGCGGCACGCACGCACGCACACACACATACACACACGCACACACACATACACACACGTACACACACATACATACACGCACACACACTAACAGAGCAAACTAAGTTCAAGAACATATTTTCAAGTCAAACACCTTTAATCATCCCTCACAGGGGCAATTCAACTTAACTAATGTAAGGCTTATTAATTTAAGAACATGTAAAGGAACGCCGAAAACATTTGCATCTCAACAACATAGACAAGTTATGCTGCACAAAAGTATATAATACAATACAAAATCACATAAATTATAAAAAGGTGCGTACTCATGTCATATCAGCACACACACACACACACACACACACGGCGCGCGCGCGCGCGCGCACACACACCACATGCACACACACACGCACACACACACGCACACCCACACACGCACACAACACACACCACACACAACACACACACACACACACACACACACACACACACACACACATAATTATTTTATCACTGAAAGATCCACATGCTTCATCACTAGGCTAAGAAAAATGTGGCAATTGTGCCTAAAATGTATAAATATATATATAATTATTATTTCCTCTTCTGCAAACTCCATTATAATTTGCCTCTCTCTGCATCAGAGAACGTGTGTCACTGCGTCATTTCAGGATTAGAAGCAGAATGTTTATTGTCCCAGTACAAGTTTACAAGGAAATTTTTATTTAAGGTTCACAGTAAGAAATAAAACTAACAGCAGACTAATATTTTAGCACGACAACAAAAGCTAAAACCACACCAAACGCACACAACATATTATCATCACAACATTAAACAGTAAAGATTTATACAAGCAACTCTAATTAAACCAATAGCAGTTCTCTCTCTCTCTCTCTCTCTCTCTCTCTCTCTCTCTCTCTCTCTCTCTCTCTCTCTCTCTCTCTCTCTCTCTCACACACACCCACACACAACACACACACACACGCACACACACACACACACACACACACACACACACACACACACACACACACACACACACACACACACACACACACACACACACACACGCATGCGCGGGCGCATACAACATATTATCACAGCAGTGAAACGTAGGAGCAGGGGATAGCTCAGTGTATAGCTCAGGACTCGAAATCGAAATGTTGCGAGTTCGTGTCCCGACAGGAGCAGAGGGGAGAATTTTCTTCACCAGGGTCAACCTTCTGTGCTGACTCTTATTTTGTATCCGTTTCACGTTTTTGTTACCGCAGTAACACGTAAAAGATTGTGATTTCTTTACTGTGACACTCTGTTACGTATACTGTTTGTATGATTTAATCTTGCCGCTTTAAGGACGTATTTTCTTTTGTTTGCAGTTTCCCTGTTGTGACACTCTGTGATCTATACTGTTTTATTTACAATGCCAGGAACATGAAGTCACTTGCAGCATCAAAGCATTTTTCTCCAACAGTACGGCGAGGGTGTGCCTTTCTACAGACAGCAAGAGCGGCAGTCCTATGGAGACTGCATAAGCATGCATGTAATTATTAGAGAACGTCTGCTGCCTAGACATTTTATCTGTTCGGCAGACCAAGTGTGTTTGAGTCAGCAACACCGGCTGACCTAACTCACCGCTGCTGGCAACAGTCCAAGGCTTCATCTGGCAAGATTCACCGTAACACGGTTTTCTAACACCATGAGTGGCAGTGACAGCATGGATCCCAGGCAATTTCTAAGAACAAATCCTAACAGAACACAGATGACCAAGTAGGAAACACTTTCACAAGAACGTTTTGTAGGAGTCAGTCAAGCCGACCGGGCAGCCCTTCACAAAGCCCTCAAGGGCGAAAATTTGGAGTAAAAAATGTCCAATACAAAACATGCTTGGACTTTGTTTATATATATAATTTGTTAATAGAATGGCAGACAATAAATGCCTCATGTGTACAGACAGAGGGTAGTTGCTGCTATAGGGTCTTAAAGGTCAAGGCTACAGACCCAATCATTCCTCCTACATACTCATTTTTGGCGTTGCACAACCAGCTTGGAGTGTGCTCCAATCCGACACAGTTATGGCGGACCAGCCCCAAAAAGTTGTCAACGATGGTCACATATGTGATCAAATTGTCCAAAAGGCTTATAAGCTTTATGTAATGTGCTAAAAGAAATGGTTAATTTTTAACTTAAGAGAAAATATAAGTAACGTGTATCTTTTGCAAGAACAGTTAACAAACTGTCACATCTTGTGGCCTAGAGCAGCAGCTTTAATATGTTTTGTCAATACCGTTTGTATGTGAGGAATCTGTATGCTTGCGGAACACTTGCTGACATAAATGTTTACAGCCACTCATTCAGAGTCGATCACCTACGACAAGAGGCGCAGTGCATACACTTGACAGGACCAGATAGATATCAGTCCGCAAGGTATTCGGGTGGTACGGTTCAGAGAGTCTGCAATGGTTAGACGAAGGTTTCAAAGTTGTTGTTTTTATTATTAAGCTTTTTGCCCTGGGGCTAGGAGCAAAGTTACAGTCCCACAATGATAATTCTCTAACCAAAGTTAAACTCATTGCGCTGTACAAGCAACTCATGACAAAACCCACATTAACATACGTTTCAACAAACAAAACTTTAAATATTGTAATCTGCTATTAAACATATCACCTAGCAAACAGTAACTATATATATAAGAAAGCTCGCCACTGAAATACGCATTACAATTAATAAATGATCAATATTCTCAACAACAAACAAATCTCTCCCCCCCTCCATATATTCCTTATAACTAGTACATTTTTCTTTTTCTTTTCTCTCCTCCGTTTCTCTCTGTCTCTTTTGTCTGTGTGTGTGTCTGTGTGTGTGTGTGTGTCTCTCTCTCTCATGTGTCTGTGTGTGTGTGTGTGAGTCTCTCTCTCTCTCTCTCTCTCTCTCTCTCTCTCTCTCTTCTCTCTCTCTCTCTCCTCTCTCTCTCTCTCTCTCTTCCGATTCGAAAGCAAGCACTAGCCGAGCAAGTCTGCTGTAGATTTAAAGGTACCTGTCACCTGGAACAGATATTTCGGTGGTTAAATACAGACGCAGGGAATATGCTTACTGCTGACACTCTCGCATTGTGGACACTGTCTGTTGCTTTCTGTCAGTCATGACTTGGCGACACGTTAATTTAT
>OY757553.1:15083159-15128127 GCA_963584105.1 Alviniconcha strummeri | reverse complement strand
AGATCTAATGCAAAATTAAACGTAGTAAACATTGTTGACACAGACTGACAGAGGCTTGGCCACCTAACGACACATCCATTAATTTAATTAATACTCTGTGTGTTGTTGTGCCTGATCGAATAAAATACAAAATACCACTCCCCAGGCTCTGACCTTCCCAGACTGAAGCAGACGAACGGAGATTACCTCCCTTCGCCACGTGACATTTCCGTCGTCGTTCACGACTTTGACTTCAGCCGGCCCCACCCTCGAGGCTCCGTCATGCTCATGGAGTGGGGTCAGTTCCTGGCTCACGACGTCGTTGGTACTCCCGTAGGTGAGTTGATGGATAGAGGGGGGCGGGGGGGGGGGGGGGGAGCAACAACTGTACTTTCCTTAATGTTATTAATTTAGTCTATCAACATTCTTCCAAACAATTGCATTTTCCTTAATGTTAATAGTTTAGTCTATCAACATTCTTCCAAGCAACTGCACTTTCCTTAATGTTATTAGTTTAGTCTATCAACAGTCTTCCAAGTACTGGACACGAAACTTGAACAACATAGGTCAACCAAAAGCAGATAAGTGTCCTAGCTCTACATTTTTTTTTAAACGCTTTAATTCGTAGGTTTAATGTCGTGTTGTAGTAGAATGCGATCTTTTAGAAGGAAGGAACTTTTTTTCGTGTTGTAGCAGAATACGATCTTTTAGAAGGAAGGAACCTTTTTTCTTTCTTTTTCATTTTCAAGATATTTTAGGAAATGAAGTGTGCTCTTCTTTATTTCGTGTCTGAAAGCGCCTTCAAGGACACGTACGTATCATAAAATACCTTTGAAACGGGAAAAGAATATTCGTTTCGTGACTGCACACAGCTGTTGTTTCTCTAGGCTTTGTGGCAGTGTAAGTATCATCACTGCCAAAGCCGTTTTTGCACGGATCAGACGACCGACCTGCTTTTGCCGTCTTTTTCGCTGAACTAGTTACGAATCTGAAGGCACTACTAATATTCACTCATTCCATGTCCGTATCTTCTTAGTATTCAGCAAGAAGTAAGGTATAACTTCGTGAGTGAAAGTCCAATGAGGCATCTTTCTCTTCCAAAGAGTTGTCAATGATAATAGATGTCAGTCTCTGGGTCATTTTTCAAACTATGGAAATCTGATGTCTTCTGCTGTGACAACCACATTTCAGACGAGGATGCTCTGACGGATGACTGTTGCTATGACGACCTCGTTACCGGATCAAGTCTACATTCTGACGTGGAAAGCGGGTTCGTAATCGAGAGGACCTTTTTGTTCTAATTTTCTTAGACAATAAAAATACACACTGACCTATTACATGTACGTTTCGGTGATGTAAGAATGCTCCTTACTCAGTTTAACAACTTCACGTGCCTGCCTTGATCTGTAGCAGTTCCTGTTTTTTTTTTTTTATTCTCACGATCTCCAGGGGCTGTCCTTAGTTCGCTAAATAGTTGCATTGTTGATCAGAGATCTCCGTTTTTCTGTCGTCAACTCAGAGGGTAGTCCATAGGTAGCTGCTTCGCCAGCTGCATGTTCATATGTTAAATCTTCATGGATTTCTGCTTACTTGTCATCTCCTGAATCACCCTGATATAACCGCACTGGTTGACTGGGCGTAAAACACCAGTTTACTTACTTACTTCATCATCTGAAGAAGTGAGCGTTACCTTACCAACTGTTGTTTTATTTCTTCAGAGGTCCTTGTTTGCCTCTCGACATCTCAGCGAGTGGTCGTTATTACACCAACTGATCCGTTATTTCTTCACGGGCGTTGGTTCCTCGTCGTCAAGACCATTGCATCGCCAACAGTTGTGTTTTTCTTCTTCTCAGGGGTCCTTGTTTCCCGATCATCATTTCAGAGGGTGACCGATACTTCACCAGCGTATCCACCAGATGCATGGAATTTGTCCGGTCCTATCCGGTCCCCGATAGTAATGGTAAGTACCCTCATTCCCCCCCCCCCCCCCCCCCCCATATTCATAAGTACCCCTCCTCCATCCAGACCGCCCCCCTCCTTCGTTAGTCCTCACTTGATTGTATATGGTTACAAAAAAATCTCCGACGTAAAGTGTTCACGTTTTAGTCCTAGTTCATTGATAAAAGATTCGAAAGAAATCGAAAAGCTTGAACAGTGAATGGGTGTATTGTTGTTTGTACACTCTAGCTGACACAATTTGTTAGAGGAAAAAGAAGTCTGATTACCATAAAGACCAAATTATCATACATATGCCTGTTGAAAGAGAATATGACGACCTTCAGCTGATCAGTAGTGTGTATGTGTGTGTGTGTACAGGCGTGCGTCAGCAGGAGAACATACTGTCAGCCTACATTGATGGCAGCAACGTCTATGGTGCCGATGACGATGAGATGAACGCTCTGAGAAGCTTCTCTGGTGGTGAGTCCTGTGTAACTAGATGGCGAAGACTTCCGACATTTTATCTGGTCGAGTAACAGGAAGACATAAAGAGATGGCAGAGAAATGAAAGAAGAAACCAGAAAGAAAGAAACAAGAGAAACAGAAAAGAGGGATAGATACACAGAAAGAAAAAAGGAAGAGTGGGAGAAAAAAGAAAGGTCGGAAAGAATTAAAAGAGGAAAGAAAAGAAAGAAGGGGGGCGGGGGGACACAAGAGCAAATACAAAGGTCATAAATAAAGAGAGAAAGAAAGAAAGGAGGGAGAGGAAAGCAAAAGGGAAGAACGAACGAAAATTTTGTTATTTACGAGGGTAACGGAATAAGTAATAGTCAATACTTTTTTTTTCCTTCTTTTTTTGTACATCCAGCCTTCGGGCAAATCGAGACAAACAAGACGAGAGAAAATATATAGACATACATACAGGCAGATAAACAGATAGATAGATAGAAAGACGGAATTTAACCAGAGAGAGAGAGAGAGAGAGAGAGAGAGAGAGAGAGAGAGAGAGAGAGAGAGAGAGAGAGAGAGAGAAGCAAGCCAACCAAAGAATCGGACACCAGTTACTTTGTTGTTGTTGATAAAATACAAAGCTAAGCCTGAATGTTGCCGGAATGAAGCCCAAGGCAAGACCATGCCGTAAACCATTACCACGATTGCCGCACTTTCGGCCTCAGGCAAACTGAGGGTGCTGAATGGAGACGACCTGCCAGAGTCAGCCGACAACTACTGCATCTCCACTGACCCCGACGACTACTGCCTGGAGGCCGGTACGTACACCAGCCTGGACTGGAACCAGCTGCTTGGGCCCAGCGGTCTCTGCTGTCTCTCTGGCAATGGTGTCCTAGCTCTTTGTTTGTTGTTGACTTTTGCTTCCTTTGCAAAAAAAAACAGTATCTGATGTGTCAATCGTGTGAGTTCTAGCCCTTGAAAAAAAAGAAGAAAAAAAGTAGCGTGAATAAAGTTATCTACAAAATAGATCTTTTGGCAAATTCAAAACACAAACGAAGTAAGATCTAGCCCTTCAAAAACTAAGCACGAATAAGCTTTTTATCTAAACATTAATGGTACATTTAAAACAGAAGCGAAATCAGTAAAAATGCGGCGGCTGGTCCGAAGAAGTGCCGGCAAAGAAGAAACACGAAACTCGTACTTTTTCCGTCACTACCGGTCTGTTACCATGTCTTTGTATGAACAGTTTAAGCATTCTGCACTTCCTTCGGGTTGAGTTTGACGGCTCCTTCTTTAGCTTTGTTGTTGCATTTGTGCCACTACAAAAAGAACTCGTTACAAAAGAAACATAGCTCATAATTATGGAGCTTGACAGCCTTACTGTCTTCAATGGGTTCATTTTGGTTGATCAGAAAATAGAATTAAACTTTACATTTTTGTTTTGCCCACACTTAGCATTTGCACGCATTGCCATGCCAACATCAGTGTTTGTACTCCCAGGTGACTCTCGTGTATCCGGGTCTCTGCGCCCGATGACACACAATTTGCATGTGTTACCATGACAACAACAGCATTAATTTCGCGTGCGAACGTGTGCCCGTTGTTAAATATAACGTCAATGTTTATGCACCTGTCAACATCGTTGTTTGTACGTAATGTTGGTGTTTGGACCCTTGGCATCTTTGTCTAGACTCGTGACATCAGAGTTTGCACACTTGACATCAGTGTTTGGACCCATGACAACGTCAGTGTTTGCACACATCAGCACATCGGTGTGTGCGCCCACAGTGATTCCCGTGTCAACGTCTACCTCGGGTCTGGGCGCTCTACACGCCGTTTTCATGCGTTACCATGACAACATCAGTCTGTGCACCCACAGGTGACCCCTTCGTCAATGTATACCTTGGTCTGGGTACCCTACCCATTGTGTCTATGTGTTACCATGACAATATCAGTGTCAGTGTGTACCCACAGGTGACTCCCGTGTCAACGTGTACCCGGGTCTGGGCGCTCTACACACCATTTTCATGCGTTACCATAACTACGTGGCCGAGGAGCTGGCTGCGTCACACACGGACTACGATGACGAAACACTGTTCCAAGAGGCCCGCAAAATCGTCATCGCTGTGATTCAGAGAATCACCTACAACGGTAACTATTCACAAAAACCACCTTCTCCACTTAAGGACAATACAGTCATATGTAGATACATCTCATCGTGTCGGTGCCATTGCTTTCTGTTCAAACCCCAGATTCTATTAAGTATGGAAAGGGAGAGAAACATCGGTGATGCGGTATGGAGCACTGATATGCTTTCCCCGACTTTGGTTTAGTTAAACTTGATTAACGCCGAGTTGTCTCTCGAAAGCGGTACAGGCGGGGACCGAGGTCTCTGGAGATGGGGAAGAGGGAGACTATACCTAACGCTGCACTGTCACCATCAGAATCACTCCTGCATTAAGATGGGCAGCGATGAGATACATCTGAATATTTGATTAGCTGTGAGGGACAAAGTCACGAGACAGTGACCACAGAGCACACCTTTTGAAGAGAGAGGAGAGCCGAGGTCCTTCTGCTTACCAGCCTCGCCTTACCGCTAGGCCAAACCGCCTCACATGCTTCCCCGAGTACTTTACGACTTGATTTTCATATGGCTGGACCAGTGTCGATGTTGCAAAAGTGCGTTTTTCAATAGTGATTGTTAGACTTTTATTTTGCATTGCTTTCTGCTTTTCCTCCCTTTCCCCCATCGTTTAGTCTTGGTTGTGAACTGTTTTGAAGCAGCGTTTGCCATTCTTCTACCTAGTCTCGCTGTGATCTTATTACATGACACATGTGGTCGACAGCACCTTTAAACAGGAACGGACCCTGGTTGGCCCCGAAACGTAGGAAATGTGCATGTATTTTCATCGGCGTGCTTCGTTTGGTTGTTCTATCAGGAAGCACTTTTTGCTTCGAATACGAGCCCCTTAGGACTTAGCTATGTTGATTCGATATTTGCCAACGAAGAACAGAACAGTGTTGACTCGAGACATACTTGATATTTTTCCACAAATTCCGGCCTTGTCAATGACATCATTGAAACAGACTGCTGGGAGCAGAATGGCATTACTCATGGCCGTGTTTTTGCGAGTTTCAAATGTCGGTATTTGATAAACAGGACAACAAATCGAGTGAAAGACTGCTGTGTATATTTTGCTTTAACATTTATTCCATTTCTGTCAATAGGGCCCGTGTTGTTTCTTCGGTTCGGGCCCCCTTTAGAAACTGAATTAATCATCTGCCTGTTCCCTTCCCTGTCATTACGATCGCCATTTGAGATCACGGAAGAAGACGATCATCACGACTGTTTCAGAATACCTTCCAATGATCATCGGGGACACGGCCATGAACACGTACGGCCTGTACGACACCTGGAGCTATGACGACACGTGTGACGCCACCCTGTACAACGTCTTCGCTACGGCCGCCTTCCGCTTTGGTCACTCCATGGTGCCGGATGCCCTGCTCATCAACGGGGTCAACGTCAGCTCCGTGGACCTCTACAACAGACCCTACTACGTCCTCAACCACTTCGACAGCCTGGTTGAAGGACTGCTCACCGAGCATGCCGAAATGGCGGACAGGTGGTATTCTGAAGGTAGGTAAAGAGCTAGACAGATGGTACTGTGGGTGAAGAGCTAAACAGGTAGTACTGTGAATGTGGATGAAGAGCTAGACATGTGGTACTGTGGGTGAAGAGCTAAACGGGTAGTACTGTGAATGTGGGTGAAGAGCTAGACAGGTGGTACTGTGACTGTGGGTGAAGTGGTACTGTGACTGTGGGTGAAGAGCTAAACAGGCAGTACTGTGAAGGTGGGCGAAGAGGTAGACAGGTGGTACTCTGAAGGTTGGCGAAGAGGTGGTGCTGTGGAGGTTTTGGTGACGTGCTAGAAAGCGATATTGTGAAGGTGGGTGAAGTGGTAGACAGGCGGTATTGTAAAAGTGGGCAAAGAGCTAGACAGATAGTACTGTGAAGGTGGGTGAAGAGCTAGACAGGTGGTACTGTGAAGGTGGGTGAAGAGCTAGACAGGTGGTACTGTGAAGGTGGGTGAAGAGCTAGACAGGTGGTACTGTGAAGGTGGGTGAAGAGCTAGACAGGTGGTACTGTGAAGGTGGGCGAAGAGCTAGACAGGTGGTACTATGAAGGTGGGCGAAGAAGCAGACAGGTGGTACTGTGAAGGTGGGTGAAGAGGTAAACAGGTAGAACTGTGGAGGTGTGTGAAGAGGTACACTGGTGTTACTCTCAACGTGGGTGAAGAGGTAGACAGGTGGCACTGTGAAGGTTTTGATAACTTGCTACACAGGGTATATTGTAAAGATGGGTGAAATGCTTGACAGGTGGTATTGTGGAAGTGGGCGAAGAGCTAGACTATGGAGGTGAGTGAAATGCTAGACAGGTGGTACTGTGAAGGAGAGTAAAGAACTAGACAGGTGGTACTGTGAAGGAGAGTGAAGAGCTAGACAGGTGGCACTCTGAAGGAGAGTGAAGGGCTGGACAGGTGGCACTGATGGAGAGTGAAGAGCTGGACAGGTTGTACTTCATAGGAGAGTGAAGAGCTGGACAGGTAGTACTCCGAAGGTAGGGAAGAGTTTGGAGATTTCTTCTTCTCACCACCACCACCCACAACAACAAACAAACAACAACAACAAAGGGGGGGGGGGGGGGGGGGAACAACCAGTTGCACAAAGCCAGTTTGACAATGTCATATTATTTCTGTGTTCAGTCCAAAAAATACTCCCAGGTTGAATTTTCAAGGCCCATATAAAGTTATATCCAAAGTGAAGCTTTTGTGTTGGCATCTTCATACTCAAAGGACAAATGACTGTACTTTGCACTGTGCAAGCCATGGAGCATAGCATCCTTGACAAGTAGCATCAACATGGGGAGACGCCACTTAAGGCCCTTCAGAAGTCCATGTGGGTTCAATTCCCAGGTACAGCAAGTGATCTTTCTCCCAGAGTCAACTTTCTGTGCAGACTCTCTTACGGTGTTCGCACAGCCCACATATGCAGTTGCATTCATCAACATCTGTGCGCAGGTTAAAAAGCACAGACACTGGCAGCCATGCCATTGTTTGGACACACGAAAATAGTGCTCATAATGGTAGAATGGGTAGTTGTAGCCTTTCGGCCTGAATTTCCTGCTGGGGACAATGAAGTACTAAAACAAAGAACACTGGTGGCTGGCTGGCAGGTTTGACGGACCAGCTGTTCGAGGAGAGTCCACAGGAAGGTTTTGACGTCGCCTCCTTGAACATCCAGCGAGGGAGGGACCACGGACTGCCTTCCTACAACGAGTGGAGAGATCTGTGCGGTCTGGGCAAGTTGTCCAGCTTCGACGACATGAACTTCAGTCGGAAATACAGCTCGGTATATGAGTGAGTACGTTGCACACACTCCCAGCAATGGCTGTTGCTGATCCAAAAATCTGAAACAAGAATGACTGTTAGCATTCTAAAACAAGATCCACACATCAAAGGTTCAAAAGAACGTTAATTATTACTAAAAAACATAGTCTGCCAATTTTGGGGGGTAATCCCCTTGATCAAGCTACAAAATGACACTTAAACAACAGTTGAATGGCGAAAAACGATGAAAAATGAGATAAAAAGCTAAACCACTTATATGTCTTTGGCTGAGCTTGGAACAGATAAGTGATTTAGCTCATATTCTGATGTTTGGACATCTCAGGCCTCCTGTAGTCAAGCACAGAAAATGCCTCACAATCCGTTTCTGGCTGTTTGTTGTCAGTGACATCAATGATGTCGACCTGTACAGCGGAGGTCTCTCTGAGCAGCAGTCTGGCTCAGTGGTTGGACCGACCTTCGCGTGTCTGTTAGGTCTACAGTTCGCCAAGCTCCGTAACTGTGACCGCTTCTGGTGGGAGAATACGGACCCCAACACTGGATTCGCCTCCGGTGAGTCTCTCTCGGAGTAGTCAACGGTACCACCATGTCCTAGCCTTATAAAGCTATATGCTCTTCTTTTTTTTCCCCTTTCTTTCTTCCTTCTTCTTCTTTTTTCAAACAAGGGCGATAGTCTTTAAAAATGTTGTGATGGATGTTTGTGTATGTATGTTTCGTTTTATGTTTGAGTATGACTGATTTTGTAAGATTTGCTTAGATTTGCAAGAGCAAACACGGTAGTTAATTAGCGCTCAAAAGATGTTACATGAACACAACAACAAATACTTGAGTTGCATATGGTAACTCTTTTCTAGCATGTGAGTAAGTTAGTACAAGGTACATAAACTTCATCTTGTACTACTTGCTATAATCACCCTTCATCCAGGCTAAGCAGGATCTTTCAAATTTAGGGTGAAAATGTAAAGCCCGATCAAAAATGATTAAACCGCCAGATCAGTTTCAGTGACCTTGACCTGTTTTAAGGTCAAAAGAGTGTGCATGCACAAGCAACCATACGAGCGTGTGCAACCAGGATGACTTAATATCATCAAGTTCAACTGGAAAAAAAGAAGATAAAACAACTCTCGATTCCGGGACAACAACAACAAAGGAGAGAAAAAAGGAAAAAGCAAACACGTTGGTATTATGCAGCTTGTGATTTTGTTTCTTGGACCATTTCTGCAGCTACCATGACAGTTTACAATGCAGGAACAGAAGAGAGAGAGAGAGCTGATGTTTGATCATTCAACAGCAACAATGCTATTCTTTTTCATGTTTCAGATGATCATCGCACAGAGATCGAAAATGTGAAACTGTCCCACATCATCTGCCTCACCACCGGAATGACTGAAGTCTCTAGGACGGTCTTCAGGGTTATGGACTCAGAGTGAGTAGGACGGGGTCTGACGTGTTTGACGATGGAAAACAATAGCATTAAAATCGTCGCTGGTTACAATGCAAGCATTTGTGTGGCAAAACTGGGGGTCTCAGTAATATAAATATATGTTTTTGTCTAATATTACCTCGCTGTAAACAGACATAAAATAAAACATTGATAATATAAATCCCATGAAAGCACAAGCAGCAGGCAAATTACTTCCCTTTAAATATCTGAAAATTAGTTCTATAAATGTCATTTTGTTGACAGAAAAATAATTCATGAGCATTTTTGTTGAAAGATTGCACATTGGAATATTTTGTGAATGTGTTTTTGTTTAGTTTCAAATTTTCTCTCTCTATTATTAAATATTGCTTGTTTGTTTCTTTCTTCAAATCACAGCAATCCAGCTCAGTCCTGTACTAACTTGCTACGCAATTCAGTCGACATCAGCCTCTTCTAAGAGTGGTAAGAGGTTTTTGTTATTAAAAATCAAAGCCCCAAACAACCTTGTTTCCTCAGCAGTATTTGTCAGTGCAATGTGCGTGGCTGCATCGTTATGTGCACTTTTATACATTAAAAAAAAAAAAAAAAAAAATCTGGAGAACCCAACTGAAGAAACACCATTAACCTAAACATATACACACATCCCTCAGTTTTTCAACAATCGATGTTTTAAAGTTGGGAAAACACAACCGTGAGTGCTTCCATTTTGTGCTGAGCAGTCTGTATCAGAGTCTATAAACAAGGCCAGAATGCGTGGTAAAAAACAAACAAACCCTTGTTAAAAAGTATTAGTACATCAGGATCCAGCCGTTTTCTGCTCTTCATGGTAAAGAGAAAACCGATTTGGCTGCGCCCTGAGAAGCTTAAAGAAGAAGTAAAAAAGTACTTCTTCAGTGTAAATACTGACAGAGGCAGATTCAAGGTACAAGGGAGTTAATTAGTGCACAAAAGATGTCATATAAACACAACAAAGACCTGAGTCGCCTACGGTAACTTTCCCCAGGCATTCATGTAATTACAGGGTACATAA
This sequence comes from Alviniconcha strummeri, assembly GCA_963584105.1. Classification (NCBI taxonomy): domain Eukaryota; kingdom Metazoa; phylum Mollusca; class Gastropoda; family Provannidae; genus Alviniconcha; species Alviniconcha strummeri. Next base: position 15,117,899 of record OY757553.1, on the reverse strand, counting down.
ACTATTGATAGAGCAACCAAATGAATCCTGCAGACAAAAATATTTGTCCATTTTCTGCATTTTCAGGCCATTTTGCATCTTCTGTTAAGTAAAATTCCCCTTTAAACTGGCATAGTTTGAACTCTGCCGTGGAACTTTGCGTAGACTGCAGGACTTTTAACGTGCATAAAATTCCCCTTTGAACTGGTATAATTTGAAAGAACAATAGGTATATTATGTTGTCTTTCAATGTTTTAGTTATAGAGGTTCTAGGTCACTTTCGTATCCCCTCTCCTACCCCTGCATCCCCATCCCAAAACCCTTTACAGTGTTTCATTGTTTTTAGCAGGGTTATTTTATCATTTCCGTAATCCACCAAACTCTGCTGTGGACTGCAAGACTTTTAATGTGCATGTGAGATAAGTAAGTAAACATGGTGCTTAACATCCACAGAAACCATAAGGCTTATTAGTGATAGGGAGAAGGGGTGGGGGGTATGGAGGTAGGAGAAGAGGGAGATTATATATCTATTGCTACAGTCAACACCAGAATGACTCCTGTATTAAGATGGGTGGTGATGAGAGCCAGTTTAATGTTTCAGTAATTTTGAGGGACAAAGTCACAAGACAATGTCTACAGATTACAACTTTTGAAGAGAGGTGAGAGCCGAAGCGGATTGGAACCAAGGTTCCTCTCCTTACCAGCCTAACGCCTTACCGCTAGGCCAAAATGGCTCACCCGTTTGAGATCTTTTTGCATGCATGCATATATATATATACCAGGGACCCTGGTTTACAGTCTCTTCCACAGAAAGGATGCAACGTCTTCATCACACGACAGCACGTGCTAACAACAGCATCGCGTTCTCCAGAATCTCCAGAACTGAAGCGACTCTTCTACACTGGAGGTGTGTCTGAAGGACAGCAGCAGCTGTGGGCTGCATTTATAATGATTACATCTGTATCTCAAAGTATTTATGTCATGTACAGTACTAGTGCAGCTCAGTGATTGATGTTTTCTCTCTCAAAAAAAGAATGAGTTATTCTGTCGCAAATGTGTGTGTGTGTGTGTGTGTGTGTGTGTGTGTGTGTGTGTGTGTGTGTGTGTGTGTGTGTGTGTGTGTGTGTGTGTGTGTGTGTGTGTGAGTGAGTGAGTGAGTGAGTGCGTGCGGGCTTGCTTGCTTGCCCTGTGTTCTCAACATGTGAGCATGCTGAACACAATGTATATAAATTCATTGAAATAAGGAATTTCTTGGTTTTAAAGGTCCTTGGTGGATATTAAACCCAAGAAATCGCATGTCAGTAGCTCTCTTTTGATGATTTGGTGTTAAACCAGTTGTTGCTTTAAGGAAAAAACTAAAACAAGACCAATGAAACATTCTACCAGTAGACTACCTCCAGCAGAATAACTGGGTGTTAACCAGCCCAGAAAACTGTGGACAGAATAATGAAACACCATGCCAGAACTCCCCCTGGGACACCTATAATTATATAAGCATTAAACACACACACACACACACACACACACACACACACACACACACACACACACACACACACACACACACACACACACAAAAAAAAAAACCCCACTGATAGCAACATTCTGTAAAACAAGTAAAGCAAAACAGACTAAACTGAACCTGGGGGTGTGCTTTCTCATACCACACAACATGATACACAAATACAGATAGTACTATCTCATACCACACAACCTGATACACAAATACAGACACTTAATGCAACAGACATTACATGTCATAGCTGTGAACCTGGGGCTGTGCTATCTCATACCATGCAACCTGATACACAAATCAGACACTTAATGCAACAGACATATCATAGCCGTGAACCTGGGAACACGCTATCTCATACCACACAATATGATACACAAATACAGATATTTATTGCAACAGACATTGCTGTGAACCTGGGGGTGTGTTATCTCACACCACACATGATACACAAATACAGACACATAATGCAACAGATATGTCCTATCCATAAACCTCGGGGAGTTTTATTTCATACCACACAATGTGATACACAAATACAGACACTTAAATAAAGGCAACAGACATTACATGTAATAGCTGTGAACCTGGGTGCATGCTGTCTCTTACCACACAACATGATACACAGACATTTAATGCAACAGACATTACATGTCACAGTCATGAACCTGGGGGTGTGCCTTCTCATACCACACAACATGATACACAAATACAGATAGTGCCATCTCATATCACACAACATGATACACAAATACAGATAGTGCCATCTCATACCACACAACATGATACACAAATACAGATAGTGCCATCTCATACCACATAACATGATACACAAATACAGATAGTCCCATCTCATACCACACAACATGATACACAAATACAGATAGTCCCATCTCATACCACAAAACATGATACACAAATACAGACACTTAATGCAACAGACATTGCATGTCATAGCCGTGAACCTGGGGGGCATGCTGTCTCATACCACATGACATGATACACAAATACAGACACTTAATGCAACAGACATTGCATGTCATAGCCGTGAACCTTGGGGGGCATGCTGTCTCATACCACACAACATGATACACAAATACAGACACTTAATGCAACAGACATTGCATGTCATAGCCGTGAACCTGGGGGGCATGCTGTCTCATACCACACAACATGATACACAAATACAGACACTTAATGCAACAGACATTGCATGTCATAGCTGTGAAGCTGGGGCCATGTTATCTAATGCCACTCAGCCTAGTACACAGACACTGAGTACAGTAGACATTACATGTCACAATCATGAACCATTATCTTTGCACGAAAAGATTGTGAAGGGCATTCACTCATGCAAACCAGCTTTACTGAACCACCCAATACACACAGTGCCCACAGGTAAGCTCTCGCAAGCTAATTGATTGATTCACAAGGGGAAGGAAAGAATTAGTTTTAAAACCTTACCCGAACTACCAGAGTTTCTCTTCCCAAAACCCCCCAGTGGAATCTGATGAAGACAGTGACGATGTTTAATGTAGGCATTTGCTCAGCAGGCGTCTGCTCCTTCTGGTCATACAAAGCTGATGCCACTGTGACGGAAGCAGTGTGACCCTTCAGCACTGCTGTCTTCTTGTACTACACATAATGAAAGTGCCACATGATTAGTGTCATTTCCTTTCCTAGAATCCTTGACATTACAAAAACATGTGTTGTTTTGTGTATGTTGTGAACACAAACAGGAATACACACACACACACACACACACACACACACACACACACACACACACACACACACACACACACACACACACACACACACACACACACACACACACACACACACACATGTAGTCACACACACTGAAGATATAATCATAAGGAACTCTCTCTCTCTCTCTCTCTCTCTCTCTCTCTCTCTCTCTCTCTCTCTCTCTCTCTCTCTCTCTCTTCTCTCTCTCTCTCTCTCTCTCTCTCTCTCTCTCTCTCTCTCTCTCTCTCACTCATACAAACAAGTATAAACATTGCATGCTTGCATGCACACACACAAGCATACATCACACATTCTCTGTGTGCTGCATTTTAAACGTTTTTAGAACCATCAAACAAAATAACAGCTGGTACATCTGACCAACTGCTGATTTTTTCCCAAGCATCTATATAATATGCTAATTGTAACCAGTAAAATATTGGAAATTACTGGTTAACATGAACCCTGGTGGTCACTTAAAAAGTTGACAGAAGAAGAAAAAAAAAAACCACTCATTTAAAATTGTATTTGTAACTGCTGTCTCACATCTGAGCCATATTACCACCTTCTAGTTTTAAAGTAATACTAATACAACAGTATACAAACATCTTAGCTGGCCAAGGCTGGCAACTTGTGGGAAACAGACTGATCAAACACACAAAGAAAAGCATGTGAAATCACCTACCATCAGAGTAGTGACAACTGGGAATCCAGCGAACACAGTTGACTCTATCAGTGTGAGCCGTCAGCATGTGCACAGCTACTGCAGGCTTGTCTACAATACCCTGAGACAGATTACAAAGGCAAGGCTCATTATCATTTTAAGGTCAAGTAAAAAAACAAAAACAAAAAAACAAAAAAGAGTTGTTTTTCCATTTATTAATATAAAAACAATGAAGTCAATCAATTTTTTTGGGAGGCACAGTATTCTTAATATTTAAAGCTCAGTCAGTTGCAGATTTGTCTATACTGTCAAAACAGGGTTTGATGAGGTTCACTTTAAGAAGCAAAGTTATCAGTGTGAGCCGTCAGCATGTGCACAGCTTCTGCAGGCTTGTCTACAATGCCCTGAGACAGATTACATAGGCAAGGTTCATTATCATTTAAAGGTCAAGTAAAAAAACAACAACCCCAAAACAGAGTTGTTTTTCCATTTATTAATATAAAAACAATGAAGTCAATAATTTTTTGGGGGAGGCACAATATTCTTAATATTTAAAGCTCAGTCGGTTGCAGATTTGTCTATACTGTCAAAACAGGGTTTGATGAGGTTCACCTTAAGAAGCAAAGTTAAAATTATCACAAGAATCAACAAGTGAACAACCATCTTTCACTACAATTTACATTGTCAGGTGTTATGTTGGTTTGAAGACTTGTGGCAACAGAACTAATAGTTGTGGAACTAGAACCATAGAAGGGGCAAGAGAAAGAAGCAAACACTGTGAAACTGGGAGCTTTTACTTAATTACCAGTTTCATTTTCAGAAGACAAACATATAGTAAGCAGAAAAGCAAATGGACAGCCAAGTAGTCCTGATTCCCAGCTGGGACAGAGACGTAACACAAAGAGCAATGCCAGCCCCTGGATGATGTATGGGCCCTAACTAAACTGAAAACTCACATCAACACCATCACAAAGAAAGCAAACTGCATCCTGGGATTCCTTCATTGGAATCTCCTGGAATATATGAAGCCATCATCTGGGACCCTTGAATCTAGCAGGACATTGACAAGATGGAACAATTTTGGCAGGACACAGCATGCTTCATTAGTTCATTCATAGCTAGGGACTATAGTCCAAAACCCCTGGCTTGGTAATGGATCTCATCCACAAGCATGATCTCCCAACTCTCCAGGAGTGGTGCAAATGACTGTGTCTCATTTTTATAAAAGATCACTGAAAATATGGTACCACTACCAGCAATGCCAGCAAATACATTCTTGACCTCCCAAGAACAAGGCTGCCGGAACAGAGCCAGCAGATCTAAAGACTTTGTGTTCAGAAACATAAAGAACGACTACAACTGAAACAACAACAGAAAGTTACAGCGCCACACTGCAATGTTGGACAATAGAAATATTTTGCCGTTATATATTAATATGACTTAGTGCCAAAAGGTGTGCAAGAAAAGAGGACAGAGGTACTACAAAATAAGGTTGACAGGATGTGAGTGAGTAATGCATTGTTTGAATGAACAAATGTGAAGTCATCCACCAGTGAAGCGAGAAGGCAGTGCTGCTTTTCGTTCCTGAGAAATTTGACTTTCAGTGTGATTTGTGATAAGATGTTGAACATTACACATTACAACAAGCCCACATCACTGTGCTGCTAATCATGCAGTTAACTGTGAAAACCCAACTGGTCTTACAAGGTGTGATCCACATGAGTATTACCAAGTGAATTGTTGTTGTTCTATGTCACACAGAACAGCATGCTACGCATAGTTTGGTGTAACAGATAACGTTCAACATTAGAACATATAGCCAATCTTGAACATTTTTAAATTAATAAAAAGCAACACATTTTGAAACATAAACAGTTATTCTTTAACAGAACAATATGTGACAAGGAAGATTTGATTATTTTTTTCCTCAAATTTAAGTTTTCCTGACATGAACAGCAAATGATGTAAGAAATATGTCGTACATTACTATTTCAACAAGATGTACAGTGCTGTTTGTTTCTTGATGAAAATGATAAATCAGTAACTTTTTATTACTGTAAAGTATAAAGACACATAACTATTTTCATGCGAACAGTTTTTGCTGCCTTAATTTTGTTGTAGTGGATAACATAACGTTAATGAGACAACATAGTACTTTGTTTTTCATAACAAAATAAGTAATACTTATTATTTAACAAACAAGTAAGTGTTTTGTTAGAGAAAATGGAGCAAGTAAGAGTGAGTGCAACTTTTGCTGCTTTTGGGTGTCACAGGAAAACACACGCAACCTGTCATCCATGCATTTCTTGGTGATGTTGACTCGGGTGCCTAGGACAAAAAATAGTTGAACAGTTAACTTAAAAGTGAAAGAATTAATAATAATAATTAAAAAATTAAATAAATATTACTAAAAAATCACAGCCAAAGAATAATGCTATTACGATCGGCACCTTACATTTTTAGAACTCTGGAAGGCAGACAGGCATGATCACTATAATTATGTTGAATGTTATTATTTCCACAGCTCGTGTTGTAATCATAACGTTCAACACCTAACTTCACGACTTTAACCTGTGTAAATTCAAATTGTCTATGATATATGATGATTTGTTTGAAGACGTAGTTTGTAAACAAAACGGACTGCATTAAGTGCAAGCAAGAAATGTGAGCAAGTAAGTCAACCAGTACGGTTATATCAAGGCGAGCAAAAAATGTAAAGAGTACGATCAGTCAGTGTTTATAACCAATCTGCTGTCACACATTACAATTTCAACACGCACCCATGTTGTAAGAAACTCGGTGAAAACAAATTTACGAAAGCATCTGAACAAACTTCAGATCAACAGCAACAAAAACTCACTCTGTATGCTAACATTCTGATACTTTTAAAAGATTAGGCATATACCAATATAAATATCACTGTATAACCAGAAGATTTGACTCTCTGATGAACGTTTAAATAAAGTTGAATGTTACGCCTTTTACGGTCTTCAAAAATATTACAACACACCTTTTGCATATCAGAACACCTCTTCCATGCGGCCATGGGCTAAAACCAAATGACCCGGATGTGTAACATGGCTAACCAGATGTAGTGCAAAAGTGCAATTTTTTCTTCTCCCTTTTGCTTGTTTAATCTAACAGTAATATTTTGTTGAACGTTATTTATTGCAACAATTTTATGAAGAATGGCAAAATATATTTTAAAAACTACCCAGACATTTGGCAGTAAAATAAAACATTGGCACCTGATGCAGTGATGTACCACAGTGACTGGAGTAAAGTTTCAACGAAAGAGAAAGTTCTTCACTAGTTGTCTGTGGATGCTGGTCATGAAGCATTTCAACACACATAACGTTTGACCGAGGGTTGTTTCAGAGCCTCTAACTCCCAAAACAAAACTTAGTGATAATTGATTTTATATGTGTAATGTTGTTAGAATCCTGTCGGCGACGCCAAATGTAATGTTAGAATCCTGTCGACGACACCAAATGTAATGTTGTTGGTTTCTATGAAGTCGAAAACAGTCTTCCAAACAGACACTCTTTATTCCTGTCTTCTCTCTCTTGTCTCTCTCTCTCTTGTCTCTTTCTCTCTCGTTTCCTTCTCCCTCACACACTCCTATCGTAGGATATATATATATGCTTCATAGCAACGAGAACAGTTCAGTTTTCAACCTGTGTTGCAAGGAGCTCGTGCAACACAATCACATTCATTCCATCCGCTAACCATTCACTCATCCATTCACCTGCAACACATTCACATTCAACTGACCATTCGTTCATGCCACAGGCACATGCACTACACAAATCCCGCTAAACATGCAATGTCGTCCCGACGTTAACATAATACAATCAAATCAACACTAAACTCTCACTCACTCAACACTACATATATATATATCATACTACCATATAAAACTATCCATAAGCAGCACTGATTATATTACAGGAATCAGTTCAATGCTGTGTGCTCAAACTTTTGCAATTCAAAAATTAGTTATAAATTCTAATATAACTTTTACTATAATCTAGATTTAAATCAAACAAAATACCTAACACATCAACTATAGAATGTGTGACAAACATCTGAACACTCTAACTGCAGCATTTTGAAATGTTGTGAATTCTAGTATAGTCTTTGCTATGATCTGGATTTCAATCAACTGCATGTTATTTCAGCTGTTCAGTATGTTAATAACCGTTTAACATTGACTCATTGTAGCTGCAGCGACTTCAATGTTCTGGCAAAAATGTCATGAACTCTAGTATAGTTTTAACTATAACCTAGATTTCAATTCAAAACCACAAAGACCTCATATAGAAATAACTAGCAGACAATTCTTTCTTTTATGATCAACTATAATTAAATAACTGTAAAAACACAATCTACAGTGTAATATCACTGGTTACTGTAAACTCTGAACCATCACTTATGAAACTACATGTGTGACAAGTTTCCAACAAAGTTCATCTTCTCTGTCATGTCTAGTACAAATTTATGACTTTCCGAGACCAGTGCTGGTTGTTCCTCTGTTTCCACGTGGTGAACGCAGACTGATCTGGGCATGTGGTGAGGGTTGCTGTGACATCCAGCCGTTGTTCTGGCACTGCGCCTTGGGAGTGGGGTCAGTCTCTCCGGTGCTGGATTCCGTCTCGGTGCATGTGGTGGTTGCATGGTCTCTGACCACTCTCATCACTTCACTCTCCGAGGAGTCCGAGTCAGTGCTCATGCCAGTCTCACTCATGCTGCTGTTCTGTTCTGCGTCAGCACTGTCTCCTGCCTCAGGCTCACTGTCAAAAGAAACGCATTTGAGTTCATTCCCGTGGACTCTTTTCAGTTCTCCAGTTTCCTTGCTGATCACTGTGTAGACGTTGTTACGCATTTCCGTCACCTCAAACATTTCCTCCTTCCACTTGTCCTGGATCTTGTTTCTGCCTTTGGGTCGATTCCTCAACAGTACAGTTTGACCCCTGCTGATGGGATCCAGCATGACGTGCTGATCAAAACGCGTCTTCCGTTTCGTCGCTTCGTCTTGCATCCTTCTTCTTGCCTGTCTGTATGCGAGGTCCAGGTTTCTGCGGTGATGCAAGACCCAGTCCGAGCAAGGTGTCAGGGGTTCCGTGTTCAGCATGGTGTCGATGGGGAGTCGGGGTTGTCTACCGAACATCAAGAAGTAAGGGGAAAATCCCGTTGCAGCGTGTGGCGTCGCATTGTAGGCGAAAACCACAGTCTGTATGTGATCTGTCCACCTTCTTTTGTTCTGTTCAGGTAGAGTCCGCAGAAGATTGTGCAGTGTTCTGTTAAACCGCTCTGTCTGTGCATTGCCCTGTGGCCTGTAGGGCGTTGTCCTTGATTTCTCGATACCATACATGTTGCACAGTTCAGAAATGACAGCAGACTCAAAGTTGCGTCCCTGATCAGAATGGAGACGCTGGGGAACCCCGTATTTCTGAAACCATTCCTTTACCAGGACGTTAGCTGTGGTCTCTGCCGTCTGGTTTCTTGTGGGAACTGCAACTGTGAACTTTGTAAACATATCCGTGAGGACTAGAACATTCTCTCTTCCGTCCTGAGCTGGTTCCATCACTGTAAAATCCATAGCTACGATTTCGAGAGGGCGCGTCGCAAGGATCGGCTACAATGGAGCGCGGTCTGCTGGAACCTGTGCTTTGGATGTATTGCAACGACGGCAGTGCTTGCAGTATGCAAGAATATCTGCGGTCATGTCCAGCCAGTAGTACCTTTCCCTTGCCAGCTGTGTCGTTTTCTCAATGGCCTGATGGCCCATGTCATCATGTAGCTGTTTAAGGATGGTCTTGCTCGTGTTCTGGGGGACAACGAGCTGCTTTTTCTGTTCTCGACTTGGAGTCCTGATAGATCTGAAGAGGACTCCATCGGTGACGATTAGTCTTTTCCATTGTCTCAGCATCTTTAGTGTCTCGGAGCTCTCAGCTGACTTTTCTGCTCGAGAAGGTGCTTTCTTTCTACTGACGAAGTAGATCGCTCTCGATATGGTATGGTCACTCTTCTGGAGATCTTGCAGTTTCTAGTTATCCATGGGACCTTCGCCAGAGAGGTTCAGAACCTGGCTATGAACGTACGCTCACACATTGGCAGCAGTCAGGACCTCCTGGACATGGAGAGGGAGTCTCGTTGTATGTATCACCTCGTCCACGGCTTCTGGACCTCACCACCGGACATCCTTGAGAGCGCATCAGCGTTTCCATTGTCTCTGCCTCGTCTGAACTTCAGCTCAAAGTCAAACGGTGCAAGGTCTGCCACCCATCTCTGTTCCACTGCTCCCAGCTTGGCATTGTCCAAGTGAGTCAGAGGGTTATTGTCCGTGAAGACTGTGAACTTGGAGCCCAGGTGGTAGTCTTTGAACTTCTCGGTCACAGACCACTTAAAAACCAGAAGTTCAAGTTTCCGACTGGAGTAATTTTGCATGTTCTTCTCCGTTGGCTTCAGTCTTCTGCTGGCATAGGCAACCACTCGCAGTTTCTGGTCCACTTCCTGTGACAGCACTGCACCCAGGCCCTCATTGCTGGCATCCACATGCAGAATGAAAGGCTTTGTGAAGTCTGCGAAGGTCAGTACAGGGGCTGATGTCAGTCGCTTCTTCGGGGTGTTGAATGCTTTCTCACAGTCGGCGGTCCAAACCAGCTTTCTCGCCACCATCTTCTTCCCTTGCTGAGTTAAGGTCTCTGCATGCATGGCGTTGTACAAGGGCGCAGCGATCTGGGCAAACCTTTCAATGTATCGCCTGTAGTACCCCGCGAGACCAAGAAAAGCTTGCAGCTGCTTGACTGTGGCTGGTGTTGGCCATTCCTCAACAGCCTTAACTTTCTCCGGATCTGTTGCTACACCTTCTGCCGATATGATGTGACCCATATATGGCACCTCGTCTCTGAACAACTGGCATTTTGAAGGCTTCAGTTTCAGTCCATGCTTCTCGATGGTAGTGAGCACGTAGTCCAAGTGTTGAAGGTGTTCCTCAAACGTTTCGCTGAAGACCAACAGGTCGTCCAGGTAAATGAGGAGGATTTCAAACAACTTTTCGCTGAAAAGACGTTGCATGAAGCGCTGGAAAGTTGCAGGAGCTCCTGACATGCCAATAGGGAGACGTTCATACTGAAACAACCCAAACGGCGTGATGAACGCTGTCTTGTGTTTGTCGGCTTCGTCCACTGCAATCTGGTTGTATCCCGATACCAGGTCGAGGGTAGAGAAGTATTTGGCACCTTTCAATGAATCCAGTGCCTCTTCTATACGTGGAAGGGGGAAGGAATCTCTGCACGTTTTGGCATTCAGACGTCTGTAGTCTATGCACATCCTGAGTGACCCATCCTTCTTTCTGGCCAGGACGATCGGTGAGGCATAGGGACTGTGGCTTGGTTTAATGACGCCTTGGTCTAGCAGTTTCTGAATGTGTGCCTTAACCTCCATGAGTTGGCTCGGCGGGATCCTCCTGTAAGGTTGGGACACGGGGCTGTCATCATATGTGTTCACTTTGTGTCGCACAGTGTCTGAGAACCCAATCTCGTCTTCTCGGGGGAAACTACTGGCATGCCGTTTCAAAACGTTCCTGATCTTTTCGGATTCAGTCTCATCAAACCTGGACGTATCAACCTCTGGGAGTTTGATTCCTTCCCAGTCTTTGCTGACACAAGCCACTTCCTGTCTGTGGACATATATCTCGTTGACGCCCACTTCCTCTATGCAGGTGTCACTGTCTGAATCACAGATAACATCAACCTCCTTGATTACGCCTACTCGTACCCCTTTGTTGAGCCAGACGTCTGCCTGTCCAAGGTTGGCGACATGAACGGGGTACAAGCCATTTTTCTTGCATGTTGGTGTGTCCACAACCATCACGCCTCTGGGGAGATGCTCATTGTAGACCAGATGCTGTATCATCACTGGGTCGTCAGAACTCGTTGGTCCTCCAGTTGTCATGACGGTGGTCACAGAGTTGGCTGGTAACAGAGTCCTCTCATCGGCAGATCTTACAAACTTAGCTCGGCTAAAAGTTTTCTTTGCAATCTCCGCTTTCACTCTATCTACTGCCAAACATGATCGTCCGAACAACCCGGCAATGTCACTGCATTTCTGTAAGACATTCATGCCTAGCAGTCTTGGGATGTTTTCTCTTCTTCTCTTCGTGCCTGCATCCGAAGGTGTTTTGGTCACGAAGATTCCGACATCCGTGATCATCTCGTCTCCCACTGTTATGTCTGTAGAAATGAAGCCAATGTAAGGAATGTCGATGCCGTTAGCTGCTTTCAGACAGTAAAACGAGCTATTCATCATGTCGCATTTGTCTTGAAGGTTCTTCCTGAAGAAGTCTTCAGTGACCGTGGTCACCATCGATCCAGTGTCCAAAAGACAAGTCACTTCCTTTCCTCCAATACAAATTGTTACTGTCGGACAGTGCCCTACTGTCTTTGTAGCTTGTTTCTTCGATGAGCCTCGTTCCTTCCCAGCCGCCTGCGTTTGGCTCTCAACGGAGACGGGAGCTAGTTTCCCGAACCAAAGTGGTGACGTGATCCTCGCTGAGACGCTCCACGACCTCTGCACCCGCCGCCTCGTCTATCTCCACGAGCTGGACCTCCATGGGACGTAAACTGGGGCCCGGCTGATTGTGAGGGTTGGCCACAGGCCCTTGCCATGTGACCGTAGGCGCCACACCGAAAGCACTGCAAGGGTTGTCTTGAGTCGTCATGAGGAAGAGTGGGGCTACCTGCTTGCAGCTGATGCTCTGTCAACTTCTTGACTGCTTCAGTCAGCTCGGATATTGTTTTCTGCTGTTCTTTGACGATTGCTTTCAAATCATCAATTTCAGCATTATTCACGGCAGATACTTTGTTAACCGTCTGAAGTGTTATCAATCCATTGCATGGCAATCATTCTGACATCCAGAAACGTTAGTGCTGGCCTCTCGTTCACAGATTTCTTCAATTCACGTCTGAGAATCGTGTCCCTAATTCCATTTATAAAATGATCTCTGAGCACTTCATCTCTGTTATGAACACTTTCTGGTTTTACCTGTTCTATTTTCTGCATCAGTTCATTTAGAACATACGAAAAGTCTCTAATACTCTCCTCCGGATTTTGTCTGCGTTCATAGAACTTCTTTTGTACTTCAGTATAGGACTTCGTACCACTAAATGTTACTATCAGTAACCTAAAACTGTCATCCACATTACTGTCCTTCTGAACATGCAGTTTTGCCCCTCTTTTAGCGGGACCTTCTAGGTTCTGTAAAACAAAAGACAGCTGTTCACCTGACGTTCTAGAAGAAAAACTTTCATTTAAAGCCAGCCTACAATCTGTGACCCAATCATTGACCTAGGGTCTTCTCCAGAAAATTTCCTTACTTTCCTTTCCTTTGCTATGTAAGAAAAACTTGTTTGATTAGTCATGTTTTGCTTCTTTACCTCTTCCTGAAGTCTCTTCATTTCTTTCATCAAAGTTTCAGTAGAGATAGTGTTCTCACTCTCTTCTTCCGACATGATTATCTATCAGTTTCCGGCACCGTGAATGGAAAATGAAATAAAAATACTCAGTAAATACTGAAAACACTACTCGCCACTGCAAGCCACCATACTACAAAAAAATACTACGATGTTAAAAGAAATGCATAAAATGAGCATAAACAACCTCACACATTTCAACAACAATAAAGTTCTATGTACGTATTGTGACCGTCGGTGAGATTCGTCCCGGTGTCCATCTGCTTGTTGCCTAGTCTTTTTTCCAACCAGGGCGGTATTGCTGTCTCTCAGTGCACGTTCTGCTCCATCTGCTTTTGCGGGGGAGGGGTGGGGGAGTAGTTCGTAGACCGTTGGTAACGGGTGGGGCGTAAGCCCCTGACGTGAACCAGCTGTCACGTCGATCTGTCAGCAACGACACGGAGGTGCAGGGCAGCGCCGTATGACGCTACGCAAAGAACACACAGCGCTGTCGATGTAGGGGGAACACAGTGATGCCGGAGGGACCCAGCGCCGTCGACACGATGCAGGAGGGACCCAGCGCCGTCGACACGATGCAAGAGGGACCCAGCGCCGTCGACACGATGCAGGAGGGACCCAGCGCCGTCGACACGATGCAAGAGGGACCCAGCGCCGTCGACACGATGCAGGAGGGACCCAGCGCCGTCGACACGATGCAGGAGGGACCCAGCGCCGTCGACACGATGCAGGAGGGACCCAGCGCCGTCGACACGATGCAGGAGGGACCCAGCGCCGTCAGCACAGCTCGATGCGATGTCGGAGGAACCCAGCGCCGTCGATGCAATGTCGTAGGGTTCCAGCGCCGTAGGAGGGGCCCAGCGCCGTTGATGCGAAGTCGGAGGAACCCAGCGCCGTCGATGTGATGTAGGAGGAACCCAGCGCCGTAGGAGGGGCCCAGCGCCGTCAGCACGATGCCGGATCAAGGAACTCAACGATGTCTGGACGATGCAGGAAAGACCTGTCGACGCCCATCGTTGTCACGACGACGGGAGAGCAACCGTTGTCACGACGACGGCAAGAGAGAACAAACGCCCGGGACGATGGTGGGACTCAAGACTCCGCCGGGGCGTCAGCAGAAAAGACGTGTTGATGCTCTCACCTATTCTGACAGGCCGCAGTCTTCACTTTCGATACTACTGCTGGTTCTTTACAAGTCGGGCGACGCCAAATGTAATGTTGTTGGTTTGTGTGAAGTCGAAAACAGTCTTCCAAACGGACACTCTTTATTCCTGTCTTCTCTCTCTTGTCTCTCTCTCTCAAGTCTCTTTCTCTCTGGTCTCCTTCTCTCTCACACACTCCTATCGTAGGATATATATATGCTTCATAGCAACTGAGAACAGTTCAGTTTTCAACCTGTGTTGTACGGAGCTCGTGCAACACAATCACATTCATTCCATCCGCTGACCATTCACTCATCCATTCACCTGCAACACATTCATATTCAACTGACCATTCGTTCATGCCACAGGCACATGCACTACAATTATTAGCGAATGTTTCTACTGGCGCACGTGCTTAATTCATTCTTCTTTCTTCTGTGGGGTGAGCACAGACATAAAGTGTAATATTATGTCTCTATGGGGCTTGCAGGGGAGTGGGGGGAGGGTAAGGAGGGGGGGGGGGTGCGGGAGGCATGTGTGCATACAATACTAAACAGAACAAAGCAACAACAAAAAAGAACACACATACACACACGCAAACAAAAACCAAAACCAAAAACAACAGCAACAACAAGAACAAAAAGGAGCAGACCCTTGAAACAGAAGTATCAAGAGTGTTTGTTAGCTGCTGTTGCCTCATTTGATTGCGCTGGCAATTTTTTTTTTACTGTTTTGCTTCGAATTTGAGCTCCTCTGAAGGCAGCCATGTTAGTTTGCTCTTTACCAAAGAAGAGCAGGAAAAGGCTGGCTCGTGACGTATTTGATAATTTCGCCACAAGTGCCAGCCTTGCTCATGACGTCACAGATACAGACAGGACCCTAAACGTCAGCATTCACAGTCGTGTTTTTGTGACTGTCAAACATCGATGTTTAAGAAACAGGACCTGAAATCGAGTGATATGCTACTGTGTGTCTGTTCACAAGTTTCCTGACCCCTGGCACTGAACAAAGAATTGCCTTGAACAATGGGTTGAACGAGGGTTCCGGTTTTATGAGCGATGCAACCGTGAGAACAGTCAAGCGAGAAAGCGTGAAACAACTCAGTGCAACTCCGCTAAAGTCACTCAACCAAGGCCAGACATGTCAGCACCCATTCATCGACACAGGGCACAGGAAGAAGCTGCAGTGTAAAGTATATTATTATATAAAGATACAGCAGCCCGTGGCTCGTACACCAGTGTGTGTGTGTGTGTGTGTGTGTGTGTGTGTGTGTGTGTGTGTGTGTGCGTGTGTGTGCGTGTGCGTGTGTGTGTGTGTGCGCTTAAAATAGTCTCCACGGACAATATTTTTTGAGCTTTATAAATACATTAATTATTATTATTATTAACAGAATAAAGGTTGTCAAAAGCAAGAAAGGATAGCAGAAGTGAAACGGCGTCTCATGTCGCTATGAACACCCCCTTTAACCTGGTTGCGACAGCCTTTATTCTTTACAATTACAATACAATATAACTTTATTGCCAAGTGTCAATACACTGATTGCACGAGGAATGTTTTGTGGTGCCAAGTACACTCATCACACATTCACCCCAATCATAAAACATTTAATCACAACAACAGCACACACACACACACACACACACACACACACACACACACACACACACACACACACACACACACACACACACACATCCTGATAAAAAGTCATTCATAGATAACAACATGAGAAAATCCCATTGGCATCAAGCTGTGCATATCACTTAAAATAAAACTGCCACTTCCCGACGACCCCCTTGAAGTTACGGTAAAATCCAAGGAAACGGTAGGAAATTCCTGGACCGTTTTAAAAGTTATTTGGGGTCACAAATATCACAATCATTAAATGAGGTCTATATCTACCAATTACAGCCGAAATCCACAACAAAAGGTGATTTTTTTCATATATTTTTGTCTTTAATTGTTTCGAGTTGGCGTAATGGATTGCAAATGGCGAACGAAGCCGACGAAGTGCTGCTAGGTCAGCGGCCTCGTTAAAAAAGCTACGGCAGTTAAAAACCACGGAGAATGTACGGCGGAAAAAAAAATGCAGTCTGAGAACGTTGAGTCGTGAGTACGATTGTCTTGCCAAAATCGGCACCAAGGAAGCGTTCACGTTGTTACTGGGAAACTAGGTCAAACGTCAAAGGGCAACATGCGCCTACTCGAACTGACAATCAAAAAGAAAAATATATGAAAAAAAACTCACATTTTGTGACGGATTTTGGCTGTAATCGGTAGATATGGATCTCATTTAATGATTGTGATGATATTTTTGACCCAAAATAACTTTTAAAGCGGTCCAGGAATTTCCGACCGTCTCCTTGGATTTTACCAAAGTTACTGTCCTAATAAAAGCAATTATAAGAATTATCTACAACAAATTAATTAATTAACCCCGCCGGCTTACTCCCCTGGCCACTAGCACCCTGTCGACCCATCCAAAATAACTCATTTGACACGGGAATGGACCTAGTGTAAGCTCGCCAATAGACATCACTAGCCTGTTGCACCCAACGCCCCCCCTTCCCCTCCGCTATCCCCCCTCCCCCTCATCTCGAGCAACAACACAACACGTGCGTGCGGTCAAGGGAAGCTACTCTGGACGAAGCCGTCGAGGAAGCAGACGGCATTCGCTGACGAAATTTGAAAACAAAAACAAAAAAGAGCTAGTGTTTGGACACCCTGAATACCATGGATACAGTGCATGTTCTTCGTCCGTGAGTAAACGATTTCACATACTGATAAGTACGAGTCGTGGACTGCTGCATTGTTTGATAGGTAAGACCCGTCAGACGTTGTGCTTCTTGCCTTCGTCTTTTTATTATTTTTCTTGTTCTCTTTATACAGACATCTTTTTCTTGATGTTTACTGTTAGTATTAGTAGTTTATATGAATTTATCAGATATTCTACTGCTTTATATGCTGGCTGTATGCTTATACATATAATTTTACTGAGTGATGTATGCACTGTAAGCGCGTGTGCTTCTGCCACTGTGAAAACACACGTTGTTGTTGAAGTTGTTTTCTTGTTGTTGTTGAAGTTTTTATGCTTCAGGCATAAACTTTCATTCATTCATTCATGCATGAATATATATATACGTATATAAATGATAGTGTGTATTTTTTGTATTTTTTATTAGTAGCTTAGCAAGGACCAGTTGTTAGGTTTTGAGTTTATTTCCCTTTTTAGCATGGACAGATTGTAAGGCTAAGCTTCTGCCTAAAATCTTTATCTTTGAGTATGAAATATCAATCAATCAGTCAATCAGTCAGTCACGCACTCACTCACTCAATCACTCAGTCAATCTCCTTCTGCTTCTGCTCCATCTTTTCAGTTGCATTATGGTCGCCATTGCTAATATCCACCAGTTCATTGACCCATTGACTTGGACTGATTAGCTGATCACCAGAATTTAGCAGTTATCATCCTTGCTTGTATATTACGTCATTCTGTGTTATTCATGTCGTCACTTCAGCGTGTGGTGGAACGTTTACGTCACTGACCGGCATCATACAGTCCCCCAACTTCCCCAGCAACTACACTAACGGGCTGAACTGTGTTTACATCATCACCGCGCCAGAAAACTACCGCGTCACGCTCACCTTCACTGCATTTGACCTTGAACCTGGGACGGGCTGCATATTCGACTACCTGGAGGTATTGGGCTGTTGCTGCTGTTCTTGTAGGTGTTGTAGCAGCTGATGGTGCAGCTAACGTTATTGTTGTTGTTTTGATGGTGGTGGTGGTGGTGGTGGTGGAAATAATAATTATGATGATGATCAGTTCAGTTCATTTCAAGATGGTATCTATGCGCTTGGAAAATCCCATATGTGCTCCACCCCGTCTCTCAGAAGTTTCCCCAACGTTGCCCTTGAAACGGTTCCAGTGTTTGTCTGACAAACGACGGTGCTCTCTCGTCCTTTCAAGGAAGATCGTCTGCTCCTGGCGATGGATGGTGTGATGTCCTTTGCTTTGTGCCCGCAGGTAGTGTCTCAAGCTTCTCAGTACTTCAGATCCTCCGAGAAACCAAAATGGTCTGAATGGTATGAGGAGAAATCTTTACAGCTTCAAATCGAAAATTATACATGTTCTACTAGGCTTTGGATGTCCTATTTTATATGTGACAATAAGCATACTTTTGGGAAGCAAATGCCACCAGATTTGGCCATGTTGCTTGCTTTCTTAATCGAAACAGTAGATTGACTAGACAAAAGCCACTTGTGATGGTTGCTTTACCTGCCAGTCTATCTGCTCAGTCATTTCCCTTCACTTCAGCATGTCCAGGGCAGTACACCCACAGGAGTTTTGGAAGGTGGATGTCGATCATCGACACATTCCAGTCTGGGCTTCCCATTTCACTTTTCGCAGCAAGCTCATTGAATCTGTGAGGGTGATGGCGTGTGTGGCCAGACTGTCACCTCTTGAGGCAATCCAGCGGAGGGCATGGTGACTCCATTGTTAAGCTGGAGGCTTAGACCGTATTGGGCGATTCAGCGAAGCTGGTTTGCTAGAGTGAATGCGCTTTGTAATCTTTCGCGAAAGAAGTCGCGAGAGGTCGCAGTGCTCTTCCGGGCCGATTTCTGAGTAGGCGTTGCTTCACGCTGTGTATAACAATGGAAGTTGAACCTAGAATTGCGAAGTAGTACAAATGCCAATACTGTTGCAGTTGCAAAAATTACCGTGGAAAGGGGATGGAGGGTGGGAAAAAAGTGTCTTTGCGTCGTTTTTTGGCTGACCAGAAGATCGCGAATTCGTAGAAAAAATGCGTTTTGGGACATCCTAAAGCACGACCAGCAAGTTATTGCTTATTGCCAGACACAATATGACTTCGGGCCTCCAAAAATGCCTTTAAAGTTGGCAGTGTAAAATTCGCAAATTCTCTGTCACCGCCTTCGATTGCGAAGAAAGTGCGCACCGGAAGTAAAAGCAGCCAAGGGACTTAAGCGATGCACTCTGTCCAGCTTTAGCAGATTTGACTGTGCCATTGTTGTGAGGCCTGGTCCGTAGTCAATGACACTGATCACCACATTTTGGTACAGTAGGAAGAGGTGGCGTGATGATGATGATGTAACTAATAGCAATAATAAAGGGGAATTTTTGAGGTCCCTTATCACCCTAGAAAAAGGGGTCTCAAAAACTTGCACAATGACAATTAAACAAGGACAAAAAGAAGATGCATAACAAACTGCATGTGATGAGAATTACACACAATGTGCGATAATGACAATAATTATGAATGAAGCTGTAGTTAGAGCTTACAGTCGGACGGGAAGCAGCTCTTGAAGAGATGTGTTTTGGGACTCTGTCTGATTGTGAAAGTGGTATTTATGGAGCCAATGTCAAAGGAGAGATCGTTCCGTACTGTGGGACCCATGAAGGAATAGGACTTTAATGCCAAAGTCCTAGGGTCCACACACACACACACACACACACACACACACACACACACACACACACACACACACACACACACACACACACACATTTGCAACAGCAGCATCCTCATACACTTTATGCTAGCTATAAAACGCGACTACTACAACGATATCTCTCAGAACCGTGTCACATATTATCATCCCGTACATCGCTCAAAAATGGACTGGAGGCCTACCATGCTTTAGTCACTGCTTCGGATTTCGTTACACTCCGTATTTTCTGCATTAGCTCATTTCCATTCCATATTCTGTCTTAATTTGACAGATTCGAGAAGGAGACAGTGAAAATTCACCAGCATTTGGACAGTACTGTGGCACGTCACTTCCGGCACCCCGCCGCACGTTCGGTAATCAAATGTGGGTCAAGTTGGTCACCGACGGAAGTGTCACCAGAGCTGGCTTCAAAGCTACCTATACCTCAGGTTGCACGAGTTCTCTCCCTCGCTAGATGCCTGTGTGTTTGTGTGTCTCTCTTTCTGACTGTGTGTCTCTGTGTTCGTTTTGCCTGCTTGCCTGCCTGCCTACCTGGTTGCCTCTCTGTCTCTATGTCTCAGATTTCGTGTCTGTTCGTCTGTCTGTTTGTCTCTGTCTTTCTCATTTTTCGTCCTGAGATGACCCTATGCGGTTGACTGGTCGTTAAAGTCCTAGAACATACTATCTGTCTCTCTCTGTACCACACACACACGCACGCACGCACGCACGCACGCACGCACGCACGCACGCACGCACGCACACACACACACGCACACACACACGCACACACACACACACACACACACACACACACACACACACACACACACACACACACACGCGCACACACACACACACACACACACACACACTCTCTCTTTCTCTCTCTCTCCCCGTCTGTCGCTCCTTGTTTTCGTCTCTGTCTTTCTGCTTGCTGCCTGTTTGTCTCTGTCTGTCGCAGCGTCTATCTGTCTGTCTCTGTCTCTCTCCCCTACAACAACAACACAAACAGATTGAGGAATGACATTTGGGTGTTCTTTGAGTAATGCTAGTCCTTTCATCTGGCAGCTGTTCACCCAGACTCCTTCTTTCTCATCACGTCTTCCTTCTCCTCCCCAACTGGGTACATATATCGCATGGACCCCGACACCCACAGCAAATACGCTGTGCCCATGTCCAGTCGCTTGTTCAACCCCATCGCCGTGGACTACGACCCGGTGGAGCAGACCATCTACTGGACAGAAGCGGGCGTGTACAACCGTATCCGCTCCGCCTCCTTAGATGGAAGTGGAGTTCGGACCGTCAAAGATGCCGGAGCAGGTTAATATTTCCGGGATGTCCAGTGCTTAAAACGATTTGTGTTGTTTTGATTTGAGTTGTTGTTTCCTCTCCCCTCTTTTTTTTAAATATAAATTTTATTTATACATGCCTTAACATATAGCGGCTCGTGAGGGATTAATTTTGATTTGTGATGCATCGGCCCACATTTTAATTTTTACATAAACTGAGCAAAGATAGTTACATATAAAAAACAATGACTTCCAACCAAACCTTTTTTTTGTCCTTTCGTTGACTCGTAAAACTTGTGAAGGTGGATGAGATCGCTTTTCTATGACTAGCTTTTCCTAGCGTGTTGTTTAACATCCACCGAAGCAGTGCATTTACAGCGCTGTTTTGTTGTTGCACGGCTTGTGCCACATGAAACTGCTGCCGTCTCGGCGCGTTCTGTTTATACCGTACAGCCATGCACCATGTCACGCCACTTCATGCAAAGCCACATTCGTAGTGTGCGTGCGTGTTTAGTTGTAACCTGCCACCAACACTTTTGGCAGAATGACCGGGGTCTTTTACGTGCTACTGCGGTAACACGGGGGTGGAATGGATGCCGAAATAAGAGTCAGCACAGACAGTGGACCCAGGTGAAGAAAATTCTCTCGCTGCTCCTGCCGGGATTCGCACCCGCGACCTTTCGATCTCGAGTCCGCCGCTCTAACCGCTGAGCTATTCTAACCAGCAGACCAGATCGCTCGGTTACAGCGGGTACAGAATAACGCGGCACGTCTCGTGTTGAAAAAAAGAAGACGAGATCAAGTAACACCGCTTCTTAAAGAACTTCACTGCTTACCAGTAAAATTTCGCTGTCAGTACAAGATTGCAACTCTTGCTTACCGCCATTTTGAAGTGTCTTTACCTCTTTATCTTTCTTCATCTCTCTGCACTTATGAACCGTCTCGCTTTCTCCGATCTTCTAATGAAAAGCTGCTAAATCTCAAATCATTTGGACAACGTTCTTTCAGTTTCATGGCACCATCTGTCTGGAATTCTCTGCCGGCCACTTTTAGAAATGTACCAACACTGTCTCAATTCAAATCGCAGCTAAAAACCTTCTTGTTTGCCCAGGCCTTCCTGTAAAATCTGAAGAAATCTGTGTCTGTATGTGGCAGTTAACTGTAGATGGATGCATATGGATAGGGAGAGGGGGAAGGGAAGGGGGGGGGGGAGGGAGAGAGCATGAGAGATCTAGGCAAGAGAAGGAGACACGGGTTGGGTGGGTGATAAGACAGATTCAAATGGGTGTTGTTTGATATTATTAAGTTAATATCTTGTTAATTGTTGTATGAGTGGACGAGCGGAGACTGTGTGTGTGTGTTGTTGTTGTTGTTGTTGTTGTTGTGTGTGTGTGTGTGTCTATTGTTCGATAGGCGATAACTGTAATTTAAGCTACAATAATTAAGGTTTTGTTTGCTGAAAAACATGTTAATGTAGTTTTTGTGGTAAGATGTTTGCACAGCGCAGTGAGTTTAACTCTGGTTAAAGAATAGCGCTTTCTAAGAATTATTTATTATTATTATTATTCCCGCTTCCCATGTGAGGAGGAACCTGATGACCAGTGTCCGGTTGGTCGCGGTACACAGTTCTGTGTAGGCCAGATTCTGTTCACACGAGACATTTTTAACTTTGCATGGTTGTGGCCTGCATTACCTTCCAGCCGTTTATTCCTGACCATGACCCAGTGTGAAGGCCATAGGAACGTTCACATAGCGAAACTGGCTTATTTTTGTTGTTGTTGTTGCAATTTGTTGGTTATAATAACATTTTGTGCGTGTGTGGGTGTTGGGGGGAGGGGGCGAGTATGCCAGTTGCCAGTATGACTGTTATATGCACTTACACTAATAAAAACGAAATATTTGACACTTATCGACTGATGTACTTGATACTGATGCCGCCGGCGTCGTCCTTGCTGTTCTTCATCTTCATCTTTTACGTCCTCTTCCGCTTCCTTCTTTTGTTTGTGTGTTTGTTAGGTTTCCGGTCCTTCATACAAAAAAGAAAAAAGAAAAAAAAGTGGGATTTTATAGAACGGATAAACGTATGATTGTTAGGTGTCGTTTGACACGCCCTCCGTTCTGAGTTTTTCTTGACGGTGTGGGTTTGGCCGGCAGCTGTCGGCAAAGTGGTGTGCTCCAACAGCGGGCCAGCTTACGACTGCTTTCACATACGAGAAGTCACTAAATTGCAACAAGAATGGACAGCTGCCTGCTGAGAGAAAGGTCTTTACAATTTTCTCAACAACGGCAACAACTACAACCCCCCCTCCCCAAACAGACTACAACAAAACGAAAGACCAACACACACACACACACACACACACACACACACACACACACACACACACACATACACACACACACACACACACACACACACACACACACACACACACACACACACACACACAAAAGTGTTTGACGGTGATGTAGTCATGCGCCCGGTCATGTTTCTGTTAGGATGTGGGCTGAGGGCCCGGGACAGAGCCCGCTCCTCTCCTCCATGACGAGTCGCAAACAAGCAGCTAGGTAACCGTACTACCTGCCGTCACCTGTTTTCAGACGCAGTCTTGGAGGGCATCGCAGTTGACCCTCAGTCAAGGCTGACCTTCTACACGGACGCAGGCAACGACCAGATCGTCATGATGACCATGTCCACTTTCGTCACCAAGACCGTCATCAACTCCAGCCTGGACAAACCGCGTGCCATTGTGGTGGACACTGCTGATGGGTGAGTGACGGTCCATTTTGTGGTGGACACTGCTGATGGGTGAGTGACGGTCCACTTTGTGGTGGACACTGCTGATGGGTGAGTGACGGTACACTATCCACCATGTGGTATTGGATGTTCCATGCAAACCAGCCAGTTGTCCAAGATGACCAAACTGTTGCATGTTCTGTCACTCCGCGACATTGTTAGGTGCCAGCAGTTGCGTGCAGCGTTATCATAATCTAAAATTTGTATCTCTGCTGAAAAGACATCCTTAAATCCGTGGTACCAGTTTACCATGGACGTGATGCACCAGCTGAAAAGCTTCTACTTAATCTGAGACTGTTTGTCTTTGTGTTGATTGCATCGCCTGGGTGACGTTCTGTTGCGTTGCGTTTCGCCAGTGTGATGTGTTTGTGTTGCATTTCCTCAGGGTGATGTTGTGTTGTGTTTTCCCCCCAGGGTGATGGTCTGTTGTGTTGTTTTCACCCAGGGTGATGGTCTGTTGTGTTTTTTCACCCAGGGTGATGGTCTGTTGTGTTGTTTTTTCTCAGGGTGATGGTCTGTTGTGTTGTTTTCACCCAGGGTGATGGTCTGTTGTGTTGTTTTTTCTCAGGGTGATGGTGTGTTGTGTTGTTTTCACCCAGGGTGCTGGTCTGTTGTGTTTTTTTTCTTCTCAGGGTGATGGTCTGTTGTGTTGTTTTCACCCAGGGTGATGGTCTGTTGTGTTGTTTTTACCCAGGGTGATGGTCTGTTGTCTTGTTTTCACCCAGAGTGATGGTCTGTTGTGTTGTTTTTTCTCAGGGTGATGGTCTGTTGTGTTGTTTTCACCCAGGGTGATGGTCTGTTGTGTTTTTTTCCTCTCAGGGTGATGGTCTGTTGTGTTGTTTTCACCCAGGGTGATGGTCTGTTGTGTTGTTTTTTCTCAGGGTGATGGTCTGTTGTGTTGTTTTCACCCAGGGTGATGGTGTGTTGTGTTGTTTTCACCCAGGGTGATGGTGTGTTGTGTTGTTTTCACCCAGGGTGATGGTCTGTTGTGTTGTTTCACCCAGGGTGATGGTCTTTTTTTCTTTCTTTTTTCTCAGGGTGAGAAAAAATAATACCAACAGGGTGACGCTGTGTTGTGTTTTCACCCAGGGTGATGATCTGTTGTGCTTTTACTGAGGGTGATGTGTTGTCACCCAGGGTCATCTCTGTTGTGTTGTCACCCAGGGTGATGTTCTATTGTATTGTCACCCAGGGTGATGTTCTGTTGTGTTTTTACCGAGGGTGAAGTTCTGTTGTGCTTACACCTAGGGTGATGCTGTGTTGTGTTTTTAGGAAGGGTGACGTTCTGTTGTGCTTTTGCCCAGGATGATGTTTGTTTTGGACCCAGGGTAATGTTCTAGGCGGATATACTTTAAAAATAAAAAAAATTATTACCCGGGGTAATGTTCTGTTGTGTTTTTACTCAGGGTGTTCTGTTGTGTTTTTACTCAGGGTGATGTTCTGTGGTGTTTTCACCCAGGGTGATGTTCTGGGTGGACTGGGGTGCAGAGGCCAAGATCGAACGAGCCAATTATGACGGCAGTGACAGAAGGAAGGTGGTCAGCTACTCTCTTCTGAAGGTCAACGCCTTGGCTTTGGACACCGCGAGTAAGTATCATCTGTTGCATCTGTCTGTTTGTCAGCCTGTTTGCTGTCAGTCTGTCCGGTTTACAGTGCGTCCATGCGCGAGATCTATGTGTGTTTGCTTGTGTGTGACGTGTGTTTGCGCTAGTGCAACTGTATGTATCTTGAAAAAGCTAGTAGAAGGAGAGACTTAGACTTCAGATGGTTTATTGTATTTTGGCCATAGGCCCATATACAAATCGCAATACAAAACAAAATTATGCACACGCATAGACAAATAAGACATACAAACAGCAATACACACAGACAAACAAGACAGATACCAACAAACAAACAAAAACATTAAACAAAAGAAAGCGGACCAAAACAGTCACACCGGGATAATGAGACATTATGGTGGAGGATGACGACAAAGTAATGTGTGTTAGCCAATAAAGTGGAGTCATTTCTAGTCAGTATCATCCCAGGTGCTTACACATCTACATATAGTTTTCTTCTGTTGACAGCATGGAAAATGAACTTTGATAGCAGTCGACAACCTTTAGTGTTTTTCCTTCTCAATATGTTCTGTAACGACTGATTACCTTTTTGTTCAAGGAATCTGTTTCTTAGATCCGTGTACAGAGGACACACCAAAAGGAAGTGATCTTCATTTTCAACCTGGTTTTAGCAAAATACACAGTTTTTGTTTGTAGGGCAGTCACTGTATCTGTACATATTGCTATTTATTGGAAGTACACCAAGTCGGAGTTGCGTCAGTGCTACTCTAAAACAATATATCTATAACTGATAAATATTTTTCTGCTCCAAACATAACTTTGAAAGATCGATACATTTCATATCTTTCTTTGTCTCTGATGTCAGAAGTCCACTCCTGGGTGAACATGTCTAACAATCTTTGCTTGAAGACATACAAAAATGATTTGACGTCTCCAACGCCTTGCTGTAACCATACAAAGTAAAAGCCAGTTTTACACAGGAGTTCTCGTACCTCCGTTGCCCAACACCGTTTCCCGTTTTCATCGAGATTAACAAGCATCCTGTAGGCCTGATTAGGTAATCTGCTCTGTTCCATATACAGTAAGCGAAACCAGTACTTAATACAACGAACATGTGAAGCAATAAAAAGAGGATATCTACCTAACTCTCCATATACCATTTTGTTTGGGGTACGGCTTGGCACACCCAGATATCTTTTACATGCCATGAGATGTACTCTTTCGATGCTGTCTAGTATGTGTAGCCCCCATATTTCTGATGAATACAACAAAACTGACTGAATCTTTGAATCAAATATTTTAAAGAAAGTCTCTTTTGTCATTTCTCTGCATTTTTGGAAAGACGTACATAGCTTGAAGACGGCTTTTTTACCTTTTGCAACCAAATGATCTGTTCCTTATTTTACACTTAAAGTTGTCGTGAATGCAAAACCAAGAGAATGATATTTGTTTACGACTTCCATTTCAATGCCATCATAATACCATTTTTCATGTTTTGACAGGTAGCGGCCTTTTCGGAACACCATAACTTTTGTTTTATCTCTGTTTACTTCCATGCGCAGTCTATTACAGCATGCTTTCAGAGAATTCAGCTGGTTTTGTAAACCATAAGGAGTGGTTGCCAACAGAGCTACATCATCTGCGAAAAGGAGTATGAACAATTCAACGAGTCCCGACAAGAGTTGTATACCATGTCGACCTGTCTCCGTAATATAATTGGCAAGCTGATTAATGAACAGGGAGAAAATTGTCGGACTTAATACACACCCCTGGCGGACACCAACGAGACAATCGAAAAAATCAGAGTATTCACCGTTTGCCCTGACACAAGACAACAAAGAATCATACATAGATTTTATAGAGGCAAAGAATTTCCCTTGTACTCCTTTTTGCATAGCTTGTAGCAGTTTATCGTGGTGCACAGAATCGAAAGCCTTTTTGAAGTCCACAAAAGCAACATATAACTTCTGACCTTTCTTGTTCAAACACTTTTGAGCAATTGCATATAGATTGAAAATTTGATCTGTAGTCGAGTAGTCCCTGCGGAACCCAGCTTGCATTTCTACAATTTTGTCATTTTCTTCCAACCAGTTATACAGTCTAGTATTCAGAATTGATGTATAACACTTACTAACGATGCTAAGGAGTGAAACTCCTCTATAATTATCTGCTAAGTGTATGTCTCCCTTTTTGTGTATAGGAACGATGATAGCTTTGGCCCAGTCACTTGGATAAATGCCTTTGTCAAAAATTGTATTAAATAGTTTGGTCATGAACAATATCACATCTTTTCCACCCATTTTTAACATCTCTGCATGTATGTGATCAAGACCACAAGCTTTTCCTGACTTGAGGTTTGTAACAGCTTTCTGAACCTCATCTACACTTATCTCTTGGTTCAGAGAGTGGTTTGTCTCTTCTGATACATCCTGTTCTTGTACATTCGACTCGTCAGTTGCTTCGTTAGCTGTGTGACCGAGTATATTTTTAAAATGATCATACCAAACATCTATATCAATTTTATCACTAGCATTACTTTTTTTCTCTCCCCCAAGACTCTTCAGTTCTTTCCAGAATACTGATGCATTTTTCAGGTTAGTGGCTAGAAGTGCTGCTTTATTTCTTTTGAACTCTTTTTTCTTTATTCTAGTCAGGCGCCTGTAACTTTTGTTCGAATCTGCATAATCTTTCCGGTCTTCTGGTTTTCTTGTTTTCCGAAATTTTCGCAGTTTTCCCTTACTTTCTCTTTTCGCTTCTCTGCATTCAGTGTCAAACCATGCAGCACCTTTGGTATGTTTGTTCATGTGGCATTTCCTAACCATACACTGACTAGCTGAAATTAAACACTCAACAAAATCACTGAGAGCACCATCTACATCATACTCTAATTTCGCTTTGGCTGCTTCGAGTGGTTTTTGTACTTTGTCACTGTTCAGCTGTTTTTTTAAATATTGGTTCTTTGTCTTCCTGCCAAATTATTTTCTCATTGAGTCCAGCCTGCCTATTCTCTTGAATGGTGTTACTCTGATCAACTGCAACTGCAGCGTTCTGTGACACATTAATGGCTAAGACAACGGGGAGGTGATCAGATTCGATCATGTTTTCGACTTCTAAGGAAGTAATGCATAGAGAGGATAACATATCGCAAGACAAAAGAAAATAGTCTACAACACTTGTCCCGGAGTTTGAGACAAAAGTACAGCTGTCATCAAACCCACGCTCCGACAGACCGTTCAGAATGAGACACTCACACATATTACACAACTCTATTAACTGTTGGCCGAAAACGTTCGTATGATTATCCTGGGATTTCCTGGGGAAACAGTCGCACACTTTAGTTAATACGTCTTCACAATCATCTTGAACCTCATTATAGTTCTCTGATGCAGTCCGAGCATTTAGGTCACCACACAGGAGCAGAGAGAAATCGTCAGTTACATCATGCAGATCCATAACACACTTTTCAATGACCTCCATACCATAACCGTGCTGCGTTTCTTTCCAGTAGTTCGAGTCATATGGTGGCAGATATGCAGCGATGAACATTACATCCTTATCTGTTCCAAGTAGAAACTTCTTCATTCGTAATACTACCACACTGTCCACATCCACGTGCATTGGCTCCACGAACGGTAAAAACTGTTTCCTAACAAGTACCAACACGCCCCCTGACAGCCTTCCGTGGCTTGAAAGTTTTTTTGCTTTGGCAACAAAAATCCCAAAATCCCTGAACAAGTCGGAATCAAAATCAGACGCAATATATGTTTCCGTTAAGCATACAAAATCAAAGGATGTGATGTAATTCACAAACGCAGCATTGTCTAATTTGGACAGCAGTCCAGAAACGTTGTACGTCAAATATCGAAGAGTCATTTTACCGTCAATGAAAGGGAAGGTTGAAAATACAGACCTTGCACTCTGGACACTGTCAAGTGTGTTCGGTATATCCATATGCGTGCTGTCTTTCAGGTATGTATTCCTTGGGGCCCGGCCAGTTTCCTATCTTTTTGTGGAGCTGCATCTTTTTGCCTGTGACAGTGATACTCCCCTGTCAGTCTCTTGGTTTGTGACACTGCTTGATTTGCCGCTCACTTGTACTCTTTTGAAAGTGTCCGAGATACTGGCTTGACTGAGAGCACGTGGCTTGCGTGCCCGATCTGAGCGTAGAGTCCGTGACCCGTGACACGACTGCTCAGGCTGCGTTGACGTAGCCGGGTTTTCGGCACGTGCACGTTTCGTTGGGGATTCCCCTCTGGTGTTTGTGTTGCTGGTAGCGTTGTCACCTTTGTCGTTGGTTGTTTCCTCGTCTCGGTCCGCATGTCTTTCTTCACCCACCGCCACTCCGTCGTTGTCACTGGCAGCACTAGTGGTGTCTGTAGGTTGTGGCTGATCGGAGGCCGCTGAAAGGGTTTCACCGCCGAGGATGTGGTCCGTTGTGGATCGCGGGTGTGGGCTGCTGAGGCTGTCGCTCTTTGTATGTGTTCTCTCCTCCGTTGTTTGGAGGAGGGGCGTGGGGTTGTCATCTTCATAGTCGCGTTCCACTCTGGTGCTGTCGTTGTGCGGTCTAGAGGTGTTGGAGTAGTCTACATCGTTCTTCGGCATCCCTGTCACTGCGTCTTCTTCATTGCCGTCCCGAGCAGCTGGGATGCTGCTGGATGCAGTGTCGGGGGTCGCGTTGATGCTTAGCGCGTCGCCTGGAACTGCGTCGTTAGAGGTGAGAGGGTGATCCGCGTTGCTGTCGGCGTTGTTCTGCATCCCACCGGCATCAAATGCAGAAGGGTTTGAAGCTGCGTTGTTCTCGATTAAGGAGTCGACGTCTGGTTGTCCTTCAGTTCCTTCCTCTGCACTTTCCCCATCTGTGCTTCGCCCCACTGCTTCTTCTATCTGGCCTGTGGTCACCGGGGCTGTGCGTGACTTGACGACTTCACTGTACGGCCTGCTGCCAGGTACAATGTTGCGGGGGTTGGTGCTGTGGTGTGCGTCTCTGCCGGGGTTGCTCTGGTCTCCTTCCCTACTGCGTACGTGACCGCCTGTTTGTCCCCTGTGCACACCCCATGCTTGGCAGCTGACTGTGGCAGACTGGCTGTTCCTGTGAGTGTGGCGACTCTCGGCGCCACTGTACAGCAGTTCAGTCTGCTGCTGGTCGAACGGTCTGCCCCAGCTGTCGTAGCTCCACTCGTTGTAGCCTTCCCCCAGGCTGACGTGGTCGGTCCGTGGGATGCCGTAGTCCATCTTACGGTTCCTGTCTGGCCGATGATCATGATGCGGTTCTGGGTGTGGGTCCTGTCGTCGGCGGCTTGAGTTTTCCACTTCCTGGCTGTTCCGTTGATCGTCCCACCCGTCCCGCTGATGGTGGTGGCGGCCATGGTCGTAGTGCCTGGGCTGGTTGGACGGCCCGTTCCGGTCGCTCGCATTCCGGTCCCTTTGCTGACCACGGTACTTGTAGCGAGAATCGTCTTCACTTCTTCTCGTCTGATTTCTGTCATCTTTCCATTTCCTGTGTGAGCACTGGTTCCAGACTTCTGACGTTTCTCGATCTGGGCGATGTGGAAGCGGCCAGTACTCATGATCTCGGAAGTCGTGGTCGTCGTGGTAGCCACGATGTTCCTGCTGACTGCGCTGGGAAGGGTACGGTTGTCTGTCGCCTGAAGGGTGCGGGCGTCTGTCTTCAACCCGCAGTTTGCCATTCTTGAAATAGGCGAGTTTGCCTTGCTGGTGGTAGTACTGGATCTCGTTCCTTTGTCGAGTGGTCAGATCAGACGTGACTCGGATCCCTTCTTGTCTGAGTAGATCCCTGAGGGCTCCGTCGGTCAGGATTTCCATTCGGTCGCTCCACCTGTGGAATTCCACGATCAGGGGCCGTGGCTGGTCGCTGCGTTGCCTGCGGGCACCGAGCCGGTGGGCTCTCTGTATATCGGAGTGTTCCCAAGTTCGAGAGGAGCTGCACTCATTCAGTGCCTCAACGATCAAGTTGACGTTGGCTCTGTAGTTGTCTCTTGTTGGCTCCCTTACTCCAAGAAATTTCAGATTGCACCTCCTGGAATCCACGTCTAATGAGTTCAGTTCTTGTTCCAGTTGTTCCAGTCGCTGCACAATTTTGTCATTGTCTTCTTGCAGTAGCTGTATATCTTCTCTGTCTTTGCCGACATATTGCTTCAGTTTGTTCACGTCTGCTGTGAGCTGACCTAGAGTTCGTTCCAAACTTCCGAACTTCTCATCCATCTTGCTGTTGACGTATGCAGTGTGCATCTGTATGCCCTGCATAATCTGTGAGAACCGCCAGTCCACATTCTGCATCAGGCTCACAAAGTTTTCGTCTGGGCCAGGGTTCTTCTCAACATCCATGCACTTTGTCAGCAAGACGACAAACAAACAGTACAGTACTGACAGTGTCACACAGGTAAACCAGCTTGTGAGTTCACGTCTTGCCGCACATTTCTGTGTGTGTCGTCTGCTTCGTTTTGAAACTTTCCGCTTTCTGCGAGAAATCTGCATCAATATGGGTCCGAAAAGACTGATTCTTGCACAGTGTTCTTCAGCGGTGACTGGCATTCTGATGTAGACGTGATTAACTTCGTCGGGCGGAGATAATTAACAAAAATCGCTAATTTCCTGCAGTGGTTCAAAACGTGCGACTTCTTGCCACGGTGATAACAGTTCAGAGTAGAAGGAGAGAGAGAGAGAGAGAGAGAGAGAGAGAAAGAGAGAGAGAGAGAGAGAGAGAGAGAGAGAGAGAGAGAGAGAGAGAGAGAGAGAGAGAGTGGACGCTTTGATTTGTTATTACTTCAATGTCCATAACATTGGGTTAAATCAGTGTGCAAATAATACACTTAACAAAAATATTGAGAGAGAGAGAGAGAGAGAGAGAGAGAGAGAGAGATTAGACGCTTTGATTTATTATTACTTCAAACAATGTCCATAAGATTGGGTTAATTCAGTGTTCAAATAATACACATAACAAGAGAGAGAGAGAGAGAGAGAGAGAGAGAGAGAGAGAGAGAGAGAGAGAGAGAGAGAGAGAGTTGTGTTTGTGGAATACGAGTTGCAGTCCAGGGAAAGGAACCCTTGTATTGTTTCACTTGGTAAGTAAGTACGTACCTTGGTGATTTACGCCCAGTCAACCATTACGGTTATATCAGGGTGAACTTGGTAAACATCTAGACCAGATTAACACACACACACACACACACACACACACACACACACACACACACACACACACACACACACACACACACACACACCCGGAATATCCCTTGTCACGTTTGGTTTTGTTGCAGACAACCGTCTGTACTGGGTGGACGCCGGCACCGACGTGGTTGAGATGTCTGACCTGAACGGCACCCGGAGGACCACCCTTTTGCGTGTAGACAGCACCTACCATTTCTTTGGTCTGGCACTGTTCCAGGACTCGCTTTACATCACTGACTGGGGATCTGCAGGGTGAGTGGGATCATGAGGCTGGAACCTTTGTAGAGATCAAAATACAGAACACACAAAAGGTTGACTTGAACGGAGTTTCATTGTGACGAACCCAGGCAGGCCTTTAAAACAATCTGTCTTTTTAACCCGAAACTTCACCTCAGTTTTTCCGCTGATATTGCACGCAATTTTGGATTTGAACAGCGTTCAGTCTTCTACATGAAATGGGAACGCAGAGCAATTTACAACACACACACACACACACACACACACACACACACACACACACACACACACACACACACACACACACACACACACACGCAGTTATACACGCACTCACACACATACACAGACACACATACACAGACACACATACGCGCACGCACACACACACTCACGCACGCACGCACGCACGCACGCACGCACGCACGCACGCACGCACGCATCTACTCGCACACACATATACACACACGCATTTACTCGCAGAAAACAGTTACTCGCGCACATTATGTCTGTCCTACGAAGTCGTCTGGGTGTTAACAACTATTTACTTACTTCTTTGACCGTAGAGAGGCACAAATTAAGGACGATTTTTCTCCCTTTGTTCCGTCATTACAGTACAGTATTACTTTTCCTCTGTTTTGCTTTCAATCACTTCTGTTCCCACGTCTTACATGTATGCAGGGCCAGCTCAACAAGCAGTCAGTTGATTCGTCTGACTCTAGCCGGAAGGAACGCTACCAGTATTAGCTCGGTGCCCAAAAGACTCAACGACATCCACGCTTACTACAACTCCTCCTCAGGCATGGGTATGTCTGACTGTTTTGTCTTGCCTGCCTGTGACTGTGTCTGTATGTCTGCCTGTGTCTTTGTTTACCCGCCTGTGACTCTGACTGTGTGTCTTCCTGTATCTTTGTTTACCTACCTATGACTGTTGTGTGCCTGTGTCTTTGTTTACCTGCCTGTGACTGACTGTGTGTCTTCCTGTGTCTTTGTTTACCTACCTATGACTGTTGTGTGCCTGTGTCTTTGTTTATCTACCTGTGACTCTGACTGTTGTGTGCCTGTGTCTTTGTTTACCTACCTGTGACTCTGTTGTGTGCCTGTGACTCTGACTGTGTGTTTTCCTGTGTCTTTGTTTACCTACCTGTGACTCTGACTGTTGTCTGCCTGTGTCTTTATTTGCTTCCATCGTGTTAAAAATGCTTATCCACTCCCCCCACACCCCGCTCCAGTTCTCTCTGTCTCTCTTACTTCTGAGACATTATTATATGTTAAACTATGTTTATATTCCCTAATTGTGGAAGTTTAATTACCTACTTCCATTTGGCTCCCGTATTGTAGTCTTTTTCTTTTGTATTTCATCCCCCCCCCCCCTTTTTTTTCTTCACTTTTTCCCCCCTACGCTTTTTTGTGGAGGGGCGTGGGGGGGGGGGGGGGTACCATCATCTGCGCCGACTTCAGAGGCACTGCTCCCGCACCGCTCGTCCCGGCATCCCTACCTCCGGCCACACCCATGGCTCATTCCGCATCGTGACCCCGCCCCCAGAAGTCCACAGGAAGTGACGTCAGATCGTTGGTGGACTGCCATCCGACGGAAGCACTGCACTGCTGCCGAGTCACTTCGGTGGTGTTCAGAAATGCCTGTTCTGGTTGTGTTGTAATTGTATCAAGGACAGGTTGCCCGACAGGCATT
>OY757553.1:15058027-15080527 GCA_963584105.1 Alviniconcha strummeri | reverse complement strand
GTAGTTGTTATGCAGTTGAAACACATTGAAGGTCATTGGACTTTAAGAATACATCGCCATCATTGTTATGTTTATCAGCAGAACGATGTCCACAGTTTCATTACAATGTGAGCTTTCACAATGGCAATCCAAATATACATATTCTCCAGCTAAAAGTACGCCTTTGCGATTTATATTCTTTATGATTGAGAGAGTGTGTGTGTGTGTGTGTGTGTGTGTGTGTGTGAGAGAGAGAGAGAGAGAGAGAGAGAGGAGAGAGAGAGAGAGAGAGAGAGAGAGAGACAGCGTGTGTCTGCGTGCGTGGCGTGCGTGCGTGTGTGTGTGCGTGAACAAACTATAAGTTTGTTTGTTTTAAAGATGGTGAAGAAAAGGAAAATCTACCCGTGTCAGTATTTATAACACTATCAAGAAATCATTTTCCATCCACTGGAATCACGTTCATGTACTTATATATTAAATTGTCGTTTATCTCTAAAAACGGATCGTTGTTGCGATTTCCCGAAATTTAAACTCATCCGCGTACTTACAGTTGAGATTCATTTTCAATGCGCCAGTCGCTGCCAAACCACTGGATAACGTCACAGTGCACGTGACCACCTTCCCGTCATCCTCTGCAGGCTGCGGTGCAAACACGCACGGCACGTGCTCCCCGTCTGACGTCGCAGCTCACCGTCCATTGGTATGACCTGACCTCTACGTCCTTATCAAGGTGGCAGGTCAGGTCAGTTCACGTGATCCGTTGGCATCAAAGGGCAGTGGTTCAGACGCAGAGACAGACACGGACACGTTTGGAACATCGGAGTGGTGTTGGCGGGGAGGTTGTGTTGCTGTTCTTGTCGGAGGTTCCGGGTGGTGGTTGTGTAGTAGCTAGTAGTGGCAGTTGTAGAAGTAGTAGTAGTAGTCGGTGTGGTCGGTGGCGGACCTGTAAGCAAACATGGTGCAAAATCCCAAAAGGAGCTGGCGAGTTTATTTACACAGATACTTTATAGCCGAAGTAGGCTACCATACACTGGTAAGCGTTAAAGAATAACACTAGGGAATCACGAACGGTTCTCTCCAGTTAAGTGTTTTCCTGCTTTGGCATCAGCGCTATACGTATTAATAAGTAAGTAGTATTTTCTGGGCTCACATTCATGCAAACCATCGGCTTTATTGACCATGTGATTGTGTGTGTGTGTGTGTGTGTGTGTGTGTGTGTGTGTGTGTGTGTGTGTGTGTGTGTGTGTGTGTGTTGGTGTGTGTGTGTGTGTGTGTGTGTGTGTGTGTGTGTGTGTGTGTGTGTGTGTGTGTGTGTGTGTGTAGTGTAGTGTAGTGTAGTGTTTAGGTAGTGTGTAGGTAGTTTAATCTGTCTTTCTGTCCAGTCACTGAATTCGATGTTCTTCATGCACAAGGGAGGTCAGTTGACCTTTGCCCACAGATGACACAGCTACCCCTGAATTCACTCCTAATTTCCACACAAGTACAATGTTCTTCCGCCGTACGGGTACTGCCAGTCGATCTCGCACTGAACAACAGGATTTTGACAGGTTGAGGCTGAACCGCCGTTGTTATTAATGTATACTCTCCTCCACCACTCTTCTTTCGTCGCGGATCGCCCTGATACAGCCGCACCGGTTGACTGGGCGTAAAACACCTACTTACTTACTTACTTTCGTCGCGGAAACATTTTGGATCACCACACTTGTCTCCCTTGATGAGCGACTGGCGACGATGAGCATAAAAACACAAATAATAAAGAAGGATATGTTACAGTTTGTCCCTAATATGTCAACCCAACATCCGAGGACATGAAGCCCCACATCATCATCATCAGAAGGATGTGTTGCATTGGTCAGTTAAGCCGATTAGCTGCATCAGTAAGAGCCCAATAACAATTCTGATGTATCGACCATTGTTGCAAAGGTGCCTAAGTCGCAAAACACTGGCGAAAACCAAGCCCGATCGCTTTTCTGTTTAGATCTAGCCTGCCTAAATGCTGGAATAAAACCGTAGCCTAAGGAATCTTGAACGATGCTAATTAATGTTTTTGAGTCGTACAGAAAGCAGCTGAAGCGCGGGATAGTCAAACGAACAGCAGCTTGCATTTGACAGTGTTTCCGCAGACGAACGCACATTTCAACAAACCGGTCCACGAAATACAGAACGGTGCCGTGAAGAACCTCTGCTGATCGAGTGACCTAGTTATTGGGGCCGAGTTTTGCCCGGTTTTTCTTGTCTGTATGTGTTAATTACTGCTTATGCTGACTCCTATTTGTTTTTCAGCCAGAGTTACGATTACATTACAAACTTACCGCCAAATAGTCCTCCGATGAAGACTGGCTTGGAATCTCTCCTGCCTGAAGGTCAGCTGTCATATTGTAAACAAACAGCGCCTCCGGTCTGGCTCGCCACTTTGGTCATACACTTTCTATTTTAATTTGTTGTTGTTATTTGTCAAATTCGAAATTTTCGAATCCCCTCCATCCCCCGCTATATCGTTTTCTATATTAAACAGATGCTGCTCCGCATTCATCGATCATTCAACAACAACAACAAAAAGTCAAAATGTAGCAGAAAGGAACTTGTCTTCATTCTTCGACAATCCCGCAATGTGCAGAACTAACCTGCTCTCTGTCGTAGCCTTTGTGTTGTTTTATACGGCAAATAATACCGAAATATCATCACATAGATCAATCCTTCAAATATGCCAGCGCCACCATGCTTCCTAATAGACGATTTCCGGAAATAACAGGCAAAGATAATTTGACAGTGTTTTCTTACTCCAGGAGAGTGAAGTCCCCTGAATGGAGGCGGCAGCTGAGAAGAGCCGATCTGCGACAGTTTTAGATCTTTAGGCATGGACCTATTATAGTTTATACGAGACTACCAGCTGGGGGAACCTGCTATCCGATCTGCATGTTCCTCACGAACAGTGAGCGCTTGATCGGCATTTCTGATGCCTTTTCTGCCTTTTGTTTACGGGTATCCGTCATCTTCCCCACCTGCTCACTGTACCCCCAACAAAAGCGTGCCTACTCTGCGCTACACCCGCAAGCATATACAGGCCATGCCCGTAGGCATTTACCGAGTGCAGTCCCCTGGATTTCCGAAGGTCGTCTATTATAAATGGGTCGAAGTATCCGAGCAGTGATGTGTCCTGGTAACTGGTTAATTTCAGCCACGCTCTCTCTGCCTTCTATCTATCACAAATCTATTTTGTCGAGACGCCATTTAGACAAAAAAATAATAGGCTGCCAAAATGCAGTCGCAAAATTAGTTCTTACCAGCATTACCTCCAGTGCTGACACGAGTCGTTTTAACCGTTCTTCTTATATTTTGCACTTATAAGTATATGCACTGCATTGAGTAAAAGCCTCTAGCCCATGCGATACGTTTGCCACGCTAAAAAACCGTTTCCGTGTTTAATGTTGATTGATTTTGGACGTTTCTATAGCGCTTCGCCTCTGACATGTTAATCGTCACTATTGATTCTGTCCTAAACGTAACGTGATAAAACATAAAGAAAAAATAAACAGTTTGTTGTCCATACCATCCACACAGGTCTCCATATCCAAAGTCAAGCTCTGGCCGTCAGGACACTCGCACTTGCTGCTGTTGCCCGGCAACGGTATGCAAAAGACGCTACAGCCGCCATTGCTGCTGCCGCATCCGTTTGGAGCTGTGAAGAAAGCAACGTACGTTGAAACCTGAAAGCGGTGGTCGTCGAGAAGAATGGAGGGGGTGGCGGGGGGATGTGGGGGTGGGGTGGGTGAGAGAGAGAGAAGAGCGGCCGGAAAAGGGGTGGAGGGAGTGTGTACAGAGAGAAATAGTAACTTGGCTTTTTACGCCCAGTAAACCAGTACGGTTATATCAGGGTGGAAACGGGAGAGACAGAGAGTGGATCGAGAGCGAGGGGATAAGCAGACGAAGTGAGTGGGACAGGGAGAGAGAGGGAGGGGGGGGGGACATTTGATGAGCTGTCTATAGGAGGGATAGGGGGGTGATGTGGACACACAGAGAGACAGAGACAGGGAAGACAAGGGGGGAGAGGGGGAAGACAGTGAGAGAGAGGGGGTAGACAGAGAGGGGGGAAGACAGGGAGAGAGGGGGAGACAGGGAGAGAGAGGGGAAAACCAGGGAGAGAGAGGGGGATTAACAGGGAGACAGGGAGGAATACAGGGAGGGGGGGGGGACAGGGAGAGAGAGGAGGAAGGCAGGGAGCGAGGGGGAGATAGAGAGAGAGGGGGGAATAATAAGGGAGAGAGAGGGGGAAGACAAGGAGAGAGGGGGTGACAGGGAGAGAGAGGGGGGAGACAGGGAGAGAGGGGGTGACAGGGAGAGAAAGGGGGAAGACAAGGAGAGAGGGGGTGACAGGGAGAGAGAGGGGGAAGACAGGGAGAGAGGGGGTGACAGGGAGAGAGATGGGGGAGACAGGGAGAGAGAGGGGGAAGATTTGCTTGGAGGGGAGAGGGAGGAGAGAGAGCGACGGACAGAGAGAGGGGGGAGCTAGGAGGAGACCCTGACTGACTGACTGACTGACTGACTGAACGTTATTACACAAGGATAAAGGTTTAGGCACGAATGCCTGTCGGGCAACCTGTCCTTGATACAATTACAACACAACATAGAAGGTGGTGATCTACGTATGTTGAATCAGAACAGGCATTTCTGAACACCACGGAAGTCACTCGGCAGCAGTGCAGTGTTACCTTCGGATGGCAGCCCACCAACAATCTGACGTCACTTCTGTGGACCTCTGGGGGTTGGGCCGCGATGTGGAATGAGTCTTGGGTGTGGCCGGAGGAGGGATGCCGGGACGAACGGCGCGGGAGCAGTGCCTCTGAAGTCCGCACAGAAGATGGGGACCCCCCCCCCCTCCTGTACCCCCACCCCCTCCACACAAAAAAGAGTAGGAAAAAAGAGAAGAAGAAAAAGGGGGAAGATGAAATACAAAACAAAAATATTGTAATACGGGAGCCAAATGGAAGCAGGTAATTATACTTCCACAATTAGGGAATATAAATATAGTTTAACATATAATAATGTCTCAGAAGTAAGAGAGACGGAGAGAGTTGGGGCGGGGGGTGGGGGGGGGAGCAAATAAAGACACAGGCACGCAACAGTCACAGGTAGGTAAACAAAGACACAGGAAGACACATAGTCAGAGTCACAGGCACACGACAGTCAGAGTCACAGGCAGGTAAACAAAGACACAGGAAGACACAAAGCCAGAGTCACAGGCACACAACAGTCAGAGTCACAGGTAGGTAAACAAAGACACAGGAAGACACATAGTCAGAGTTACAGGCAGGTAAACAAAGACACAGGAAGACACAAAGTCAGAGTTACAGGCGGGTAAACAAAGACACAGGAAGACACACAGTCAGAGTCACAGGAAGATAAACAAAGACACAGGAAGACACACAGTCAGTCACAGGCAGACACACAGTCACAGGCAAAAAAAGACACAGGCAGACACACAGTCAGAGTCACAGGAAGACACACAGAGTCGCAGGTAAACAAAGACAGGCAGACACACAGACAGAGTGACAAGCAGGCAAGACAAAACAGTCAGACATACCCATGCCTGAGGAGGAGTTGTAGTAAGCGTGGATGTCGTTGAGTCTTTTGGACACGGAGCCAATTCTGGTAACGTTCCTTCCGGCTAGAGTCAGACGAATCAACTGACTGCTTGTCGACCTGGCCCTGCATACATGTATGACGTGGGAACAGAAGTGATTGAAAGCAAAACAGAGGAAAAGTAATGCTGTAATGTAATGACGGAACAAAGGGAGAAAATCGTCCTTAATTTGTGCCTCTCTATGGTCAAAGAAGTAAATAAATAGTTGTTAACACCCAGACGACTTCGTAGGACAGACATAATGTGCGCCAGTAACTGCTTGTCTGCGAGTAAATGCGTACGTGTATGCGTGCGTGCGTGAGTGCGTGCGTGCGTGTGTGTGTGTGTGTGTGTGTGTGTGTGTGTGTGCGTGCGTGCGTGCGTGTGCGTGCGTGTATGCGTAACTCTGTGTGTGTGTGTGTGTGTGTATGTGTGTGTGTGTGTGTGTGTGTGTGTGTGTGTGTGTGTGTGTGTGTGTGTGTGTGTGTGTGTGTGTGTGTGTGTGTGTGTGTGTGTGTGTGTGTATGTGTGTGTTGTAAATTGCTCTGCGTTCCCACTTCATGTAGAAGACCGAACGTTGTTCAAATCCAAAACCGCGTGCAGTATCAGTGGAAAAACTGAGGTGAAGTTTCGGGTTAAAAAGACAGATTGTTTAAAGGCCTGCCTGGGCTCGTCACAATGAAACTCCGTTCAAGTCAACCTTTTGTGTGTTCTGTATTTTGATCTCTACAAAGGTTCCAGCCTCATGATCCCACTCACCTGCAGATCCCCAGTCAGTGATGTAAAGCGAGTCCTGGAAGAGTGCCAGACCAAAGAAATGGTAGGTGCTGTCTTCACGCAAAAGGGTGGTCCTCCGGGTGCCATTCAGGTCCGACATCTCAACCACGTCGGTGCCGGCGTCCACCCAGTACAGACGGTTGTCTGCAACAAAACAAAACGTGACAAGGGATATTCCGGGTGTATGTGTGTGTGTTTTGTGTTGTGTGTGTGTGTGTGTGTGTGTGTGTGTGTGTGTGTGTGTGTGTGTGTGTGTGTGTGTGTTAATCTGGTCTAGATGTTTACCAAGTTCGCCCTGATATAACCGTAATGGTTGACTTGGCGTAAATCACCAAGGTACATACTTCTTACCAAGTAAAAAAATACAAGGGTTCCTTTCCCTGGACTGCAACTCGTATTCCACTCTCTCTCTCTCTCTCTCTCTCTCTCTCTCTCTCTCTTCTCTCTCTCTCTCTCTCTCTCTCTCTCTCTCTCTCTCTCTCTCTCTCTCCCCACTCCCTTTTTCACACATTCATGCTGTCATACTGACGCAAACACATGTCACACACAAACAGAGACACACAGCGCATGGACGCAGTGTAAACCGGACAGACTGACAGACAGCAAACAGGCTAACAAACAGACAGATGCAACAGACGATACTTACTTGCAGAGTCCAAAGCCAAGGCGTTGACCAGGAGAAGAGAGTAGCTGACCACCGTCCTTCTGTCACTGCCGTCATAATTGGCTCGTTCGATCTTGGCGTCTGCACCCCAGTCCACCCAGAACATCACCCTGGGTAAAAACACAACAGAACATCACGATGTGTAAAAACAGAACAGAACATCACCCTGGGTGAAAACACAACAGAACACCACCCTGAGTAAAAACACAACAGAACATCACCCCGGGTAATAAAAAAAAGAAGAAGGTATATCCGCCTAGAACATCACCCTGGGTCCAAAACAAACATCATCCTGGGCAAAAGTACAACTGAACATCATCCTTCGTAAAAACACAACAGAGCATCA
Organism: Alviniconcha strummeri; assembly: GCA_963584105.1. Lineage (NCBI taxonomy): Eukaryota > Metazoa > Mollusca > Gastropoda > Provannidae > Alviniconcha > Alviniconcha strummeri. The sequence continues at coordinate 15,073,141 of OY757553.1, read as the reverse complement.
CCCTAGGTGAAAGCACAACAGAACTTCACCCTCGGAAAAAACACAACAGAACATCACCCTGGGTGACAACACAAAAGAACATCACCCTGGGTGACAACACAACAGAGATGACCCTGAGTGACAACACATCACCCTGAGTAAAGGCACAACAGATCATCACCCTGGGTGAAAACACAACAGAGCGTCACCCTGGATGAAAATGGCACATCACCCTAGGGGGAAACAACACAAGAGAACATCACCCTGGGAATAAACAACACAACAGAACATCACTCTGGGAATAAACACAACGGAACATCACCATGGGGGAAAACAACACAACAGAACATCACCCTGGGGAAAACCAACACAACAGAACATCACTCTGGGAATAAACAACACAACAGTACATCACCATGGGTGAAAAACAACAGACCATCACCTTCAGGAAAAGCAACACACAGAACATCATCCTGGGGGAACAACACAACATCATCCTGGGGGGGGAATAACACAGCACAACATTAACCTGTGGCAAGACAACACAACACATCACCCTAACAAAAAACAACGCTACAGAACATCACCTTGGGTAAAAATAAGACATCACCCTGGGTAAAAACAACACAACAGATCATCACCCTGGGGGAAAACACAACATCACCCTGAGGAAAAGCAACACAAACACATCACCCTGGCGAAACACAATGCAATAGAACATCACCCAGGCGATGCAATCAACACAAAGACAAACAGTCTCAGATTAAGTACCCTAGAAGTTTTTCAGCTGGTGCATCACTTCCATGGTAAGCTGGTACCACGGATTTAAGGATGTCTTTTCAGCAGATATGCAAATTTTAGATTATGATAACGCTGCACGCAACTGCGGGCACCTAACAATGTCGCGGAGCGATAGAACATGCAGTCAGTTTGGTCATCTTTGACAACTGGTTGGTTTGCATGGAACGTCCAATACCACATGCCACCTGGTTTAATTTTTGTTGGATAGTGTACCGTCACTCACCCATCAGCAGTGTCCACCACAAAGTGGACCGTCACTCACCCATCAGCAGTGTCCACCACAAAATGGACCGTCACTCACCCATCAGCAGTGTCCACCACAAAGTGGACCGCCGTCACTCACCCATCAGCAGTGTCCACCACAATGGCACGCGGTTTGTCCAGGCTGGAGTTGATGACCGTCTTGGTGACGAAGGTGGACATGGTCATCATGACGATCTGGTCGTTGCCTGCGTCCGTGTAGAAGATCAGCCTTGACTGAGGGTCAACTGCGATGCCCTCCAAGACTGCGTCTGAAAACAGGTGACGGCAGGTAGTAGTACGGTTACCCAGCTGCTTGTTTGCGAACCGTCATGCAGGAGAGGAGTGGGCACTGTCCCGGACCCTCAGCCCACATCCTGACAGAAATATGACCGGGCGCATGACTACATCACCGTGAAACACTTGTGTGTGTGTATGTGCGTGCGTGCGTGCGTGTGTGTGTGTGTGTGTTGGTCTTTCAGTTTGTTGTGGTCTGTTTGGGGAGGGGGGGTTGTAGTTGTTGCCGTTGTTGAGAAAATTGTAAAGACCTCTCTCTCAGCAGGCAGCTGTCCATTCTTGTTGCAATTTAGTGACTTCTCGTATGTGAAAGCAGTCGTAAGCTGGCCCGCTGTTGGAGAACACCACTTTGCCGACAGCTGCCGGCCAAACCCACACCGTCAAGAAAACCTCAGAACGGAGGGCGTGTCAAACGACACCTAGCAATCATACGTTTATCCGTCCTATAAAATCCCTTTTTTTCTCTTTTTTTTTTTTTTTTTTTTTTTTTTTTGTATGAAGGAAATGCATCCAGACGGGAAACCTAGCAAACAAACAAACAAACAAAAGAAGGAAGCGGAAGAGGACGTAGAAGATGAAGATGAAGAACAGCAAGGACGACTCCGGTGGCATCAGTATCAAGTACAGCAGTCGATAACAATAAGCGTCAAATATTTCGTTTTTATTAGTGTAAGTGCATATAACAGTCATACTGGCAACTGGCATACTCGCCCCCTCTCCCCAACACCCACACACGCACAAAATGTTATTATAACCGACAAACTGCAACACAACAACAAAAATAAGCCAGTTTCGCTATGTGAACGTTCCTATGGCCTTCACACTGGGTCATGGTCAGGAATAAACGGCTGGAAGGTAATGCAGGTCACAACCATGCAAAGTTTAAAATGTCTCGTGTGAACAGAATCTGGCCTACACAGAACTGTGTACCGCGACCAACCGGACACTGGTCATCACGTTCCTCCTCACATGGGGAGCAGGAATAATAATAATAATAAATAATTCTTAGAAAGCGCTATTCTTTAACCAGAGTTAAACTCACTGCGCTGTACAAACATCTTATCACAAAAACTACATTAACATGTTTTTCAGCAAACAAAACCTTAATTTTTGTAGCTTAAATTACCGTTATCGCCTATCGAACAATAGACACACACACAACAACAACAACAACAAAACACACACACACACACACACACACACACACACACACACACACACACACACACACACACACACACACACACACACACACACACACACACAGAGAGAGTCTCCGCTCGTCCACTCATACAACAGTTAACAAGATATTAACTTAATAATCTCAAACAACACCCATTTGAATCTGTCTTATCACCCACCCAACCCGTGTCTCCTTCTCTTGCCTAGATCTCTCATGCTCTCTCCCTCCCCCCCCCTTCCCTTCCCCCTCTCCCTATCCATATGCATCCATCTACAGTTAACTGCCACAGACAGACACAGATTTCTTCAGATTTTACAGGAAGGCCTGGGCAAACAAGAAGGTTTTTAGCTGCGATTTGACTTGAGACAGTGTTGGTACATTTCTAAGCGTGGCTGGCAGAGAATTCCAGACAGATGGTGCCATGAAACTGAAAGAACGTTGTCCAAATGATTTGAGATTTAGCAACTTTTCATGAGAAGATCGGAGAAAGCGAGACGGTTCATAAGTGCAGAGAGATGAAGAAAGATAAAGAGGTAAAGACCCTTCAAATTGGCGGTAAGCAAGAGTTGCAATCTTGTACTGACAGCGAAATTTTACTGGTAACCAGTGAAGTTCTTTAAGAAGCCGTGTTACGTGATCTCGTCTTCTTTTTCTCAACACGAGCCGTGCCGCGTTATTCTGCACCCGCTGTAACCGAGCGATCTGGTCTGCTGGTTAGAATAGCTCAGCGGTTACAGCGGCGGACTCGAGATCGAAAGGTCGCGGGTGAGAATCACGGCAGGAGCAGCGAGAGAATTTTCTTCACCTGGGTCCACTGTCTGTGCTGACTCTTATTTCGGCATCCATTCCACCCCCGTGTTACCGCAGTAGCACGTAAAAGACCCCGGTCATTCTGCCAAAAGTGTTGGTGGCAGGTTACAGCTAAACACGCACGCACACTACGAGTGTGGCTTTGCAAGAAGTGGCGTGACATGGTGCAGGGCTGTACGGTATAAACAGAACGCGCCGAGACGGCAGCAGTTTCATGTGGCACCAGCCGTGCAACAACAAAACAGCGCTGTAAATGCACTGCTTGGGTGGATGTTAAACAACGCGCTAGGAAAAGCTAGTCATAGAAAAGCGATCTCATCCACCTTCACAAGTTTTACGAGTCAACGAAAGGACAAAAAAAAGGTTTGGTGGGAAGTCGTTTTTTTTTTTTTATATAACTATCTTTGCTCAGTTTATGTAAAAATTAAAATGTGGGCCGATGCATCACAAATCAAAATTAATCCCTCACGAGCCGCTATATATTAAGGCATGTATAAATTAAATTTATATTAAAAAAAGGGGGAGATGAAACAACAACTCAAATCAAAACAACACAAATCGTTTTAAGCACTGGACATCCCGGAAATATTAACCTGCTCCGGCATCTTTGACGGTCCGAACTCCACTTCCATCTAAGGAGACGGAGCGGATACGGTTGTACACGCCCGCTTCCGTCCAGTAGATGGTCTGCTCTACTTGGTCGTAGTCCACGGCGATGGGGTTGAACAAGCGACTGGACATGGCACAGCGTATTTGCTGTGGGTGTCGGGGTCCATGCGATATATGTACCCAGTTGAGGAGGAGGAGGAGGTGATGAGAAAGAAGGAGTCTGGGGTGAACAGCTGCCAGATGAAAGGACTAGCATTACTCAAAGAACACCCAAATGTCATTCCTCAATCTGTTTGTGTTGTTGTTGTAGGGAGAGAGACAGAGACAGACATACATACATACAGACAGACAGACAGACAGACAGACAGAGACAGACAAACAGGCAGCAAGCAGAAAGACAGGAAAACAAAGACAGACAGACTGGAGAGAGAGAGAGAGAGAGAGAGAGAGAGTGTGTGTGTGTGTGTGTTGTGTGTGTGTGTTGTGTGTGTGTGTGTGTGTGTGTGTGTGTGTGTGTGTGTGAGTGTGTGTGTGTGTGTGTGTGTGTGTGTGTGTGTGTGTGTGTGTGTGTGTGTGTGTGTGTGTGTGTGTGTGTGTGTGTGTGTGTGTGTGCGTGCGTGCGTGCGTGCGTGCGTGTGTGCGTGTGTGTGTGTGTGTGTGTGTGTGAACTATTATTCTGATTTTGTTTTATAGCTGAAACCTCCGTAGACAGCATGCAAAGTAATGAAACTGTCTGAAGAAAGCGAAGCTGACGAGAGGGAATATGTAAATTAATCATGCAGTGATTCTGGGAGATATCTGAGACCACCAACAGAACGGAATGGACCAATGCCACAGAGATGGCGATGATAGCGATGCGAACACGTAGCACGTGTGATATGCCGTAAGATCAGAATCATAAAAGCTACTGACAAGCCGCTCTTTCAAAACACAAAACAAAGACAATTAGTCTATTTGAAATGCTGTCGTTCATGAACTTTGATGCCAACAATGCCTCACTCATGAACATAAAAACTACCAAACCAACAATATCAAAAAAACATAAAGGGTTAAAAAGAACGCTTTTTATTTCGACAGAACACAACATGCGATTTTTCGGGGTAATCCCTTTTTAGAACCCTAGGACTTTGGGAGAAAACTCCTATTCCTTCATGGGCCTCACAGTATGGAACGATCTCTCCTTTGACACTGACTCCATAAATACCACTTTCACAATCAGACATGGTCCCAGAACACATCTTTTCAAGAGCTGCTTCCCGTCCGACTGTAGTGTAAGCTCTAACTACAGCTTCGGTCATAATTATTGGCATTATTGCACATTGTGCGAAATTCTCATCACATACAGTTTGTTATGCATCGTCTTTTTGTCCTTGTTTTATTGTCATTGTGCAAGTTTTTGAGACCCCTTTTTCTAGGGTGATAAGGGACCTCAACAATTCCCCTTTATTATTACAATTAGTTACATCATCATCATCATCACGCCACCTCTTCCTACTGTATCAAAGTGTGGTGCTCAGTGTCACTGACTACGGACCAGGCCTCACAACAATGTCACAGACAAATCTGCTAAAGCTGGACAGAGTGCAGAACGAGGCAATGCGAGTCATACTCGGAACCACCCAGGACACACCCACTGAGACCATGAGGTTCGTGCTAGACCTCCCACCAGTGCAAACCAGACAGAAAGTGGAGCAGGTTAAAGCATACTTCAGTGCCGTCGAAATTCCCACAACCCACTCCACGAAGCCGTGAAAGACACAAAGGGATGCAGACTGGGACGGGGCAAGTCTTGGGTGGGTCAGACAGAGGACTCAATACTGCAAGTACGGTAGCTGACAACTCAAGAAAACCAAGGAGGTGGGAAAGGTACCCAAACCGATTCCGGCGTATCTACGAGACACTCCTGCCAGAAAACTTGGGAAAACACTGTCGAAAATAGCCAGCAGGCACAACAGTCAAAGATCAAGCTTCTCATTCAAGAAAACAGCAAACCGTAAGCCCTCACAGTGTGCACTGATGGCTCAGTCACCAGACCATGCAGTCAGGGTGGGGCTTCACTGAAGACAGTGCAGCCTATACGATCTCAACCTCCAGCTTGACAATGGAGGTGGAAGAAGTCACCCATGCCCTCCGCTGGATTGCCTCAAAAGATGACAGTCAGACCACACATGCCATCATCCTCACAGATTCAATGAGCTTGCTACAAAAAGTGAAAAATCGAATTGGAAGCCCAGTCTGGAATGTGTCAATGGTCGACATCCTCCTTCCAAAACTCCTGTGGGTGTACTGCCCTGGACATGCTGAAGTGAAAGGAAATGACTGAGCAGATAGACTGGTGGGTAAAGCAACCCTCACAAGTGACTTGCTTCTCGGAAGATCTGAAGTGCTGAGAAGCTTGAGACACTACCTGCGGGGGCCAAGGACATCACACCATCGATCGCCAGGAGGAGAAAGGCGTTGAAAGAGGAAGCGCTAGACGATCTTCCTTGAAAAGACAAGAGAGTGCCGTCGTCTATCAGACAAACATTGGAACCGTTTCAAGGGCAACGTTGGGGACACTTCTGAGAGACGGGGTGGAGCGCATATGGGCTTGTCTGAGTGCATATAGATACCATCTTGAACTGAACTGAACTGATCATCATCATAATTATTATTTCCACCACCACCACCACCATCACAACAACAACAACAATGTTAGCTGCACCATCAGCTGCTACAACACCTACAAGAACAGCAGCAACAGCCCAATACCTCTAGGTAGTCCGAAAGGCAGCCCGGCCCAGGTTCAAGGTCAAATGCAGTGAAGGTGAGCGTGACGCGGTAGTTTTCTGGCGCGGTGATGATGTAAACACAGCTCAGTCCGTCAGTGTAGTTGTTGGGGAAGTTGGGGGACTGTATGATGTTAGTCAGTGACGTAAACGTCCCACCACACGCTGAAGTGATGACATGAATAACACAGACGTAATATACAAGTAATGATGATAATTGTGCTAAATTCTGGTCATCAGCTAATCAGTCCAAGGCAATGGGTCAGTGAAATGGTGGGTATTAGCAATGGCGACTATAATTTACTGAAAAGAAGGAGCAGAAGCAGAAGGAGATTGACTGAGTGACTGAGTGAGTGTGCGTGATTGATTGATTGACTGACTGATTGATTGATATTTCATACTCAAAGATAAAGATTTTAGGCAGAAGCTTAGCCTTACAATCTGTCCATGCTAAAAAGGGAAATAAACTCAAAACCTAACAACTGGTCCTTGCTAAGCTACTAATAAAATTTTAAAAAATACACACTATCATTTATATACGTGTATATATATATATATTAATGCATGAGTGAATGAATGAAAGTTTATGCATGAAGCATAAAAACTTCAACAACAACAAGAAAAACGTGTTTTCACAGTGGCAGAAGCACACGCGCATACATTACTCAGTTATGTTATATGTATAAGCATCCAGCCAGCATATAAAGCAGTAGAATATCTGATAAATTCATATAAACTACTATGACTAACAGTAAACATCAAGAAAAATATGTCTGTATAAAGAGAACAAGAAAAAGGATAAAAAGACGAAGGCAAAAAGCACAACAACAACGTCTGACGGGTCTTACCTATCAAACAATGCAGCAGTCCCCCTCCCCCCACACACAGTTATCCCGCTCCGGTTATCAGATCCATGCAATTTCGTTACCGTACTGTTAGTAACCCGGGAACCGGAGCAGACGACGCTTTTGTTTTGAAGCGCGGCGCGTAGCGTAACGCCACATGGCCTTCACACAGCCGCCGGTGCGCGCCATTTTCAAATCTGTTTTCTCCCTTAATATTTTGACCGCTTGTTTGTTTACCTACTCTTTGTTCACCTAGTCCTTTTTATGCACTAAGCCATGTGTAATATAATTTTGCACTTTAGAATGTTTATCTAACGTTTATTTAGACGCAGGATCGAGCTTAATCAGTAGCCGATGCCTCTCTGGGTCCATTCTTTTTATAGCCGTCGTCTGCATGGCGCGTTCTCTGTTTAGTACTAGTGAATAGTAGTGAATCGTTGTTTTGACTCGATTAAAATAATTCTGTGTCGATCAATGCTTTGTCGTATAGTATTTTGCTTAGCTGACTTCATGTTTAGTATTTATTTTGGGTTGAAATTAAGTATTGTGTACTGTAGAAGCTAAGTTGTATTCATAGACTACTTGATATCACTATCAGCGCTGCTGCGACTAAGATAAAGTGCCCCAGGCGAAAGTTCGCATCGATTGTTTTAGTACTAGTCTTTGAGTTTGTCTTGCTTCTCTTACAGAGCGTTGTATTATAATTGTTATGTTCCATTTTAACCGTGGAAGCGTGCATTTTATTCTGATGTAAGTTTTAGTAACATTAATATTTTGTACATTGTGTTAGTTGTGATTTAGTTGTACGAATTTGTTTATAGACAGGCGCAAGCCACGCTTCCCACTGTTGTTGTAAATAAAATAAGTCATGTGTGTACATTTTGTTTATACGGTTTAAAAGATTGTAACTGTAGCTTTTATTTGATGTTTTTCATGTTTTAATTAGTTTAGTTACCGTAGAGGAAACTGTATTTGTGCGGGCCAAGGAAACACAATTGTCAGCCATTTTGTGGTCCAGAGGGCCGATTTGATTGTAGCAATAGTGTGTGTTCCTTGTGGCCCGCGCCGTTCTCTTATCTATGCCTGTGAATGAGGATTTTGGGTGTGCTGAAAAATTGTCTGCTGCTGAGCAATAAAACCTGATTGCTGCCGTCCGCCTGCTGTGGTCTCCATTTTTACTGACTCCGCTGCCTGTGTCCTATAGCTGTCCTTCTACGCCCCACCACTCCATTACAACAAGATAAGCATTGACTGCTTCTGTTTTCTTTTCCGATACTAGTCATAATTATGAACTGACCAGATGTTCTGTTGCTTTATTTGCTGGTTGCATGCTCATAATATGAAAATGAATGATGTATTGCATGTGTTCATCTGGTGCTATGTTTTGTGTGGAAATTCTCGTGTTTCTCTCATTCATTCATGACTATATATATATAATGCCTGTAATTTTATATCTACTCATTAGTAGCTTAGCAAGGACTAGCTGTTAGACAGGATTTTGACTGAAACTAAACTACAATCCTTGTAAAATAAAGTTTTCAAGTTCGAGTTCGAGTTTTCTCTCTCTCTCTCTCTCTCTCTCTCTCTCTCTCTCTCTCTCTCTCTCTCTCTCTCTCTCTCTCTCTCTCTCTCTCTCTCTCTGCATTTCTGCCCCCTCCCCCCACACACATATTTGCACGCAGTTCAGCTGATGTAAGACCTAGCTATTAATCTGGGCGAAATGAAACCAGCCCACCACCGAGATAGTAGTATTGACATCCGAGGGCTGCAATACGTTTCTCCTGTACAGACGAGCCGCCTGAGTGAATAATACAGTCAATAGACGATCTTCGGAAATACAGGGGACTGCACTCGGTAAGTGCATACGGGCATGGACCTGCATCGAGTGCATGCGGGCATGGGAGCTTCATCTTGGAGATTCGAACTGGAAATTTTTCCAAGTCGGTTACCCTGTGGACACCCCTACAGACATGAACCTTTTACTAAGGGTATCGGTCACGCATCGGCCGGCTCTCGCTAGGTCGATCCTTGGTAGATGGAAGGAACGGTCTCTTCGGATGAAACCTCCGTCCTTGCCAATTGTACTTGTAAGGAATATCCAGACCGACCAAAGGAATCAGAAACACATTCTGACACACTGGCACCCAGTGCAAAAATGAAAACAAAGGAGAAAAACCTCCTTCACTAGAAACTCCAGAAAAAGAAAGGGAAAGAGGCAAAAAGGTACACACAAATCCTCAACAAGAATGAATTCAGAACAAAGGCAGAAGAGGAAAATGAAAAGAAAAGGGGAAAAAAGAACAAAAACGAATAGACATGACAAACACGGAGAAAAGAAAGGAAAAACAGGAGGAACGGTACAACTACTGAACTACCAACCAATACCTCTGCCTAGTCTAAGAAACAAAACAAATGCGAGGCAAAAAACAATAAAAACAACCGAGAGAAAAGCAAAAGCCGAAAGGTAAACAAAACTCGGCGGGACTGTGCACACATTATAGACCAATGAAAATCGTGCTTCTGGAAAAATAGCGGTACTCTCATGGGGCCGCGACGAAGCTCACGGAAGGAGTCGGTCGACATCGCAGATTGTCCTTAATAATTATGCTCTTCAGCATTTGAAGACATCAAGCAAAAGAAAGAAAGAAAGGAAAACAAAAGAAAGACAAACACGAGGAAAAAATACAAAGCCACAGACCAAACACGTCTCTACCATTGGTCAATCTCCAGTCCGTGCTACACAGCATACTGGCCGGCTGACCGCGCGGCTCCCCACTCGTCTGACGAGCGGCAAGCGCAGAGCATGATGCCAAAAATTGAGAGGTACACTGATACCCTCAAACAAGCGCAAAGACAAAAAGTCTAACACGAATGCCTACGGCAGAAAAGGCCGTGAAAGAAAGAGGCTGTACACAAATGCCTGTGGCAAAGAAAGAAAGAACAGGCCACCAATGCCTAGGGCAAAGAAAGAAAGACCAAACCACAAACGATGGTGGCAAACGAAAAATGGCTACCCTAATCAGGCAAGCAAACGAAAAATGGCTGCCCTAATCAGGCAAGCAAACAGCTAACACCAAATAAAAGAAACAAAACAGCTGAAACCACCTCAAAAACCCAAACGGTGGCCTACCTGCAAGCATATGATGGAAAAACACACCATCAAATCACAAGTCTTATAGACTACTGTCTGCAACAAACGAGGGGACGACTACAGTCAAAGCCATAAGAGCACAGAGCAAAAATAACTGTGCCAACGACAAACAGATGGAAAGCCAAACTAACAATAACTAACTCACTAACCCGGCTTCCATCTGGAAAAACAAAGGCTGCAGACTGATAAAGCAAATCGCTAATCAGAACTACCGATCAAAAGTATCGGCATATGAACAAAGGCAGACAAAAAGACAAAGGCAAAAGGGCTGCCCTAATCAGGCAAGCTATCAGGCGGGTATGAAATGGCCAATAAAAAAGAAAGAACACATGGTGGGAAAGAAAAGGAAAAAAGGAACAGCAAACAAAAAACAGCAACAACAACCCCACTTTCCGAAAAGAAAGAGGAGGCAGGAAATGCCAGCGAACAGCGGGTCAAAGGCTGGATACACGTAACCCGTGTACACGATACAACCCATTTGAGCCAACAGCAACACGGCAGGGCAAAAGACGTTTACGAACAAAGACAGAACGAGCGGTCTCGTGAAACTTCGAGACCACCACCCCTCACTTGTACATCGTAAATGAACGATATAACTCGAGAAACCAAAGGCCAAGCAAAGAGAAAAAACAATGAATGAAAAGAAGCGGCAACTAGCCCAACCCCAAACCCTAGCCCAGGGGGGCCACGAAATCGCCTGTCTATTGAACCAGAAGGAACAAACCTTGTTCATCGGTACGAATGATGAAATAAACAAGGATAAATTGGGAAACTAAAACAAAACACCCAATAAAAGGCAGGCTCCCTGATGAGGTCTAACCTGTTGTGAAAGCAAGAGTAAACCCAGGCGACAAAAATTTTACATGGGAAAGATCCCCCCACCCCCACCCCCACCCCCAAACAGTATGTGAAAAGAGAAGGACAAAGTATTTCTTTTTTCTTTTCCGCCAACCACTGAATAATGTCCGAATTTTCTGCTCTTTCTGTCTTTTTCTTACTGTTGTCATTGTGGCTTTTTGTTTGTTTTTGTTTGTTTGTTCGCTTAGTTTTTGTTGTTTGTTTGTTTGTTTGTTTTTGTTTTGGGGGAGTTGTTGGTTTTGTTTTAGTACTGATGTGTGTGCGTGCGTGCGTGCGTGCGTGCGTGCGTGCGTGCGTGCGTGCGTGCGTGTGTGTGTGTTAATTATCAAATAAACGCGCAAAAAAACAAAAAAACAAAAAAATCTGAAAGCATTGTTCGTGTTGATTTTAAATCAAAAGAATTTTCCTTTGAATGTTTGCACGCTACTTCAGAAGAAAAATTATGGAAAATATATTCCACGTTAAAAAATTGTTCTTTGATTTGTTTCAACCTTTCTGGAGCAGACTTTAAATCTAATTTCCGTGGTCTACCGTACCACTGTCTACACCCCACACCAAAAATATGAGGTTGCTGGTTGGTATTCGTGTCTCACACACACACACACACACACACACACACACACACACACACACACACACACACACACACACACACACACACACACACACACACACACACACACACACACACACAGCTGCTAGAAGAAGAAGGGGAAATGGAGAGAAAGAAGAAGAGTGGAAGGCAGAGAGAAAGAAGAAGAAGAGAAGGAGGAGGACCAAATAAAGAAAATAGAAGAAGGGGAAGAGGAGTAGGCGGAAGAAGAAGAAAAAGAAGAAGACGGGAGGAAGAGTAAGAAGAAGAAAATGAAAAGATAAAGAAAGAAAGGGGGAGGGGGAATTAGAAGAACATGAGAGGAGGGGGAACAAGAAAAAGAACAAGGGGATGAGGAGGAGGAAGAAGAGGAAGAGTGGGTAGGAAGACGAAAGAGAAGAAAATGGGAGAGAGAGAGAAAAAGCAGATCAAAAAGAAGTGGAGAGGAGAAAGAAGAGCGAGGAAGAGGAGGAGAAGAAAACCCCAAAGTAGAAACAATAATTGCTACGACTTAGAATACAGCCAAACGAACATACAAGACAGTAGCATCAGAAACGGATGAATAAAAGAAAGACAGCTGGAAAGAAAAAAGAAAAGAACTCAAAAGACAGTAACACACGAATAAAAGAAAGAAAGATGCAAAGCATACAATTTACAAAGCAAGTCAGAATCAGGAAAACATATTTCTAAACGTTATGGAGAGAACAGAAGAAAACTCAAACACAGAAACAGCAACACTGCTTACAATATGAACATTTCAGAGGGAAAATATCTCCACGTAACCAAACTGAACCGAATCGATCTATGAGCCTTCCAGCAAAGCAAAAGGGTGCAAAACAAAACAAAATAAAGCAAAGTAAAACAAGGCAACCAAACAAAGCACAAAACTGAACACACTTTCCAAACACCAGCAAAACGAAAAAGCTCTTGCAGTGCCTACCATCCACGGAACTGAGTCTGATGAAACACACGATCGACAGCAGAACCAGCTGTGTGGCAGCCATTATTGTCACAATCCTACGTTCCCCACATAAGCTAATGGCAGCGCGCGTGGACGTACAAAACGGAACGTCTTCTTTTGAAAAACTCTACCCTGCGCTTGCGCTCACCTAAACAGCAGACGGGACTGTATGTACGGATGGCAATATTTTTTCTTTTCTGAAATCCTCACTGTGTAGTTCCTGCACAGACCGAAGCGGAACGGACAGTCAGTACAGACGCGCTTCTCCCACCACACGTGTTGTGTGTTGTTCCTCGAGGTTGGGGGGAGGGTGGGGGGAGGGGGGTATTGTATTCTATTGCATTGTAAGAGATTGTGATTGAGGTCCATCAGTTCTACTGCCCAGAGACTGTAGTCCAGGCAAGCGGACTGTTACAATGTTCGGCTATGGATTGCTGTGTCATCGGCGAAAACATCAAAACAGAAAGAAATAAGGAGAGAGAAAGACAGAGAAAGGAGAGACAGAGACAGACAGACACGCAGAGACAGACACAGACACACAGAGATAGTCAGACAGGCAGGGGGTGGGGGGGGGGGGAAGAGGTACAGGCAGACAGACAGAAAAACAAAACAGAGTGGGCAGAGAGATCGAGTGAGTGCGGAGAGAGAAGGCAAGATTGTGTGTGTATATACTTCCTTGTTGAATGTTCAGTGGGGACTTCCCCCAAATCCCCCAAGTTCTAAGTTAATACATTCCGTACCTGGGTCAGGTATACAGCGGAATGTGCTTCCCGGTCCACGATCACTATCACTAACCATCTCAGGTTTAATGTACCGACACTGAACCACTCTGCTGATAGTGGTGGTTTGTTTGCTTTTTTGTTACTTCGTTTGCTGTTCGAATTGTTTTATTGTTGTTTTGTTTTGGGTTTGTTTGGTCTTGGTGTGTGTTTTTTTCGTTTGTTTCCGTCTGCTTGTTACTGTTGTCGTTATTGTTGTTGTTTTGTTGTCTTAGGGGTTTGTTTTGCTGTTTTTACGGGGGGGGGGGGTTAGTGTTTGTTTTTGCTCAGCATTGGAAGTTTGCGGTGAAATGGAACAAAAGAAACCTGGTCTGTGGTGCTGAGTGCAGCACTGCGAGCCAGAGTGGCCACCGACACGTCAGCAACAGTAATTCCAGATTTCTATAGCGCCGCTTCATTAAATAAAAAATTCCACGGCACATTACAATAATAGTACCCCCCAAAGTAAATTGCCAAGATCGGCTGCAAAGAATGTCACTTGACGCTCACAGATTAATGGTGCGTGCGTGAAGCGTGGTGAAACATTATCGGCCCAGTTACACGTGTGAACAGCACTGGTAATCCTTTCTGCACCGAGGACATTGAAAACTCTCTCTCTCTCTCTCTCTCTCTCTCTCTCTCTCTCTCTCTCTCTCTCTCTCTCTCTCTCTCTCTCTCTCTCTCTCTCTCTCTCTCTCTCTCTCTCTCTCTCTCTATATATATATATGTCAAAGAATTACCCCCAGATAAGCTAAAACATTATTTTGCAAATGTATCTGACACAGTCACTACCACTGATAAATGGAAAATAAATTATTTAAGCTGTTTAGAACGATTTTGTGAATCAAAAATATCAAATTCTACTTTAATTCTTTTATTACAACAAACAAACAGGAACCCGAGGCCTGGATGACCTAGATGGCAAAATTATTAAAATGTGTGCACACGTCATAACTGATCCTGTTACCTACATATACAATCTTTGCACAAACAAAACCTATTTACCGAAAGCATTTAAATAAGCTAAGGTTATATCCATTTACAGATCAGGATATAACAAAGACCCTTCAAACTAGAGACCTATTTCAGTTCTGTTTGTTCTTTCAAAAACTCTAGAAAAACATATTAACAAACACCTTTTATCCTGTCTTGAAACAAATGAACTTATACACCCCAACCAATCTGGATTTAGTATTAGTACGTATTTTATACGCAGTTAAATCCAAGTTCCTTCCCGTAAAATACGGTGTACCACAAGGTTC
>OY757553.1:14877913-15055327 GCA_963584105.1 Alviniconcha strummeri | reverse complement strand
ATGTGCCATTCTCCATATTAGCTTAGAGATTGTATCACTTCTGTACTGTCAGTCCTTCCCACTTCCCTTTCATGGCGTAAAACGCCCTGGACGGATTTGGGCATAAAAAATAACCTTCATTTTAAAAATTGTATTATATATTATCTCCATTTCCACATAGATATTGGGATAAGTAAGCGAAACACGTAAAGTGCTATGAAACTATGGATAGAAGTGTGAATATGAAGGCGAAATGATAGTGTAATGGGTGGATGCATTTTCCTGAATAAAGCCCCATAACGATGTGCTTGCACACCACACACACGACAACCAACAACAATAACAAAAACCAGCAAACACCACCACCAACAGGCACGCACCGTGGCAAAAAACCCACTTACACCAAATAGACTAATATCACACTGTGCGCCTCGGGCTCACGTTATGTGTAAGCGCCTTATAAACTCTCTTTTACATTACATTAAGATCCCAGATAGGATCGCCCTTCTCTAACCCTCCTGGTTGACTGGGTGTAAAAAAACAATCACACACAGTTACCCAGAAGGGAACTAAGCCTGGCAACTCACAAGTAGCGGCAGAGCGTACAGTGTCGCGGTTACTGCCCTTGTTGCACAATGTACCCTAGCTACTTATGCAGCACGCGTGTTCCCGTGCATGTGGTTGTGTGTATGTATGTGTGGTTGTGCGTGTATTCCTGTGTATGTGTGTGAGGGAGGAATGATGTTTCATCTTTACACAGACTCACGTATGTACACACACAAAATTATGTACACACACTACACACACACTGACACACGCACGTCTACAAAAGTATGCACGCACGCATGTGCTCGCTCTCACACACACGGGGGGGGGGGGGGGGGGGGGGGGGGAGGGGGGGGGGGAGAAGAGGGAGAGAGAGTGAATTCCATTGGTAAAGATGCTGACAAACACACTCATTGCACAATTAGGCACTCGCCCTGGAAATATTTTTTATTATATGCAGAGGACACATAGAAACAAAGCAAACCATTTATGAAAAGTATAAAGTAGATAACGGATTGAAAGCACTGCTTATAATGATTTATGGCCACAGCAGTAAAGACTACATTACGTAAGTAAACAGCATACTTAATAATAACAAGAACGGAATTTGTACACTGCGCCTCAAAGCACGGAACAAACATAATCTGTGTGCGTGCATGTGTGTACACATAATGTACATTGAGACAGAAAATGTTATCTGCAATTTAAGAAAAGCTAACACATAATGCACACATCAACAAGGGTTCAAGCATAACTATGTGCAAGACACACACACACACAGAATATCCACCAAAGTGGTTGCAGGGCAGTTGTAACGGCTGTTACTGGTGCCACGTTAAACTGCTGCCACCAGTTTACAGTGTCATTATTCGAAGCCACATATATATGTAGCGTGCATGTGTGTTTGGCTGTAATCTACCACCTGCACTTTTGGCAGAATGACTGGGAGCTGTGGTGTGCTGCTGCATGTGTGTTTGGCTGTAATCTACCACCTGCACTTTTGGCAGAATGACTGGGAGATGTGGTGTGCTGCTGCATGTGTGTTTGGCTGTAATCTACCACCTGCACTTTTGGCAGAATGACTGGGAGCTGTGGTGTGCCGCTGCGGTAAGACGGGTGTGGAATGGATACCGAAACAAGAGTCAGAACAGAAAGTTGACCCTGGAGAAGACAATTATCCCACCACTCCTGCAGGGACTCGTACCTGAGACCTTTTGATCACGAAGCTGTCTGAGCTCTCCACACTCCCCTGTTACTCTTTACATGCGTGCATGTGTGTGTGTGTGTGTGTGTGTGTGTGTGTGTGTGTGTGTGTGTGTGTGTGTGTGTGTGTGTGCATGCATGTGTGTGTGTGCGCGAGTGCGTGCAAGTTTGTGTGTACCTGTACGCGTGTGCGTGCGTGCGTGCAAGACTGACAGGGCAAAATGTTTCACGCTGTGACACTGAGGGATATTTTCTAATAAATGAAAAACAACTTAGCAGATACAGCTGAGTACAATCTATAATTAATATTGTAAGGCTTTGACATAAACACAATTAATAGGAAATTCTGATTATACAAATGTGCAGTATGTTTTGGACATAAGAACAGCACTTCTCGTCAGGTAAACATGCACAGTACTTGTGCGGGTTATATAAAGGCGAATTGGTTCATGTAATTATAATGTCACTTTGGTTATATAAAGGCGAATTGGTCCATGTAATTATAATGTCACTTTGGTTATATAAAGGTGAATTGGTCCATGTAATTATAACGTCACTTTCGTTATATAAAGGCAAATTTGTCTATATAATGTCACTTTGGTTATATAAAGGCGAATTTGTCCATTTAATTATGTCACTTTGGTTATATGTCAAACAAAGCACAGCACTGTCCACGTTGCTAGATAAGCCCCACCCATTTTGAATTCAAATTGTCTTCGCTTCAAAACTTTTGAGTCTTGAAATAAGACAAAATTCACTTTCATCAACACAATGATTTAGCAGACAGAAAGCTGTGAGTGAATTTTATGTCTGTGCCAAATGTCATATTCAAGCAATTGTCTAAATATTTGTGATAAACCAGAGAATTTGTTTCAAATTTCCCAGCTTGCTATTTATAAGCAGGCCAACCCTTTAAGTGTACCTGTGGTGTCTCATTTCAGTAAGTGTAGCTTTGGTGTCTCATTTCATTAAGTGTAACTTTGGCAACTCATTTTATTAAGTATAGCTTTGGCGTCTCATTTGATCAAGTGTAGCTCTGGCATCTCATTTCATTGTCACTTTGGAATCCAATTTCATTAAGTGTAACTTTGGCATCTCATTTTATTAAGTGTAGCTTCGGAGTCTTGTTTCTTCAAGCGTAGCTTTGGCGTCTCATTTGATCAAGTGTAGCTCTGGCATCTCATTTCATTGTCATTTTGGAATCCAATTTCATTAAGTGTAGCTTTGGTGTCTCGTTTCATTTCTTTTGGCTTTAACTCAGTATAGGTCCACATCATTGTAGTAAAACCTGGGTCTTGGGATTTCAGACTGAAACAAAAGAAATCAAAAAGGATGTGTTTAGAGACAGACCGATTTTGCACTGCAAGGGTGATGCAGTTTTCATACCGTCTTTTATGTCAGCAAGTGTTCCGCAAACATGCAGGTTCCTCACATTCAAACAGTATTGACAAAACATCCTGAAGTTGCTGCTCTAGGCCACAAGATGTGACAGTTTATTAACTGTTTCTTGCAAAGCTACATGTTACTTATATTTGTCTTTACTTAAGTTAATTTAACAATTTCTTTTAGTACATTACTTGAAGCTTTATAAGCCTTTGGACAATTTGATCACATATTTGACCCTCGTTGAAAACCTTTTGGGGCTGGTCTGCCATGACACAGTTGGACTGGAGCACACTCCAAGCTGGCTGTGCAGCGTCGTCTTTTACCCTCATTCAACCTTCACAGTTGACTGGGCGTTAAATAACATGGAGCGCTGGCCCTTGGGCTGACAGTGCAGCCCCCTTGGTGTCCACAGGAGTGCTGCCCCATGGCTGACATTGCTTCTGGGTGTCCACAGGAGTGCTGCCCCTTGACTGACAGTGCAGCCCCCCGGATCTCTACGGAAGTGGTGGCCCCTGACTAACAGTGCAGTCCCCGCACCTCAGACTGATATTTTACATCTTAAGCTGGTTATCTTTCATTCTTTGTACAGCACACCTCAGACTGATATTTTACATCTTAAGCTGGTTATCTTTCACTCTTTGTACAGCACTGAACATTTTGAAACCTTGAAGAGCATGCTTTTGTGTGCTGCATGGCTGTATCTATGTCTAGAAAAGGCTATTTGAAAAGGACACGTAATATAAATCTGTAAACAAGCCAATCTGAAGTTATGCACAGGGTAAAATAAGGACGCATCAACCAAATTGAAATTAAACCACCCAATAAATCAAAAGGTGATCCAGTAAACCCGAATCATAATCTAACATTATCATGACTTACAAACAGCATAAAATCTAACAAGTTTTGTATCCACTTCCAGCCCTGAACATTAAAACCAGAAGGTATTTTTAGACTGCGACTCGTGCTTTTACAGACACTGACCTGTTTAGGGCGGGTCATCCGTCCGTACAGAGCAGGAGGGAACTGCTTATCATCCACAGGCCCTGTTCTGTTAGAAACAAAGGAAGGATTATAGTGGGTGGGATCCATTTATGATACTCAGTAGGTCTGCGTGCCCTGTACAACTTGTCATGGTTCATTAGGAGGTACAAAATTCCCAGAACACCCTACCACTTAAAAGTACTGAGCTTCTGCAAATCAAAGGTTGCTGTACACCAGTAAGAAAACATGAAGAGCAATTACACTCAGATGACACATGTAAGAGCAAAACTGGATTACACATATTGTTTTTCTTAAATACACACATCAAAGTCAAACAAAGCATAATGTGCATGACCTTTTCGTGCAGCCAAGTTTAAGCTACAATAGGTAAGAATCTAGCCCCCCCCCCACCCACCCCAAGAAAAAAAGAGGAAAAAAAAAAAGAGAGCAACAAAAACCACTGCAGTTTGTTTCTGACATGGAGAAGGCAACCAAATGCAGTAAAATCTGTAGACCTCAAAACAATGTAAGTTCGAAAAACTTCACTTAAACAGTGTTTCAGAAAATGCCAATGTTCGTTTTTGTCAAGTTAGATAACACATTAATAGTCTCCTTTGCACACAAGAAAAGCAAAACAAACACACACACACAGGGGAAAAAAGGCATACTGATGATCTATTCTAGTCAATGTAATGCACAAAGCAAGTTTCAACTCGATTGGATGAAAACAAAATTTCAGCTGAAAACAGTCTGGCACTGCCATGACCTTGAGATATGGTCAAAGTACTAAAAATCGTATGAACAGGTAAACTTTAATGAGTAGCTGCATGAACGGTGAGGTCAGAAATTACACAGTACGTTAGAATTCAGGACAATATTGAATTGCACATTGAATAATGGTGGGTTCTCAGCAGAAGGAATCTACATTTCTGCATGTGCGTAACTCATCTGCTGGGCAGTCAGACAGACAGACAGACACACATGCGTACACAGACACAGACAGACTGGCACACCCTCTGGCAGAAGTAACCAGTGTTGACAAGAAGACAGTTACAAACACCGAGAAGTATATATCTGTGTGTGAATAAAGAGCTTGAGAACAATAAACCTGTGATATTTCTTGTCCAAGAGGCAGGAGCAATATACAAGCTGGAACACTAAATATTCACAGAATGTGACATGCATTTGTATGAACGCCCTATCATTTAACCACATACTACTTGAGTGTCCTGCTACCAATACCACACAGCTATTTCTGAAAGACGGATATGACTTTACTGCTTGTAACAATGTAAGAGATATTTTGTACAACACTGATGTTATAACTTATACTGTTAAGTTGACTGTCAGTGTAAGAGATATTTTTGTACAACACTGATGTTATGACTTACATTGTTAAGTTGACTGACCACAGCCCTGTGGGTAATGTACTAATATATAGAAGTTTTTTCTCTTCTTTTTTGTTATTGTTATCTAATATCACCATGCTATGACGAGACATGATACAAAATATTAATCTTCGACACCAAGACGCTTAATTACCGCCTGGTAGTGGGGCTGGTTTCATTCTTGCTGCCTCGTCTCCTGCGCGCCAGCACACAGCAGGCAATGAATCCAGCGATGACAGCAACCAGAGGCACTCCCGTGGACACGCCAACGATGAGCATCCATGATTCTGAGCCTGTTTATATGCACCAAAACAGAATGGAACAGCATAAGAATAACAGTGATAATGATTACTGTGGCGATGATGGTTTAAAATGGTCTGGATTTTAAACGTCAATTTATTTATGCTTCTGCTCTTCGTAGTTATAATAACATTGCTTTTAATGGTTGTGTTCTAATCTGTTTTAGATTTTTGAAATGCTTTGGTGAAGATTATGAAGATTTTGGGGGAAAGTTTGATGAATTGTCTCCTGCCGGCCCATTTTTCCTAAGTGGAGATTAGCTTGTGCATACCAGTTCCATTCATTTAGGACAAGGAACTGTGTTGTGTGGGTGTTGTCTTTGATGTAAATGTTGCTGGTGTTTCAGTCAAGCAAGCTTTCCCCTTTTTTCCATTTAGAAGATGACTATAACAACAACAAAAAACAACATAAAACAGAAACAAACGACATTCAAACAACCACAACAGCTAAAATGACAAGAAATATGGAAATGAACAGCAGTGAAACAATCACAGAAGCTAAAACAAAATTAGATAAATGGAAATGAACAACATTTAAACAATTACAACAGCTAAAACAACATAAGACTGGAAATGAACAACAACAAAACAAACAAACAAAAAAGGTAATGAGTAAGTATACTAACAATAATTCAATTCAAACATTCATACATTGAAGTTTGATTGACTGACTGATTGTTCCTTTGTATAGTGCCGTTCTCTGCTTTCCAGCAGACTCACTGTGATCAAGTCGCATGTACTTGAGTATTAAAGTTTTCGCATTTGAGTTCAGAAAATGTAACTACATAGCACATATGAATATCCACTGAGGAGGTATAGTATGTTTGAATATCCACTGAGGATGTATAGTATGTTTGAATATCCACCGAGGAGGAATAGCACATTTAAATATCCACAAGAGATATAGCATGTCTAAATATCTATGAGGAGGTATAGCATGTTTAAATATCCATGAGGAGGTATATCATGTTTGAATTTCCACCAAGGAGGTATAGCACATTTAAATATCCACAAAGGAGATACAGCATGTCTAAATATCCACTGAGCAGGTATAGCACATTTGAATATCCACCAAGGTGATATAGCATGTCTGAATATCCACTGAGGAGGTGTAGCTTCTTTAAATATCCAGTGACGAGATATAGCCTGTCTGAATATCCACCGAGGAGGCATAGCATGTCTAAATATCCATGGAGGAGGTATGCTTAAGCCCTAACTGGCTGTGGCATGGCCTGTCTGCAAGACAAACCAAAAGTAGAAAGTGTTCCAGAGATGAAGACTATAACTCTACTAGATGCATCTTCTGATCCAAATACTAGATGCATCTTCTGATCCAAAAGCAGCAGCATCCACAATACTCTTCAGACATAGCGTTGTGTACCAGAACTATACAGTTTTACACAAAGAAGGCTGGTGTACACATGTTTATCAATCCCAATGAGTATATGAGTAAAAGAATGAGTCAGTTTATCCAACGATACATCCATGATCAAGGAGTAAAATGGATCATTTATGTCAGCAAGTGTTCCACAAGCATACAGATTCCTTATGTTAAAACAGAATTGACAAAACATATCAAAGCTGCTGCTCTAGGCCACAAGATGTGGCAGTTTATTAACCGTTTCTTGCAACGATACGTGTTGGTTATATTTCTCTTTACTTAATTTAACAGTTTCTTTTAGTACATTACTTGAAGCCTTATAAGCCTTTGGACAATTTGATCACATATGTGACCCTCGCTTAAGACCTTTTGGGGCTGGTCTGCCATGACACAGTTGGACTGGAGCACACTCCAAGCCAGCTGTGCAGTGCCAAACTTTTTTTATGAGGTCAACAATAATTTAATCATCAACAGCACACACACACACACACACACACACACACACACACACACACACACACACACACACACACACACACACACACACACAAACTCACCAGGTATCTGTGCTTTCCTGGAAAAAGAATTGAGTAGCAACAAAGTAAAATTGAAAATCAAATAGAGTAATATTACTCTTGATTATACAAAAATGAAACAGGTTCCAGAATAGCTCGCTGATTAAATGCTAAGAAACTATATATTCTTCATGACTCATTTTGAACAGAAACATACTGTTATCAAAACCCAAGAAACCAGCACACACAGGCACAGAAATGATCTTTGCCAGTGCAGTCAGTTCAGTTCAGCACAGAATGTAGCCAGACCAGAATGTCTGAAGGTTCTCTGCCACTGCAGTCGGTTCAGTTCAGCACAGAATGTAGCCGCACCAGAATGTCTGAAACTTCTTTGCCAGTGTGGTTAGTTCAGGGTTGTTTATGGACCGTCTGTTAAATGTTTACTTTTGAAAGTCATGAAAACACAACTGTGAGTGCTGCCATTTGCGTTCCTGGCAGTCTGTGTCAGTGATGTCATGAACAAGGCCAGCACATGTGGCAAAAGTATCAACCATGTCCAACTATCAAGCTGGCACAATAAAAATTGACAAACAGTCACTCACCTGCAGAAAGGCCTTCCTTCTGACTCCTCGCACACTTCTGTGGCCCGGTCACACGTCCCCAGTGCCATCAGCACGTCACATGGTCTGCTGTTGCCTGTCACTGGGGAAAACAAGTCATGCCATGCCATGCAATACTATACATGACCTTATTGCCACCAGAACATCACATGGCCTGCTGTCACCCGTCACTGGGAAAACAAGCCATGTCATGTCATGCCATACTATACATGTTCTTATTGCCATCAGAATATCACGTGGTCTGCTGTTGCCTGTCACTGGGGAAAACAAGTCATGCCATGCCACACTATACATGTCCTTATTGCCACCAGAACATCACTTGGTCTGCTGTCGCCTGTCACTGGGGAAAACAAGTCATGCCATGTCATATCATGCCATGCCACACTATACATGTCCTTACTGCCATCAGAACGTCACATGGTCTGCTGTCGCCTGTCACTGTGGGAAGCAAGTCATGCGATAACAGACTGCACCGTGCCATACCATACGTGTCATTGCCATCAGCACGCCACACGGTCTGCTGTCGCCTCTCACTGGGGGAAGCAAGTCATGCCATGTCAGTCCCTACAATACCATACAACACTGCAATCAGCACGCCACACGGTTTGCTGTCGATTCTCTCTGGGGCAACAAAGTCACACCACACACATACCACATCAGTTATCACAGCACACCATACTACAGCATACTGCACCATATACACCATTTTACATTATACCACACCATACAACATCATGCCACACTATATAATATACATTATACCACACACACTATATATATCATACCTTACGTGTACAATACTACACATCATACAGCATCATAGCATACCACATCACGCCATACAACAATCTACAATCTACCAGCACAGGAAGACTCAGTGATGGTATGAACCAGGATAAACCCTCCCAGCACACGAAGACTCAGTGATGGTATGAACCAGGATAAACCCTCCCAGCACAGGAAGACTCAGTGGTGGTATGAACCAGGATAAACCTTCCCGGCACAGGAAGACTCAGTGGTGGTATGAACCAGGATAAAACCCTCCCAACACAGGAAGACTCAGTGATGGTATGAACCACGATAAACCTTCCCGGCACAGGAAGACTCGGTGGTGGTATGAACCAGGATAAACCCTCCCAGCACAGGAAGACTCAGTGGTGGTATGAACTGGGATAAAACCCTCCCAGCACAGGAAGACAGTTTTGGCATTAAGGAACATAAACTACTTTTTATTACTTACGTGTGCTACCATTCACATGCACGGTGGATGATCCAGTCTTGCCCCCAATGGTCAGTTCTCTTCTAGAAAGGTCAACCAGTGACCTCGACAGAAGAGACTCCACATCCTCAGCAGTGTCCTTGACAGTCACTGCTTCTGCGTCAACCTCGATGCTACCCATGCTGTGAGAAGGTATGAAACACTGGCTACATTAACATCAGATCTTGTCGTGGGGGTCCGTGTGGAGTTTTGATCCCCAATTCTTTCACCATCTGGATTGGTTTGACCACTCTGTGGCACTGTGTTGACTGCTAGAATGCATGATGGTGTGAAACTTTTTCAGCATTCAAATGGTCGTAATCTGCCCCATCTGATTGTAGCTGCTATCAATTTCCCCTTCCCAGTGAGCATGCACCATAGCTGAAAGTTTTCTTCAGAATGCAGCAGTATTTTGCTCCTTTGCTATGCTTTAGTTTATGAGGAAAACAGTGTGGTGTGGTGTGATGTGTACTGATGCAAATCCATGCGGTGTGGTGTAATGCACTGTGGTGTTGTGTGCTGAAATACAATGTAGTGTAATGTAATGCCTTGTGTGGTATGGTGTAATGTGATGTGGTGTATACGTGAATGTGTGTGTGGCATAAATGGAGAGAGAGCGGGTAGGAGTGTAATGTGTTGCGGTGTTCTGTGGTGTGGTATAGTGTGATGTGGTGTACTGTGATAAAATCTGGTGTAATGCGATGTAGTGTGGTATACTGCCATGTGGTGCAATGTCATGTGGTGTGGTGCAGTGTAGTGCGATGTAGTCCTGTCATGTGGTGTGCTGTGTTGTAAAGTGATGTGGTTTGGTGTAATGTGATGTGGCTTAATGGTATGTGGCTTAATGTGATGTGGTGGTGTGGTTTAATGAGATGCAGTGCAGTAAGTGTGGTGTAATGTGATGTGGTGCTGTATAATGTCATGTGGTGTGGTGTAACATTGTTTGGTGCTGTGTGGTGTAATGCAGTGTCAGTTAACTCACCGAATGGCCAAGATCTTGACGTCTACAATGCCCTTCTCCCTGTTGACCAGGGCAGCAGTCAGCTGAAATCAACATTGTTTCCAGTTACAAAGCATTCTCCTTTGCAGGCATCCATTAACAACACTTGTGAACTTACACAATCATAGCCATCCTTAGTTATGTCTTAATTTTCTATGTGGCAGATTTCCTGAGTGAAAATATTTGTAACCTGGATCAGATTCTTGCCATCTCTATATAGGGCCAGTAAATGGAAGCCATTTCACCCGCCCACTACTGTAACATGGATGGGGGGGGGGGGGGGGGGTCAATTAATCAACCCTTAATGACTGTAGGACAATTATGATATGATCTATTATATTTAGTGAAATCTCACAGAGCAAAATTGATTTGGCAAAAGAACAAAATCAAAAGCTTTCACAGTTGATGGGTACCATCATGAGTATTTTGAGAATTGAAGTAGACTCTGTGTGTTAAAAGACTGCCATCCCTATTAGCATATCTGCCTGCAGAGCCTGACCATCTTGTTTCAAGACATGACGGGTGGCTGCATGCGGATTACAGTGATGATTTACCTTAGCAAGCACATTTTTATAAACAAATATTTTGTTTCGCCAGTCCCCCCCCCTCCCCCCCCCCCCCAATTCTCTACTCCACCAACAGAGGGGCAGGTTCTGTACATATGGAGCAAGGACTCTGAAGGTTGGCAAACCAATCAAAGCATCAACCAATCAGAGCCACAGACAGGTAGGTTGTTAGCGGGCTGTATGTAGCACCTGCCCTGCACATCCTGGTGCTGGTTATGCAGTTTGAACAGTCATCAGTCTTAGATCACAACTTCTTCACCAGCCGTCTCTCAGTGCAGTGGTACTGCCATGTTTGGCCTTGCTTTGAGTTTAGCTCTGTTGTACAGAGCTGTTTGTTTCTTTCTCATTTGGCTGTTTTCATTGCTCTAGCACTCAACCAAACAGGAAGACTTCTTCAACCAGCTGTTCCAAGGTAGTTCTCTATTCAGTATCATGGGTCTGGAAACGTGGGAAAAGACAGCTGTTGCAAATCTGAAGTAACATCCTAGCCAACCTGTTGCTTTTTTGTCCCAATCTGATATAGGTTACACAATCTAATCAAAAAGAGATGCCGAAAGTGTTTTGTTCCATTGTTTAACGATCAGTTTAGGATTACTGAAAACAGTTCATTTGGTTTAACTTGCCTAAACAGTCATCATCACTTGATTTGACTTCATGGACAAATTATAACTGAAACTTAATTTGACTGGTGATTGACAGCCACCCTCCTTTCACCATAATTTTCACGATTCCAGAATAGACTCTCTCTTTTTAATATGAAGGTTAACCCAGCAGTTTCATATGACTTTGGTCAGCTCCTGCATGAATACTAAGACCACATTATTTGTATTATATATTTATGAATAATGAAAATCAGGCCAAATGCATACTAGCCTTACCTCGCGCTTGATTTGTGCCACCAATGACAGGTACAGTGCAGATTCCTTGTCACTTTCATTGAATTGAACATCCACTTCAATCGTAACACCAAACCGAAAGCTTCTAGTCTCTGGAAACAGAATTATCTGAAGTCATCACAAATTACGTAATCATATTATAACACTGCTGATGCTTGCAAGAGTTTATTTTAAAAGATTTTACACTTTGGTTACAGAAAACCTGTTGAAAACAACATCAACAAACACAGAAACAAGTAGCAGTAAGAACCAAGCCATCCAAGCAATTAACCCATCGACCCACAAGCCAACAGGACACTCACTCACTTCCTGGCTGCATCTTCAGCAGCAGCAACAAGGTTAATTGTTCCTTGTCTGTTCTTAACGCAGCCCCATCTTGAGAGGTACTGTCAGACTGGAGTGAGTAGCTGAGATCAGGTCACAGTGGAAGGCTGCTGATAATTTTAACACAGCCCCATCTTGAGAGGTACTGTCAGACCGGAGTGAGTAGCCAGGGTCAGGTCACTGTGGAAGGCTAGTGCTAATCTTAACACAGCCCCATCTTGAGAGGTACTGTCAGACTGGAGTGAGTAGCCAGGGTCAGGTCACTGTAGAAGGCTACTGATAATCTTAACACAGCCCCATTTTGAGAGGTACTGTCAGACCGGAGTGAGTAGCCAGGGTCAGGTCACTGTGGAAGGCTACTGATAATCTTAACACAGCCCCATTTTGAGAGGTACTGTCAGACCGGAGTGAGTAGCCAGGGTCAGGTCACTGCGGAAGCTAGCTACTGACAATCTTGACGTAGTCTCACCTGAAACAGGTTTTGTCATCAGAGTGGTGTGAGTAGCCGGGGTCACAGTCACAGTGGAAGCTAGCTTATTCCTTATCTGAACGTGGTCTCACCTGCACAGGTCTTGTTGTCACTATATCAGTATATGTCAGACAGGAGAGAATACCCAGGATCACAGTCACAGTGGAAAGTTATTCTATTTCTTTATGCAGTCTCACCTGCACAGGTCTTCTTGTCAGACCGGAGGAAGTACTTAGGGTCACAGTCACAGCGGAAGGTTCCAGGTTTATTGACACAGCGCTGCTCACACCCGTCTGTGCCCTCCCTGCACTCGTCAATGTCTGAAATCCGGGAACACATAAACATCAAAGACAGACGGAACTTTAGTCAATCTGACAGGAAGTGTTGTACCGTTTCCATAAAAGGTCTCAAGTTTGGGTGACAGATGATCTGCCAGAAGATGAATACCACAAAAAATCATTTACTGAGCCAGCATCCTCATTACCATCACAGGAGGCAAAGCAGCAGAAAAAGAGGAAGGAGAAGGAGCAGGTGGAGGAGGGAAAGAAGAAAATGATAATGGTAAGTAAAATATAAACAACAAATTAATCTTTACCGAGGCTCAAGCTTGCGATTTGTAGAACTCCTCCAGGCAGAGACAAAGGAAACTGCCATTAGTATTTGTGACAGTCTGCTAGTTTTGTCTATTTTTTCCAATTTTATTTATAACTGCTGGTAATACCATTGAGATTCCTTGCTTGTGGGCGAAATTATAGTAGCAGACGATATTGACGGCCATTTTGTTCTTGTTTGCTGGCTTTACAGCCACAAATTTGTATTTAAAAGTTTGTAAAACTTCAGAAATTAGGTATTTATTATAATTTTATATGTTTATAGATAGTGTTTATGATTTAGACTTTCAAAATATTTCATAGGAGTAGGAACAGGGCTTTGATTAGATAATTTGGGATTTGCAGATTTAATTGGTTGCAGAACTTTGAGTATGGCGCCGAATTTGGTGTTTGTGTTTGTCATCCAGGCTTATTTCTTGAATTTTAGGTAGATAAGTAGGAGGACTGTGTATACAGTTAATGTTTGGTGTATTTTAGGGCCCTAGTTTCAAATCCATAATAGTAGTTAGGGGTATAGGTTGTGTTGTAGTTATTTAAGGTTAACTGCTGCGAATGCAGTTCCACGGCTGGGCTCACAGAGTTAATCTTATTTCAGCTTCATTTGATAGACTAGATAACAATAATTTCTGGTAGATAAAAAGATAATGGTCCGCAATTCTTGGCATTTTAAACTGCATTATAATGTGTTTAGTACTTTTTGAGTTAGGGCCCCAATTAAAAAAGTTAGAAGAAACACAAGCTAGTAGTTTGAAGTGCCCTGGGCAGCCTGTGCCGATTTTGCTGGACAGTGCTGTCCGTGTGGTCCACTCAGCTGATATAAATAAGAGGCGAGTGCAGCCGGTGGTAGCCATCTTGATTTAGTGTTCCGTCGGCCAGCGTCCATGACTGTGTTTTGGCCACAAGTTCGGGAAAGTTGCCTTGTTGCCAGTAAGTTGAATTGCCACTTGTTCAGTTGTTGTGTTGTTTATGCTTTGATGTATGATACTATGTATGTGTTGATTAGTAGGATACTTGTTTAGGTTGTTTTGTTTATTCAGTCATGTTGCTGGTCATGGTGGAAGGCCAAACTGAGTGATGAATTTTGACTTAGGACGTGGTCGGTAGCAGGAGAATTACAGTAACACTATGATGTGTCAACCTCAGTCCAATATAGTAGGATGTGTGGTACTAGGCTAGGCCTAGTATCAGGTAGTCCAAAGTGCTCTCGGCTGTGGTCTGCTTAACTAAGTTGGTCTAGTTTTAGTGATTTTCATTGATGGATTTCTTGTGTGTTTTTGATCCAGTCTCAATCCAAATTACTGTTGAGAAAAGCTTCATGTCTCGTCTTCCTGTGTTGTCATGTTTCTTATGCTTCGAAAAAGAATGTGAAAATTCACCCCGATCTCGGTACCCCTAAGCGCTGCCTTCTGTCAGCGATGCGCATAGGCTGCGAACACCGCTCGCTGTAAGCAGTTTTCAGACGCGGAGTGTTGGATGTAGGCTAGTCCAGCCATGATGAAATCTACATCAATCAAAAGTGCTGTTGCTAAGCTTTCTTTCAATATCCATGATGGCTGCCTTCGACAAGCAAGTCCTGAATAAAGTTGTTTGAAATGTGTTTAACGGATTTTGTACTATTTCTAGACCACAGACACTCTCATAAAAAATATCAGTAGAAAGATCAATCTTTCTTCTTCAAAGTTGTACTAAAATAAGAGTTCAAAACTATTCATACATCCAACACTCAGCTGCCGAAACGTGATAACAAAGAGATTTTATTACCACAGCCGTATGGTCAGCCATGGCCGCTGAGGCAACCGCACAAGTGATCATGCATGCCAAGTTGGTGGATTCTCCACTATCAGTGTTCTACATTGCGTGTAACGATCTTGTTGATGAGTAAAATTATTAATCTTTTTCTTGAAAGCCAGATTAAGCTGTCAAACAAATGCTTCTGTCAGTAAAATTGAAAATCAAAGCGGTCAGTGAACGATCGCAAACATGGGCAAGAGCTGGTTTGGGTGTCAATTGGATGATTGACAAATTTATTTATAAACAGCAATTTTAGCAAACTTTTCTACTCATGACATTCTAGGAGAAGCTTTATTGGCACTATCCAAGGAGACAGTTGGAAATTCTTGGGACATTTCAAGTCAGAATCACTCAAACAGATCTAGTGAATGAAGCCAACATTTGCAACAAAAGTGACTGATTCAGTCTGTAAATGGGTGAGTGGATCAATTGTTTTACTGACATCAGCACTCAGAAAGGGTGCACCATTACTCAAAAATTAGATCTAGATCAAATGTCTGAAAGGAGCATACGCATACTGAAAAACACATATATATGATTGCAGGCACCTTCTGCTGCACATTTTGGGTTTATTCGTTTCGTACATATTAAGTAAATGGCTGCAAAAAGAAGACATAGCTGAGACTGCTGTGCACTTTGTTTTTAAATGGGGGTTTGAAGTCAATCCACTTAGCAACAATTGCAAGATGTTGGAGACAGAGGATTTTTGCCCTTGAAATGGGGCCTGTAAGGTGATGCAAGGTCACCCTGAAAAAAATGGACTTCTAAATTTTCTCTGTGATCAATCAGATTAGTATGGCATCATGTAGAGTTCTTAACTGTGGTTATTTGGGTACAAAAAGTAAGGTGATAGGACAAGTAGATGAGGAGTTATGAATTTATTAACCATTTTTAAGATTGCCGGATGGCATTTTTTAAATTAATTTAGTAAGTTTGATGTGAAATATCTGAAAGAATAATCAAAATGAAGGTCTACAAAAAATTGGGCCTATTACTTGTATTGTGGAGAATGAGATTCCTAAATATTAGACAGGTTATATGCAAAATAGCTTTCAGGTAGGAAGTTAAATCTCAGGATTTCTCTAATTTGCATTTTGTGGGCAAATTGGGGCATAAAATTAAATATATAAAAATCATAACTTCGGAACTACCCAAGTGATCAACATAAAACTAGTATCACTGAAATCAGATAAAAAAGATCTATGCAAATATGTAAAGTCTGATAGTCAACTATTGATTTTCAAAATCACTTTGGACTACCTACTAGTATGTGAATTTACTTGCAATTTAAAGGACAAGTCCAAGTTAGGGGTGATTTTTAACACGATTTCCGTTAAAGCTCACTGAGAATGATGATGTAGGTGAAACTGTGATCTGAGGGTTATAAATGCATGAAAAAAAGACATTTTCTGTTGTACCGTAAGTGTCGCCATGACGCCCAAATCACGAGACCATATGCCTACTACATTACTCTGGGGAGTCGCTGCAAAATGGCCAACTCAAGCTCCGAAGACGAAACTGATACTTTGCCCGAGAGACCCACAAGGATACAGCCATATTAGTTTGTGCCTGTCAGGCAGGATTTTGAAAGAGTACTGGAACACCGTGTCAGCTTTAAAGCAAACCCCATGCGGTATCCCAAGGGGTTTGTGAAATTGCACTCACTGAAGTGCTCGCTACACAAATGGGCGTGATGCGGCGCAGCAAGAGTCAGCTCGTTTGAATTGTATAAACTTAATCGACTTTCGCCTCACTGTGGGTCAATTGTGCGGGAGCTTGTGCATTGTTACACCTGGGGTCGTCTGCAAATTGTTACAGTTCACGGCAACACAGTAGGCCGACATAGTTAACTTTTTTGTCGACCACACGCACACACAGTTTACTGAAGAATCTAAGATGGCAACCGCGCTGACTCCCCAGACTGGCGTCACTTCCAGGGAAGCCTACAGAAAATAAAATTGATCAAAAGCCCAATTAAACATTTTTTTATTTAATTAAATCTGAAACTAGTGACTCATTTGTCAATCATTTTGATGGTCATTTTGCATACTTAAAAACCTTTAAGGGAACATCTAGTCAATAGATTCCTAATTGCAAGGAACATGCAACACCGTAATGTGTAAAGTGTAACATATTCATATTGCTAAGTTACAATGCTTTATAGAGAGGTGGCTAGACTATCCTCTGCCATATGTGGAAGTTGTATGCTACAGTGATAGACTACTGTGAATTTGTATTATTGGTCACTCCAAATGCCATCTTACAAGAGTAGAGTGCCTGGTTGTTGATAATTGTGGATGTGGGCACCATTGCTTATTCATAAAGTATTCTCTTCAAGGTCAAGTGTCAGTATACCTATAGACAGCATGCAAGCTGGCCAAACAATCAGAATCATAGTTTTTTGGCATTCACACCTGGCTGACTGACTCAGTGGCAGTGTAGCATTCATGACCTGTCCTTATTCTATTTTGTTTTGGTTTGACTGGTTAATCTAGTCATTGTAATATATATAGTATGTACATTGTATTTGTAGTATTTGTTCATAACTGTTCATAACAGATTTACTTACTTAGTCATGTTATAGTTATTATTACTTTTTACTTGTTTATAAAGTTCATAACCGTTTCGCTTACTGATCTGGATTATAGTTCTTATGATGACCTAATACTTGTCTATAAATGTTCATGACAGTTTTACTTCAGGAGTTGCACAGCCTTTTAGAGATTTGCGCTAACTGATGCAAAACAATACGTATTTTGTGTCAATGGCACAAAAAATGCGTACAGTTTAACCTAGAATTAACGCACATTACAAAGCCAAAATGATGAGGTAACCTGTCTGTAGCTCACAGTCTATAAGATGAGCAGACAAAAATAGTCAAAAGAAGGTCTGTTCATGCACAAAAAGTGTGGTAACGTTCAGTAAATTTGCCGTGCACAGAAAAAAGTTTGAATAGATCAGAACATTGTACACGGCATAATTTTTCAAGGAAGAACTGCAGCAGACAATGTCGGCAAACCCAGTTCTTGTCTACCACAGGATTTAGTAACGAGATGAAGTTGAAGTCAAGGCTGCTGCCATTTTCTCTCATTTGTATTCGGTGTCGACGCATGTTTTGTTTTTGATTTCATAGTCTTCTACCTTTGAATAAATTCTGATAATATTACACGCTGACAAAGTAGGCATACTGGGTGGTTCCAAATTCCATATCTGGGATCGTGTCCTCTGTCGATTGATAGGAAAATAGCACTGATCAGTTCAGCAAAATGCCAGGCCAATCTGATATGGGAGCCAGTCTTTTTCCAGATCTATACGGGTTCGTTAGAATCAGTTTCAAATTAACCGTTTTCTTTTTTCGGAAAAGTATGCGCATTTTATTCACAGACAGGGCGCTACCGATCATAAGGTGCATGGATAAGATTTTAGGAAAAGTTTCACTGTCGCCTTATAGTCCAAAAATTACAGTAGCTTACGGGGAGTTACACGTTTATTTCGCTGTCCAGATTCCGCCCTTCATTGACTGGACTTGAATGGCTGAGATGACACTGAGTTTGCAAGTAGATCTAGTGTTTGAGTGATGCAACATCCACCAGTGAGGCACAACTTGTTTAATCAGTGTTGTCATTTTGCATACGGTGATGCAGCGATGTGGCTAAAATGCGTATGGCACCCGAAAAATGCAATATTTATGCAAAATTTTGCAATGAGCGTGACCCCTGTACTTATTTAGTTATAGTTATTGATAATGACCGATTTACTTATGGCCTTAGTCATATTATCATTATTATTATGATTTTCAGTTTACACCTCAGGAGTGATTATGCCTCTAGTATTGCCTGAATGCCCTGTATATAATGATTGACCCCCATTATTACATTTTGGTGTTTAGTTACTGTTGTAATTACTGACCCAGCCCCTCTCTGTCTGAAATCGGTTTGTTTTAGATGACTTGTTTCTTTTGTATGTGTACACCTTTGATGTTGGTAGTCTTTTAAATTCTCTCTCCCTCTGGCATGGTGTGAATGTATTTCATCGAGAGTTTTATGTAGTTGTTTCAGATACTCTGATGACACACCAAGACATAAAAAGGCTGAGGGGAAGGTTGCAGGGATGTGACCTTCCCCTCAGCCTTTTTATGTCTTGGTGTGTAAATAAAAGTATCACTCGCATGTGCCAGAGTCAAGATGAGTGATAGTTGTGGACTGATAGAATTGTGCTGTGACATGATGGTGGGTCCATATCATACTGTGTTCATAACAATGGTTTTGTGATGTTTCCCGCCTTACACATGGTCAGTACTATGTACAGTTACTTAGTTTTATAGTGGTTTCAGATGACTAAGTTCTAGAATGGTATTTTATGTTGCTTTATTAATTGTTGTGTGAGTACTTATGTCACTTAGAGCTGTATGCATTTCATTGAGAGAGTATTATGTAGTTGTTTCATATACTCTGATGAGAAGTTCCCTGCAACCTACCCATCAGTCCCTTAGTATGCTTGAATGTGAATGATGGCAAGACGTTATTAATGGATGTTGTTCTGTGATGTGTCCATTCCGCATCAAGCGGTGTCACTAGTGGTTGTTCCGTCAACTTTGGCTTACAATGTTTCTTCAGTTCATGCTTGTTGTGGTTAGTGCATTTTATACATTTCATTGAGAGTACTATGTGGTTGTTTCATAGGCTCCATTGTAATGTTGCAGGCATAACAATGATTTAGTACTGTTATAATTTTGTATTTTGATTTCTAAAACATTATATGTATACATTATTATTATGTGTAAATAATGTATGCTCGGCTGGACCTACAATTGTGTTTATTGTTGGTTACAGCATGCTGTCTTCTTTGCAACCAATAAATGTTTAAACATTTATATTGAGTCTGGATTCATCCAGACTCAATATGGGGCGGGGATAGCTCAGTGGTTAGAGCGCCGGACTCGAGATTGAAAGGTCGCGGGTTCGAATCCCTGCTGGAGCGGCGGGAGAATTTTCTTCTCCAGGGTTGACTTTCTGTGCTGACTCTTATTTCGGTATCCGTTCCACCCCCGTGTTACCGCAGTAGCACGTAAAAGATCCCGGTCATTCTGCCAAAAGTGCAAGTGGCAGGTTACAGCTAAACACGCATACCCCTTACGTATGTGGCTTTGCATGAAGTGACATGGAGCATGGTTGTATGGTGTATACAGGACTTGCGCCGAGACGGCTGCAGTTTCATGTGGCACCAGCCATGCCAGCGCTGTAAGTACACCACTTCAGTGGATATTCAAAAAACGCGCTATAAAAGCTAGTCACTCATGTAGAACCACAGGCGAGCGCAGTGAGTCTGCTCAAGACAGCGGAGAATAGCGCTATATAAGCGATCATCAATCAATCAATCAATCCACCACAACCTGTCCCATATTGTTGCACAGTGAGTTTGAAATCCCCTTCCTGGGTTTCATTTGTTGTGAACTGTGAATTTGTCAATCGTCATGAACTGTGAATGAGAGTTTAGCTTGCGCTTTTTCTGTGTTTCTCAGTGACCTGACTTTGGTGGATGGCTAGGCATTAAATATCAAACCATCGCAAACGTTATCTCAAAGTGCACATGTTCACACTTTGACGACCGGTCAAATTTACTCTTGCTTTGACCTCTAGGTATGAAGTTACAGCTTTCCAGAAAAGAAAACAACCCAATGAACAATCCGAAACACAATTTTGTTTACCTTTACACCTGTTATCAGTGGTGTTGAGTGTGTATCCAGACAGACAGGAACAGTGGTAGGAGCCAACTGTGTTGCTGCAGTTGTGACCACACCCACCATTCTGATCCATACACTCATCAACATCTGAAAGAAACACAATACCAGGGCATTAAATTTATGTAATAATTTAACTCTTGATTAGACAAATTTCAGGTTTCATTAGATTTAAAATCGGTATGAATAGGCCCTGTCCACGCACAAACTGATAAGTAGATAAACTGGAATAAAGGATAAAAAGAAACAAGACAAAGTATGTTCATACTGACAAAAGTCTAAGGTAGACTGATAATGTGAACCACAGGCTTTCAAACACTGATCAATATTTACAAAACATGCAACCAGACCCATAAAGTTATTGTTCACAAATGCTACCTAAGACTGCGATTGATCCACTCATTTTAACACTGTCATGGCCAGTTCTATTTAACAGCGTTTTATTCATTCAGCAAGGCGCAGTTCCACTGGCCATCAAAATATGCTCATTTCTGATCATGATGATCTAGACACGTGATTATGTGTTCCCCAGCAAAGAGAACATTTGATAATATGCAGTCTTGTTTTGCTTACTATCACACATCACGCGATGCAATACATCAGTGGTGTTGAGTGCATATCCAGACAAACAGGCACATTCTTACTTTAAAAGAATTATGAATGAAATGTGTTCAAATGAGAACCAAGAAAGAAAGAATAATTAGGAAAATAGAATATATGGAAACTAATGGGACCAACTAAGTGAATGGTAGTGTCAAAGTTTAGGATCAATATGTCAGATACAAGTGCAAAACATAAAGTAACCCATCCCACACTATAATTCATAATAGTGTGTGTTCATTCACTCACAATAACACTTTTGAGGGCAGACAAATTTGCCATAACAGTATGATCTAGACACGTGTCTGTAGGTTAATTCTGCAGCTACTATTATAGTACTGGTGTTTTCACTGATGTGCTATATCTTCATTACTACTGTCACAGCTGTGTTTAATTTCTAAGTAAAAAGTGAGATATCAATGTACAAAAACAAATACAAAACACAAATACAAAACAAACAAAAACTGCTAGCTCGAGTACAAGTTAATGAGTTGAATTACTGCTACTGCCACTACTACTACTAGTGTATTCTTTCAAGAGCTATCGTTTCACTGCAACAAAAATCACTGTTCAAGATTACCTTCAAGGAAATGCAAAATGTATGCCAAGTGTAAACAATGAACATTACAGACTAGACGAGTTCAAAGAACATAAAACTTTTTTTTTTAAATGCACACCACAGGCCATGCTACACATGAACAACAACACCACCAAGTGTCAAAGAAACGAGTTAGCTCCACAGTGTGTAACTTTAGCCAATTAATAATCAACAGAATTGTTTGGTTACCATCACATGTGGCATTATCAGTGGTGTTGAGTGTGTATCCAGACAGACAGGAACAGCGGTAGGAGCCAACCGTGTTGCTGCAGTTGTGACCACACCCGCCATTCTGATCCATACACTCATCAATGTCTGAAAACATCAATACTCATCTAAAACAGCACATGGAAAACAGGAACAAAATTGCTGTGAAACACTAATAGTGCACACCATATAATTATCCAGAGCATTAAATTTCATCATAAACAGATTGATTCAACAAGATATGTTAAACAAAAAATCTATCTTAAATGAGTATGTTCAAATGTGAACTAATAATCAGGTAAGAATGCTCGAAAGGCCAAGTTTCAGGTAGACTGATAATGTGAAAATCTGGTTTCTATCAATGATCCGTATAATTTTAAACACTAAAAAACAATTGACAACCAGACTCATATAGTTACCCACCACAAACTTTTTAAAACTGTGTCTTCCATCAAATCATTTTAACACTGTTGTGGCCAGTTCTATTGAATGCCGATGGCTAACACAATTTTCTGTTTTTGTAAATGATATTCTATACATGAGAAGGCCCTGTTACATAATATTCAGCCTTGGTCCAACAGTAGTGATTCTTAACACTGTTTTGCTTACCTTTACACGTGTTATCTGTTGTGTTGAGTGTGTACCCAGACAGACAGGAACAGTGGTAGGAACCTACTGTGTTGCTGCAGTTGTGACCACACCCACCATTCTGATCCATACACTCGTCAATATCTGAAAAATACACAATTATACCAAGGCATTAAATGTCTATAACAGCTTAACTCTTGATTCAACAAATTTCATTTTGATGTAAAATCGGTATGTATAGGCCCTGTCCAAGTGCAAACTGATAAGCAGATAAATCACAATGAAGAAAGAATAAAAAGAAACAAGATGAAATATATTGATATTTTGAGAAAGGTAGACTGATCATGTGAAGCATATGCTTTCTCATCTCAGTCTTCACTGTTTTTAACCGTTTGACTGGTGTTTAAGAGTCATTTTGTTGCCTGACAAAGGGGATTACCCTGAAAATTTACAGATTGTGTGAACCTTTTATGTGTTTGGATCTTGTTTTAGAACGCTAGCAGTCATTCTTGTTTCACATTTATTTTTTCCTCCATGAGATTATGTTTCTCAGGAAAGAGAACGTTTAATAATATGCAGTCTTTTTTTGCTTACCATCACACGACATGTTATCAGTGGTGTTGAGTGTGTATCCAGACAGACAGGAACAGCGGTAGGAGCCAACTGTATTGCTGCAGTTGTGACCACACCCACCATTCTGATCCATACACTCATCAATGTCTGCAAAACACACACACACACACATGAAAATGAACAATATAAAACCTCTGGTTTGAAACATAGAGCTCAACAGAGTTGGTAATCATATGAAAAATGAAAGACCCCACTTCAAAAGTTGTCAGAAAACTCTGCAAAGAATGTTATGCTTCTTGTTGAGACAGAAAGTGAATCATTTAACTTCCTCAAATGAAAGATGATAAAATTTAGAAAGCATCATGTGCAGGATCTAGTCTATGTATTCAACAAACCATACAAAGTTTGAACAGGATCAATAATTCACTGCAACATACAAACTTCAAATTTTGGCAACTGCTTCATGCTCCTGTGGCCTAGAAATGTGGTCAAGGTCACTAAAGGTGCTATGAATGGGTAAAGCTTAATAATTACTGCCATCACGCAAAGACTGACATTAGAAAAACAAAATGTTGAATTAAGTTTCTGACATGCAGGACACTTAAAAACAGCGGGCTGACCCAACACTGCCCATTTCTGACTCCCTTTTTTCTTCATGCCAGGGAACAAAATCAAACAGGATAAACAACTTTTTGTTTTTGGATAAAACAACTGAATACTGACTCAAGCTTCTGGTTGATTATATCCATGGAATATTCTTTTGTCTCAAAGACTAACTCAGAGCTAGCAAGAATTTCTATTTTCAACTGTGAAGCAGGTTAGAATACAGCTTTGGATGCTTTGCCTATTGCCAGGCTTTTTGCCTTTCTAATGTCTGCTTCCTTGAGTTTCAACTTCCTTTTCAGGCCAAAAGCCCCTTCTTAAGCTTCAATGCTGAGTGACATGAATTGTGAATGAGATTTTATCTGTGATTTTCTTGCGTTCCTCTTCAATATGACTTTTGTGGCTGGCCTGGAATTAAACACATAAACAAGGAACTAATCAATGTGAAAGTTATACTAAACAGAACATGTTCTGCTTTCCTGGTCAGCCAAATTTACTCTTATTTACTGCTCTAGACATAATACAGCTTCCCAGAAAGGTAACAATCTGTAAATTTGCTGCCTGAACCAGTCAGCAGTCTGTAACACTGTTTCTCTGACCATCACATGATGCGTTGTCAGTTGTGTTGAGTGTATATCCAGCTAGACAGGAACAATGGTAGAAGCCTGCTGTGTTGCTGCAGTTGTGACCACATCCACCATTATGATCCATACACTCATCAGTGTCTGAAAATAGAAACAAGCTATGCCTAAAGCAGAATACAACTTTTCAGAAAAAGGTTTTAAAAAAGAAGAAGAAGACAATGTCATTGTATTATGCAAAACACATCATTTTTAGGATGCTTTGTGAATAACAGGTTAAGTTTTAAAATTAATTTTAAAATGCAGAATCCATTCTTACTTTAAAAGAATTATGAATAAATTGTGTTCAAATGAGAACTACGAAAGAAAGAATAATTGGAAAAAAATAATCTATTAAAACTGATGAGGCCAACAAAGTGAATGGTCCTGTCAAAGTTTAGGATCAATGTATCAGATACAAATGCAAAACACAAAAGATGGAGTCGGAAAGTAACCCATCCCACACTATAATTTATAATACTGGTGTTCATTCAACTCACAATAACACTTTTGGGGGCAGTGAAATTTGCTATCACACCATGATCTAGACATGAGTTTGTAGGTTAATTCTGCAGCTACTGTTACTAGTACTAGTGTTTTTATTTATGTGCTGTGTCTTCACTACTACTACTGTAACCGAGTGCATTGTGTGTGAAGGGCCATGACCCTTTAACTTTTTTCCCCTCTTGTCCGTCACCTTTTTTGATTGGGCAGGAGTTTTATGACCCAATCTGAAGTGTTAAAACTTTTGCGCTGGGCCCGCTGCATTTCTTTGTCCCTAATCTGTCAACCTGACATCCAAGGACATTAAGCTCCACATCATCAATCACTGTGTCCTCTTTCCCCATGTGTCCTTCAGAAACAGGTAGTTTAGTTTGAGCTGCTGACTGGGCACCAATGCATCGGATTCAGGGGAGAGCCTGTAAGTATTTTTCTATGGATTGTTATTCTATTGTTTCTTATTGATGTGCCTGATGTATGTTACCATGGTCACAACGTGCCTTGATTTAGTTCAAACACCAGAAATTTTGGTATGACTGCTGCCTGGTTGCTGCCGCCATGGTGTCAGTGTACACTGTTTGTGTGTTCAAATTTTAAGCCTTTATGCCGCAAGGTGACCAGTGCTTCCAACATGTATGCAGCTAATCCTGGTTAGCTGATATGTAGATAGTATGTTACCATTGTTGGATGTTCAGTTTGAGAGATGCTTTGCAATGCAAAGTTATCCCTCTAAAGCATGGTTCCTTTGAGTGGTTGTGCAGACCTCTGTACAGCACAACTTATTTATTTCCTACTGATCTATTTTTCTATCATGGCTGCCACTTTGAAGATGGTGACTTCATAGTTGTTGAATGTTCATTTTAATAGCTGAATATGGTTCAGTGCATAGAGGTGATTGCATAAACTGTGAGACATGTCATTTCTGTTTTGATCTGGCTTTTGTATGGCCGAGTTTTGGGTGCACAGACTTTCACTCTGCTTAGCTTGTAAGTCCTTCCTGGGTCTTTGCGTGCATACCCGAACTGGCCAGTGATGCGCATCAGCAGTGGCAACTAGGTCATGCGCAGCATCTTTGCCTCTGTTCACTGACCAAGCAGACAGCTGCAGCCAGATCAGCAGCTTAGATTCTTGATGCGCTGCCCGCGTCAGTAAAACTCTTGACGTTGTTCACAGATATGCTCTGCTAGTCAGTAACAGTGACGTGCTGTAGCCCTTTTGGATACCATTTGAGTAACGAGGCTGAGGCTGGTCAGTTTATGACTGACACTTCCTCCCCGCATGCGGCCTGGTCATGGTTGAAGTGTTGCTTTACGTCCACAGAAACTGTAGGCTTGTTAGGGATGGGAGCCCAGCACAGCCACCTCGACTTTCACACAGCTCCTGAGCTCTGTGGCCTGGTCCCAAGTTCCATCCAGGTCCCTGTCCATCTCTTTGTGTGCTTAAGTGGAACTGCTGTAACAATTCTCTCACTCTTCCTGTTTAGTTAAGAATAATCTTGGTAATCTGTATTTTCGCTGTGTTACTTTACTGTATACTATTATATACTGGTTATATAGTCGGTTTGCCTCCATCAGTTAATTGATACTGGCCGTGTCTTGTATACTTACTGTGACACTGCGAGTCTTCATCATTTAATTGACACTTCTGTGTCTTTGATACTCCTCACAACATTGTGAGATACTGGTTCTGAGTGCAAGTCATGCACACATTTTATATGTTTGATTATTACTCATTTTGTCACAGTTACCGTCATGTATTATAGTAGTCTACAGGTAGACTACATGGTTACTGTATTAAGTAATTGCTGTTGTTCAGTCTTTACATTTGCTTTCATTTTCTAAATGTTTTGTTTGTTTGTGTCTTTTCCAACACAGACGCTGTTTCCAGGTTGGTGTAAATAAAAGTTATAGAAACTGCTGACTTGTGACTCTTCAATCATGCTTCCAACCTGCTTCCCTCACTCCCCACCCCGCTTCCCTACACTACTGTCACAGCTGTGCTTAATTTCTAAGTAAAAAGTGAGATCATATTGCTGTACAAAAAACCCAACTAAAACAAAAACAAAAAACATGATCACACACACACAAAAAGCCACTTCTTGCTCGAGTACAAGTTAACGAGTTGAATTACGACTACCGCCACTATCACTAGTAGGTATTCTTTCGTGAGCTATCATTTTACTGCAGCAAATATTATTGTCCAAGATTACCTTCAAGGAAATGCAAAATGTACACCAAGTGTAAACACTGAACACTGCAGACTAGCAAAGTTCAAAGAACATAATTCTTTTTTAAATGCTCACCAAAGCACAGGCTACACATCAACAACAACAACAGCAAGTGTCAAAGAAACGAGTTAGATCCACAAAGTGTAACTTTAGCCAATTAATAATCAACAGAATTGTTTATTTACCATCACATGTCGCATTATCAGTGGTGTTGAGTGTGTATCCAGACAGACAGGAACAGCGGTAGGAGCCGACTGTGTTGCTGCAGTTGTGACCACACCCACCATTCTCATCCTTACACTCATCAACATCTGAAAGAAACACAATAATACCAGGGCATTAAATTTATGTAATAACTTAACTCTGGATTCAACAATTTCACGTTTGATTTGATCTAAAATCAGTATGAATAGGCCCTGTCCAAGCACAAACTGATAAGTAGATAAATCGGAATAAAGGATAAAAAGAAACAAGACAAAGTATGTTCGTACTGACAAAAGTCTAAGGTAGACTGATAATGTGAACCATAGGCTTTCAAACACTGATCACTAATTACAAAACATGCAACCAGACCCATAAAGTTATTGTTCACAAATGCTACCTAAGACTGCGATTGATCCACTCATTTTAACACTGTCATGGCCAGTTCTATTTAACAGCTGTTTATTCATTCAGCAAGGAGCAGTTCCACTGGCCATCAAAATATGCTCATTTCTGATCATGATGATCTAGACATGAGATTGTGTGTTCTGCAGCAAAGAGAACATCTGATAATATGCAGTCTTGTTTTGCTTACTATCACACATCACACGATGCAATATCAGTGGTGTCGAGTGCATATCCAGACAAACAAGCACATTCTTACTTTAGAAGAATTATAAATGTGTTCAAATGAGAACCAAGAAAGAATAACTGGGAAAATAGAATATATGGAAACTAATGGGACCAACTAAGTGAATGGTAGTGTCAAAGTTTAGGATCAATATATCAGATACAAGTGCAAAACATAAAAGATAGAGTCTCAAAGTAACCCATCCCACACCAGTGTGTGTTCATTCAACTCACAATAACACTTTTTTGGGGCAGTCAAATTTGCTATCACATTATGATCTAGACACGAGTTTGTAGGTTAATTCTGCATCTCTATTATTGGGCGATTCAGGTGGGATTGTTAACCCCCTTGACTTTTGCCCAGCATCGCTTAAGTCCCTTGGCTGCTTTTACTTCCAGTGTGTACTTTCTTCACAATGGAAGGCGGTGACAGTGACTTTTCAAATTTTACACTGCCAACGTTAAAGGCATTTTTTGAGGCACGTAGTCATAATGTGTCTGGAAATAAGCAATAACTTGTTGCTTGTGCTTTAGGATGCCTCAAAACGCATTTTTTCTACGAACTCGCAATCTTCTGATCAGCCCCAAAACGATGCAAAGACACTTTTTGTTCACCCTCCATCCCCTTTCCATGGTAATTTTTGCAACTGCAACAGTATTGGCATTTGTACTGCTTCACAATTCTAATTTCAACTTCCACTGTTATACACAGCGTGAAGCAACGTCTATTAAGAAATCGGCCCGGAAGTGAGCTGCGACCTCTCGCGACTTCTTTCGTGAAAGATTACAAAGCGCATTCACTCTAGCAAACCAGCTTTGCTGAATTGCCCAACAGTACTGGTGTTTTCATTGATGTCCTATGTCTTCACTACTACTGTTACAGCTGTGTTTAATTTCTAAGTAAAAAGTGAGATATCAATGTACAAAAACAAAACACACACATACAAAACAAAACAAAAAAAACACTGCTAGCTCGAGTACAAGTTAACAAGTTGAATTACTGCTACTGCCACTACTACTACTAGTGTATTCTTTCAAGAGCTATCGTTTCACTGCAACAAAAATCACTGTTCAAGATTACCTTCAAGGAAATGCAAAATGTATGCCAAGTGTAAACAATGAACATTACAGACTAGACAAG
The DNA here is from genome assembly GCA_963584105.1 of Alviniconcha strummeri. Lineage (NCBI taxonomy): Eukaryota > Metazoa > Mollusca > Gastropoda > Provannidae > Alviniconcha > Alviniconcha strummeri. Next base: position 15,025,885 of record OY757553.1, on the reverse strand, counting down.
TTCAAAGAACATAAATAAAAAAACTAAAAAAAACTGCACACCACAGGCCATGCTACACATCAACAACAGCAACAGCAAGTGTCAAAGAAACGAGTTAGCTCCACAGTGTGTAACTTTAGCCAATTAATAATCAACAGAATTGTTTGGTTACCATCACATGTCGCATTATCAGTGGTGTTGAGTGTGTATCCAGACAGACAGGAACAGCGGTAGGAGCCAACTGTGTTGCTGCAGTTGTGACCACACCCACCATTTTCATCCTTACACTCATCAACATCTGAAAGAAACACAATAATACCAGGGCATTAAATTTATGTAATAACTCTTGATTCAACAAATTTCAGGTTTCATTTTATCTAAAATCAGGATGAATAGGCCCTGTCCAAGCACAAACTGATAAGTAGATAAATCAGAATAAAGGCTAAAAAGAAACAAGACAAAGTATGTTCATACTGACAAAAGTCTAAGGTAGACTGGTAATGTGAACCGTAGGCTTTCAAACACTGATCAATAATTACAAAACATGCAACCAGACCCATAAAGTTATTGTTCACAAATGCTACCTAAGACTGCGATTGATCCGCTCATTTTAACACTGTCATGGCCAGTTCTATTTAACAGCTGTTTATTCATTCAGCAAGGCGCAGTTCCACTGGCCATCAAAATATGCTTATTTCTGATCATGATGATCTAGACATGAGATTGTGTGTTCCCCAGCAAAGAGAACATCTGATAATATGCAGTCTTGTTTTGCTTACTATCACACATCACGCGATGCAATACATCAGTGGCGTTGAGTGCATATCCAGACAAACAGGCACATTCTTACTTTAAAAGAATTATGAATGAAATGTGTTCAAATGAGAACCAAGAAAGAAAGAATAATTGGGAAAATAGAATATATGGAAACTAACGGGACCAACTAAGTGAATGGTAGTGTCAAAGTTTAGGATCAATATCTCAGACACAAGTGCAAAACATAAAGTAACCCATCCCACACTATAATTCATAACAGTGTGTGTTCATTCATCTCACAGTAACACTTTTGGGGGCAGTCAAATTTGCTATAACAGTATGGTCTAGACACGAGTTTGTAGGTTAATTCTGCAGCTACTATTATAGTACTGGTGTTTTCACTGATGGGCTATGTCTTCACTACTACTGTCACAGCTGTGTTTAATTTCTAAGTAAAAATTGAGATATCAATGTACAAAAACAAATACAAAACACACACACACACAAAACACTGCTAGCTTGAGTACAAGTTAACAATCTGAATTACTGCTACTGCCACTACTACTACTAGTGTATTCTTTCAAGAGCTATCGTTTCACTGCAACAAAAATCACTGTTCAAGATTACCTTCAAGGAAATGCAAAATGTATGCCAAGTGTAAACAACAAACATTGCAGACTAGGAAAGTTCAAAGAACATTAAAAAAAAAAAATGCACACCACGGGCCATGCTACACGTCAACAACAACAACAGCAAGTGTCAAAGAAACGAGTTAGCTCCACAGTGTGTAACTTTAGCCAATTAATAATCAACAGAATTGTTTGTTTACCATCACATGTCGCATTATCAGTGGTGTTGAGTGTGTATCCAGACAGACAGGAACAGCGGTAGGAGCCAACCGTGTTGCTGCAGTTGTGACCACACCCGCCATTCTGATCCATACACTCATCAACGTCTGAAAACATCAATACTCAACTAAAACAGAACATGGAAAACAGGAACAAAATTGCTGTGAAACACTAACAGTGCACACCACATAATTATCCAGGGCATTAAGTTTCATCATAAACAGATTGATTCAACAAGTTACAAGTTTACTTTTATTTTTTCTCAAATGAGTATGAAAAAGCCCTGTTCAAATGTGAACTAATAATCAGGTGTGTTCATATGGCCAAAAGTTTAAGATAAACTGATGATATGAAACAACTGGTTTCTAAGAATGATCTGTATCATTTTAAACACTAAAAAACACACCTGGTTTCTAAGAATGACCTGTATCATTTTAAACACTAAAAAACAATAGACAAATAGACTCATATGGTTTGTTACCTGCCACAAACACTACTTAAAACTGTGTTTTCAACCAAATCATTTTAACACTGTTGTGGCCAGTTCTATTGAATAGCATTTTATTCATTCAGCAAGATGCAATTCCAATGGCTAACACAATTTTGCTTACCTTCACACATGTTATCAGTGGTGTTGAGTGTGTACCCAGACAGACAGGAACAGCGGTAGGAACCTACTGTGTTGCTGCAGTTGTGACTGCAACCACCATTCTGATCCTTACACTCATCAACATCTGAAAGAAACACAATAATACCAGGGCATTAAATTTCTGTAACAGCTTAACTCTCGATTCAACAAATTTCAGGTTTCATTTTCCTTTTGATCTAAAATCAGTATGTATAGGCCCTGTCCAAGTGCAAATCGATAAGCAGATAAATCAGAATGAAGAAAGGATAAAAAGAAACAAGATGTAATAGGTTCATGTTGACAAAGGCAGATTGATCATATGAACCATATGCTTTGAAACACTGTTTGATAATTACAAAACATGCAACCAGACCCATAAAGTTATCATTCACAAATACTATGTAAGACTGCAATTGATCCACTCATTTTAACAATGTCATGGCCAGTTCTATTTAACAGCAGTTTATTCATTCAGCAGAGAGCAGTTCCACTGGCCATCAAAATATGCTCATTTCTGATCATGATGGCCTAGACATGAGATGATGTGTTCCCCAGCAAAGAGAACATCTGATGATGATGATGATGTAGAGCTTCATGTCCGCAGATGTTGGTTGACATATTAGGGACAAATTGTGACCAACGCCAAAGCACGGTTCTATTTTGCTTTATGTCCACAGAAACCGTAAGGCTCATTAGGATGGAAAGCCCAGGACGGCCACCTCGACTTTCACACAATTCCTGAACTCTGAACATTTGATAATATGCAGTCTTGTTTTGCTTACCATCACACGATGTGTTGTCAGTAGTGTTCAGTGTATATCCAGACAGACAGGAACAGCGGTAGGAACCTATTGTGTTGCTGCAGTTGTGACCACACCCACCATTCTGATCCTTACACTCGTCAGTGTCTACACAAAACACACACTTTGCTGTCAAAACAGAATGCATCAGTCACCGCACATTTAGCGACGATCAAGATGAAGTCATCACATATTTTTAACACCAGCTGCACCTCTAGCCCCAGCAACAACAGCAGCAGCAGGAACACACACCCAAAAGAGATTACTAGCATTGTCACATTTAGCAACATATTTATATCTCTACGCATGTATATTCATCACTCCTCTCAATGGCACCATCAGCAGCCGGCCTGTCAGTCCTCAAGGCTATGGCTTTTAATAGTATTGAACAATGCCACCTCTTGTTACTGTATCAAAGTGTGGTGCTCATGCTGTGCCACTGACTATGGACTAGGCCTCACAACAATGGCATGAAAAACATGCCAAAGATGGACAGAATGCAGAATGAGGCAATGAGAATCACAGTGGGAACCAGCAAGGACACAACCACTGAGGCCAGGCGGTTCATTCTGGACCTCCTGCCAATGCAAACCAGACGGAGAGTCCCCACAACCCACTTTTTTTGGGTCTCATCTTATCACGTGCTGTCTCATCTTGACAGAGCTTGTTCGATGGGAATAAGCATAGCCAGTCACAGTGGAAAGTTATTCCTTATCTTTACGCCATCTCACCTGCACAGGTCTTGTTGTCAGACCGGAGGGTGTACCCAGGGTCACAGTCGCAGCGGAAGGTTCCAGGTTCGTTGACACAGTGCTGCTCACACCCGTCTGTGTCCTCCCCACACTCGTCAATGTCTGAAATCCAAAGACATGTTTTTGGCATCTTGCAAACATCAATGACAGATGACGTTTCAATTACTCTAACAGGATGCCATTTCAGCAACAGGCCCAAATATGGACGACTCCTAGACTGTCAGCCATGTGACAATGACCAAAAACATTCACATCAACAAGCAGCCTTTCTCTCCCTGCTGTGAACAGCAAACTGTCCATGTAAATAACCAAAGCTTCGGTGTAAATAACTGAGTCGTGACCGTACATATCTATGAGATAAAGCATTTGGTTCATCGTTTACTTATAATAGATAGAGGTGTCACTTTTTGTTGGATTCTTTCACACTGTGGACAAACGTTTAATGACTGGGCTGAAAGAGCAGCAAACAAGGAGCCATGAACAAAAATATGCAGTCAACAGCATCAGGTTCCCTGGTCTTCAAAGGAGATGAGCAACATTTTTGAAAAGCATGTATGGAAATGTTTAGGATTCAGTCAGTCAGTCAGTCAGTCAGTCACTTTTTATCCAATCAGACAGCAATAAAATAATAGTGTTCAAGGCAGTGTTGAAACAAAGATGTGAGGCAGCTTGGATTTCTCACATTGGAGTGTTTCACAAGTGAAAATGTTTTTCATGCCTGGATGGTAATCAAATGATGTCAGTGGTTCGGATACAGTTTATCATGACAGCTACAATGGTGGGTGTCGTGAAATCGGCATGATAAATATTGGGACAGCTAATCCAGCAGTATGTTTTGTTAATGTCAATGGCCACTTGTATAGTGCAGTTTAACTCCATGTAGACATGTCGCCACTTGGTGAAGGTGATGGAGAAAGGGAGGGGGAAGAGGGAACTGTGAGGAGACAGGTGCAGAAGGGATGGTGGGAAGAGATCCGGTGAGGGGGGGGACTGTGGGAAAAGTGATCCGGTGAGGTGGACTGCGGAAAAAGATCTGGTGACGGGGACTGTGGGGAAAACAGATCTAGTGAGGTGGACTGTGGGAAAACAGATCAGGTGAGGGGGACTGTGGAAAGAGATCCAGTGAGGGGGACTGTGGGAAGAGATCCAGTGAGGGGGACTGTGGGAAAAGTGATCTGATGAGGGTGACTGTGGGAAAAGAGATCCGGTGACGGGGACTGTGGGAAGAGATCCAGTGAGGGGGACTGTGGGAAAAGATCCGGTGACGGGGACTGTGGGAAGAGAGATCCAGTGAGGAGGACTGTGGGAAAAGTGATCTGGTGAGGCTGACTGTGGGAAAATAGACCTGGTGAAGGGGACTGTGGGAAAATAGACCTGGTGAAGGGGACTGTGGGAAAATAGACCTGGTGAAGGGGACTGTGGGAAAATAGACCTGGTGAAGGGGACTGTGGGAAAATAGACCTGGTGAAGGGGACTGTGGGAAAATAGACCTGGTGAAGGGGACTGTGGGAAAATAGACCTGGTGAAGGGGACTGTGGGAAAAGTGATCCAGTGAGGGGGATGTGGAGGCCAGTGAGTGACTAAGAAGTTGAAAACAAATAAGTGTTGTTTTGACACTTTTGTGCTTTGGACTTGTTTCAGTCTGCTGGCAGTCAGCTTTGTTTCAGACTGTTCTGAAGCAGAAGAATAAGACAACGGCAAGGCGAAGACTAAAGAAGAGGAAGAAGAAGAAAGAGAAAGGAGAATGACAGGATACAGGGTAAGAACAAATTTGTCTTTACCGAGACACAAGCTTTGCGACTTGTAGAATCCTTTCAGGCAGAGACACAGGAAACTTCCATTAGTATTGGTGCACACTGAGTGATCAGGACACACTGTGAGTGAGGCAGGTGATGTATTGCACTCATCAACATCGTCACTGCATGTCTCTCCTTCCCATCCTGCCTTGCAGACACAAGCCCCTGTGGTGCTGTTGCACGAGGCAGTGTTGAGTGTGTTGCACGTGCAGTTTTGAGAACACCCTGCTCCGTACGTTCCTTCAGGGCACGCTGAAAAAATAGCAACAGACTTCATTCAGTTTCTTTGTGGGTTAATCACCCTTTCCTGACCTTTCATGGGAAGCAAGCTATTACAGACTTTCTGAGTCTATTGACTCATGATGCCATGCCAATTTCTCCCTTTCTTAACCCATTCACATTAACCCGGTCATCGCTGTTGAGAGATGGTGTGGAGAATCACAGGTGTACTATATGTAATGTGCTGTTGAGAGACAGTGTGGAGAATCATAGGTGTACTATACATAATGTGCTGTTGAGAGATGGTGTGGACAATCATAAGTGTACTATATGTAATGTGCTGTTGACAGACAGTGTGGAGAATCATACGTGTACTATACGTAATGTGCTGTTGAGAGATGGTGTGGACAATCACAGGTGTACTATATGTAACGTGCTGTTGAGAGACAGTGGGGAAAATCACAGGTGTACTATACATAATGTGCTGTTGAGAGACAGTGTGGAGAATCATAGGTGTACTATATGTAATGTGCTGTTGAGAGACAGTGTGGACAATCACAGGTGTACTATATGTAACGTGCTGTTGACAGTGTGGACAATCATAAGTGTACTATATGTAATGTGCTGTTGACAGACAGTGTGGACAATCATAAGTGTACTATACGTAATGTGCTGTTGAGAGATGGTGTGGAGAATCATAGGTGTACTATACATAATGTGCTGTTGAGAGATGGTGTGGACAATCGTAAGTGTACTATATGTAATGTGCTGTTGACAGACAGTGTGGACATGCAATCATAGGTGTACTATATGTAATGTGCTGTTGAGAGATGGTGTGGAGAATCACAGGTGTACTATACATAACGTGCTGTTGAGAGCTGGTGTGGAGAATCACAGGTGTACTATACATAACGTGCTGTTGAGAGATGGTGTGGACAATCACAGGTGTACTATACATAATGTGCTGTTGAGAGATGGTGTGGACAATCACAGGTGTACTATACATAATGTGCTGTTGACTTCTTTGGTTTGTTGATTCTGCTAAAGCACTTGGGGCCTAATTCTGTTTGAGATTACCATTCCTTCTAAGGACAAAATTTAAAATGTGCATGTGTGTAGGTGGGTATGTGTGCATACGTGTGTGTGTGTGTGTGTGTGTGTGTGTGTGTGTGTGTGTTGAATAGTGCTGTGACCAAAGGACAATGGTGCAATCTTGCATTAAAAATAATAATTAAATGCTGGGATCAAAGCGTGTACCTGGAATGGAAAGTATAACTGCCACTGGGCAGCATCCCTTTATGATGAGGTGACCTTGTGGACTGTGTCTACTCCCACGCCAGGTTATAGTTACTGTAGGTTATCCACACCTGTGTTACTGTTTCCATCGTTAAACATCTCATGTCACCTGAGCACAGTTACCTCCCTCCGTTTGCTGACAATGGACACAAACCTTATTCTCCTTTCATATATATGCACAAACACAAACATGTTGGCCTCAGTGAATTACTGTAATATGTAACACAGTGGGCCAAGCGTGCTTTTGCTGACACAAATGACCAAGAAACTGCACTTTGATGTCTCACCTCGACACGTCCGCTGGTCCTGGTTGAGGAGAAATCCCTCACGACAGCTGCAGGTGAAGGACTTGCCATCATCCGTCTCATTGCACATCTGCTGGCAGGGACCCTTACCACACCAGTCCACGTCTGTGAGGAGACATAGCCACTTTCAGGGAACAACACAAACACATCATTGTTTCAGATAGGGAACAGGCGTCTGAAGAATCATTTACGCACACATCAAAAGCTCTTGGTGCTGGCTGCTTTTGATGCTGTGATCTCTACCCTTTATTACTAATCTGAACAATGGTATGGAATAGATATTATAGAGATGGAGTGTCAGATTAGGTAGTCCAAAGTGCTCTCGGCTGCATTCCACGTAACTAAATTGGTCTAAATTTAGCAATTTTAGTTGACAAATTTCTGGTGTGTTTTTGATCCAATCTCAGTAAAAATTACTGTTGAGAAAAGCTTCATGTCTCATCTTCCTAACTGTGTTGCTGTTTATTACGCTTTGAAAAAGATTGTGAAAATTCACCCCCATCTCAGTACCCCTAAGCGCTGCCTTCTGTCAGCGATGAGCACAGGCTTGCGAACACCGCTCGCTGTAAGCAGTTTTCAGACGCGGAGTGTTGGACGTATGCTAGTCCAGCCATGATGGAATCTATATCAAAAGTGCTGTTGCTAAACTTTCTCTCCGTATCCATGATGGCTGCCTTCCACAAGCAGAAGTCCTGAATAAAGTTGTCTGAAATGTGTTTAACAGATTTTGTACTATTTTTAGACCACGGACACTCTCTTAAAATATCAGTAGAAAGATCAATCTCTCTTCTTCAAAGTTATACTAAGAGTTCAAAACTATTCATACGTCCAACACTCAGCCGCCGAAATGTGATAACAAAGAGATTTTATTACCACAGCCACACGGTCAGCCATGGCTGCTGAGGCGACCGTACAAACGAACGTGCGCGCCAAGTTGGTGGATTCTCCACTATCAGAGTGTTCTACATTGCGTGTAAACGATCTTGTTGACGAGTGAAAGTATTAATCTTTTTCTTGAAAGCCAGATTAAGCTGTCAAACGAATATTTCTGTCAGTAAAAATGAAAAATGAAGTGGTCAGTGAACGATTGCAAACACAGCTGATAGCTAGTTTGGGTGTCAATGGGATGATCGACAAATTTATTTATAAACAGCAATTTTAGCAAACTTTTCTACTAATGACAGTCTAGGAGAGGCTTTATTGGTAATATTCAAGGTGATAGTCAGAAATTCCTGGGACATTTCTAGTGCCATTTTGGGCCACAAATATCATCAGAATCACTCAAACAGGTCTAGTGAATGAAGCCAACATTTGCAACAAAAATGATTCAGTCTGTAAATGGGTGAGTGGATCAATTGTTTTACTGATATCAGCACTCAGAAAGGGTGCACAGTTACTCAAAAATTAGATCTAGATCAAATGTCTGAAAGGAGCATACGCATACGGAAGGACACATATAAGGCACCTTCTGTTGCAGATTTTGGGTTTATTCGTTTCGTATAATATATATTAGGTAAATGGCTGCAAAAAGAAGACATAGCCGAGACTGCTGTGCATTTTGTTTTTAAATGGGGGTTTGAAGTCAGTCCACTTAGCAACAATTCCAGGATGTTGGAGACAGAGGATTCTGGGGACTTCGCTTCCGCATATATGCCCTTGAAATGGGGCCTGTAAGGTGATGCAAGGTCACCCTGAAAAAAATGGACTTTTAATTTTTCTCTGTGATCAATCAGAAAAGTATGGCATCATGTAGAGTTCTTAACTGTGGTTATTTTGGTACAAACAGTAAAGCAATAGGACTAGTAGAAGAGGAGTTATGATGTTTTTACCATTTTTAAGATTGACAGCATTTTTATGAATTTAGCAAGTTTGATGTGAAATATCTGGAAGAATAATCAAAATGAAGGTGTACAAAAAAATTGGGCCTATTATTTGTACTGTGGAGAATGAGATTCCTAAATATTAGGTTATATGCAAAATAGCTTCCAGGTGGATCCTTAAATCTCAGGATTTCTCTTATTTGCATTTTGTAGGCAAACTGGGGCAAAAATTTAAATATAAAAAAATCATTACTTCGGAACTACTCAAGTGATCAATACAAAATTTGTATCACTGAAATCAGATAAAAAAGATCTATGCAAATATATAGTCTGATAGTCAACTATTGATTTTCAAAATCAGTTTGGACTACCTAGTCAGATAAATAACTGATTTCACGTTCCTGTGACATGTAGGCCTCTATTTCTTTATAATTATACATTCGTTCCATCCAGTTACATGCTATACTGTTTAGACTGACAGTCTCTATCGATCCAGAGTGGAATCAAACTTGTTAAAGTCGTCAGTACATTCTGGAGGCAAACAAAGTACAGTGAAAAGAAAGTGCCACCTATCGTGACCTTGGATGAAGTACTGCCATCGTCAGCGAGAGCATAGCCAGTATTGCAGATACGAATCCACACAGTGGCTTACCAATGAATGTACAAGTGGTGTTGTCATCACTGAGGGTGTAGCCAGCGTTACAGAAACAAGTCTCAGTGCCGTTCTCAATGCTGCATCCTCCCTTGTCCGTGTCACAGACAGTGTTGGAGCAATTGGTAGTGGCTGGAAGAGAACGTATCAGAGGAACTAAAATAACTGCAGGCAATACAGATACTCGAAGCGATCCAAGCCTGGCAGAGGGATTAATAACTCTAGTGAACGTCTGATCATTTACTTCAGCAAAACAGAATGTCTACAATGACATCTAGAACTGACAAGGATTGCCTGCATCATTTTTCATTCTTCTGCCAACCCGCCAGAAATGCTGTATGCAGTGACTGTTGTAAACAAGTGAACAGTTCTTCATTCGTGAATCACTAAAATGAACTAATTCTGAACAATAATGTTGTATATATAACTAGCCATTTTGTGCAACAGCAGATATAACTGCACTGGTTGACTGGGCATAAAACACTAAGCTACATACTTCTGCAACAGCAGAGACACACAAATGCTCACCGACGCAAGAGACACCATCATCGGCCTGCGTGTACCCACTGACGTCGCAGACACAGCGGAAAGACCCGGCAGTGTTCTCACAGCGCTGTGTACAGGGGTTGCTGGCTTGCAGGGCACACTCGTCGATGTCTGAAATGAAAAACAAAAGGCATTCCGCTGGTGCTGAAAGAATAGTTACAGCAAGAGAGAAGGAAAGGATGCGCATCACACAAAACTCCTGCTGACCTAAAGAGCACCGAAGTGCAAGTGAAGCCTGTAAGATTAAGAATAGTCAAAGTGTATCTTAAACTCAACACTGCAGACCATCAGCAGTCAGAGTGAAGCTTGTCAGGACAGTTAAAGTGTTGCTTAACTGGAGACAGTAGACCATGATGGTAAAAAGGGTATCTTAATTACCTGGACAACGCAGACTGTCATAGGTCTGAGGTCATCTTACCTGGACATCACAGACCATCAGAGTTCAAAGTATGTCTTACCTTGACACCGCAGACTGTCATTGGCCAGAGTGAAGCCTGCATCACACAGACAGCGGAAACTGCCTGGCGAGTTTTCACACTGCTGGCTGCATGGTGAGGTCGCACACTCATCTCGGTCTGTAACATAGACGTGTTATGTCATCCTGCCTGATTAATCTTGCTGTGATTACAACTGCCACTGTGCCAGCTACTTTCTTCCCCTTCCCACCACCATCTGACTAAAGACAGCAAACCTTCCCCAGTGTTCCTTTCTAGGTTTGATGATGGGTTTACTGGAAACATCCCCATAGTTTTATCTACTCTGATCATCCGCTTGTTTTTTGCTCCAATTCTTTATATGGTCCTCAAGTCCTGCTGTTACAGTCTTTCAACAGAGTCGCATGTTGTTTACGCGGTCATCAGTCTTCTCAGGTGTAGCTCTCGCAAAGAGCTCAGTGATGCCAGTGTAGATAAGGTGTCAAGCTTGAACAGAGCAGAAAGTCCCCACTTCCTTTGTTAGTACACAACAATTTCTTGACTGCAGTACAATGGAATTAAGTGTGTGTGCTTTTGTCCAAAAAGGCAAACAACCACAAAGACAAGGTGGAAAAAAAAGGATATAACTGTATATATGCAGCTTAACTATATACAAAAAAGTCTATCAAAACTTATGTCATTACTTTTACTGCCTACACCGTCATTCAAACCACAAGTACCAACAATCAAATTAGTGCAAATTAAGCAACCACCAACCTGCATCCTAAGTCACATACTTTTGAATACAGGCTATAGCAACATCTTTATTTTCTCCCTGTCTGACAGATTCTACTATGAACATAGCTATTGTGAACCATGTTGTGCTAATTGCATTTGATGCACTTGGAAATCTTTGTCATTTAAAAAAAAAATCATTGTTATCTTTATTATTACTACTTAAATGGCAGAGCACAGAAAACAAATGCAAACCAAAAATGTCTAAAGCTCTTCACTGTAAGAGATCCGTACCTTGACATGTCCCATTGTCATCTTCAACATAGCCCTGCTGACAGCGACAGCTGTAGCCTCCCTTGTGATTGACACACTCAGCGTTCTTTGCCTGGCATTCCTCTCGTACCGCTGTGGCGTCACACTCGTTGATGTCACGATCACACTTGACACCGCTCCAGCCAGACAAGCACACGCAGCCCGTGATGACATCACAGCGATCAGAGCCTTGGCCGCAGGAACAGGTTCTGTCACAGTTCTTGCCGTACGTACCAGCTGGGCAGTCTGTAAGTGGATGACGAAGAGTGTGCTCATGTAGAAAACAAAAATTGAGCCTAATTAAAGGGGTAACATTTGAGGGATGCACCCAGGGTGTCACTTCCAAGCAAGGAAGGGCGAGACGGAGCTTGTCAAAAAAATACACACGTGTCAGTGAAAGGAGCAGGCGTATGTGTTGGTAGCATTACGTAAAATGCATAGTAATAATGTAACTTTCCTGAATGGCGCCATGACGTAAAGACATTTCTCTGTGCATATACCCTTATGTCAAAAACACACAAATGCCGGTGACTGAAGGTCAGGTCATCTTTGCCTCTGCTCCCCTCCCACTCCCAAGACACCAATGCTATTTCTGTTTCTGATATCTCAAGGTGAAAGCGGACAGCTTACCTGCAGGGCACGTCTGTCAGTCACTGTCGTTAAATACCAGTCTGATATCACCTGGACAAAACAGACAGCTCACCAAGGCATGTCTGTCAGTCACTGTTGTTAAATATCTGTTATCTCAAGGTCAAAGCAGAGCTCACCAACGCGTATCTGTCCATCATTGCTGTCAAATACTGGATATTTCAAGGTCAAAGCAGACAGTTCATCTAGGTCCATATGTCCGTCATTGTTAAATACCTGTCTGAGATCATCAGGTCAAAGCAGACAGCTCACCTAGGTCTGTATGTCCGTCATTGTTGTTAAATACCTGTCTGAGGTCATGAGGTCAAAGCAGACAGCTCACCTAGGTCCGCTGTTGTTGTTAAATACCTGTCTGAGGTCATGAGGTCAAAGCAGACAGCTCACCTAGGTCCGTCATTGTTAAATACCTGTCTGAGGTCATGAGGTCAAAGCAGACAGCTCACCTAGGCAGGTCTGTCGGTCACTGTCCAGCAGCATGCCGATGGGGCAGGAACAGAGGAAGCCTCCAGCTGTGTTGTTACACATGTGGGAACAGTTGGCCAACCCGCCACTGCACTCATCAATGTCTGCCACAAGTAATAACAATAAACAAATAAAATAACAATGTCTGCTACAAGTAATAACAATAAACAAATCAAATCAACTAACAATGTCTGCCACAAATAGTAACAATAAACAAATAAAATAACAATGTCTGCCACAAATAATAACAATAAACAAATAAAATAACAATAAACAAATAAAATAAAATGACAGTGTTAATTTCAGCAGCTTGTCAATTACAATGAGCACAACACTCTTACAATAGCCACGTACACAAGCAAAACTCAAAATACAAAACCTGTGGTGTGGTGTGGTGTGGGGTGGGGTGGAGTGTGTGGTGTGGGGTGGGGTGGAGTGGAGTGGGGTGGGGTGAGTGGGTGGAGTGGTGTGGAATGGAGTGGTGTGGGATGGAATGGTGTGGGATGGAGTGGTGTGGTGGGTGGAGTGATGTGGAGAAATGTGGTGGGGTGGGGTAAAGTGGAGTGGTGTGGGGTAAAGTGGAGTGGTGTGGGGTGGAGTGGTGTGGTGGGTGGAGTGATGTGGTGTGGAGTGGTGGGGTGGAGTAGTGTGGGGTGGGGTGGAGTAGTGTGGGGTGGGGTGGATTAGTGTGGGGTGGGGTGGATTAGTGTGGGGTGGGGTGGATTAGTGTGGGGTGGGGTGGAGTAGTGTGGGATGGGGTGGAGTAGTGTGGGGTGGATTAGTGTGGGGTGGCGTGGATTAGTGTGGGGTGGGGTGGGTTAGTGTGGGGTGGGGTGGGGTGGGGTGCAGTAGTGTCAGGTGGGATCGAGTGGTGTGGACTGGGGGGGACAAAGTAAAACATGAATATGAGTGGCAAAAACCATAATTACTATTTATGAAAATGCCTGTAGTGAGCTGCATGCAATTAAAATTCACTCACATAACAATGTCACCTCAGTTAATAGCATACAGCTTGGCTACTTTCCACATTCTCAATGCTATTAACTGTTTCACTGAACAAATGCAAAATGTAACAGTTCCTGCGTACATCACATACAATTCTAATTTGGGGTATTGGTAATACTGGCTGTAAATACTCACTTCATATTCCAAGAGCAGTTTTGTAAGAAGGATAACCTGAGTAAAAACCAAAGAACTCACCGACACAGGTTTGGTTGTCGCTGGCTAGAGAGTACCCGGTGTCACAGAAGCAGGAAGCCTTGTCGTCATCACCCAGGGTACACCCCTGGTCACAGCTGAGGTTCTCAAATTCAGAACAGATGTCTGCCACTGCATGCATGAGATCGAAAAATGAATGCAACCTTTGTCAGTACATGTAAATCAAAAATGCAAATTTGAAAAATCAAATGCGCTCTTACTGTGCCTTCATATTTATGTAATAAAATATGAAACATTCACAATTCATACTGACTGCAATCCAAACAGTTACACATATCTGCACTGGACAAACAGAAGTTCAGATACACGTTAATCCCCAGTTAACCACACCACGCACCTTGTGTGCAAGTTCTGCGGTCGGGCTTCAGCCGGTAACCATAGAAACAGTCACAACTGTAGGACCCTTGAACGTTGACACACTTCTGTTGACAGTCATCACCGCCATTGCTACACTCGTTTATATCTGAAATGAGAGCATTGACTGGTTGATTCTAACATCTGACAAACGGTCAATAACAAAGGTAATGTCAGGAGATGTTTGATGATTAGGAAAAATGAAGCTGAATGAACTGGGAACACAGAAATCAGAACGGTAGAATTACTGGCCGCAGACAAAGCATGCAAAGTTCTATTCTGACATACTCAAGGCTTAAAAGATGAAAACCCTTTAAGAGGAAATTAGCACTAAAGTCGTATTAGACTACAGCATGAGATATTGAAAAAGAAGGCCATGTTGAGAAGTCCTGTAACAAGCAGTTGTGGCAATAGGCTAACACATCCAGCATAGTTTGTTCACGCTTGCCCCATGCACTGACAGCAGAGACCACTGAAAGCAGTCTGCTTGTTCAGCAAGGTGGAGGGCGCACTTGCCAATCACAACGTGACTGATAAGCTGATCTGCTACTCTCATGCTGGGTGCTCCAAAGCACTTGCCGACAACTGTTAAAAAGCAGATCTGCACCCATGGCAACATGCAAAAGACCTGGGCTCAGTGGTCACCAAACTTAAAGCTGGTTGGCTGGACAAAATCTAGGAGTGGACAGACTACAAGGACTACTCCATATAGAAAGCCTTTCAAGGGACACAGACTAGCCTGAATAGAGCCTTTGAAGGGACACAAATTACCCCGAATAGAGCCTTTGAAGGGACACAGATTACCTCGAATAGTGTCTTTGACAGGACACAGACTACCCCGAATAGAGCCTTTGAAGGGACACTGACTACCCTGAATAAAGCCTTTGAAGGGACACAGACTACCCCGAATAGAGTCTTTGATGGGACACTGACTACCCCGAATAAAGTCTTCGAAAACACAAAGTCTACCCTGCATAGACAGTCTTTAAAGGTAATGGCTGCCCCATAGAGATAATCTTTGAAGGCGTAACAATTACCTCCATATGGACAGTCTTTGAAGGGACAAAGGCTAAGCCATATGAATAATCTTTGAAAGGGCAAAGGCTAAACCATATGGATAGTCTTTGAAGGCACAAAGACTACCCCATATATACACTCTGTGGTAGGGCAGAGACTACGTTCATGTGATGAAGTGAAGAGAGTGTCCCTCACCTGTGCAAGCACCGTTGATTCTTTTGTACCCTGAGATGCATGTGCAATAGTAACTGCCCGGTATGTTGCTGCACTGCTCCAGTTCTCCGCATGTGCTAGCTGAGTTTGCCTCCGAACACTCGTCAATGTCTGCAATGCAAAGTGACTTTGATTTTAAGCAACAGGAACATGCACAAAACTTGACCAGTGGAAAACATCCACACGGAAGTAAAACAATGATCAAATCATTTGGGGGAACACTGTTTTGTTTTGCTGTCAGATTGCTAGTTCTGCCAACCATCATCCACTACTTTAAGTCTCTCCTGCCCACTCTCCCTCTCTCAGAGGAACTCATCTAGTAAAAAGAAGAAAGTACTACTCCCTTCACAAAGCATCCACTGACAGCACGATTCCCCCCCCCCACCCCCACGCCAAGCCAAATAAACTGATCCTGGTGAGGATCATTATTATGTAGGTTGCCTTGGTCTGACACGTTTTGCTACCCAAGTAGCTCATCACTGACAAATGGCACATGGTGTTGATTTGGTTGGTTTAACGCTGAGTTGTCTCTGAAGAGGTACCAGAGGGGACTGAGGTCACAGGAGGTAGAGGGAGAGGGAGACTATACCCATCCCTACGCTGTCATCACCAGAATGACTCCTGCATTGTGATGGGTGGCGATGAAAGCTATTTTAATGTTTCATTCATTGTGAGGCACAAAGTCATGAGACGGTACATGTCCATAACCCACAACTTTTGAAGAAGGGGCAGAACTGTAGTGGAATGGAACTGCGGTCCTCCTGCTTACAAGTCTAACATCTTACCGCTAAGCCAAACCAGCTCACTCATAATGGCGAGTCTTGATTTGAATGGGGCTGTGAGGCTGACAGATTTGGGACAACAGATACCAGCCCGATACTAATGAAAGATGTAGTAGTGTCTGTTAGCATGGGAGAATACTCCTGGCCGACACACCCAAGAAGGTTCATGTGTTGAGGAGTGAAAAAATATGCTCTTATTACTTTGCAATAATTTCCAAACGTTAAGAAATAATTCTGTTTTCAAAAGCTGAATTTAGAAAGTTTCAAAGTAATCTGCAAAGAGATTAACTCTGCGAATACACTCAGTCCATGACCAATGCATCCAAACAGGTTGCTTGAAAAAAAAAAAGATCTCAGAGAAATGGCCCGAAGGGTGTTCAAGGCTTTTAATAATTCAGACTTGCCTGAACAAACGCCACCAGCATCCTTGGCGTACCCCGGCAGACAGCTACAGCTGAAGGAGCCGTTGGTATTGCTGCAGACCTGTCCCTTCCCGCAAACATCTGGGTTCTCAGCGCACTCGTCCACATCTTCCTCACAGTGCTCTCCGCTCCAGCCAGCCTCACACACACAGCCTGACACGGGGTCACAGTTCGCACCATGGCCGTTGCATGAGCAGGTCGAGCTGCAGTCAAGGCCGAAGGTCAGTCCAGTGCACTCTGTGCACGTGCGTTTGTCTTCACCTAGTTTGTAGCCCCTGTGGCAAGAGCACATGAAGCCTCCATTTGTGTTCTCACAGCTCTGGGAACAGCGACCCTGCTGGCATTCATCAATGTCACTGCAGTTGGCTCGGTCGGCGTCCAGTTGAAAACCCGAGTAGCAAAAGCACTGAGCGACGGTGTTGCCTGAGTTGGGGTCAGTGCTGGGGCTACAGCCTTGTGAACACCCAGCACCGACACAGACTGTCGACGATGTTGTGTTCAGGAGGCAGCCTCTCCCATCCTCAGCCAGGCTGTAGCCATCCTGACACAGACAGTGGAAAGAGCCATCCGTGTTCTGACACAACTGCATGCACTGGTCGCTCTTCTCCACACACTCGTTGATGTCACGGCATGTGCGACTGTCGCTGCCCAGGCGGTAGCCAGGGTCACACTTGCAGATGTAACTTCCACCTGTGTTCTGACATTGCTGGCTGCAGTCATTGAGGGTGTCGTTGCTGCATTCATCGATGTCAACACAGACAGAGGAGCGGAGATGGAAGCCACCTGGACAGCCAGTGCAGTTGTAGCCCACTTCACTGTCCCCCTGTTCCTCAGCTGTTAGGTCTGTGCACATCTGCCCAGGCTGACAAGGATTGTCTTTACATGCGTCAAGCTCACTCTCACAGTTTTGCCCACTGTAGGCCGGCTCACACAGGCACACAGCAAACTCAATATTCTGATCCTGCGGTGACACTACAGCCTGGCTGAAGTCACACGAGCCGTGACCACTGCAACCACTGCACAATCTGACTCTGATCACCATCGTCGGGGACACCGCCCCCTTGGAGTCCACTGCATACACACTGGAAAATGTATATACTATATAGTATGATTCACTACATAAACAGAAATCATGAACAGCAAGGAATTAGGCTACACAAAATACACACTTAAAAGAAAACACATGTGGAAAAAACAAGAGCAGGGATAGCTCAGTTGTTGAGCAAGAACAGCTCCATGGTTAGACTGCTGGACTTGTGGTCGGATGGTTGTCGGTTTGATTCCTGGCAGGAGTAGTGGGAGAATATTCTTCTCCAGGGAGAACTTTCTGTGCTGACTCTGATTTCGGTATCCATTCCACCTCTGCGTTTCTGCAGTAGCATGTAAAAGATCTGAGTCATTCTGCCAAAGCTGCAGGTAACAGGTTACATCTAAACACAGCCGCACTCTACATATTTGGCTCCAAATAAAGTGACACTGTAAATGGTGTGTGGCTGTACAGTGTACACAGAACATGCGTTGAGAAGACAGCAGTTCCACGTGGCACCAGCCATATAACAACCAAACAGAACTGTAAGTGGCTATTCAAAAATGTGTAAAGCTACAGTCATTCATTTGGAGTCATATATGAGATTCCACATACCAGACTTTCCACTGTTGGTTCCCATGCCTTTTCTGTCTTCAGCCCCTCTACATGGACTGACCTCCTTCCCTTCCGACAAAAATCCTATCTGCACTCTTTCAAATCTGACCTCAGGACATTTCTTTTTCCCCAAGCAATAGACCTGCCGTGTTTTCTGCTCCACCCTGCTGTCTTCCTGTGCCAGAAATCCCTGTTTGTTGTCTGTTAAGTTGGGTATAAATCCTGTATAGTCAATATTCTTGTGTGTGTCAGTGCCTGTTTGTATGTGTGTGCATGCACACACTGATTTAGAACAGTCTCTGTGGAAAAACGTTTGCATTGCATTTTTATTGTTTGCAAGAACACATGTTTGGGCACCCATTTATGTTCGGTAGGCACTCACCATGGAAACCTGCTTAAATCTCTTGTGTCTCTGAGCAGGGTGACTTATTTTATTCCGTGGATCCACAGGTGAAACTGCGTTTGGCAAAACTGAGCAGTTAAAAAGTTGGTACAGGATTTGTCAAATAAGAAGGGGAATGAATCAGGAAGGTAAAAATTGGGACGAGGAAGGAATTCCTGGCAGTGGGCGAAGCGTGCATGGCTACATCCTAACCTACTCCAGGATTAAAGGGCTCTGGCTTCTTAAAGGACGTTAATTTTTGCGTCTGCAGTACCACATTGAGAGTGTGAATAAATGAAGAGAAGACACACACTGTAGGTGAAAATGCATGATGTAATCTTTGTGTAATGGATGAAGAAGAAATATACATTGTCTGCTTTGTGTGAATAAATGAAGAAAAAACACACCTGATAAATATTCATGCGGATAAATGGAGAAAAACAGCTCCGTGTGGATAAATAAAGAGAAAGCACACACAATTAACGAACTTTATGCAGGTGAAGGGCAAGCAAAGTATGATCTAATCAAAGAAGTGGCAAATCCTTTACACCTGTTTTAACGCCATAAACCACAGACCTAAGACTGGAAGAGTTGACTGCAGAAAATGTAGCATTGATGACACCAGTGACATTGTTGATACTGTAGCGTCCTCCGTTGTCATCAACCAGTTTGTATGTCACCGTGTCATTGTCATCATCCAGGGCAGTTACAGCTACTGTTATGGGTTCATCCGATGTCGCACTGACATTAGTCGGCACTTCCAACTTTGGAAGGCTGTTCCCTGGAACAAAAGTAAAACAGCAAGAAAAGGGTTGTAAAAGTGATATAAAACAGCAAGAAAAGGGCTGTAAAGTGATAGATACTCTCCACCACATCATACTAGGCAGACACTAGAACACAAAAGGGTTGTAAAGTGATGGATACTCTCCACCACATCATACTAGGCAGACACTAGAACACAAAAGGGTTGTAAAGTGATAGATACTCTCCACCACATCATACTAGGCAGACACTAGAACACAAAAGGGTTGTAAAGTGATGGATACTCTCCACCACATCATACTAGGCAGACACTAGAACACCACATACACTGGTACTGGTAGGACTGCATGAAGCGGCTGTAGCATTACAATGGCAGGTCAGAAGAACTTCCAGCAAGGGACTGATGAAGCAATAAACAAAATTCCAATGTCCATACGGCAAGTCATTATTTTGGTTTATGTGAATGACATGGGGTGCAAGTCAATTTGACATCATGTTAATATGGTAAGACGCTTGGCATCATGCTTTTGCTCAAACTCAAAAACAACAACAAACAAGTGGTTGGCTAGACTATTTTACGTAAGTGTTTGCACCACTATTCAGTAAATCTGTAGGCTACTCTGATGTTATCAGCTGCATATTCATTCACCTTTAGTTGAATGAAAGACTGGTATGTTGTCGAACACAACAATTACGTTCGTGTCGACTCTTAGGATAAAGTTTATTCCAGCCACTATAGCACCTTGCTGTCAGAAAAAAGCCGCAGGGTGACGATGATGTGAAGTAACAAACAGTTAAAATGTGTTTCTATGTTCCATCGACTAAAGAGGAAATGATTCAACTCATTCAAGCAATTAAGCTGTTAAAGCAACTACTGATTTCTCAAATCTGGTAAGTAGACGAGATCAAAATACAAACTTGAAATTAAAGATTATGCTTTTACGTCCTTTCAAGTTTATATGGAATTAAGAAAGTGATTCGCCTAGGGATGGCATGTACAAATGCTGACAAGTGTCAAGTATCCTTCTCACCTATCACATACAGTGGCCTCTGATGCCTGTTCTTGAGTGATGGGAACAAGTGTCACTAGTGTTAGGTTGCTGGTTGTAATCAGAACACAAATCGTTTTCCAAATGAAATATAAACTCAAAAAGGTATGATAAGCAAAATCCTTGCTTTTAAATTTAATCCGACATGTTTAAGAAGCTAGCCTCTTTTAAGCTAGGGCAGAACAGCATAGGTATAAAACTCATAAGACATAACAATGAGATGTAAACTTGTCTGTTAGCAGAAAAGTGCTGTAATTGTCCCCTTTGCCTGTCAGAGTGTGGAGCAAACTGATGGCACTCCAGTTGTCACTTGCTAACAAAGGAGTTCTCCATCCCTCCCCCACCCAACGGTGATAGCACTCCAGCTGGTCACTTGCTAACACAGGAGTTCTCCAACCCCCCCCACCTCCCTCACCCAACAGTGATAGCACTCCAGTCGGTCACTTGCCAACACAGGAGTTCTCCACCCCCCCCCCACCTCCCTCACCCAACAGTGGTAGCACTCCAGTCAGTCACTTGCTAACAGAAGAGTTCTTCCCCCCCCCCCACCCACCCAACAGTGATAGCACTCCAGTCAGTCACTAGCCAACACAGGAGTTCTCCAACCCCCCACCTCCCTCACCCAACAGTGATAGCACTCCAGTCAGTCACTAGCCAACACAGGAGTTCTCCAACCCCCCCAACTACCCTCAACTAAACAGAGATTGTGGAGTAGATGATAGCAGTTGAGTGGGTCACTTACTGCCCTGTTCCACCTCTGTGTCTGCCGTGTCCTTGGTCTGGCGACTGGCGTCAGCAAAAGCGGCGCTGCCTGTGGCGATGAAGTCAAAGATGCAGGCCAGGTTGGTGCTCCCACCACACACCTCCTTGGCCGCCTGTCGGGTGGCTGCTGGCTGCTCGTCCAGGTAGATAGGGGTGAACTGCGGGTGGTCATAGTCGGCGGGTCCTTCCCTCGGACCGTAGCGCAGCACTGAGTTGACTGCACGGGTGACTGACCCTTCAATGAACAGGGGGATGACGTCAGTCACACACAGAGCTGACTGCATGGGTCACTGACCCTTCAAGGAACATGGGGATGACGTCAAACACACTGAGCTGACTACACAGGTCACTGACCCTTTAAAGAACAATGGGACATGCATTGGTCATTGACCCTTCCACAAATGGGGGGATGGTATCAGAACTTGGGACATGATCCATTCCTTAAGGTGGAATTGCTAGGTGACCGGCATTAAACAGTTATAACATTGAACAACCAGCCAACTGGAGCACTGGGGTGTAACACAATTTGTCATACCACATCAACGATGCATTTAGAAGCAGATTTGGAGGGAAGGAAACTGAATGAACCAGGACAGGAGAAATGGCAAATTCCTGGCAGTGGGCTAAGCCTGGAAAGCTATGTGATCACCATGCACAGGTGACTCACACGAGGCTTTACTGAAAAGGAGAGTCATTTGTAGCTGTGGGTTCTCAGCAGAAAGGATCGGATATAGGCTTGCCTCATACACAGTATTTCACCCACGTAAAGCGAACAAGCTACAAACTACCCCATAAAGCAAACAAGCTACAAGCTATCTCAAACTGGAACAACTATGTTGTCACCAATATTTGTTTTACATCTCAGCTCCTCAGCTGAAAGCATGTTGTCATGGCATGGTAGACAGGCCACACGAGTGTAAAATACCTCTCAGTCGGGTATTACTTATAGTGCAACTGCAGCAACTACGACAACAATCAGCGTTTAACTTAACACATTTTCCTGTTAGAAAAAAATGAAAATGTCTGTCGCACTCATTTAGTTTGACAGCTGTAAAACTGTCCCTGAATACAAATCGACAGTAACATCTTGAGTAATACACGTGTGTAGGTAAGCTCGCATTTTGTGAGCTAGTTAATATTCATAAGCCTCGATCTGAGAATGAAGCTACTGTCCAGTCAGAGCCAAGGTACTCTAAGGGTGAGCTGAATGTATTGGTGGAACTTAAACAACAAGTCAAGATCACATTCCCCCATGTGTCTGAACTGTACGAGTGTTTGAGAACACTACATAACACATCGATATTACTGTCTTCATATAATGAATATTGTGGCTGCTAACATTGACTGCCGAACATTTCGAAGATCTCCCTCTCTGTCAGGTTGCTGCCCAGCACAGTTCCGTTGGGGAGGACGAAGTCATCGCCCTGGATGCCATTGAAATTACCCAAGAGACCTCGCGTCTGGTTCTGGTAGGTCAGCGGCATGGCCACAGAAATGTCCAGCGACTTCATGCCGATGGTGATGGTCAGGCTGATCTCTGGAAGGGAGGGGGTGAGATACAATTTACATTGTTGTGTATTAAGTAAAAGTCCATGCAAGGAATATATTGTAACCAGCAAATAAACAGCTTCGTGACAGTGATGAGTTGGTAATTGGATTTTAATGCCCTGTCAACCGCGCAGGGTCACCTCAGGACAAGGCAGTGATGATAATTACGATAATGATTGTAGTGTAACAACACTGACAATGACACACATAAGGATATGCTGATTGCTAATGTAGGGGAGTGGGGATGGGGAGTTGAGGGGAAGCAGGTTAGAAGCAAGGATGAAGAGTCACAAGTCAGAGGTTGCTATAACATAACTTTTATTTGTACACCAACCAACCAGGAAACAGTGTCTGTATTGGAAAAAACACAAGCAAACAAAACATTTAGAACATGAAAGCAAATGTAAAGTATAAACAACAGCAATTACTAATCTAATAAATACAGTAACCATGTAGTTTACCTGTGGGTTACTATAATACACGACAAAATGATTAATAATCAAGCACATAAATCGTGTGCTTGACTTACACTTAAAACCCATATCCCACAGAGTCACGGTGAGTATACAAGAGACGGCCAGTCAATTAACTGATGAACTCTCAGTATAATAGTATACAATAAAGTAACAGTGAAGAATGCGGATTACCAAGCTCATTCTTAACTAAACAGGAAGAGTGAGATAATCGTTACAGCAGTTCCACTTAAGCACACAACGAGATGGATAGTGACACGGGTGGCACCTGGGTCCATGCCGTAAGCGGGAAGAAGTCAGTCATAAACTGACCAGCTCCAGCTTCGTCAAGTTACTCAAAGCATTACAGCATGTTACTGTTACTGACTAGCAGAGCATATCCGGCTGTGAACAACGTCATCAAGAATCTAAACTGAGGGTAGCGCATCAAGAATCTAAACTGCTGATCTGGCTGCGCCTGTCTGCTCGGTTAGTGAACAGAGACAAAGACCTAATTACCACCACTGACGTGCATCGCCGGCCAGTTCGGGTACATGCACAAAGACCTGGAAGGGTTTACAAGCTAAGTAGGGTGAAAGTCTGCACGCCCAAGACTCGGCCATACAAAAGCCGGATCAAAACATAAATAACATGTCTCACAGTTTATACTATCATCCGTCTGCACTAAACCACATTCAACTAGTAAAATGAACATTCCACAACTATGAAGTCAACAGCTTTAAAGTGTTAGCCATGATATACCACCGATTCCATGTAGCAACATAAATCGGTAGGATACTAAACAAATAAGTTATGCCGCACAGAGATCTGCACGGCCACGCTGACAAAGTATTCATACTTTTGAGGGATAACTTTGCATCGGCAAAGCATCACTCAAACTGAACATCCAACAATGGCAGCATAACATACTAGTTACATATCAGCTAACCAAGGTTAGCTGCATACATTTTGAAAACATCGGTCATCCTGTGGCATAAAAGCTTAAGATATAAACGCACAAAGAAGGTACTCTGTCGCCACAGCGGCTGCAACCAGGCGGCAATCTGACGCTGAAATTACCCACATATTCAAGAACCAAAATCAAGGCACGTTGTGAACATGATAACATTATAGACATACATTATTTACATCAATAAGAAACAACAGAACAACAAGCCATAGAAAAATAACTACTTACAGGCTCTCCCCTGATGAAAACATGAACACCGGCCGCAACAGTTAAACAAACAACCTGCCTCTGCAGGGACACTGGGGGAAAAGGGACGCTGCCGGCCCAGCACACAACTTTTAACACCTTAGATAATTGGGCCATAAAAACCCCACCCAATCAAAAAGGAAAAGGACTGGAAAGAAAAGGTTATAGGGTCATGGCCCAGAACATGTATACAATACACTCGGTTACACTAAGAAAGGAAAGAAAGAGCAGAAAATCTTTTCGAGGACGATGACTATGATTAAAAACAGCAGAATCCTCATCACACCACATAAATGCTTTAAATAAATATGACTGGGGCACTCTTCATACATATGTGTATGACAAAGACCACATACATCCTCATGATAGTAACCCAAGGGAAGGTGACAGAAATCTGAGGGAAAGGTGACAGAAACATGAGGGAGAGGTGATTGTAATTAACCTGAAGGAAAGGCTATGACCAGGCTGTGGTTGTCCTTGCTCAACGTGAAGTCATCCTCCTCTACATCAAAGCCTTCCTTCAGGAAATCCACGCTGTAGTCTGTCTCACCGACATAAATGACGAGGGCTGCAGACACAGTGGATGGTGTGCATGATACCATCTTTTGGAGACTACTGCTTATCAACTGCCTTATTACTGTATCAATAACAATGTCTCTAGTTATTTTGGTATATTTTCACTTTCTCAGTATCATTAGATGCTAGCTGGCTGTCATATTATGCTGTTTTAAAATCCGGAGATATTCTTATTTGTGCTGAGGAGACTGCATCTCAACACCATACACTCTCCTCAGCAAGTGCATCATGTAACCGTCCTTTGGTAAGATGGAACTACCCCCCCCCCCCCCCCCCCACGCCCCCTTCTGTCAGCAGTCTCTCCTGTAAAACTCAGTCCGTAGTGTGGACATAACTGTGTTCTCAACAATCAGTTTGAATTCACAGTCCTTAGTGTGGGCATAACTGTGTTCTCAACAGTCACTTTGAATTCACAGTCCTTAGTGTAGGCATAACTGTGTTCTCAATGACCACAATGAATTCACAATCCTTAGTGCTTAGTGTGGGTGTAACTGTGTTCTTAAGGATCAGGTTGAACTCACAGTCCTTGGTGTTGGGATCCAGCTGAACAAAGATCCGGATGCCATTTTCCTCAGCACCGAAGGCAGTGAACACTGTTGCATTGGTCAGTGTCCCGCTCTCTGTCTCTGCAAGGTCAGTGCGACCTTGAAGGGTGAAGTTCAAGGCCTGTGTGTTTATGGCAATCATGGTGTACTCGCCCCATCCATTAAAGGTGTACGATGTGCCATCCAAGGTGGTGATGTGTGGGTCTCCGAACATCCAGGCTGAAAGAGTTCATTATCTTTGCTGCTTGAGTGGACAGACGGAAGGCTGTGATGGAACTGAGTGTAAACACACGCAACACTATATCAGTAACCCCCACTCCCAAAAGAGACTTCAAATGTAAAAAAAACCCCACAGAAGTCAGAATTAATGCCTTTTAAAGGGACATGACAATGTCCAAATACAGGGCAAAAATACCTTTCTTCAAGCAACAAAGAAACAATTAATTTACATGAAAAGGAAGAACAAATTATCTAGCACATAGAAAATCATTTCTCTACATTCAGCTCCAGGAAGCTGCATGGTTCCCTTGAGTAAATTTAAGGTACTTATGGCAATATTACTAATATGAAAAAGGCATATACATTTGGACAGGAAAGCCATATGGTGTTGCTATTTAATCATGTAAATAGATGATACAACTTTTTTGTTACAACTTTGCCATTCTGACTTCAAGAAGTCCAGGGACACCAAAATGTTTGTGAACTGGTGCAGAAATTTATCATGCTAGATTTGAAACAAGTTTCCCTAGTAGCGTCCATCTCCAGACAAATATGGACATTAAGGATTTGGGTCACATTCTTATCGTTTAATGGAAAGATGGCTTCAAGAATGGCCTCAAACATTCATTAGCTAATTAACAGGAAAAGCCAGTGCTGGCTGAATACAAAGCTAAATGAAAAACTACGACTGTAGTTACCCATACAGAATCAGATATTTTCCTGTGAGTCAGAAAGAGGTTCCCACAACAAAATCTGAAGAACATTAATTTTCCATATTATCAAGGGCACCACTCACAGAATCTGAAGGGTATGTTGGCCCGACACTGCCCGATCGGCCTGAGCTTGTAGAAGAGTTTGCAGTACGTGACCTTGGATGACCTGATGCAGCAGGCATCATGGCCGTCCCTGTCGTCACGCTGGTGGTTCTCCCTCAGGGCCCAGTAGGCCGGGTTGTAGGCCAGGGCAGACCCAGCGTACGGCGCCTCCATGATCAGCTGGTTGTACGTAGCCCAGTTCCTCCCGTCAGCACCATAGCAACACTCCTGGGAGAAGAGACAGTGTCAGAACTGTAGCAACACTCCTGGGAGGATAGACAGTGTCAGAACTGTAGCAACACTCCTGGGAGGATAGACAGTGTCAGAACTGTAGCAACACTCCTGGGAGAACAGACAGTGTCAGATCCATAGCAACACTCCTGGGAGGATAGACAGTGTCAGAACCATAGCAACACTCCTGGGAGGAGAGACAGTGTCAGAACTGTAGAAACACTCCTGGGAGGAGAGACAGTGTCAGAACTGTAGAAACACTCCTGGGAGGATAGACAGTGTCAGAACTGTAGAAACACTCCTGGGAGAAGAGACAGTGTCAGAACTGTAGAAACACTGCTGGGAGGATAGACAGTGTCAGAACCATAGCAATACTCCTGGGAGAAGATACAGTGTCAGAACCATAGCAACACTCCTGGGAGGATAGACAGTGTCAGAACTGTAGAAACACTGCTGGGAGGATAGACAGTGTCAGAACCATAGCAATACTCCTGGGAGGATAGACAGTGTCAGAACCATAGCAATACTCCTGGGAGGATAGACAGTGTCAGAACCATAGCAACACTCCTGGGAGGAGAGACAGTGTCAGAACTGTAGAAACACTCCTGGGAGAAGAGACAGTGTCAGAACTGTAGAAACACTCCTGGGAGAAGAGACAGTGTCAGAACTGTAGAAACACCCCTGGGAGAAGAGACAGTGTCAGAACTGTAGCAACACTCCTGGGAGGAGAGACAGTGTCAGAACTGTAGAAACATGCCTGGGAGGAGAGACAGTGTCAGAACTGTAGAAACACTCCTGGGAGGACAGACAGTGTCAGAACTGTAGAAACACTCCTGGGAGGATAGTGTCAGAACTGTAGAAACACGCCTGGGAGGACAGACAGTGTCAGAACTGTAGCAACACTCCTGGGAGGATAGACAGTGTCAGAACCATAGCAACACTCCTGGGAGGATAGACAGTGTCAGAACTGTAGCAACACTCCTGGGAGGAGAGACAGTGTCAGAACTGTAGAAACACTCCTGGGAGGAGAGACAGTGTCAGAACTGTAGAAACACTCCTGGGAGGATAGACAGTGTCAGAACCATAGCAATACTCCTGGGAGGATAGACAGTGTCAGAACCATAGCAATACTCCTGGGAGGATAGACAGTGTCAGAACTGTAGAAACACTCCTGGGAGAAGAGACAGTGTCAGAACTGTAGCAACACTCCTGGGAGGACAGACAGTGTCAGAACTGTAGAAACACTCCTGGGAGGATAGTGTCAGAACTGTAGAAACACTCCTGGGAGGATAGTGTCAGAACTGTAGAAACACGCCTGGGAGGACAGACAGTGTCAGAACTGTAGAAACACTCCTGGGAGGATAGACAGTGTCAGAACCATAGCAACACTCCTGGGAGGATAGACAGTGTCAGAACTGTAGCAACACTCCTGGGAGGATAGACAGTGTCAGAACTGTAGAAACACGCCTGGGAGGATAGTGTCAGGACAGTAGCAACACTCCTGGGGGGTGGGGGAGGGGGGCAGACTGTCAGGATCATAGCAACACTCCTTGAGGGATAGGCAGGCAGTGTCAGGACCATAGCAACACTCCTGGTGGCACAGACAGTGTTAGAATTGTAGCAACACTCCTTGCGGGGGGTGGGGGGGGGGAGATAGTGTTAGAACTGTAGCAACACTCAGGGGAGGGGGTAGATAGTGTTAGAACTGTAGCAACACTCAGGGGAGGGGGCAGTGTCAGAACTGTAGAAACACTCCTGGGAGGATAGTCAGTGTCAGAACCATAGCAATACTCCTGGGAGGATAGACAGTGTCAGAACCATAGCAATACTCCTGGGAGGATAGACAGTGTCAGAACTGTAGAAACACTCCTGGGAGGAGAGACAGTGTCAGAACTGTAGAAACACTCCTGGGAGGATAGACAGTGTCAGAACTGTAGAAACACTCCTGGGAGAAGAGACAGTGTCAGAACTGTAGAAACACTCCTGGGAGAAGAGACAGTGTCAGAACTGTAGAAACACTGCTGGGAGGATAGACAGTGTCAGAACCATAGCAATACTCCTGGGAGAAGATACAGTGTCAGAACCATAGCAACACTCCTGGGAGGATAGACAGTGTCAGAACTGTAGAAACACTGCTGGGAGGATAGACAGTGTCAGAACCATAGCAATACTCCTGGGAGGATAGACAGTGTCAGAACCATAGCAATACTCCTGGGAGGACAGACAGTGTCAGAACCATAGCAACACTCCTGGGAGGAGAGACAGTGTCAGAACTGTAGAAACACTCCTGGGAGAAGAGACAGTGTCAGAACTGTAGAAACACTCCTGGGAGAAGAGACAGTGTCAGAACTGTAGAAACACTCCTGGGAGGAGAGACAGTGTCAGAACTGTAGAAACACGCCTGGGAGGAGAGACAGTGTCAGAACTGTAGAAACACTCCTGGGAGAAGAGACAGTGTCAGAACTGTAGAAACACGCCTGGGAGGAGAGACAGTGTCAGAACTGTAGAAACACTCCTGGGAGAAGAGACAGTGTCAGAACTGTAGAAACACTCCTGGGAGGATAGTGTCAGAACTGTAGAAACACGCCTGGGAGGACAGACAGTGTCAGAACTGTAGCAACACTCCTGGGAGGATAGACAGTGTCAGAACCATAGCAACACTCCTGGGAGGATAGACAGTGTCAGAACTGTAGAAACACTCCTGGGAGGATAGACAGTGTCAGAACTGTAGCAACACTCCTGGGAGGATAGACAGTGTCAGAACTGTAGCAACACTCCTGGGAGGACAGACAGTGTCAGAACTGTAGCAACACTCCTGGGAGGATAGACAGTGTCAGAACCATAGCAACACTCCTGGGAGGATAGACAGTGTCAGAACTGTAGCAACACTCCTGGGAGGACAGACAGTGTCAGAACTGTAGAAACACGCCTGGGAGGACAGACAGTGTCAGAACTGTAGAAACACTCCTGGGAGGATAGACAGTGTCAGAACTGTAGAAACACGCCTGGGAGGACAGACAGTGTCAGAACTGTAGAAACACTCCTGGGAGGATAGTGTCAGAACTGTAGAAACACGCCTGGGAGGACAGACAGTGTCAGAACTGTAGAAACACTCCTGGGAGGATAGACAGTGTCAGAACCATAGCAACACTCCTGGGAGGATAGACAGTGTCAGAACTGTAGCAACACTCCTGGGAGGATAGACAGTGTCAGAACTGTAGAAACACGCCTGGGAGGATAGTGTCAGGACAGTAGCAACACTCCTGGGGGGTGGGGGAGGGGGGCAGACTGTCAGGATCATAGCAACACTCCTTGAGGGATAGGCAGGCAGTGTCAGGACCATAGCAACACTCCTGGTGGCACAGACAGTGTTAGAATTGTAGCAACACTCCTTGCGGGGGGTGGGGGGGGGGGGGAGATAGTGTTAGAACTGTAGCAACACTCAGGGGAGGGGGTAGATAGTGTTAGAACTGTAGCAACACTCAGGGGAGGGGGCAGTGTTAGAACTGTAGCAACACTCAGGGAAGGGGGCAGACAGACAGTGTTAGAACTGTAGCAACACTCAGGGGAGGGGGTAGACAGTGTTAGAACTGTAGCAACACTCAGGGGAGGGGGTAGACAGACAGTGTTCGAACTATTGGGCGATTCAGGCGGGGTTGTTAACTCCCTTGACTTTTGCCCAGCATCGCTTAAGTCCCTTGGCTGCTTTTACTTCCAGTGCGTACTTTCTTCACAATGGAAGGCGGTGACAGTGAATTTGCAAATTTTACACTGCCAATGTTAAAGGCATTTTTTGAGGCACGTAGTCATAACGTGTCTGGAAATAAGCAATAACTTGTTGCTCATGCTTTGGGATGCCCCAAAACGCATTTTTTCTATGAACTCGCGATCTTCTGATCAGCCCCAAAACAACGCAAAGACACTTTTTGTGCACCCTCTATACCCTTTCCAGGGTAATTTTTGCAACTGCAACAGTATTGGCATTTGTACTGCTTCGCAATTCTAATTTCAACTTCCACTGTTATACACAGCGTAAAGCAACGCCTACTCAGAAATCGGCCAGGAAGTGCGCTGCGACCTCTCACAACTTCTTTTGCAAAAGATTACAAAGTGCATTCACTCTAGCAAACCAGCTTCGCTGAATCGCCCAATAGCAACACTTGGGGATGCAGGGGTGGGTGGGGTGGGGGTGGGGGATGGGGGGGGGGGTAGACAGTGTTAAAACTGTAGCAACACTCAAGGGAGGGGGTAGACAGTGTTAGAACCATAGCAACACTGGGGGGGGGGGGGGGGGGGGGGTATACTGTGTAAGAATTGTAGCAACACTCATAACAGTGTCAGAACCATAGCAATACTCCTGGGGGATAGACATTGTCAGAACTGTAACAATACTCCTTGGGGGATAGTGTCAGAATTGTAGCAACACTGGGGGGGGGGGGGGTAGTCAGTGTCAGAAGTAACACTCCTGGGTAGTGTCAGAAGCATAGAAACACTCCTGGGGGACAGACAGTGCCAGAAACATGGCAACACACCTGGAGGGATAGTCAGTCAGTGGCAGACCCCTAGCAGCACTACTGGAGGGATAGATAAACGTCAGAGCAGAGCAACTCCCCTGCAGGGATGGTCATTCAGCGTCAGGCCAGTAGCAACACTCTTGGACTTGGAGAGATACACAGTAGATGTCTGAACCTAGGAACATTACTGGAGGGGCAGACTGTGTGGGACCCATGGCAACATTTCAGGAGGGATAGTCTGTCAGCGTCAGACTCAGAGGCCTAGCAAATCTCCCAAAGGGATACTAGTGTCCGACCCGTAGGAATACTCATAAAAAGACAATCTTTGTCCAAGCCCTATGAACACTCCTGGAGGAATAGACAGTCATTGTCAGAATCACAGCAACACTACTGGATGAACAGACATACAGTGTCAGAACATGGGGGGGGGGGGGGGGGGGGGAACAGACAATTGGTGTCAGAATGGAAGCAACACTCCTCAACAATCGGTGTCAGTCATAAAATCACTCCAGTAGGGATGATAAGTCTGCATCAAAACTGTCCACAAAAAAAAAAAAAAAAGAGAGAAAAAATGCAACAACAAAAAAGCCCCACATTCATACTTAAAAAGTTCACAACTTGATAAGAAATGCCTAGTCAACTGCAAATGTTACACAGGACGAAGCACAACCTACCAAATCACAACTAGAAGTCGGTTACTGTTCGTGACACACTACATTATGTCAGAGAGGTGTTGGAGTCAAGGAAGCTGAATGAACATCATGAAGTCAGAAACTGAGAAAAGCTAACTTTCTGTACCGCAGTAGTGGGTTCCAAGCCACACCCTCCACAGTGGTGTTGGATCTGGCCAGCATGTGGTACTGTGCTGACTGGTGGCATTAATGCATAATGCCAGCGTTCAAATCAACGCAGGTTGCTTACCCGATTGCTGCTCATATCTATCTCTCATTATCAATGATGATGATGTCCACTTTTATGGTGTGTGATTCCATTAACTTGAATGCTCAGTGCAATGGGACGGAAAATAGAAAGTTAACAAAACTCACACACACACAAAAAAACACACACACATGGTTCAAAGTCACTCAGACAACAGGTGTGTTTTCAGACATCTGCAGAACAGCCAAGGAGCACGTTTCCCTGATTGTGGTTGTTAGGGCATTCCAGAGTTTGGGAGCAGACTTGGAAAAGGCTCAGAAAAGCCAAGTTCAGAGCCCAACCATCTTTCATTTATACTTTAGCTTGTGAGGCAAACATGGCCGCACTCATTTGACTTTTTGGTTTTGATGTTCTGATTGGCTAAATTTGCCAGGAACCCTCCATGGTCTTGTCTAAAACGTATTTCTCTGCACTGAAAGCACAAGCACAATCTTGGTGGCATTAACAATGTATCACACTTTCACTCTCTTGGTTACTATTGTTGACATTGTTGCCGAGCTTGATGACTATGATGCTGACGATGACGACTATTGCGACAATGATGATGGCGACAGCAGTGACCGGGATAACAATGGTGATGATGATGATAACGCTTTCCACGAGCCATTGGTACCTGGCTGTTAATGCCAGTGTTTTGTTTGTTTCATACATGATGATGGTGTTGAGGATGACCATGATGACAACGAAGATGACAGTAATGACAATGATGATGACAGTGATAACGATGATGAGGGTGAGGATGACTTCAGTTTCCAGGAATCACTCCTACCTTGCTGTATGGATGCAGACGTCGGCTGGCGGTCCTGGTCAGTCTGTAGCACACTATCTCACCCGACTTCTGGTACCTGCTCCACCTCCAGGTGAAGCGGGTTCTTCTCCACACGGCCCGCAGGGAGCAAGGGCACCGGGGAAGGCGTCCAAAGCCTACCGAACGCTCGCCCTCTAGCTCCTTGTTCCTGTTGTACCAGTCCATGCACTGCTGGTCAGGGTTGGGCTCTCCCTCCCCTAGCTTGAAGAGCCACGTGCCTTTTTTACCTGCGGCCAGACCAAGAGGTGTTACTGACACTCTTATCTGTGGCCAGCACAAGGCGTGCTGCTGACACTCTTATCTGTGGCCAGACCAAGAGATGTTACTGACACTCTTATCTGTGGCCAGACCAAGAGGTGTTACTGACACTCTTATCTGTGGCCAGCACAAGGCGTGCTGCTGACACTCTTATCTGTGGCCAGCACAAGGCATGCTGCTGACACTCTTATCTGTGGCCAGCACAAGGCGTGCTGCTGACACTCTTATCTGTGGCCAGCGCAAGGCGTGCTGCTGACACTCTTATCTGTGGCCAGCACAAGGCGTGCTGCTGACACTCTTATCTGTGGCCAGCACAAAAAGGCATGCTGCTGACACTCTTATCTGTGATCAGCAGAAGGTGTGTTGCTGACACTTCTAACATCCCTCTCTCTACATTTTCCAACACCCCCTTCTATCACCATCCCTCCATTCCACTATGTTACACTTCTTAGTGGCAATCCTTGTCAGTTCTTTTGATTCTGTGAATCAAGTTGGTAGTTTAATGCTCTCAGTCTTTGCCAAAGGGGTGACAGCTGGAAAGGCAAATACAATTAATATATGTCATCCAGCAAATCTTTCAAACATGTGGGTGCCACCTCCCCTTTGCTGGACCTTATCTCAGTGTGTACCCTACCAAGAGTTGATTAATCTTACCTACGCTGGTTTATTGCACAGAAGGTACAAGTGATAATCCAACATGTTTTTTACATGTTTTGGTGACAAATGATTAGCTGAATCATTCTTGGCTCTGACTTTGTTGATGGTGATTGTTGGAAGCATGGGTTTCCTGCAGTTGAGTGCATAAGATTTTGCCTATAGAATCAATCATCAGGTCAGACAGTTGTAACTCTTGCAAGAAAAAGATTACACAATGACATACCAGTATGGCACATCTCATTATATAGGCTCAGAAATGTATTACCCTATTTGAAGAATGAAGATGATAACTTTTTTGATGTGTGCACAAGAGCCTAGAATAACTGAAAATCATCACAATTTCTCTGCATGGCTGAGTCAAAACATTGACATTGCTTTTCACCATTAATATCCCACCTTTTTACAACCCCTTCCACTTAGGATATCTACCTCACACACTGAGCGTCATTTATACCTGTGTTCCCCTTTTGCTTGTCACTGGTGTAGGCTTGCTCAGTGCCAGAGTTCAGTGATGTCTTCACACTGTTTCCACCGTCAGATGCACCGATGATGACGTAGGGCCACTCAGTCCTCTGCGGCCAGTTCATGGCACCGGCCAGATGGTAGATCAGGGAATATGTGGACCTGCCATCTGATACAATCACTGTCTGGAATGTCGCCTCCTCCACCTGGAGAGAAAGATAAGAGACAGAGGCAACACATACAGCTGGAGTGACCACACCATTTACAAGAAACCATAAAGTATACCCACTGCTACACAGCAGTTTTGACACACAGGGTGAATTCCAAGACAAAGAGATCTGATTTGCCAAGAGTGCTCCCCCAAAGAAACAACAACAACAAGAAAACAACAACCCACAAAGACCTGTTTTATCATGGGATCAGATCAGGTGCCCTCATTCCAGAGAATGTGAGTGGGCAGAAGATCTAAGCCAGCTTGTACTGGAAAGGGTAAAACTACAGGTCAGTTTCTCTGCACCCTTATGGGCCTTTAGGTAGAAATGACATCAGAAATTGTGAAAGATGCTCACCTGTGTACTCAGCACAGTCCGTTGCTTGACGCGGTCCCAGGTGACAATGAGGGCAACACTGGCACTGAAGTCAGAGGTGTCAGTGAACAGTCGAACCTCACTGGTTGCCTTGTCTAGCACCGCCCTGTCTGAGCTACTGCCTTTGTCATACAGCTGGTGGTACACGCCTGGTAGGGGCCATGAGCAAAAGCATCCCAAGATGAATGACAATCAGCAGCATTTAGGGTAGACAGGAGATGAGTTGGGAAATACGCATAGACTGTGTTTGTACCTGATTTTAGACAAAATCAGTCATACATGTCCAAACATTATAAAATGGACATCAGAAAGGAATAGTTTATTATGTTTCTGGCCTAGAGCTTTAACAAGCAATTTAAAGAGGCAGTACATAATTCAAATAATCCAAATAATCTGACAGTGAAATGAAAAACAAACAACAACAACAAAAATCAATAACAATTATCCCCCCCCCCCCCCCCCCGAAAGAAACACACACACACATACACACACTACACACACACAGACAACAAACAAAACAACACCACACCACACATAGCTTTAAAGAAATACATTCTTTGCCACATAAAACAAAAAGATGGCATGACAGTATCATAATCATGTAATTCAGCATTCTTTTACTGTAAACCTGTCAGCCACCAAAACTTTACCAATTTAGAAACACCAAATGCATGCCCGTGTTCAGTACTAGGATGTAGCACTATTAGCACTTCAGTGTTTCACTCCACAGGATAATTATGAAGAGCCAAGGATACCAAATTTGTTCCTGTTAAACTATTCTGTCCCATTTAAACAGGACAACAAAGCAATGACTAGTACACATCCCATGCATCAAACATGCATTTCTAAAAGAGCCAACTGATCATCATGAAACAGAAAAGAGACACTAATGCAAAATACTGCTTCACTATCACAATATCAGTGCCTTGTGGACAGTTGGAAATCAAAGTTCATCACTGATCTGCGACTCATTCTGAATATTACCTCCAGAGGTATTGGTGACGTCAATATATGATGCAAACGGCAGCAACATCATTTTGTCAGGTATCAGCTCAGGCCAGGTGTAACTTGCTCCAAATGTCACAAGGCCGTTTGTGCTTACCTGTGTGTGAATAATGCAGGGAAAGTTTGTTGTAAATTAGCAGAAGCCACTGTCACGTCTAAGGTCATTTGTAACTAACAGCAATACAAACTATTGTAAGGGAATACTTTAAAAGAAATTGTTCTGGACACATTCAGCATCAAAGGATACCAGGCTGCATGAACAGACAGTCACAGTTTGCTGGGAAAGTGAACGTGCTTAAAGTTCTCTTTTACTTTAATCGATAGTGAATTCCAGCGATGGCTTCACCAACTTTGATTTGA
This sequence comes from Alviniconcha strummeri, assembly GCA_963584105.1. Classification (NCBI taxonomy): domain Eukaryota; kingdom Metazoa; phylum Mollusca; class Gastropoda; family Provannidae; genus Alviniconcha; species Alviniconcha strummeri. The sequence continues at coordinate 14,989,123 of OY757553.1, read as the reverse complement.
CGGGGTCTTGAGCCAAATGTTTGGGCTGAACACATTGCTTTGATTCATAAACAGTGTGAGTTTTAACTGGCTGCAGTAAATTGTTAAACACATCTGGTTCGTCCAGTGGATGCCTCAAAGGTTATGGCACAGTGCTGGGGTGCATTTCTGAACTGTAATGATTAATAATAATACTAACAGTGGATTTTCTTAAAGCACCTTCCGTGCCGCTCAAAGTGCTACCAAACGTAACACACCTACGTATATCACGATGTGGACTGTTATCAATTTAACAAACAGCTAACATATAATGTATGCATTAACATGGGTCCACAAACACACATGCATGCACATGCACACACACACACACACACACACACACCCTGTGTTCCTATACTTCTGCACCCATGCTGTTCAGAAATATGCAACCAACACTCACGTAGGCACTGTACTGAAGGCTGGTGCCAATATAAACACCCGTATCTATAGGCACTTTAACGGTTGCATCATTTTGGATAGGAAGGCTAGTGTCACCCTTGTCTGGTCCGTATGGGTAGGCATCTGCAACAGGAAACAGCAACATTCATTTTGACATTGGACGTTTACAAAACAGAGTGATGTGCATGAGTAGGTGTCTGCAACAGGAAATGTCGACACTGATTCTGAGATGGGATGTTTGCAAGACAGTTTTATCTATGTGAGTAGGTGCCTGCAACAGGGTATGTTTATATTGATTCTGAGATGGGACATTTACAAGGCAGTTTACTCTGTATAAGTATACAGGCATCTGCAACTGGGTACGTCTACACTGATTCAGAGATGGGACATTTACAAGACAGCTTGATCTATATGAGGCATCTGCAACATGAAATGTCTACACTGATTCCAAGATGGGATGTTTACAAGACAGTCTGATCTGTTTGTCCAGTATGAGAGGCAACTGCAACCAGAAATGTCTACATCGATTCTGAGATGGGATGTTCACAAGACAGTTTGGGCTGTATGAAAGGCATCTGCAAAAGGAAATGTCTACCTCGATTCTGAGATGGGACGTTTACAAGACACTCTGATCTGTACAAGAGGCATCTGCAACAGGAAATGTCTCCATTGATTCTGACATGGGACGTTTACAAGACAGTTTGATCTGTATCAGTGTATGAGAGGCATCTGCACCAGGAAATGAATACATCGATTCCAAGATGGGATGTTTACAAGACAGTTTGATCTGTACAAGAGGCATCTGCAACAGGAAATGTCTACATCGATTCCGAGATGGGACGTTTACAAGACAGTTTGATCTGTACGAGAGGCATCTGCAACTTGAACCGGCTCAGTCACTGAGTGGTGTGGTGTCTTCATGATAAGGCATTTTTCAAGAGCAAGTTTTATCTGTACGAGTAGGTATCTGCAATATGAAATGGCTACATTCATTCCTAGATGGGACTTGTACAAAGGAGTTTGATTTGAACAGCTGCGATGGGCCATTTAGAAAACAACTTGCTTTGCATGAGTAGGCATCTGGAAAAGGAAACAGTTACATTCACTATGTGACAAAGCATTTTACCATAGAGGTTGATCCGGGGCAGGAGATGGGGGGGGGGGGGGGGGGGTGGCACATAAAACAGGAACTGGTTCTACAGTGATCTGGACCTCACACATTTGAGATGTGATAATGTATAGCAGGGAGTTCATCTTGTACTGAATTCTGTGCGGGATTGGGAGCAAGTGGAGAGATTTAAACAGAAGTGATCTGGTCAGTTTTATGTGTGTTTCTTCTCAGGATGAGGTGAGCGGGGCACCATTGTGAATGTGACAAAGGCTTTAGACACAGGAAGCAAAAGAGAGAATTGCAGTGTCAGCAAATGAGGACTATTACATTGTTATATAGTTTGCTTGTATGTTTCAGAAAAGTACCTAACAGAGAGAGAGAGAGAGAGAGAGAGAGAGAGAGAGAGAGAGAGAGAGAGAGAGAGAGAGAGATGTGGGATGGGAGATTGAATTAACTTACCATTCTGTGCAGAGGCATCATCTGGAGAGAGAGAGAGAGAGAAAAAAAAGTATAAACATATTTTGTGAGGCTTGATGAAACTCTCCATTTTTCATTTGTATTAATTGTAATGAATACCTCCAAATCCCTACATTTACTTATAACAAAATTGCAATCTTTTCCATCTCCTTGTGTCTAAAGAATGTTCAGTAATATTATTCTGCAGACCTGTTTAAACCTTTTGCTTGTCATTGCCATGCCGACTGGTAAATATATCAATTTCTGAATTTATGCCTAAGCACAACTGGATCACGCTGGTCCATACCAAGTTTCAGAATTTTGTCTCTCATTGGAGGGGTGCTTGGCTCTATGAGGATTACGCAGGGTGGGGGGTGGGGGGGGGGAGACCAAGTCAGATGGAAACAAAAAAGTAAATCGCCAGATATTTGTAGAATCAGACTGATTGACAAAGACACACAGTGGAGACAGACACATAAACAAACGACAGTACTGCTTGGATCAGAAGCCTCGTAGGTGGCCTGGAAACCGTTGAAGCCATAGTAACTGTAGTAGTAGCTGTAGTAGAAAGCTGACTTGAACAGCACCACCATCTGGTTGCTGGTTGAGGTCAGGGTCCCAATGTCGGTCTTTGTCTTTGTCCCGCACAGTCTGTTTAAGGAAGAAACATCTGACTGAATGTGTTCAAGAAAGGAAGAATACATCTGACTGTGTGCGTTCAAGGAAGAGCAGGAGGTATCTGACTGTGTTCAACACTAAAACAATGTACATTTGCTATGCACTCACTGACGCCCTAAGTGCTCACATGATAGATATTAAACTGTACATAATATTCTACAACATGATTCCTGAGATGTAGAGCACATCGGTCCTACTCATGAATTTACACACGGCATTATTTGAGGGGAAAAAAGAACAGCAAAGTAAATGTAATGCATCCATTTATATATAGAAGACACTGATCTGTACACACAAACACACGACTATAGCAAAAACTGGGTATTGATATTAGCTGCACACACATGCACGCACATGCATGCATGCAAGCAAACAAGTGAATTTATGAGTTTTGTCCATGGGCTGAGTGGAATAGTGTAGTTCTGAAGTGAGTTTTGAACTAGGATTGTGTTGGAACATAGTGTATTGAATAGGGCAGAGTATTCCGTATGTGACGGCCCAGATGGGAAAAAGCGTGTTGCCCTTGGAACCTCTTCTTTCTTTTTGGAATCTGAAAAGAGGGAGAAATTTGACTGGCAGGGCAGTACTAAAAGTGTGCTCACGTTGTAATCTCAGTTCGCTTTCCATTGTGGACATCATAGACGGTGACGTAATGCTCCAGGCAAGTGCTTCCCCAGCCATAGACATTGAAGTGTGGGAACTGCAGCGCAATCAACATTCCCTGGGGTGCTGTGATGGTCCACACACATTCAGTGTGGCTTGGGTATGGCCGGGGATAACCCGGGGATGAGAAAGTACCCGTAATGTCCATCAAACTGGCTTTAGAGCAGGCTGGAAAAGAGCAGAAGATGAAATGTGCATCAGAAAGGGAGGGAGGGAGGGAGAGTGAGAGAGAGAGAGAGAGAGAGAGAGAGAGAGAGAGAGAGAGAGAGAGAGAGAGAGAGAGAGAGAGAGAGAGAGAGAGAGAACTTGAAAACTTTATTTTCTAAGGATTGTAGTTTAGGTTCATTTAGACCTGTCTAACAACTAGTCCTTGCTAAACTACTGATTAAGTGAAAAATGGAGAAACAATTATAATTTAAAAAAAGAGAGTCCAGATAAGCACAGAAGTAAAATCATTTGTTACTACCTGGTCAAAGATGACAGAAGTGCACTCTGTCTGATGATTTAGACTGCCAAAGTAATGAGAAACAAACATGAACTGGAGGAAAGTCCCATTTGATTCATCTCCTGCAGGAAGCGGCGGGAGAATTTTCTTCTCCAGGGTCAACTTTTTGTGCTGACTCTTATTTCGGTATCAGTTCCACCCCCGTGGTACCGCAGTAGCACATAAAAGATCCTGGTCATTCTGCCAAAGTGCAGGAGGCAGGTTATAGCTAAACACACATACACCGTATGTGGCTTTGCATGAAGTGACATGGTGCATGGTTGTATGGTGTACACAGAATGTGCCGAGATGGCAGCAGTTTCATGTGGCTCCAGCCATGCCAGCGCTGTAAGTACACCACTTCAGTGGATATTCAAAAAAACGCGCTATGAAAAGCTATTCACTCATGTAGAATCACATGCGAGTGCAGTGAGTCTGCTCGAAAGCGGAGAATAGCGCTATATAAAAGCGATCAATAATAATAATAGCAAGTGTCACTTATTCTTTCTAAACTGTTAATGAAAACAGTGATATTTACGACCTTTAAAAAACTTATTGGAAGCAGACCTGGTGGACCTGATGTGTACTGTGCAGAAAAACCAACACTCTGCACGTCTGTGACGTCATCTGTGTGAAACTTCATCCATAGTTGGTTCTGAGTGGAGGTCACCAAGGGAGGCAAATCACTGCCACAGTACCGTTTGCCCAGGATAGGCGAATATTCTGACCCGCCATCACGAATCTGAAACACACACACACACTTGCTTTTTAATGTACTTCAGTTTAGTAGGGCGAACTGCAGTTGGACTTACTCAGATGAGGAACGCATAACTTTCCTGCATTGTGGTTTGAATCCTACTGGTGTTTATGTGGGAATTTTCAGCCCTGACCGTCTCCTACCCAGAGCTGGGAGTGCTGAGCATCGTCCACTTCGAGGATGTGTCCGCTGAGGTGTCACTGTAATTACCAGACCAACCAACACTGCAGGTACTGCAGTTACTGGGGCTGGTTAACACTGGGATAACTAGGACAGTAAGAGGGTGGGTGGGTCAAGCAGACTGTGTGTTGAGTAGTCTCAAACTGATACGGGCCTCCATAGCATCATCAGACATCCTTGTAATGGTATAGTCCTGTTTCACACTTAGCCTCTGCTCCCTTATGGCCCTACAGTCTGGAACTGGACGCTCCCAGCCCACCACATAAACAACCTGATAGCAGCTTCCAGACTGACGTTAGTTTGGTCAGTAGTGATGATGCCCCAGAGCCACCCCCTTCCCCTTTCTTCACTGTTTCTCACACACTGGCCTGCCCACTTGCTCTTTGTTCATGCTACCCATCACATGTTCCTCTGTCCTCTGTCACAGCTAGTTGTTATATGTCTATGTCTCTAGTATTAATAAAGAACGCCTGGTGACTCAGCCATGTGTTAGCGTATTGGATAAAAGAGAACCCCAACATTATTGTGATCAACACAAATAACATTACAATACACTCCTCATCTATCATTGCATAATAAATACAATTGTCACAGCTCCTGTGGTCCTTCATGCTGGGGACATCAGTTTCAGTGTTCCTGCTTCTTTCCTTGCCTGAGGCAGTTCTGATCAAAAGCCTTCAAACTCGAGTCCACAGAGGAGTAGTGGTGGAGGGATGTAGCGGTGGCCTGTTCTCCAGAGAGGATGCTCTCTCAGTCTGACTCTGTGACTTAGCAAACAATGTCTTCACCCCCCCCCCCCCCCACCCACACATTTTATGAGTAATTTCTCATTATTCCTCCTGCTCATGTTCCAGCTAACAGTGTGATGAGCTTTACCTGTAAGTTCAAACTTTTTGATACTTGGTGTAAGTGTATTATATCTTTGCATGTGGAAACATTATGCTTTCCCCCTCTTGAACAAAACATGCTTAAAGAGGTTATCCTTCTCAAACCCATTTCATCCAAGAGGTAGACGAGATAAAAAACACACACAACAACAATGAAGTAAAAAACAATCAATAGTTTTGCTTTAAAGTCCTTCCCTGGTTTTACATGTAATTTTAAAACTTTGTTTAGACAGTGAAGGACAATAGCACTGAATGCACACAGCCTTGACAAGTGCTGATCTAAGATCATGCATGTTGCACACACCACCTCTTTGATGCTGGGCACAAACGCTGTGGACTCACATCGCCTGAGCACATGATCAAATAGGCCACAGATAACCATCAGGCCAGATGTGACATATGACTACGTTTCTACTGTGGCATTTCTCCCGTGGATGACAGCCAACCCTCACTGATGCAAATGGATTTTACGCTGAAAACAAAACCTTTCACTTTCAAGTTTTTATTTTGATCTCTTTTACCTGTTAGAGAAAGGCCTGCTTTCTTGGACATAATGTGTTTAGACAGGTCTAAATCGTTGTTATTTATTCCTAATTGCAACACTGTGCTGGCTCCTTGACCCACAAGGAACAGATGAATACCTCCACATAGTCACCACCACAGTGCTGGCCATCACCGTCCATGTGGAAGGCGGTGAAATTGAGACGGATGACTTCGCCTGCAGGACGGTCAATGATGTAGATGCACGTCTGGTTGGCAGGGTATGTGTTCGGGTAGCCAGGTGACTGCACCGTGCCTTCTTCGGCGGTCAGTGACTCCTCACATGCTTTAGAGAGGAAAAAAAGTGAATACATGTATGTCATGATTAACACGTGTATGCAGAAGAATGGTGATCACAAGTTTTAACGACTGTTCAGTGTCATGGGTACAAGGTTTAGGTTGATTTAAGTCATCTATACAGATTCTTTTTTTGTTATTTTCCAGCTACTGCTAGGTTGAGCCACACTTGACGCCAGTGCCAAGTCAGTTTGGAACAGATGGCTATGTAGTAGGGATCTTGGATAGCTCAGTGGCAGAGCACTATGCTCGTGATCAGAAGGTGCGGGTTTGAGGCCGACAGGAGAATTTTATTCTTCAGGTTCAACTTTTTGTGGTGACTCTTAGTCTTACCACATTATCTGTTCCACCACCACAGTAGCATGTAAAAGATCCCAGTCATATTGCCAGATGTGCAGGTGGCAGGTTACAGCTAAACACACACCTACAGATACAGAATACTTACACATGCGGCTTGAAATCAAGTGACACTGTAGACCAGTGCATGGTTGTATGGTGTACACAAAATGTGTGCCAAGCTGACAGAATTTTCACTTGGCACCAGCCACATAACAACTAATCAGCACTGTAACCACTTCAGTGGATATTCAAAAGGTGCTGTGTAAAGCTACAGTCACTCATTCAGAGTTGCATACACAGTGGGTCTGCTGAGTGCAGAGGGTCTGCTTGGAAGCAGTAAACAGTGCCATAGTTGCCATTGTGAAGTGCTTAGGGCTCATCTTGAGAACAAGTGTTTATATATATATATGTATGATGTATATATATATGTCTTCTATGCAATATAAGGTGTGCCCCTCCATGATCCTCACCATCATTCACCGTTGCATAGTCAACACGGTCTGAACCTCCATGGCCCTTCATGGACCATTGTAAAGGAAAGTCAGGAGGGAAGTCACGATGGGTAACAAATTCAAAAGCATGACTGGACAAAGTATTGACAGGACATCACTCAATGAGCTAGGTCATGGCTGGTCACAAGATCCACTCTGTTCTCTGCTTACTTTCAACTGCATATACTTCTTTGTCTTGCAGAAGACTGATTAACTGCTCCTTTTTGATCTTGACCACAAAGAAAGTCTGTGAAAGGGCATACATTTTGATGTTATGCTTGGAATTCCAAAACATGAGGTGATACACAGATGGTAATTTACATGTTTTCATCAGTCTTCCCGACTGCTGTGACCAGTCACTCCGGGTCAATACTATGCCCAATCTTGCTTTCGTGACCCGCTCTGATTTGTCTAATCAAGCACTGTCCAAACATGCTCTGGTGGTGATGTTACTGCCAGTGGTCCTTCAGGTGTTTCCAATAAGATATTTCACACCTGTAGTGTGTCATGTATATCAGATATTTCACACTGATTTCAAAGTAGGTCATGTACATCAAATAATTCACATAAAGTGGATCATGTGTATCAAATTCATCAAAACAAAGACATATAAACTCAGTATATATGGCATCTAAAGGATACTGTACATTCTAAATACATATAGTCTGAAAAGTAGAAACCAAAAATGTCACTTATACTGTACTGTATACATAAAAATACTTAACATTTAAGGTGCATCACATATATGGAATACTTGGTTAAAGTGTAATATAACTGTATGTTTTATGATGCATTAAAATTTTGCTAGTAGGTGTGTGATGTATAAAAACAAAACAAAACAAAAACACTAAAACTTTGCTTTTATAAGTATCTTGCCACAGTGTAAATCAAACACAGTGGAACCCGGATGTGCATAAGTCCTTGGGACTGCCCAAATCAATTTCTTACATAGTAGTAATAATAATGAATTCACAGAATGCCTTCAGCGACTCAAAGTACTTTGCAATTTGATTAAAGAAAAGTATGGAACGCACGAATACTTACACAAAGAAAAAAAGACAAATGAATAATAATACATTATTAAAACATTTATTTATACAAAGCAAAACGATACACACACAAACACACACACACACACACACACAGGATCACGTGCATGCACACATACAATGCCCAAAAGGACACACACACACACACACACATACATAATATTATTCTTTCAAGTGAGTTTCTAATATCCAAGTTCTATTGTACCTCATTCGTAAAAGTAGTGTGTTTTTCATTGTTATGAGTAAAAGCTGAGCACAGTACCTGTGGACCATGATGCTCTGAAGCGATTTCCGATGGCATCGGATGTGGAAATAAGCCTAATGTACAGGATGCTGCCGGATGATGTCAGTGGGTCAGGAATACCAGAGCCGCAGTAACTGGCAATCACGGCCCCATCCTCACTGTCCAGAATCTGTGTGCAATCAAAGTTCTTGAATATGACACAAAAAGGTACACACAAATGTTCAAAGTAGGCAGGTTTGTAGAGTGATGTAGAAAAGGAAGCAGTCTTGGTGCTTCAAGTTGTATGGTTCATCTAGGAAACACACAAGAGAAGGAAAATGTTATTGTTGTAACTCGTTTTGTTTTGACGCCATTGCCTCACTTGGAGAACTTCAGGACTGTCCTTCGTATAAATTAGCTGTAATCAAATGAGGAAAATTACATCCATCTGATTACTGAATACAACTCAGGCAGTCAATGCAGTACCACAGCAGACCAAAGCTTGTGGCGTGAAAAAAGAGGTGAAGCTTAGAGCTCAGAGCAGAACCATATATTCCAGCAGTCAACACAGTACCACATGGTACATGTCAGACCAAAGCCTGTGAAGAGGCAACATTTAGAGCCCAGCATGGAACCATAATCATATTCCAGCAGTTAACACAGTACCACACGGTGCATGTCAGACCAAAGCCTGTGAAGAGGCAACATTTAGAGCCCAGCATGGAACCATAATCATATTCCAGCAGTCAACACAGTACCACACGGTGCATGTCAGACCAAAGCCTGTGAAGAAGCAACATTTAGAGCCCAGCATGGAACCATAATCATATTCCAGCAGTCAACACAGGACCACACGGTGCATGTCGATCAGACGAAAGCTTGTGAGGAAAGAGGCAAAGCTTAGAGTTTTGCACAGAACCACAATTATATTCCAGCAGTCAACACAGTACACGGTGCACATCAGACCAAAGCTTGTGCAGAAAGAGGTAAAGCTTAGAGCTCAGCGTGGGATGCTCTATTTTACTGCCAAAGTAGAACTGAGAAACCTTGGCCAAAAACAGTGGGTACCACAACTAGTACAAACATTTCTTGATGAGGTAATCCTTAACTTCTGAGGAAATCCCAAAGTTAAGGGTTTTAGTGCAATGAACAGGTGGTCCAGATGCAATACAGAGAACATTTTTTTTATATTTCACACAAGTCAAAAAGCATACGTGAATGTAGTTGGTTGTGCACTGGGACTCTGCAGTGTTGAGGTCCGAGAAGCTGATCGTGATGGTTTCATTGTACTGAGTGGCGTTGATGATCCACAGGCAGTCTGGTTCACTGCGGTAGAAGCTGGGGTAACCCGGGGAAGTGAAGGTCCCTGATCTGGCCGTGAACGTTTCTCTGCACCCGTCAACGACTGGGGAAAGGTGTATGGCTTAAATGAACACATTTCTTTCACAAATGTGTACAGAAGTCATAATAAGGGATACAGGCATATTAACTGATTGTTCTGTTTACAATTCAGAGAGGGAGCGGTATAACATATATGTGTGCATGTGTGTGTACAGTTCATGGGCCTGGGTACAACATGGGGTTGTAGCTGGATCTGTGCTACAGGTCCCCATCAATGGGGGCCCAAAAGGCATTCTTGCCTGCCAGCAGCTCCACATATCTAGCAGCACCTCTTCTGCTAGGTACCACTACTTTGTAGGATTTTTGTTTTGCTTTGCTTTGTTCAGCAACATCCCTCTTTACACACCACAAAATATCAATAACAATCAACACTGATTGTGGATACTACTGACAGAAGAAGCGGATGAAGAGACAGAGGAAGATGTGGCAGAAGAACAAGAGATAGACAACAATCATGATCATAACTGATATGCATAATGATCACGATCATAACTGATATGCATGATGATCTTAATGATCTTGATCAGTTTCTGTTTCTTATTTAGGGCTTAGTGCATTTTTTGCAATCAGAAATACATTTCTTTCAGGTGACAGAGAATGAACCAATAAATGGACAGAAGTACATTCCTTTCAAGTGACAGGGAATGAACAAACTGACAGAAATACATTCCTAAGTGACAGAGAATGAACAAATAAACAGAAATACATTCCTTTCAAGTGACAGGGAATGAACAAATAAACAGAAATACATTCCTTTCAAGTGACAGAGAATGAACAAATAAACAAACAGAAATACATTCTTTCTGAGTGACAGACAATGAACAAATAAGTAGAAATACATTCCTTTCAAGTGATAGAAAATGAACAAGCAGAGCTGGGTGATGGGACAGAAGGACACAGGCTTAATATGACATCCATCCAATGATGCTAGTGCATCAACCTATATATGTGCACGTCTACGATACTGGCAAAACCTGGTGAAATCAATGGGTAGGTCCCTTCAAGTGCGAATAGTAAACTATCTGTCCATCTTATCACTAGAAAGCAGCCTGGATGCACAAAACAACTGATTTATGCACACCATCAAAGCATTTGTTTTGCAAAAATTCACTGCTTTTAAATTTTTTATTTTTTTAAACCTGAAAATGTAAGTGAAAAATGGTGCCGAATGTGGGAAATTTGTCAGTCATGTTCATTATCACAAAAAATAAACAGTTTCAAAATGCCTAACAATAACAATAGGCATCTAAAATGGTACTTGAAAGATCGCTTTGCAGTGCCAAAGCATTATATGGGGAGAGAAAGGCATTTTTGTTATTGTTATACTCAAATGAATAAGCGATGATGTTTGTTACACATCGTTTCCACCAACACCGCTCGTTAACGCTGAAGTGTGTACTACTACTAACGGCTGACACAAATTTGGCAACCATGATTTCAAATTCTTTTATTCCACCTATTAAACTCAAGCATTGCTTGTGGAAATACGATTCACACAAGTAAGCTTTCTCGTCAAATTTTGTGAGCACGTTTGGTTTTGTTTCCTGCAGTAATGAACATCAGGTCAACTCTACCAACCAGACAAAGGCACTGACAGAGCCCAACACACTCAGTTGACCTCACTTGTCTAGTGATGCATCAAGTTCAAGTCAAAACAACATATGTGACTTGACTAGAATTACCCATGATTCTTTGATATTTTCTTTGTTTCCGCTTCTGCAGCGACATAAATGAACATCAGGTGGTGGCACTGTGCCCGATTCTGGCCAGTGCCACACGTTTTTCAGCCACCTGGCTGCTTCCCTTAAGGACCAATACAAAGTTGACATTTAGACAAAGCTGGTGTTTTTCTATTGCTTCCCTTAGGGACCAATACAAAGTTGACATTTAGACAAAGCTGGTGTTTTTCTATTGCTTCCCTTAGGGACCAGTAGAAAGTTGACATTTAGACAAAGCTGGTGTTGTTTCTATTGCTTCCCTTAGGGACCAGTAGAAAGTTGACATTTAGACAAAGCTGGTGTTGTTTCTATTGCTTCCCTTAGGGACCAATACAAAGTTGACATTTAGACAAAGCAGGTGTTGTTTCTATTGCTTCCCTTAGGGACCAATACAAAGTTGACAGTTAGACAAAGCAGGTGTTGTTTTTATTGCTTCCCTATGGGACCAATACAAAGTTGACATTTAGACACAGCAGGTGTTGTTTCTACTGCTTCTCTTAGGGACCAATACAAAGTTGACATTTAGACAAAGCAGGTATTGTTTCTATTGCTTCCCTTTGGGACCAATACAAAGTTGACAATTAGACAAAGCTGGTGGTGCTTCCACATCACTTTCTGGTATGAATGTCTAGTTTCCTGGTTTGCTTTTTTTCAGTATCAACCTTTGAAATTGTTCCTTAGATGATATCTAAATTGTCAATACATTTGATATAAAAGTTTACTAAAATAATATTTTTTTAACTGGTTTGCAAGCATGGTTGAAAATGTACATGGTTTGCATGTTACCTACGTCATTTTTAATAATCTGTAATATTAAATGCCAAACAAAGATAGCAATGGCTTGTTAGATTAGTCTAAAACAATGCTTTAAGAACGATAAGAAGTGACAAATATAAATTTGTTTAATGTGTTTTATTTTGATAACTAAATTCTGACTTTTTTCTTGTCTGACATAAGTTACGGTTTCCATTTTGCCTCATTACTGCTTTTTGGTGGTTTTCACTGAGAATTTAACTTTTTTCTTTACAAGTTATCTCTGGATGTTGCACTTTAAAGTCCATATAATAAATTAATAAAAAGCATGATTTCAAAGGAGATAAAGATGCAAAGTGGTAACCACGAAACTTACATCAGGAAACACAACTATGTTGATTCTCTTTCAATAAGTTTCATGTTATGAAAAAATAAAGCAAAATATTTTAACCAAACTAAAAGAAAATTAAAGAAGAATGATTTATCTCAAGAAAAATGTGGGTTTCTGACAATTTGGTGACAGATTAGTTTTGGATGTCTATGTCCCACTTTTGTTTGCCAGTATTGTAGACGTGCATATATATGAACAACAGTGAACAGAAGGAAAAACTGAATGACAGACAGATGACAAACACACATATATACCTGGTTTACAGGAGAGAGCGACATCCTGGTTATGACTGCAGTAATAATTGCTACTGGGGCAGTCCAGCAAGCTGTTTTCATTACCCAAGCAGTCAACGCGGGCCAACCAGACGATGCCCGATTGACGGATGAACTGATTTTCCGATATTCGAGTTCCGTAATACCTGGGCAATACCCATCAGTTTGTGATTCACACAGAATTTGGTTCACTAAAGAACACACAAAGTGACATCAAATGGTGAGAAGTAGGCATAAAGAAAAACTGTTTACATTCATTTACAGACTAGAAGGCATCCGGTCTATCCAGCTGCGAAATCAAACCTCAGGATTACATGTTCCCGAAATGTAACAGGACTCTGTTGGTGAGTATTATGCAATGGCACCAGAAGGAAGACGCTGCTTGTGTATGTTTGGTGCAATGGCAATCAAGTAGTGCAGTCTTGTGTCCGAATAAAATGTGTGTATGCATGTGTTGTTGTTGATTGCTTTTATATAGTGCTATTCTCCACCCTTGAGGAGACTCACTGCACTCTTGTGGGTGAGTGCGTGTACGTGTGTGTGTGCATGCACAAGTGCACGTGGACAGCAGCTAAGCATATAATAATTGCATGCATTCTTTCTTCCACTCACTTAGAACCAAAAATCTGCCTGCAGGTAACTTCCGAGTCGATATCATCCCAGTCATGATTGCACACAGTTCCCCACACCCCATTGTAGTTCACCTGCAGGATCCCTTCTGTTGTGTTGGCTTGGCCAAGCAACCGCACACGCTGTGGCAGATCATCTTCTGTGGTGGTTTTAAAACATCACTAGATTTAACTGAATGGTTAACTAAGAACACACTTAGCTAACAATGTCCACACTACGCAAAGAAGGAAGCATTTTAGATCACTGTTCAAACAGCAAGGCATGCAAATGAACATCAAAAATGCCTAAAATAATATAGGCTTGCTTTATAGCAAGATCTACGCTAATATGTGCAATATCCAAACACACAGAACTTAAAAAGAATGCTATTTATTACGACAAAATACAACATGCAAGATTTCGGGGTAAGTCCCTTTTTCAATTTACAAAACAACACTTAAACAACAGTTACACTTTGAAAAATGAAACATAGGATACTGATCCGAGACCATCAAGGAGAAGGACTCCATTCAGTCTTTTTGACCTTTGCTGAAAACCCATTTCTTTATCTAGGCATGATAGTTGATGTGATTGTGTACATCAGCTTGTGCTGGCGTGTGTGTGTGTGCTGAATGAAGTCGATGTTGCCATAATTACTGTATGTGTGTGTGTGTGTGTGTGTGTGAGTGATTATTTTTCTGTTATCATTATTTATAACTCTGTATATATTTCTACATTTAACTACTATATGCATAGTTGCACTTTTGGGAAGGGGTGGATGGGGAGGCTTGTTTGTACTTTATTGGTATGAGTGTCCTTTGGTACTTTCTAGCTTGTGAGAGCTTACATGTAAGCACTGTGTGTATCTGGCGCTGTGAACATGCAAGTTTTTGTGTGGAAGTTTTTTACACGCTACATAAAGTTTTCATTTATTCACACATCTGCTTTTGGCTAAACTGCTTTATGCTGGCTGAGCATTGCCCTGTCAGCCCCCACATTCATTACGTGAAACAACTCAAACACAGATATTGCCACTGTAGGCGACTAGTTGTGACGTTTGTTTATTATGAATATATTATGAATTTAGAACACTAAACTGTGCAACCCAAACCAGAGAAAGTACTACACTTTTGCACCAAATATTCCAGAGACTAAAAATGTCCACCAGTGATCTCCCCTGATGACACACGAGCTTTAATCAGCTGGCACCTTTCATTTTGGGGCTGTATGTTGTGTTGTTTCAGTCTCCAGTGTTTGGACGAATGTTGTCATGCCAACACTGATTTTTTTAAAAACTGTTTAACGCATAAAACACCAAGTTACTTACTCACCGTTTAGCTGTTGTTTAAGTGCTCTTTTGTAGCTTGAAAAAGGGGATTACCTCAAAATGTGCATGTTGTGTTATATTTGGTCATAATACATAGCGTTATCTTTAACCTTTTATGTGCTTGGGTCTTGCTTTCAAATGCTAGCAGTCATTCTTGTTTCAGATTTTTTAATTATAGGTAGTCCAAAGTGATTTTGAAAATCAATAGTTGACTATCAGACTTTATATATTTGCATATATCATTTTTATCTGATTTCAGTGATACCAATTTTATGTTGATCACTTGAGTACTTCCAAAGTTATGATTTCTTAAATATTTAATTTTTTGCCCCAATTTGCCTACAAAATGCAAATTCAGAAATCCTGATTTAAGGTCTCACCTGGAAACTATTTTGCATGTAACCTGTCTAATATTTAGGAATCTCATTTTCCACAGTACAAATAATAGGCCCAATTTTTTGTAGACCTTCATTTTGATTATTCTTCCAGATATTTCACATCAAACTTGCTAAATTCATTTTTTTTAAATGCCATCCGTCAATCTTAAAAATGGTAAAAAAATCATAACTCCTCTTCTACGTGTCCTATCACCTTACATTTTGTACCAAAATAACCACAGTTAAGAACTCTACGTGATGCCATACTTTTCTGATTGATCACAGAGAAAATTTAAAAGTCCATTTTTTTCAGGGTTATCTTGCATCACCTAACAGGCCCCGTTTTTCAAGGGCATATATTTGGAAGCGATGTCCCCAAAATCCTGTCTCTAACATCCTGGAATTGTTGCTAACTGGATTGACTTCAAACCCCCATTTCAAAACAAAGTGCACAGCAGTCTCGGCTATGTCTTCTTTTTGCAGCCGTTTACCTGATATATATTATACGAAACGAATAAACCCAAAATTTGCAACAGAAAGTGAATGTAATCATATATATATATGTGTGTGTGTGTGTGTCCTTCAGTACACTATGCTCCTTTCAGACATTTGATCTAGATCTAATTTCTGAGTAACCTGCACGCTTCCTGAGTGCTGATGTCAGTAAAACTATTGATCCACTCACCCATTTACAGACTGAATCAGTCATTTTTGTTGCAAATGTTGGCTTCATTTGCTAGATCTGTTTGAGTGATTCTGATGATATTTATGGCCCAAAATGGCACTTGAAATGTCCCAGGAATTTCCGACTGTCTCCTTGGATATTACCAATAAAGCCTCTCCTAGACTGTCATTAGTAGAAAAGTTTGCTAAAATTGCTGTTTATAAATAAATTCGTCGATCATCCCATTGACACCTAAACCAGCTCTCGCACACATTTGCGATCGTTCACAGGCCACTTTATTTTTCATTTTTACTAACAGAAGCATTCGTTTGACAGCTTTTTCAAGAAAAAGGTTAATAATTTTACTCATCAACTCATCAACAAGATCGTTTACATGCAATGTAGAACACTCTGATAGTGAAGAATCCACCAACTTGGCATGCACGATAGCTTGTGCGGTCACCTCAGCGGCCATAGCAGACCGTGCAGCTTTGGTAATAAAATATCTTTGTTATCACGTTTCAGTGGCTGAGTGTTGGACATATGAATAGTTTTGAACTCTTATTTTAGTATAACTTTGAAGAAGAAAGACTGATCTTTCTACTGATATTTTTTATGAGAGTGTCCATGGTCTAAAAATAGTACAAAATCTGTTAAACACGTTTCAAACAACTTTATTCAGGACTTCTGCTTGTCGAAGGCAGCCATCATGGATATGGAAAGAAAGCTTAGCAACAGCACTTTTGACTGATATAGATTTCATCATGGCTGGACTAGCGTACGTCCAACACTCCGTGTCTGAAAACTGCTTACAGTGAGTGGTGTTCGCAGCCTATGCGCATCGCTGACAGAAGGCAGTGCTTAGGGGTACCGAGATTGGGGTGAATTTTCACATTCTTTTTCAAAGCATAGTAAACATAACAACACAGTTAGGAAAACGAGACATTAAGCTTTTCTCAAGAGCAATTTTGATTGAGGCTGGATCAAAAACACACAAGAAATCTGTCAATGAAAATCGCTAAAACTAGACCAACTTAGTTAAGCAGAATGCAGCTGAGAGTACTTTGAACTACGTATTAATATATGCAGCATTTGAGCAACTCTCCTCTTGTTTGATTTAAGGGTCTGTTCAGTTCTGATGATGCAACTGAACTCATCTCCTTGCAAACATTCTTCCCGACACTCAAGGCATTCAACACACCCCAACCGCAACCAGATAAGTGAAATGTTTTTAATTATCACAGTTTTAACTCTTGTTTAACTATTGTTTTGTTGCTTTGAAAAAGAAGCTTATCCCAAAAATTCACAAATGTTTTGTACTGTCATATTAAATTAGCTTTCTTTTTAACCATTTATAAATTTGAATCTCTAAACTCATTTCCACTGAGTGAGGAATAAAATTGTACAGCTGATGCGAGAGAGCATACTGTCCTGTCACATAACAATTTGGCCAGACGATGACACAGCATGTGCATGGCAGTCAGAATTGTGTTGGCAAGCTTTGTGTAAAAATCTGGAAATGTGTAGTTACAACTGCTCGCTATCAAACAATATGGTACAGGTACTGATGGACTGAATATCGACACGTCCAGAAATCTGCATATGTGATGGGGTTGGTACAATGTTGTTGTCAATGGAATGTTTTGTACAAGTTTGTGAGAGAACATTTCTTCAGTAATGAAGTTTCTCAGTTGTCTGACTCTGTTGATTCTCTTTATTTGCCATTTTAGCCCTCTTCTTCTTTCAAATGGTGTCCATATAGTTGTTTTATTTATGATCAAAATGAATTTTTTTCGGCTTAGTCTTCCGTCTTCTTCGGCTGCTTCCACCTATTCTAGATAAAGTCAAGCATTCCAATAGGTACTGATGTCATTAACTGATAAGTAATCATTGTATTCTTACTGGGCTTGTCTGAACATTTGAAACATGCCATGAACTCAACTTGACCCATGCTTCAACCAATCAGCAGTCACCAAAAGTGTGGACAGCTGCCGTTAAATCAATCACGCTGACACCAAAGACAAAAACCACATGTGTAAAACATTTGTTCTTTTGCACTGCTTGTTATAGTATTAACCACCCTATATTCATCAACTGTAATAAAATATAACAACATATAAGTTATAACAAATTCTTAGATATTAAAGTGCCATTAACCAGTGATCATTTTATCACACAGAGGAAAGCTTACCTGGGTTGCAGACGACAGTGATTCCATAGTTATTTGAACATGACACAGGGCTCCGAGAACAGTGTGAAACAGTGTCCTCACTGCCACCACAATTGAAACGGGAATAATACATGGCTCCGCTGCCCTGACCGAACTCAAAATTACTGCGCCAATAACGTGCTCCAGTCCTGCACAATATATTATGTAACAATTGTGAGAATCTCACAGCGACACTGACAATCAACAAACACGCTGACAGTAAGATAGTTAGTAATTCAATTTTAATGACCTGTCAGTTGCACAGCCCTGTTGTAAGCAAATTGCGTATTTCAAAACTCTTCTCAAATGTATCTGAAGTCAGATTTACCAAATTAATCCACATAACATGCACATACAAACATGAAACATGTTTTTGAAGATATTCTCTTTAATATTGCCTTTGTTAAAAAAGCATGTAGAGCTGGGACAAGCTGGTATCGTTGAGCATTCCACCTGATTTATTGATAGATTCAAGAAAAGTTTAAAAATACAAATATAAAAAAGTGAACAAAAACAACAACGAAAAAAGGAAGGAAGAGAAACAATAACACTTTTAATAGTAAAAAAACAACAACAAAAACTAAAAAATGTGGAAAGTACTATATGAATGCAAAACAGCAAATACAAGCGCCATATGGCAGAAAACTGCTCATACCACCCACCATCATCTTCCAGCTGTTCAACACATGCCATATACAAACAAAAATATATTTTTAAAAATATTAAAAAATATGGGGCATTTTTGGGGAGACTAGTCAGGGGGAATGGAGCTCTAGTAGAAAAAGGATACTGCACAATGAAGAGCAGGATTTGGTGGATGAACATGAGATGAGATAGGAAAGAGGAATAGAATAACATCCCTAAGATTTCAGAGGGCAGTATGACATGAAGCATCCCTGCTGGTGTGCAGTGTAAATATAACTGTGCTTAAGTTGTTGGTCTGGCTTTGAAAGTAACTACCCTCTCAACCCATATGTTTGTTCAATGTTTATAAGAGATCAATATGACGTAATCTAAAAGAGTATTTGTATGGCACTTGCACCTAATGTTTGTTTGAGGAGTTATAAGAGATCAACATAATGTAATGTAAAAGAGTATTTGTAAGGCACTTGCACCTAATGTTTGCTTGATGGTTATAAGAGATCAACATAATGTAATGTAAAAGAGTATTTGTAAGGCACTTGCACCTAAGGTGAGCCTGAAGCACACAATACAAAAACAATAAAAATCATTGTCCAATTTCAAATAAAACAATTTAAGGTGCATTTTAAAATGAAAGCTTTGATTACAAATTTATATTGTGATCGCTTCAACCACCTGGACCAAAAGGCTTTAAGCAAGCTAATTTCTTCAGTAAAGTCATACAAAAAGAGCACTCACAATGGGTAGCCAAGCTGTCTGCAAACAACCAGTGTGTCCTGTTGGTCAAAACCATCGCTGCACACTGAGTACCAGAAGCCGTCTCTGAAGATCTCCAGACGTCCTGCACTTGGCCGTGGCCCATCCGCAATACGTAAGCTGACTGCACAGTCAAAACTAAATCCAACTCAGTGCACACTTGTCCAATTGCAGGTTCTGCTTTTTAAAAGTGCTGCAAGGCCAAGCGAGTAAAGCCACAGTTTATTCTGACCTCCTGCAGCTGTGGATTCTCAGCAGAGATAACTTTTGTTTCTGCATCCGCAGTAACTCCCCAGAAGAAAGAAGGGAATGAGGGGAGAGACCAGAATGAGGGAAGGCAGAAAAGGAGGAGAATGAGGAGGAGGAGGAAGAGAAGAAGAACCATTTTGGTGATGATTATGGTCATTATGGTGATATGGATGACGACAGACGTGTAACTGTGATGGTGAAAGCAGATTTACAGGTGTCATTACTAAAAACCTCACCCTGACATCTGACAGAGACCACAGAGCTGTCCGAACAGTTGCCCAGTGCTGAGGTACGGCAGTCAGACAGTGATCTCTCATCGCCTTCACAAGCAAATGACTGGTTGTGTACACTGACAGAACTGCTGGCAATGTAGCGATTGGTGCTTTCTGAGCTGTTCCTGTATGAATAATCAAGTCCCTTATCCAATGCAAGGTTTACAGTTCTGACATAGGCCTGAAAAACCACTGTCTGTAACATCAATGTGTAACTATATTAAATGCTTGAATTTGCTTATGTGGACAAATCAAAGGTTATATGACAGTACACATTTTAGTGACTCTCTTTGCTTTCCACTCAGTAGAATCTATTTTGGATATGATGGAACTATAATAAATATTGTCAGGATTTTAAACATTTTGATACTTTACAACTAGATCCAAGTCCTGTGACATTTAAATGGCATCTAATATGTGAATGGGCAGTTAAACCAGACTCAGAGTAATGTTTGCATCCAATGTTTTCTTCTATAAAAACAAATTTACATAATTTAACTGGAACTAAAATGTTTCATCTATTCAGTTTGAATATTTAGTTCATCAGGGTCCCCCCTCCCCTGCACCAGCACATACACACACACACACATCCAACCACAGACACAGACACACACACACACACATTCTCTCTCTCTCACACACACATGTACAATGTACTCAGTGGCATACAGGGCTTAAAAACATGACTGACTAAATCTGGTGCTCGTCCTGACAACCTAAAAGCAGCAAATGATGTTAGGTTCGAAACTGATCAAGGTGCAATGTCAATGAGAGAGAAGAGAAAACCAAGAGTGTGTTGGAGAAAAATTAAGTTTATCCTAACTAAACTAACTCACGAAGAAAAGCCTAGTTGTGTGCATACGACAGTGGTGTCCTCAGTGTCCCAGTCTTGAGCGCAGACCGCTGACCACTGTCCACCTGACCAGTACTGCAGCTCTCCCCACCCGTCAGCAGTCATTCCAGTCAGACGTACTGTGCCTGTATTAAGGCAACAGCTGTACGTTTGACTTTTGTAGTCAGAAGGTAGAACACTTCAATGAATAGAAGGAGAACTATACAAACACAGAGGTACTGAAAGCCTGGTTTGAGTTTATGTCCAGGCGTTGTTTTCTACCTATGGTTTAGGCACATGCCATAAACACTCCCGCCTGAATACAATCTTCAAAAATCCTTTTGAAATGTTGCTGTAGTCACTAGCTCTACAAACTTCTACAAGCCAATGTCACCTTTTCGTTCTCCCCCAGGGAGGAATAAACAACCCCAAAATTGTGTTCACTTTTTGTCTTTATCACATTGACTGACAGCATGTGCACATGAGGCACAGCTTCACTGACAGCAGGTGCAGATGAGGCACAGCTTCACTGACAGCAGGTGCAGATGAGGCACAGCTTCACTGACAGCAGGTGCAGATGAGGCACAACTTCACTGACAGCATGTGCAGATGAGGCACAACTTCACTGACTGACAGCTTGTGCACTTGAGGCACAACTTCACTGACAGCATGTGCAGATGAGGCACAACTTCATTGACAGCACGTGCAGATGAGGCACAACTTCATTGACAGCACGTGCAGATGAGGCACAACTTCATTGACAGCACGTGCAGATGAGGCACAACTTCATTGACAGCACGTGCAGATGAGGCACAACTTCATTGACAGCACGTGCAGATGAGGCACAACTTCATTGACAGCACGTGCAGATGAGGCACAACTTCACTGACAGACAGCACATGCACATGAGGCACAACTTCACAGACTGATGGCATGTGCACGTAACACAACTTCACTGACAGCATGTGCAGATGAAACATAATTTCATCTGGATTTTTGTCACTATTATTATATTTCACTTTGTTCCATATGTTTGACCAAGTTTGGCAATTTTTAAGCATAGCAAGCAGTTGGCAATTTTTAAGCATAGCAAGCAGTGCTAGAAAATGGTAAAACAAACTGCATGGTTTTCAGTAACTCTGATACATATTGATATGGCAGCTGCGTGCTGCACAGGTTTAACAAGTAACATCTATATTTTCATGATGCACATGGCACATTTTGCTAAATTCTGTGTAAACTGTGCTTTCGATCTTCATTTAAGAAAGAGGAAAAGTGTAAGGCACAAGTGTCTTAGAGCTAGTAAAAGTAACTATGTAAAGTGCCTATGCTTAGTGGTTCCTTTAGTGTCTAGACTGTAATGTCCTTATTTGGTAAAGGCTTTTAGACAAAGGTATGTGTTTCCATGCATTCCAACCCCAAGCAGACCGCTTCCTTTTTTATCTGTACTTTTTACCATAGCATTATTTAGTAGAATACAGTAGTGAAAACATGATGTCCACAGTTCTTCTAATGATTATGTTGTACGCCTAACAATAGCAAAGAACATAACAAAAAGTCCTTTTATCAGATGATTTTACTTTTGCTGAACTAACCTGTGTTACAGCTTACACCAATGTCACGGTCATGTGAACACCTAGAGGATGTATACTGAAGGGGGCATTGCGATAATGTCGATTCATCTCCACTGCAACGAATCTTGTAATGCTGGAAAACAGCAAGACTGTCAGTGGCCTGTGTATCAGGTGCAGGCATGAAGTAGTAGGCTCTGGATCTGGCAACATAAAAAATAATAATGTTTACAGCCTATGCAGCCACTGAATGTCATAAGACTGAGGGTTACTGAGCAAACAGAAATGCACATGGCAACATTAGCGTGATTAGGGAGTGGAGATAGCTCAGTGGTTAGAGTGCCAGACTTGTGATTGAAAGGTCATGTGTTTGAGTCCCTGCTGGAGCGGCAGGAGAATCTTCTTCTTGAGGGTAAATCTTTTGGTATCCATTCCCCCCCCCCCCCCCCCCCCCCCCCCCCGTACTACTGCAGTAGTACATAAAAGATCATGGTCATTCTGCCAAAAGTGCAGGTGGCAGGTTAGAGCTAAACAGGCATGCACCTTACATATATGTGGCTTTGCATGAAGTGACATGGTGCACTGTTGTATGGTGAACACAGAACATGCTGAGATGGCAGCAGTTTCATGTGGCACCAGCCATGTCAGTGCTGTCAGAAAACCACTTCGGTGGATATAGATATAAAAGTGCTGTAAAAAGCTAGTCACTCATGTAGAATGACAGGCAAGCCCAGTGAGTGCTTGAGAGCAGTGCTTATGAAAGTGATCAACAACAACATAATGTTTACAGTGTAAGCAGTCATTAAATGTCAACATAAGACAGGGGGTCACTGAGCAGGCAAAATGCACACAGCAACATGATTTTCAGAGCCTATAATAAGCAGTGATTGCAAGTCATCATAAGAGTAAAACACAATGTCAATGAGCAAACAGAAGTGTACATGTACAAAACAATCAATTATGTAGTTCACACAGTGTTACACACATTTTATTCTCTTCACTGAGAGCCTCTGAGTCTATGTGGTACATGTATAAGATGATAATTTTATCCTATGCCTGAGAAGGCCACAATATTACTGGTATTTCTTTGATGGTTACGGCTAAACAATTCTCTCCAGTTACGATCACTGATGAGCTCTCTTTTAGCAAAGCTGGTCTGGCTGGCGATCAAAAGCAAATTCAGACCTTTCCAGGTTCAATTCTTTTGCTAGTCACTCCTATGGTGTTTTCACAGGATTCTCATTGGATTCATTGCACCTAGGACAAAGAACGGAAGCAGACCCAGAAAGGGCCTTATGCTCCCAAGTAGGTTATCTATGAATGGGATAGTTTTCTTCTACCCTCTTTTTGTTTCAGTGTACAGACAGCTTTTAAAGGGTATCATTTACCCACTAGCTGTAAAAACACAATCTATGAGATCTAGTTCAACAAAAAGAGTGCGCTAATTTCTGGTGCATCTAGATCTAGTTGTTTTCCTTTGTAGGTGTGCTTCCATTATACATAGATATAATTACACACACAAACACATGCACACGTGTGCGCATGCACACACACACACACAGTGCAGATGAATTACAAACCAAACAAGACAGATACTCAAAATATAGAAAATGTTCAGAATGTGCTGTCATAGAGGACAAACTCAATTTCCAAACAACTGTGCTAAAATTATTCATTTACAGTCACTGCTCGTGGAAGATGTATATATATATAGAGAGAGAGCGAGAGAGAGAGAGAGAGAGAGAGAGAGAGAGAGAGAGAGAGAGACTAATTCTAAACAAATCTCCCATGTCTCCAAATGCCTCACCTAGCAACCTTTTCCCCATCTGATGACAGGTAAATGCTTTTTGCAAAATATGTATGCGACTGTACATGTCTTCACGACTAAATTGCTTAAATCAGTAAATTGACGAATCTGGAACAGTGAGAAAAATGATTAATGCCGTTTGTCTTAACCCATTTTGCCCAGCACCAGTGAACAGTCTTGTCCACAGAAACACATTTCATCAAACTGGTTTTAGAAGTTGTAAAACTATGCATACTAATCAACAACCCACTTACTTCAGCTATTCCCATGTGCCACAATCACAGCACATTTTGTTGAATTTGTTTGTATAGTACAACTTCAGCAACATCATGCGCAAGTGCTGACAATACACACACAGGGAGGTTTTATCCAGGGTGTTAGGTGACAAGCAGCGATTTTGATCTGGATGTTGCTGTTTCCTTATCATATCCAAGCAAGTGTGCAAAACCATTGGGCAAAATAGTTTGGAAATAACAGTTTTCAGACTCAAGATAGTTTGGAAATAACATTTTTTCAGACACCCTTCGGTGCTGAAAATTCAGTAGTAATACCATAAATATCCTTTCTTCGTCTTTCACTGAATGTTGAAAGACAGTGAATGAATGATAGTTATTGTACATCAAGCACAGTATTGCCTGTTCATTTTTAATGCGTGCAACTTTTGGTAGCTCTACCTTATATAAAAGTGGAGATGAGCTATAAACACAGCAGCTGTGTTTTGTTTTGTTTTAGCAGCAAGACTAAAAATGCCTGGGCTTTAGCCTAGTGGGCTGAAAGGGTTACTATGCATCTTTTATGTCTTAGGAATTCACACCAACGTACACACACACACACACACACACACTCAGGTATGCATACACATACACTAGCACACACAAATACACATGTGCACTCACACACATGGTGTAATGGTAGTCACCACTGTTTTAAAGTTTCCTTGCTTTTAGTGTCAGAAACACAAATCATAAAAAAATGATAATAAAACGCAAACCAGCACACACACAAGAAGAATGGCATGTACTCACGTATGATAGCCGAGCTGCCCACACACAACAGTAGCACTGACTTGGTAGAAGCCATAGTCACTGCATGCAGTGTACCAGGTACCCACTCTGTACATCTCCAGCCGTCCTGTGTGCTCACTCGGTCCCCCGGATAGTCGGACCCTGCCTGTTGCATTTTCAGAATAAAATGCAATCTATTTTAGAAAAACTTCAGCAATATATAGCTACCTTTTTCAACAAATTTTCTGGTGTAATTTCCCATCCACTGTTTATTAGCACTTCAGGAATAATGGACACATGAACCATCTGATTAAGCCTCATTACAAAGCCATGTTTCCAAAAGATTTCTCTCATCAACATGGGGTTTGAAACCCACAGATAGGCATCCAAAGACTGTCCCATTAACATTTATAACAGGAAAAGAAAATGCTCACTTAATCGCATTCACAACAAGAAATTATACCTTTCATGTTGTTGTTACTGTAAATAATACTGATGATGACTACTTTTATATAGCGCTATTCTCCACTCTCAAGCACACTCACTGCGCTGTTTTTGTATGTGATTCTAAATGAGTGATGGTAGTGTTTTACAGCACATTTTGAATATCCACCGCAATGGTGTACTTACAGCGCTGCTTAGTTGTTACATGGCTGCATGGTGCCTTGTGAAACTGATGCCGTTCTGTGTCCACCATACAACCATGCACCATGTCACATCACTTCATGCAAAGCCAAATACCTAGGGTGCATGTATGTTGAGCTGTAACCTGCCACCTACACTTTTGCCAGAATGACCAGGATATTTCATGTGCTACTGCGGTAACACTGGGGTTGAACATACTAAAATAATAAATATAATCTGAAATGTCATCCGGTAAATCTTCGAAACACATGAGCGCTATTTCTAGCTCTGTCGGACCTTATGTCTGTGGATGGAGCTTTCTCTCTTCTGGTGACACATCAATTACAAGGTGGGTGTCAGCACTGGAATAAAGAGATTTAGGTGGAGAGTACAGATGTGGGATGATGGAGAGATAAACAGGAGTTGAGTTCATGGAATTGAAACAGAACTCACAAGTGACCACAGGTGCAAAACAGTGAAAAGACAGCCCCTTGGTGCCAACTAAGTAAAAATCAATGGGTAGGTGGCAACTTCTGTCAACATGGGAGAATACTCTAGCGTGACACGCTTTAGCGGCGCTATACATCACAGATTATGTGGTTAAAGATCACATTACCTTGACATTTGATGAAGATGGATGAGTTGTCCGGACATACATCCAGGGTTGAGGTAGGACAGTCAGACAGGGATTTCTCGTCACCCTGGCAACTGAAGGACTGGTTGTATACACTGTAGGTACTGGACACATTTGTCAGCTCTGATCCGCTCCTGCCCAAAACCAGAATTTGACTGAAGTATTCATACACCATATAGACCATGACAACCTAAAAGGTTCTCGAATATTAAAAAAAATTGTCCGTAAGGGACACCAATAATTAAATTATTTGTCTACTGTAAACTCAGGAAATGTGAATTACAGTTACGATGCAAATTAAACAAACAGATGAACTGAAACTGTGCACTGACTGTTAAACTCTCTCTCTCTCAGACACACGCACACACATACACACACATACACACAGATGCACATACACACAAATAAACAAAATATATTAATGGCTGCAGCCTGTTTATCAGGAAACTGAAAATCCATGCAATGATGGTCTGGTTGTTGACCAATAGGTGCAGCTTTATGGTACTGAAAGCACTGGAGAAGTCCACAAAAAGGGGTCTGGTGTTTTGGAGTGTCAGATTCGTTTTATGGACTCAACCTCTTTCATATGGGGATACATAATGACGATACTTCACTTGACAGACCTAAAGATGGCGGTACATTTCCCAAGTTTGTCCTTCCTGTCTTTCACAGCCGTTTCACATAAGAAATACAAGTACTCAAACAGTCTGAGTAGTACAGTTCCTGTTTGAGTTTAGGAGTTTGTGTGTCTGTGTGTGAGAGAGAGATTACTATGTTTTAGTATACAAGATTTTTATTTTTAGCTCATCAAGGGAATCCTGATAAATTTCTGCTTTACAGAATCAGCTGGAATGACTCACGGGGGATAACCAAGTTGTGAACAGACAACAGCGGCCTCGGTAATGTTGAAGTCCTGAGCGCAGACAGCTGACCATTGTCCATCTGACAGGTACTGCAGCTGTCCCCACCCATCAACACTCCCGTTCACCAGACGTACTGTGTCTGTAGAAAGGTTAAGTGTTCAGACGTTTTTTTCTGTCTGGTCACATGTCTCAACATGTCCACTTCTGGTATTTTAATCTGACATGCCTCCAGAAATACACTCAAGTGCAGTCCCATGCTCAATGACTCACTGCTGAAGGCAGTTTGAAGATCACTTACTGCTGCATTAGGAGGAGTGTGTACGCACGCACACACACACACGCACGCATGCACACACACACACACACGCACACACACGCACACACACACACACACACGAAAAGCTTGGGCCTAACCAGTTTTGTTCTATTATACATTCAACGAACTCAGCAAAGACTATGTCAACCCAGTAAAAATGGACAATTATAGGTTACTGTTGTAATTTCTGACTCCCTTGCAATTCAAATGAGCCGCAGTCATAAAAGCTGCTGAGCTTGTCACTGTTGTGCAAACTAGAAGTTCTCACTTTAACAGTAGCTGCAGAAAAGCACATTTCAGTTTTGCCAGTCAAACATTTGGCAGGTCTTTCCCTTGTTACGTATGATCACCAATTAAAATAACACTAACTCCACAAATGACATTTGGAAGTTGTGTTCATGTCTGTCATTCTGTGCATCAATGTGGACTACCCCAGTCAGCAAAGGATGCCGAAATCATATGGGACCCACATGGGATTCCCATTTTCTCGCGGGCCCCAGATACCCATATGGGATCCTTCCGGATTCTATATAGTTTTCCTACATAAGCTGGCGCGGTAAATGCCCACGGCGGCCTATATCGGCCCTACATGATTTCTACATCAGACAGCCCATGACGAGCGAGGCTGAGCCAGCGACGATGCGACGTCCGGCACTGCCACACACAGCACGCGCGAACTTTCCACTGACCAGCGTTATGCCGTATGGTGGCGCCGCCTACGAGTCCACAGGCTCGGGGACTTTTCT
The DNA here is from genome assembly GCA_963584105.1 of Alviniconcha strummeri. Taxonomy (NCBI): domain Eukaryota; kingdom Metazoa; phylum Mollusca; class Gastropoda; family Provannidae; genus Alviniconcha; species Alviniconcha strummeri. The sequence continues at coordinate 14,960,514 of OY757553.1, read as the reverse complement.
CTTTCTTGCTCTCCAGAAGAAGTGAGAAAGAGCACGTGCGAGAGAGAAATCCACCATTACCTGTCGGTTCTCTGTGCCTGTGGTTGTGACTTCTCATGCTTTTGGCCGACATCACGTACGCTTTGGCGCCTTTTTCAAAAGACCGGATTTGTTTCGATCCCGCAGCTTTGTGACCGCCACTTTGATTTCATTGTTCGCCATCACTTCTGTACTGACGGTCATGGTTTTGTTGATTGACTTGACAGAGGGTTGATATAGTTTATAAATGTGCATTTGCTTATGACCTGAGTTTGACCGGCTTTCCTGAGATGACCCTGTGTGAAAGGATGAATATGTCTAAAATTACTGAAATTGAAAGGATTAGGGAAAGGTTTTTATGTATCCTGTCTCAAGAAAAGACTAGATGTGTAGTAATGATAGAGCATTTGTGGTGTGATTTTGTTGCTTCAATAAATGTTGCTACTGAATTAGAGAATATTCTTTTTCTGATTTTTCTTCCAACCTGTCTTGTCTTTCTTTTATTTTGCCTCTAGCAATTTAGTGTCAGATTTTAATATTAACTAATATATAAGATCAATGTTCTCTAGAGCAGGTCAGCAATTTTACTTTAGCGTGTGTTCAGCAATCCAGTGTTTTACTGTTGGTTTATCATAAAAAAATGGTCCACATTAGAAAAATAAATACCCTTTTATTAATGTGTACCCAAAAATAAAAGAATTAAAATGGGGTCTCAAATGAATGCCATGAAATGAAACTGACATGAATTTATGCAGAATTGCACAATCTCTAGAAAGTGATACCGTACTGTTGATCTTTAAAAACATGTACCCACATCAGGCATGCATCACAGAAATACACTGAACATTAGTAGAATACATCCAAGAAACCTGGGATTAAACCAAGATTTACATGAGAACCATCTGGTATTCATGTGGAATCCATATGGGAAGTATCTGGGATCCACATAGAAAGTATATGGGACCCACATGGGAAACATGTGTAATGTATCTGTCTGGGACACCTCACTGATTTGTGATAGTAATACTAAAAAAAAGAAGAAAAAGGAAGCAATTAAGACATGTTGATGAACATGTACATGTTTCAGTTAAAACTGAAGTCTTGAAGAGACAGAAGAGACTGTGGACGCTCTTCAGTTTGTCTACAGGTGTGGAGATAATAATAATAACTCTTATATAACGCTATATCCTGTAAAAATGTACAAGCTCGCAGCGCTGTACATTATCAACATCAAAATCCACTTGACAATCAGAAAAGCACAAGTACTATAAATGTATACATCAATATCAAAATGACAAAAAACCCAATAAGAAACAAAACAAAAAAACAACAACAAAAACACACACACAAACCCCTCCCCCCAAAAAAACAAAAAATGAAGAAGCACAAGTACTGTAAATGCGTACATTGATATTAAAGCATTTCACACACACTAAAATAAACACAAGTACTATAAAATAATGCATCTATCAACATGACAATCAGAAAAGCACAAGTACTGTCATGACAATCAGAAAAGCACAAAACTAATACTGTAAATACATACATCAACACTAAAGCATTTCACACTCAGCCACCTACTATATGATCACAAACACCTGCACACTCACTTCCTCACAAGCACTAGTTTGTATTCAATGCGCTGTTTGATGGGAAGCCACAGACACACACACAGACACACACACAGTAAGACACATACCCCCCCAACCAACACCCCCACAGCAGATGAAAGTGGCGGCAGCAGCAGGCTCTCTTGTTAGTCCCATGCTTTGCAGTCCCCCCCCCCCCCCCCCCCCCCCCCAACCAACCCATGCCTATGGTGACAATTTCTGAGACTCAAGTGAAGGCATTGCAGAAGAGGTGCATTTTGAGGCTGGATTTAAAAGATGTGAGAGATGTTGAAAATCGAGTTTGTATCAGAACAGAGTTCCACACACAAGGTGCCTGATATTGGAAAGACCTTGCACCGGCACTTTTCAAGTTAACATGTGGGACACAGAGCAGTTTGTCAGAAGATGATCAAAGAGGTCTGTGGGGAGTGTATGAAGAGAGACAGTGCCAAAGGTAAGGGGGCAATGTACCATCAAAGTAGTGGAAAGCCAGTGTCACTAGTTTGTATTTAATGCGCTGTTTGATGGGAAGCCAATGAAGTGATATCAGCATAGGAGTTACATGCTCAGTATGCTTTTTACGAAAGATCAACCGAGCTGAGTTGTTCAGTATTCTTTGAAGTCGGGCTATCTGATCTGAAGTGATACCAGCCAGTAGGGAATTGCAGTAATCAGTCCGAGATAGAACTCAAGAACAAACAAGAGCTGCGGTCGCACTTGTAGTGAGGAATGGATGGATGGGACTGATTCTACACAGTTCAAGGTAGGCAGAACGGCAGACAGAGCTAATGTGATGAGACATGGTGAGGCTAGAGTCTAAGACAACTCCCAGACTTTTAACCTTGGGCTGAAAAGGAATTGGACTACCACCAATCTCCATATGCTCACTGTAGCAGACACTTGTCCTAAAGCAAGTACTAACAACCAGTGCCTCAGTTTTGTCATTGTTGAGTTTAAGTTTGTTAGAATCCATCCATGCCTTGACATATTCGACACATGTCTCTGTCTGTTTGATAAGAGTACCAAAATCAGCGGGAAGGACAGAACTGAAAAGTTGTGTATCGTCTGAAAACTGGAGGTCAGAACCGGACTGGCAGACGATGCGTGAAACGGGCTGTGTATAGAAAACAAAGAGCAATGGTCCCAACACTAATCCCTGAGGGACCCCAAAGTCCAGGCATTGTGGGGTGGATGGGATGCTGTTTACAACAACTTGAAATCTGTCCAGGATGTATGAACGGAGCAGTTTATTGTCAGAAGGGCTGAACCTGAGATTCCAAAAGTCGTATGCAGTCTCTCTGGAAGAATGCTATGGTCAATTGTGTCAAAGGCAGCAGACAAATCCAACAGGGAGAGAATAGAGACACGTCCCTGATCAGTGCTCTCCAGCAGGCAGTTAGTAATGTGAAGAAGTGCAGTTTCACTACTATGTTTCTGGCAGTAGGCAGACTGATTCCTCGCAAGGAGGTCGTTCCTGGAGACATGATCAGTTAACTGTAAGAGCACAACTCTTTCCAGAAGCTTTGACAGAAACAAAAGATTGGACACTGCTCTGTAGTTCTTTAACATATTCTGGTCAAGACTGGGCTTCTTCAAAAGAGGTCTTACTTGAAGCACTGAGGGACTGAGCCTGACAGTAGAGAGTAGTTTACAATTTTGGTGATGACGGGAACAGGGTCCTTGTAGCATGTTTTGAGCAATGCAGTGGGTATGGGATCAAGAGCACAACATTTTGGTTGTGCATCACTGACAAGTTTTCTTATCAAGTCCTCGGAAACAGGTCCAGAAGTACACAACCCGGTACCTGCAAATGGTTCAAAAGATGTTGGAACAGGACACAAGTTGAGCACTCGACGAACATTTGCAATCTTTTCATACATGAAATCAGAGAACGTGTTGGGTAGGTCTGAGAGAGGAATGTTGGTGGGCAGCTTCGGCTCTGTCGTTCTTCCCATGAGCTCATCAGTGATGCTGTACAGGAGTCTAATGGACGAGCAGTGACGTATCTTGATGTGTCATGAATCTCACCTGCTACTTGATGAACTGACTGAGCGTTAAAATACGCCATGGTCATTTGAGAGTTGTGAGCAGTTGCCGTGAAAGCATGATCCGCATGACTGTCACCGGAAGGGACCACAGCAGTCAAGTTACTCACTGATCTCCTGGTGGAAGAGGGGAGCTGCAGGAGGTTGTTTAGTGGTTGTGTGGTTAACCTAGCAGCTCCATTGCAGACAACAGCAATCTTTCTCTGTTTCCTCCTTCCATCTCTAAAAAAGACGGATTCCGCGGAAGGCAGCCAATTCCCAGGTCTCTGAGGTGGTACCGCTGTTTGGATTGCTAGTATCTGGTCAGGTGAGTAATGTCTGGGAGGGCAGTAGATGACAAGTCCTCCTGTAGTGGATCACTGTAGCGAGTGTGGACATAGCTGTCACGTAGTGACTGACATTGAGCACAGCTCAGCACAGATGGCTCTTTCAACCTTTAGTGAGTGACCAAGAATGGCAAACACTGGTACATCAGGCTATCAGTCAAATGTAGAAACAAACACATGCATATTAATCTGGATTCCAGAGGCATCGATGCACAGAAGGCACACCAAAATGTCCATTCCATGGTGAACACAACAGTAAGACACACAATACTCAAAGAGACAAATATCCAGCAAAAATCCACAAATGTACTTGGGGAATGCCACACTGACTATTCTAATCCACACACATCTAGAAAAGAGACACACAACATTCAAAGAGACAAATATCCAGCAAAAATCCATAAATGTACTTGGAGAATGCCACACTGACTATTCTAATCCACACACATCTAGAAAAACAAACAGCTCAGGTCAGAATTCGTTTGGTCAGCTTTGAAGACTCTTCAACCACAAGTTTTACTGAAACAGCTCTCCTCTGACAGAGTTAAGATCTTTCTTATCCATATGGATTCTTGACTTCTTGCTTCTGTGATGAAGCAATATTTTAGAATGTGTTTTGTTTTTTATTTATATAAATAATGGAAATTGCATATATATATGGTAGTCAGTTTATAGATAACCCAAACACAAAGGGGAGGGTTTGTTTTTTTCAGGTAATATTTTGTGATCAGTCTCAGTTGTTTCAATTTTCTGTTGTCTATTACATGCTGGTCAGCACTAGCATGCATACATACTCCATAGTCTGATGACCAGTTTACTTGTCAGGGAGTCATGAGATGGGCAGAAAGTAGATGGTTAGGTACAACAACAACATTATGAAAATAATCAGTGGTGATCTAAAACTGGCACTGTGATAAAGAATTTAAACTGTACAGTTTAGCAGAAATATGAAGATCTGAGTAACCAACCACCCAAGTATGTGGACGAGTGCATGAATGAAGAGTGTGACTGACTCATTTAGTTGACTGGGATTAATATCAACAGGCACACTGTGATTTGCATTCAATTTTTTTTATAAATAGAAGACTCCTATGAGGCTACGTCCAGGCTATAAACACTGTACATTTTTCTATTTCAATTTTGTTACTTGTGGAAGACATGGTTTGCCTAGAAAATGTATTATGCCTAATAAAGCTTGTATTTTCAAATAATTTCCAAACACATTAAGATGGTCAAAATAAATTATCCAAGATGGATGGAAATTATTCTTTACTGCTCATTTCAGATCACAACAAAAACAAATTATGCACTTAAAATTCCACATGTGAGCCAGCTTGGCCTAGTGGCAAGACCAATCTTATCTTGTGACTTTGTCCCTCACAGTTAATAAAACATTAAAATGGCTCTTATCACGGTCTGTCTTAATTCAGGAGTCATTCTGGTGGTGACAGCATAAAACTAAGTACAGTCTTCCTCTTCCCCCCCACCTCATGGGATCTCTATCCTCACCAGTACTTCTTGGAAGACAACTTGGCATTAAGCCAGTTTAACCAACCAAAACATTTTAAAAACACCTACTTGACTTACTGCACACTTTATCAAATGCTACACATTCACTGAAATAACCCCATTTGTGTAAGCTGCGAACAGAAACTAATATAAAATATACTGTGCTGAGTGAGTGAGCATGTGTGTGTGAGAATGGGGTGGGGTTGGTGGGTTGGGGGTGCGGGGGGGTGCACTTACACACACATGCATACACATGCAACATAGCCACACCCATAAATGCACACAAAGAATACAAACTCATCCTTAATCTTACAGACATACACAGACACATAGTTACAGACAGAGACATACACAATGTATACACTAACCATTTCTACACTGAACAGCAACGTCATAGCTATGTGAACAGCTGTAGCTGGCACGGGAAGAACGGCTACAGCTGAGGATGTTGTTCTCTTGTCCGTTACACTGAATGTCATCCAACAGTATGACCCCTGTTGCTTGTGTCCCATACAGAGAGGCACGTCGATTACGGGATACAAATGTACCAGTGACACTGAAATACACATCACACACACATGGTGGCATAATGGAAGCAGAATGATTCTTGTTGGGTGATCAATTCACACATACACTCACACAAACACAGGCACATAGACACAGATTCACACACACAGACACACACACACACAAAGACACACACATATATAATGACTCAGTGCCAAAAGATGCAAATGGGGGTGGGGGGGGGGGGGGGGGAGTCCTGGTTTTTGATTGTTAATAAAATCTGTTTCAAACACTTTGTCTTGTTGTGACTTTGTGTGTGAGTTCATAACTGGTCAGTATCACGGTGGAAACAATATGAACTCTAAATCTGGAGCAGCTGGAGAAATATTTATTTTTGAAAGTGAAAAGTGACACGGATTTCGACCCCTGAAAATGGACATACTCACAGTGAGTTCTTTTGATGCTTTTATTCATGTACATGATGAATCAAAACATTACCTCAGTCAGCAATTTGTACAGAGGAGATGTCGCTTTACACAGTGCATATAACATCAATTATCGTTAAGTTTAGATTTTGGAGTTAGAAGCTCAAAAATGTTCTGCGGTTGAACGTTACGTGTGTTGAAATGTTTCATGACCAGCATCCGCGGACAATCTAGTGAAGAACAGACTTTCTCTTTCATCAAAACTTTACCCCAGTCACTGTGGTACGTCACTGCATCAGGCACCAATGTTTTATTTTACTGCCAAATGACTGGGTAGTTTTCAAAATACATTTTGCCATTCTTCATATTGTTGCAAGAAATAACATTCAACCAATATTAAATTAAACAAGCAAAAGTGAAAAAATAAATGTTTACGCATTTGTACTACATCTGGGTAGTCATGCTACACATCTGGGTCATTTGCTTTGAGCGCATGTCTGCATGGAAGGGATGTTATGACCTGCAAAAGGTGTGTAGAAATATTTTTGCAGGCTGTAATGTTCGACAAAAACTTAATGTTTAACATATATCTAGTTGAAACTTATGGTTATACGATGATATTTATATTGGTATATGCCAAATCTTTTGAAAGTATCAGAATGTCAGCATACAGAGTGAGTTTTTGTTATGCTGTTGATCTAAAGTTTGTTCAGATGCTTTCGTAAATTTGTTTTCACCGAGTTTCTTACAGCATGGTTGCGTGTTGAAGTCGTAATGTTTGACAGCAGAATGGTTATGAACAGTACATTCTGATCATACTCTACATTTTTTGCTTGCACTTAATGCAATTCGTTTTGTTTACAAACTATGTCTTCAAATAAATCATCATATATGGTACTTTTTGGTAGACAATTCAAGTTTACGGAGGTTAAAGTCGTCAAGTTAGGTGTTGAACATTAGGATTACAACATGAGCTGTGGAAATAATAACGTTCAACATAATGATAGCGACCATACCTGTCTGCCTTCCAGAGTTCTAAAAATAGAAGGTGCCGATCTTAATAGCACTATTCTTTGGCTGTTTTTTTTGGGGGGTAATATTTATTATGATTTTTAATATTTTATTATTATTAATTCTTTCACTTTGAAGTTAACTGTTCAACTATTTTTGTCTTAGGCACTGGAGTCAACATGACCAAGAAACTGAAATGCATGGATGACAGGTTGTGTGTGTGTTTTCCTGTGACACCCAAAAACAGCAAAAGTTGCACTCACTCTTACTTGCTCCATTTTCTCTTGCAAAACACTTACTTGTTTGTTAAATAATAAGTATTACTTATTTTGTTATGAAAAACAAAGTATCATGTTGTGTCATTAACAGTATGTTATCCACTACAACAAAATTGGACATGCTATTTTGTGTAATGAGCAAAAAATTTTCACATGGAAATAGTTATGTCTTTATATTTTACAGTAATAAAAAGTTACTGATTTATCATTTTCATCAAAAAGCAAGCAGCATTGTTTATCTTGTTGAAACAGTAATGTACGACATATTTCTTACATCATTTGCTGTTTATGTCAAGAAAGATTAAATCTGAGAAGAAAAAAATCATCAAATCTTCCTTGTCACATACTGTTCTATTAAAGAATAACTGTTTATGTTACAAAATGTGTTTCTTTTTATTCATTTAAAAATGTTCTCCTATTAAAGAATAACTGTTTATGTTACAAAATGTGTTTCTTTTTATTCACTTAAAAATGTTCAAGACTGGCTGTATGTTGAACGTTATCCATTGCAACAAACCATGCATAGCATGCTGTTCTGTGTGACACAGAACAAGTTCACTTGGTAATACTCATGTGGATCACATCAGTTGGGTTTTTGCAGTTAACTGCATGATTAGCAGCAGTGATGTGGGCTTGTGTAATGATCAACATACTGTTACAAATCACACTGAAAGTCAAATTTCTCAGGAACGAAGAGCAGCACAGCCTTCTCCCTTGACTGGTGGATGACTTCACATGTGTTCATTCAAAAAATGCATTACTCACTCACATCCTGTCAACTTTAGTTTCTAGTACCTCGTTCCTCTTTTCTTGCACACCTTTCAGCACTAAGTCATTATGACACACACACACACACACATATTCATATCCACACACACACTCACATACATCACACACATTCATATACACACCCGCACACATACATCACACATCCACACTCACACACACCATCAGAGCCCTACCCAGCACCAAAGGCGGATTGACAGGCGACATCTGTGTTGAGCTGTGACCAGTACCTGTCACACACCGTGGACCACACACCATCATAGAACACCTGCAGTCGACCTTCATACTCACTGCTGCTGCCAACCAGTCGCACAGAGGGAGCAGCTGTGATGCCTGCATGGACATAACAGAAGAACAAACATACAGTCAGCCAGTACTTATGATATTTTGACTCTTCTGCCACCTTGAAAATGGAACAAGCTAGGCCACTGAAACTGGTATGAATGTGTAAACATTAGTGTCATACAGAGTTTCAAACATTCACTTATACAGCACCCCAGATAACATCAAAAGTTACTCAATAATAATTTGTTGTGTGGCACAATTCCCTAAATATCAAAGGTGCAGTGCGCCTTACAATACAGCCTCTCAAATATGTAGTAATCCTTACAACCAGCACACACACTCACTCACACACACACACACACTTGCATACACAAGGTCCTGTAACATATCACATGCACACGGACGGTCAAGCAGTATAATGCTGATTATCCTTCTCTTACTCTCATGCTATGATCAGGGTCACATCTATATAAATAACAGCAATTCAAAGTCTAAGTGCAAAATAACTTGTGAAAAAACTCAACTTCCAGTTTAAAATTTGTTAATGTTCCAGTTGTGTCAAACCAACTGTAAACCAAGTAATGTTTGAAATGAACTACGGCTGATTTTGAAAACTGAAACTGGCCATGGTCACAGGAACCAGTATTATGGCATAAATAAAACTCAATAAAAATAACAATCGTCCAGATTTGAAACCTCTCTTACATGAAAGCAAGCAGAGCAATTATTCTTAGATGACAAACATCCAAATATAGAACTGGAAAATAAAAATAAATCCACATTTTTTTAATGTCTTTGTTACAAAAATGCATACATGGGACACTCAAGGACATGTGGCATTGGTACATTCAACATTTCATAAGTCATCTAAACATGAATAAATATACTGAAAAACAAAAGGTACATTGGATACATATCCAAAGACTACGTAGGCATGAGATTATACACAGGTATGGACTTTATGACATCTTTTTGTTGACAACATTAGCCTGCAAAAGAAAAGAAAAAAAGATTATTTTTTTTAAGGCTCCCACCTGGAAGAGAAACTTAAACATAAGCGGTTCATCTTAGCATTGTATTCCTCTATTTTGTATCCGTATTACAGTTTTTTTTCTAAATCTTTTTTTTTCATCTGTTTTTCTAGTTTGTATTTATAGAGATACTGCTTTGCCAGTAGTAGAATACAATCAAAAATGTTCTCTGTTTTGATGTCATCATCAATACCAAATAATATTAGACATTCAGGCAGTCTTAATCTGTAGCAGGAAGTGTATTTCTCTTTCAGTAGGACCAAAAACTGTGTCCAGAACTGTTGGCTGTTTCCATTCCCAAAACATATGTTGTACAATGTCTTTAGCAATTAGACAAAAGCTGCACTTATTGCTGTTGGTCACACCAATCTCCTTAAACATCACATTTGTTCCAATTATTCTATGCATAATTCTTATCTGAAACCATTTTATATTAATGTCATGAATTTTACTTAACTGCTGAAAACAGGACTGCCATGGTATTCATCTTTGAAGTTTATCTTCCCATTTTGAGCAGCAGTTGGGTTTTACATCATTTTGGTTTAATACGTCATATTATAATTTGCAACCCATATTAATTTGTTTCATACAATTTCTGCAAGCACACTGTCAGATTCATAACACTGTTATGACAAAATTTGAAACCACTATTACGCAGGAACTGGAAAATAATTTGTTATTCATCTCCCTTGAATACATGCCCGAGTTATACCATGGTTATCATTTTTCAAACACATGTAGCAAACATACAATGTTTAAACTACATAGGACAAGAATCTAAAACCACATTGTTTTTTGACTCCAAAGTCACCAAACCTGGTATGCTATAAACCTGTAGACCCCAAGCACTGTTATAGTTATGCAAAATTTGATTTTTTTTTAAAAACAATGTTCAAGAAAAAGCAAAGGTTAAAGTTTAGTCAAATCTGAAAACGTATCAATCGTGCCCCACTGCATACACGAGAAAGTGATAAAGGTATTTGGATCATGTACAAGACATAATCATCAATCACACAAAGTATGAACTTCATACATATGTATGTGTGTGTATATATATATACATATGATTGTCCAGCACGACTGTGCTTATTTGAGAAGACATGCGTGCGTGCACACACGCGCGTGCGCACACACGCACACATGTAGGGACTGATCTCACAAAATACCACCGTTTATTGACTTGACCTTCCATTGTCTGTTACCCCACTGTCGGTCTTTATGTATACTAGCAGATCCAGTTGTTTTTTCTTTCTGCACTACATCTCTTACAGTTATCTGTGTCTTACTTTTGTGTTTTGAACACTTCAGGTATTTTGTTCTTTTTGTGCACTGGTAATGTTTTTAAATTTTTCTGATCTACCCCTTCTTTGTCTGCCGTCTTGCTTCTTTGGACATTTTTGCCTGGAAACATATGTGCGTATTACAGTGTTTTTATGTGCCTGTGACCATGTTTTCATGCACTTTGTGACAGTCATAGTTCGGCTTGGCACTGGGGTTATGTGTAAATGCACGTGCGTGAACGGGATTTCGTGTAAACTACTGCCTAACCAGCATATTCGGCCTTTGTGTCATTCCCGTTTTTTTCACGTGATGATTCAGCGTGCTCTGGATGTGGTTCGGGTGTGTTGTATTGAATGGGAGATGGAATCAATTATCTGTTGTACTACTGTTGTACCTGGTGAAGCAGCTACCAAAATTCTGATGTGTTGATAACTTTGTGTTTATATACTGTCGATTATGGATAGCATTACAATATTGTCGTTAAATTGCCAAGGCCTTGGCAATACTAGAAAGAGAAGAGATGTTTTCCATTATTTGAAGCAAAAATCTTGCTCGATATACTGTTTTCAAGACACGCATTTCAGTACCAAATTAGAAACATACGTCAAAGCTGAATGGGGATATAACTGCTTTTTTGCATCTTACAGTTCTAATTCAAGGGGGGTAGCAGTAATGTTTATGAACAATTTTGAATTCAAAATCAACGATGTAAAGCGAGATAGGAATGGAAATTTCATTCTTATTTCCTTCTCAATGAAGAATACAGATATTTTGCTTGTCAATGTTTACGGACCGAACCGGGATACACCTGCTTTTTATGAAGAGCTAACGGAAATGGTTAAAGAATACCAAAACCATAATATAATTATAGCAGGCGATTGGAATTTAGTGTTAGACCCTCAGTTAGACAGTTATAATTATAAACATATAAACAACCCAAAAACCAAAGAGTCCATTGAAAATATGATGTTAGAACTAGGTTTAACTGACATTTGGAGAGAAGCTAATCCTGATTGCAAACGCTATACGTGGAGAAAAACGAAACCACTTAAGCAAAGTAGGCTTGATTATTTTCTACTCTCTGACTACTTAGTCTCCAGTTTTGAAGATGCAGACATTCTTCCTGGATATCGGTCTGACCATTCAATGGTTACCCTTAAGCTTCGCTTTGGAAAAGAAATGAAACGAAACACCTTCTGGAAATTTAATTGCTCACTACTGAAAAATAAAAAGTACACTGATGAAATAAATGATGAAATAAATAATGTTATAGAACAGTATGCAGCCCTCCACTATGATAAAGCAAGTATCTCGGGCATTGCCAAATCTGACCTTGAACTTACAGTTTCTGACAAGGTTTTTCTAGATTTTTTGCTCATGAAAATAAGAGCATGAACAATTTCTTATGCGACAATGAAAAAGAAAAAAACACGAGAGAAAGAAGAAAGTTTGTTAAGAGACATTAAATTATTTGAAGAGAAAGAAAGTAAAACAGAGACGGATATATTAAGCATATTGCAGAGAAAAATAAAGAACTAGTTTCACTAAGGAAGAAAACAATGGAGGGTGTACTACTGCGATCAAAAGTGAGGTGGGTGGCAGAAGGAGAAAAGATATCAAAATACTTCTGTAACCTGGAGAAAAGGCACTATGTTAGTAAACAAATGATAAAACTAATTGACGCGAAAGGTGAGGAAATTAAAGAACAACTTGACATAAATAAAGAAGTTAATAATTTTTATAGTAATTTGTACAAAGCCAAGGACCTATAGAAGAGTGTGATATTGAACTATTGGTAACGGAAATTCCCAAACTACCTGAGGAGGAATCCAGATCATTAGAAGGGAAAATAACAATAGAGGAGGCAGGAACAGCATTGAAAAATATGAAACATGAAAAAGCCCTGGTACGGATGGTTTTGGGGCAGAATTTTTCATGTGCTTTTGGAAGCAGCTTGGACCATTTGTTGTTAGAGCTTTAAATAAGGCATTTGAAGATGGCGAACTATCCACCACTCAAAAGGAAGGCATTATTACTTGTATTCCCAAGGGCGATAAACCAAGAGATAACATTAAAAACTGGAGACCAATTTCTCTCCTTAATGTCATATACAAAATTGGATCTTCCTGTATCGCTAACAGAATTAAAAGAGTACTACCATCATTAATTGATGATGATCAGACAGGTTTAGTTTCCAACAATACATGGGTGATAATGTTCGGTTGATTTATGACTTGATAAACTATTTGAATACAAAAAATAAGCCTGGATTGTTGCTATGCCTTGACTTTGAGAAAGCGTTTGACTCTCTTGACTGGCGGTTCATGTTTAGGGCTCTTCGAGCATTTGGTTTTGGAAAAGACCTTTGTAGATGGATAGATACTTTTTATAAAAACACAAAATCAACAGTAATAGTAAACGGACAATGGTTTACAGTAGAGTGTGGGTACACAGGGTGACCCGATATCACCAAACATATTTATTTTGTGTGTTGAAATTTTAGCAATCATGATTCGAGAAGATAGTGATATCAAGGGAATCTGGATAAACAAAGTAGAACACAAAATATCTCAATTCGCAGATGACACACAACTAATGAACAATGGGGAGAAAAAATCATTTGAAAAATCAATAGATGCAATTAATAAATTTGGAAAAGTATCTGGCCTGTTTTTGAATGTGGACAAAACACATATGGTTAGGTAGCAACATATGGTTAGGTAGCAAAAAATATTGAAGAGTAAAACATATGCCGCATCTGAAAATGGTATGGAATCCAACTATGTTTAAGATCCTTGGCATATGGTTTACCCAGGATTTAAAAGAGTGTGCAGCAATAAATTACAATAAAAATTTCAATGAAGTTAAAAAACTGTTTAAAATTTGGTCACTTAGGACTATTACTCCGCTAGGAAGAGTTGCTATACTGAAGTCACTGATTCTGTCAAAACTGATCCATTTGTGGATTTTGCTGCCTGACCCCCCTGATAACTTTGTGAAAGCTCTTCAAAAGATATGTTTTCAATTTGTTTGGAATTGAAAACAAGACAGAATTGCCAGAAAGACGACAATAAAAGATGTAAAAAGTGGAGGTCTAAATATTCCAGATATTAAAACGTATATTCTATTTCTAAAACTCACATGGATAAAAAAGTTAAAGATATCAAACCATAAATGGAGAAATGTTCTGATGGAGTTGTGTCCATTTCTTCATCAATTAGAGTGCTACGGCCCCTGCTTTTTCAACCAAACTGTCAAAAATAATTCCTTCTGGTCAGACATCTTCAAAGCTTATGGAATTTTCTGTAGTAAAGTGAAACCAAACTCGACATCTCAACTTCTTTCTGAACCTGTTTTTTATAACAAGAATATGATGATCAGAAACAAGATGATCAAATACACACAGTGGGTTGACAATGGAGTGTACTGTATCGCTCATTTTATGAAAGAAAATGGGTGGTTTTGCACTCTTGCAGAATTTAATACAAAGTTTGGCATGACGGTTGATTTCTTGACTTTTAATAGTTGCACCAGTTCAATAAAACAGTATATCAAGAAGTCTACGATACTTATTAGTAATAATATGGCAGATGAGGTAAATATATCGCTGAGTACAATCTACTCTGCACCAAAGGGTGCAAGGCTCTATTACAACATTCTCGTAAACAACAACTGTATGCCAAATTGTTGCTTGAAATGGAGTGAAAAACTGAAGTCAAATATTTCTTGGAATACAGTTTTCATAAAAGTACAAAAAATTAAAGCTGTAAAACTTAAATGGTTACAAATGCGCATTATACATAGAATAATAGCTACTAACATAGTATTAAACAAAATGGGAGTCACTGCTAACACTCAGTGTGGCTTCTGCAATGATGAAAAAGATAGCATTGAACATATGTTTTGGAAATGTGCTTGTATCAGACGTTTTTGGACTTCGCTGGAAACAATACTGAAAGAAAAATGTGAGACAGCGTTAAATGTAAAATTTACACAAAATCTTGTATTGTTTGGAACAGAAATAGACATCAAAACTGACACAGTCTTTGACTTAGTGATACTTCAAGCTAAGCAATTTATATACAAATGCAAACTCGACAAGTGCTTGCCAACTCTCTCCTGCTTCCTTCAACAACTGATGCTGAAATACAAAATAGATGAATACAATGCAAAGATCAGCGGCGAACTGCCCACCTTTATCGTGAACTGGCTCTGTTATAAGCCTATTTTGAAAACAGAAAACTGATTACCTCAGGGCATATGTAGTTATTTTAGATTTAGAATATATGCACCTATGTGACAGGCAGTCAATAACTCTTTGTGCAAGGCAAATATCTGTCTATGAAGTACTTTGTCCAACTCTTTGTCTGTATGGATGTCTGTATGGATGTATCTTTTTTGCTTGTTATGTATGTACAACGTGAGCATGTATATTTGTATACGTATGTTATCCACTGTTGGATCGGGTGTACTGATATGTTGTATTATTGTGTTATATTTGGTATATTGAATTTTTTTTAAAGTAAAAAAAAGTATGAACTTCATCAGACAAGAATATAAACATTTTCAGTTAACTGTTTGATACCGTTGTGATCTTGAAATCTGGCCACGGTCACTGTAAGTATGAACTGAAGCTATGAACATTTAAAGTTTAGTGAGTAGTACTGTCATGTAGAGTTTGACATTCATCGCATGTTTATGGTGTTGGCGAAATGTTTTTGAGATGCCAGACATTCAAACGGCTGACCCAACACTGATCAAAACATATAGCGACATTTCTTTTCATGTGAGTTATAAAGCAAACAATAAGGCTTTTACAAATGGAATCAAGTGTAAGTAATTTTTCCTTAATTCTGCACGGAGTTACTTATGGCATCATATACATGGACATCTCATAATAATAACACTGTGGTCTTACAGCCCCCTTTCTCAGGTAAGCCCTAGGCAAGTGCATTTCATAATCAAGCTGAAACAACTGACATCAAAACACACACTAGAAACACTAAAATCTGTCATCACACCCCCCCCCCCTCCTCCCACACACATATGCACACACACACACAAACACATGGGCATATTTTCCAGTATTCCTTGCCTTTGATATTCTGCTTTCATTCAGTAAATGTGCCAATAGCTATTTCCTTTCTTACTGATACTGTGGTATTGAATTTTAAGCCCCTCCGTATTAATGCAGATTTTAGAATACATTGTAGTTGCAGTACTGTTGTAAATGGCATCTTTTCATTCAACTGAACATCTATACACTCATGCCAGCAGTTCATGTTTATCTGAGGTTAAGCCTCCCAGGAAACCCTACAAGTCACTGGACTCCACACTCATTGTCTGTAATACATAATCAACAACTGAAGCATTGTAAAAACTAACTGTTCACACCGTTTCTTTTCATTGGTAATGTACATACTGTCTACTTTCTTTGTATGACCCTGTCTTTGCAAGAACTGACCTGTATTACAGCTGACGCCAATATCATAGTGGTGACCAAACGCGTTTGTGTCAGACTGTAGAGGGCACTGTGACAATGACGTTTCATCTCCCCTACAGCGGATGTTGTAATAGTTGAACATGAGGGCACTGCCATAACCGTGAGAATAGTGAGAAAAGAAGTAGTGGGCACCGGTTCTGGAAATGCAAAACACATTGATAAGTAAGACAAATTATGATCTTATTAATTTGAATAGTTAAACAATTTATTTTCATTTTTGGATAATCTAACAGTCTAGCTTCACTTATAAAATTATTTACCAGTATGTTAGCTTCATAAATCCTACATTTTGAACATCAAAGAACAAAACGACAAGTTTGGTTAAACTGAGTACCCACACTCACTCACTCACTCACACACACACACACA
Organism: Alviniconcha strummeri; assembly: GCA_963584105.1. NCBI lineage: Eukaryota > Metazoa > Mollusca > Gastropoda > Provannidae > Alviniconcha > Alviniconcha strummeri. Next base: position 14,943,530 of record OY757553.1, on the reverse strand, counting down.
CACCCACACACACACACACACACACACACACAAGAAAGACAGAAACAACGACACTACTTGTTCAGTGGAGGATTAATTGTGATGTTAACAACACAGATGCAAATAGTGCTGTTAAAAAAATATTTGCTTGAAAATCAACATGGACACATCGAAAACCCCCATCTTGTGCATATTCATGCACGAGAACCTCAAATCCAACCTTTAGACTTTAACTCTGTGTGTGAGGTTTACCCTTTAAAATTCTTAGTAGGGAGTGAAAACACCCTTTAAAAATCTGTCTTGCAGGTGAAGAGAATCACCAAAGTACACAATGCAATGCAACACATGTTGTTGAATTTGCTATGTTACTAATCCTGGCCCATGGTAACAGGGGAGCCAAAGGAAAGTGTTCAAGGGAGGTAACTTCTATTAGCTTCGGGACTGTCCTGTTCGGCTGTTTGTCACTTTTGGATTTCCGATTGCATATCACGTTTGAAAATGCTGCTCTTACAATTCAGATTTTTGTGCCAGTCAGGGCCAGATCCTTCCCCCAAGAAGAAAGTTAAGCCAAATGAAGAAGGGAAAAAAAAGAAAAAAAGAAAAAAAAAGAAGCAAAAGGAAAAGAAATCAGAACGTTGTACAACAAAAAGATAATCTCAACGCACCCAGGGCAGTTTTCAGAATGCACGGCTAAGTCAATTTGGCAGGCTTATTTTTGACAAGTCAAATTTGGTGTGTGTGTGTGTGTGTGTGCATGTGCGTGTGTATCTGTGGTTTTGTCAAAAATAGGTTTTCAAAGTCTATACCCTTTAGAATTTTTTGAAGAGGGTGAAAATAGCCTTTTAAATACCAAAACAGGGGTAAGTGCACCCTCTAGTCAGGAAAAATGGGGAACCCTGCAAACCAACAGCACTTACGTTAGATACCCAAGCTGTCTGCACACCACAGTGGCGTCATTCTGGGTGAAGTAATAGTAGTAGGACATAGTGTACCAGGTACCACGTCTGTACATCTCCAGCCGTCCCTCGTTTGGACTCAGGCCATCAGCCAGTTGAACCTTGCCTATGTGCCACAGGATGGAAGAGTTACACATTGTCACGTGATTGTGATGATGACGATAATGAAAAAGAAAATTTCAGAAGCCCCTATCCTGCAGCTGAAACTGCAGAACCATAATATAACACACATAACATATATCAAAATAGAAAATGTTATCCACAATTCAACAAACAGCTAATGCATAATGCAGACATCAACAACGGTTCAAACTATGTGCAAAATGCACACACACACACACATGTACACACACACACACACACACACACATGTACACACACACACACACACACACACATACACACTCACTCACACACACACACACACACATTGCTCAGAATGATATGGGTGAAGGATAGTCTTGCTTAACTAAAATATCTGGATAACAGAAAAATAATGTCTTGAGTTTGATTTTTGAAGGAAGAAAAAGTAGCAGATAAACTGGACTGGGCGATCTTTCAAAACTTGAAGCTTAAATAGCAACACCTTCCTTTTGCATGGTCCAGTACAACACCACATCACATGGCCTACATAATGATCTGATTTAAAGGCCTCCAAACAGAAGGTTTGGGGATGCCAATCACTTTCAAGAGCAGCTTCAGCCAATCAGAACATCACAAGTAATATTCCATGTGAATAGCTCTCTGAGTGACCACCACATCTTCTGAACAATAGACCACTCCACAACACACCGCTACCAACCGTAAGCTCTGCCCCATTTGGGGAGTCTGTCAAGCGAACCGAAAAGATGGCTGCAGCCGAATCCAAAAGTACTCTTGATCTCTTGCCAGAAGACCTGTCGCTGTTGTGTTTTGGTCAAAGCCCATCTATTTTAAAACAGACGGGCTTTGGTTTTGGTGAGAGAAAACTCACCCAAAGGTCAAAGCCATCTTTTGAGACACAGGACTCTGTGTTGATAATATAACTGGTCTGCAGTTAGTCTTATCATGCCCTCCTTGGTCAGATGGAAAAGGGAAGGGACAGTTTACATCCCAGGGAGGGTGAAATAGGTTCCAGCTTGCCAAAGCAATTAGTAACCCAAACAGACACTTCCAGCCTCTCTCCTGCAGTGGTCCAGGTGTTGTCAAGACCAAAGCCCAGATGGTCAAGACCTCTGACAGTTGGGAGTGCCAGATTACACCCCCCTCTACACAGAACAGTTAGAAACTAGCGAACTCCAACTCTGGCCTAGTAGTGGAGAGAAGCAGCAATACAAGAGGGGATGGTAGATGGCAGCATTACTTCTATACCTGTGATAGTGCACAGTTATAGCCACAGGGATTGGCATTAATTTTTGTGTTGCTTCTGTTATGTGCAGATTTCTTCATGTGTTAGTTTAGTAGAATTAATGAAAAATATTAATGCTGAACAGAAACTTAGTTACTCCAGACCTGCAAGAGAAATATATCACTGAAAGCACCATGCCTTTGATAAGTGATACAGTAAAACTTTTGGCCACCGCTCGGTCATTTATTACACATACTGTTTATATTTACTTAGAAACTGGGACTGAACTTGTGACATATTATTATTGTGAGCACACTTAACGTTGGATACTTTTCCCTGTGGAATGTCACTGTCAAGTTGGATTTTACAGCATCAGAACAGGTAGGATATTTCACAGATTTAGCCAGCATGCCACACAGTACAGTGTGTGTGTGTGTGTGTGTGTGTGTGTGTGTGTGTGTGTGTGTGTGTGTGCGTGTGAATGTGTGTGTGCGTGTGTGTGTCCCCCTGGGTTTCAGTGTGGTTGTGTGTCTGTAAGTGTGTGTGTCTGTCTGTCTCTGTTTCACATTCACAGTATGCCAGTCGATCGGTGTATGGCAGTTTATGCAGCAGTTATTGTATCTTTGGTAGTCTGCATGAGCATGCCTACACATTTTGGTTTTGGTTTTACCAGAGCTGTGTAGAGAATTATTGACAGAATTAAAAGCACTTTATTTTCAGCCCAAACTCTCTCATTACTGTTTAGTTCCTCCATATAAATATATTCAGTGTAACAAGCATGTAAATGTGAGTAGAATGCCATCAATTATATACCACTGAAAACCTCCTCTGAATTTTAAGATTTTTTACCATTTAAAGTTACCATTACTCATTTCCTCACTGGGGTATTAGTTTGCTACTGTGCGCGCATGCACACACACACCTCCCCCCCACCCCTATTATTAAACCGATAATGCAATGTTCCAAGTGAACGAACACTATTTCGGCCGTTAGACAGCACGTATTTTGTGTTAGCCATGTAGTCCTACACTAATAATTATACTTCCACCACATGCGCACGGTCATTGACTTTGACAGCTTACAAAAGAGAATACCGAATGCATGCACTTAACTGGATCATACGTTTTGTACTAAGGCTGAAAGATCTTGGAACACACATAGTAGTTCTTTGTTATCACTGTCGGGTTTAGTTGATCATGGGGGCGACCACAGCCTTGATCCAAGCTTTACAATCTTTCAGCCTTGTTTTTGGCTTTGGAAGCAACTAGAATGTGACACCTGCACATTTGTCAGGGTATTGTTCATCTGACTTACACTGGCCATAGCAACAGTTCTGTTTTCCTGGTTTCTTTTCTGCCATGTCGAACACTGCCAACTGACCACTTGCAGTGTCTGGCATGAAAGCTTGCCAGACCATTCCAGGCCATGTCAAAACACGAGGGCACCTCATTATGCTGCGGCATGTGATTGGCTGAAATCTCACCGCGTGTCTGCTTTGACTGACAGGAGTGGAGTCGTCTATTGGCATGTCCTGGTCTAAGATATTTAAGGATGAGTGTAGCTGTGGAGTTCTGTACTTGTTGGAGTGGTCTGATGACTGTGAATACCCTGCAATTGCAAGTCTAATCTGGACAGGATGCACAAGCATCCTGTCCAGATTAGACAAGTATCTTGGTGGTGTCTTTGGTGAGTTATTGGTGAACAGATCACACGCAGATGTTTTTACCATAGCAAAGCCAGGTACGTTTTGTTGCTGATTCAGGAAATCAATTGCATCAGAAAAAAAAGCACTGCTAACGCTTACCATTTAATGCATCATTTAAGAAATGAATGTGACCCCCTGGTGTTGTAAAAAATGTTTCATCAAATATGGCACATAATGTCTTCATCCATGACAAAAGGCAAATGAGTTGTTGGGGGTTGAAAGTGAGATGTCTTGTCTGCTCATGCTGATTGGCTAATTGTATTGTGTCAATCATCATTTGGCAACATGTTAATGAGAGGCATGACATAAAGGAAATAGTAAACATGGTGCTTAACGTCCACAGAAACCATAAGGCATGTTAGGGACGGGGACCTAAAGGTCAGCACAGAATCTTTTTATGGCACTGTAGTGGGAGAGCTGTGTAAGCTAGCTTAAGTTACAGGCCCTGAGTTCCCCCACCCCTTCTCTCCTGTCAGATGCTGCCTGCCAGTGACTGGCCAGTGCGTGGCAGTATAAAAGACAGTGCCTGCCCGATTTTTGGACTGTGTGCTGAAAAGTGCTGGTCACCCCAAATTCACATGCTGGAAAATGCATTGCTCTTCCTCTAGTTGTTAGAGACCTGTGCTGCAAAGTGTAGGCATGTATGTTTAGTTAGAAGACTTGTGCTGCAAAGTGCAAACATTAATTAAGTCAATGTTTGATCTCCAGTGCTGCAAAGTGCAGGTATGCATGCTTAGTTAAGAGACTTGTGCTTCAAAGTGCAAGCATTAATTAAGTCTGTGTTTGTCTTCCTGTGCTTCAAAGTGCAGGTATGCATGATTAATTAAGAGACTTGTGATGCAAAGTGCAAGCATTAATTAAGTCCATGTTTGTCTTTCTTCCTGAGCTGCAAAGTGCAGGTATGCATTCGTAGTGAAGAGACTTGTGCTGCAAAGTGAAAGCATTAGTTAAGTCCATGTTTGTCTGTTTTCCCTGTGCTGCAAAGTGCTATGCTGATTTTTGTATGGGGCCAAGAAGGTGCAACTTACTTTTGTAGGTAACTGGTACTGAACCTATACGTGTATCTGAGTTAGCTATAGTTTAGTGAGTAGGTGAGGCATAGCCATGTGTTAATTTGGTTTGTTCTTGTGTTTGCTGTATGTGTAACACACGGTAGTGTAAATAAAATTGTACACATGATTTGGTTCGTCAATAGTAAGTAAACATGGTGCTTAACGTCCACAGAAACCGTAAGGCTTATTAGGGACGGGGAATTTGTCAATATAATGGGAGTGAGAGTATGTACTGAGACGGAGCATGGTCAGTGTACGAATCTATGTGAGCATACCTTAGAGTTTTCGTCATGTCGGTACACATGTACAACGTCTGTATCTTTTGTCTAGTGTCTGTTTTAAGTGGCATATGTGCATAGTGAAATAGCACACCTACCTCTGAGGAGCAGACAAGCAACCAAACACTAACATAGGGTGTGTTTTTTGGATACCAAGGTCGGTCGATTGTAGTGATTCTGAACACAATGTAAGAAACACTGAAATGCATATTACATGAAGAAGACTATAAGAGATAATTGTTTATTCCATCATGAGTGTCTCTCCTTGGTAATCTCCAGCCTCCCTCTGAACCTAAAATAAGGAATGGGTCTGCAGGTCCAGTTACACCACTAGCAGCACAAAATAAGAAATGAGCACCATACACTTAGCCTGTTCAGAATTTGAATGAACATAAAACACAGTGTTTACTTCTTATCTTATAACCATAGAGAAATAACCGCTGAAGCTGCCAACCTTCAAATATACTTCCTGTCTTTTTCAACTTGGTTTCTCCTTGCCATCCTGGCTTTGTCATTGTCTCTGTTTGAGGAAAAAGAGCTAGGCTCACATGTATGATGAGCAAATAAAGATAAAGGCAGACTCAGTCCCTAATCCCAATTTGCTGAAGGGTCCATAAGACTGGCTCTCCTTCCACACGCAGGAGTTGTTGATAGCTTCAGAAATAGCTACTGACTTGTGTTTAGTTTTTAGATCAGGAACGTCCCTTCCTTTACCAACAATGGAATGGGTGTGACATCAAACTGATTAGACACTGTGTTAAAACTCAAACTGATTAGACACCGCATGACAACAACCATGTCAGTTTCAAGTTCTTTGCTATCTGTGCCTTGATGCATGAATCCAAATTTTCTTGAATAATTTGTGTTCTTCAATGGTACATGGAATGGAGTTGGTCTGTAAAAGTGTTCCTATTCTCAATAGCAGCCTCTGCCGGTAATGGCAGCATCAGAGCTTCCATTTTCAACAGGTGCTTAAAGGCTGCATTCAGAAAAAAGAGCCTGTAACTTTGAATGCATTTAGGCTGGCTGGATGTGCTTCACACATGCCAATTTGTCCTACTGTCATCACTGGTTCGGAGACTAATGTGACTGCTCCTCATACATACTGGCCCTCATCCAAACGAGCAACTTCCTTCATCTTCCTGAATCACTTGTCTAGCATTTCCCCTGCTTGATAGCTTTGGGCAACAAGAAATGGCGCCAACACTTGGTGAAAGTGAACTGAACGTAGCCAGAAATCTGAGAAACTTAGATGTCATTTTTGTCACTGTCAGCGAGCAAGTCTTTCTTTCCACCTGCATGGCAAATTTCCATTGGCAGTTGAGTGAGCCCTTGAGAATACACATGCCCCTCTATTAGTATGTATTCTAAACTCCAATGGATAACTCCACTGTCAATCAAAAAGCATGTAAAATACACCCCAGCCAGACCTGAGGGTGGAGTTTACAGTCAGAGAGGATTGGTCTGTAGTTGTAAGCAGTTGTGGCAACAACAGCAGATGACAATTTCCACAACAATGCTTAATTCAAATGGTCAAAACCAATGATTTAGGAACATAAATGTCATCTTGTCTGAACAGGAACTGTCACATCACTAAGAATGAAAAACACGAAACTCGCATTCTAACATGAAATTTTCTGTTTGTCATGTATACTAAACATTGTTGTACTGGGCCCACTGGCTGTAATCAGTGACTGCATCCAGTTCAACAGTCTAAACTGCATGCCAAACATGAGTCACTTAATATTTTTTGCAATTCTACAATTGAAATGAAGACAAAATGACTTCCATCATCACAACATGAAATATGTCTGTGGTTGTGTTATTAGACTTTGTGTGAATTAGATTCAGTTTGAATTCCAAAGTGGAATGATTTGAGCAAACACCTGCAGCCTTCTTTAGGTGGTCGACAGAGCAGTATCAGAACCATATCAATTATGTTCAAAAGTGAGCCTTTGTACTTAGCTTTGTTTTAAACTCTGATTTAAGTAGAGTTTGAGATTGGGGTAAAGTTGTGTGCAGTTTAGTACCGTTATAAATATGTGTGCACCTGTGATGTTCGTACAGATTTTGAGTAAATGGATTATATCTATTTTTGCACAGTTATGGTTTATGATCTATTACCGATCAGTAATGATTTGTGTGTTTCTTCTTGTTCTTGCCCTGATATAACTGTACAGGTTGACTGGGCGTAAAACACCAAGTTACTGCCTTAATTTTCTTTTGTTTCTGTTACATTATTTGCTTTTGAATACCATGTTTCTGAAGTGGTAGATGATGTGCTATGCAAATAGCCTTTATTATTATTAAAGGTGTGGACTGTCATGATGGTGTCTGTTCATCCTAAGGTGGCCATATGTGGTTGATGTCATGATAGGTTAACCTCCTAATATTAACTACTCTTTCAAAACAACTTCTCATTAAAGTTTAGATAAAAAGCCACTGGAACATTACCCTGACATTTGATGAAGACGGACCAGTTGTCCGCACAGTTGCCCAGGGCTGAGGTAGGACAATCAGACAGAGTTTTCTCATCCCCGGTACAATTGAATGACTGGTTGTACATACTGTAGACACTGGAGACATTCAGGACCTTTGCTCCATCCCTGGAGAAAGTCAAAAACCATAAAATTACAACCCACACTGAGAGAAACAAGAAGACATTGATTCTGTATCAAACCTGGAAACTGGACAGGTGAGAGACTATCTATGTGACGGATCAGATCCCAGGTGTACACAGCACTGTTAAACAAGACAGCAGGGTTGACAGGTACCAACGGTCTCTTTTCATGGGTCTCAAGGGCAGGCAATGTAAAATATTGAGGGGTGAGACACAGACAGAAACTGAGTGAGAGAGAGAGAGACCCCCTTACCAAAATGGTTCATCCAGTGACAGTAGGTGGCCATGTAGAGCAAATGAGGCTAAAAGCAAGATCGCAGCAATACATTTGTTATTCAGACTCACGGGGGATAGCCAAGGTGTGTGCAGACGACAATGGTGTCCTCAGTGTCCCAGCCTTGAGTGCAGACCGCTGACCACTGCCCACCTGACCAGTACTGCAGCTCTCCCCACCCGTCAACACTCCCATTCACCAGACGTACTGTGTCTGAAATGAAAATAAGTGGCACATGGACAGGTTCTGAAATAATAATTTAATAGCATACTTGTATAATAGTACATGTTATGGTAAGTGGTTACTGTCATTTACTCAGCTAGCAAGTTGCTGCCATTGTTAGCAGATGACACCCTTGTGGAAAAGTTTGTAAACCCCACAGCAAAGGACTCATGTCAGTGTTTGGATACAGTTTGCGAGTAGCCAAAACTGCCTGTCTAACTGATGACAACACACATGATTTAAAGAACTGGATTTGTAAATTTTGGACCTTGCAACCACAAAAAGACAATCTTGATTTTTTTTTTTTTTAAAGCACATGAAAGAGAAAAGACAAAGTCAGGTCTTGTTCAATAGAAAAGATCACAAAATACATAAAATGGAAACTTGCTTGCTCTGCATTATGTCACATTTCTGACAATACTTTCCTGCCACTGTTAGTGTTACATTAGTACATAATCTTGATTGTACAACAGTCACATCCCGAACGTATAAAAATACTCTCTTAGTACTTCTTTGTTTTTTATGGAAAATCGGGTTGCCTTGCCTGGGTAAGGCATAGCAGCCGCAAGAGCAGCGTTACCTATTCCTACCACTCGTACCAGTGTGCGCAGTTTTATTTTTGTGCCAGTGTTTGGGCTTTTTAACATAAGGACAGATGTTGACAGATGCGATTGCATACAGGGGCTGTACAGACACCATTACCATCAGAGAGTCTGCACTGGAAGCTGAGAGAAAAATCCCTTGCTGCATGAGGGACTCAAACCCGTGTCAGCATTACACCTGACTTTTCAGTCCGATGCCATTATATTCACAGGCAAATGGAACATAAAGTGTACTCATACATATCCTCACTATTTGTTTTAGCTGTGGCAATGTTTTGTAAATAGAGCACAGAATATGAAAGGAATGGTCCTACCCTCTCTAGATGTTACAGCCGCAGCAATGTCTTATAAGCAGGACACAGAACGTGAATATAATGGCCATACCCCTTCTACATGTTGCAGCTGCAACAGTCTTGTAGATCACAGGACACAGAACATCAATGGTAATACCCTTTCTACAAGTTACAGCTGCAGCAATTGTACACAGGACATAGAACATTAATGGCCATACCTTTTCTACATTTTACAGCTGCTGCAACGTCTTGTAGATCACACGACACAAAACATCAATGGCCATACCCTTTATACATGTTACAGCTGCAGCAATGTCTTGTACACAGCACACAGAGCATCAATGGCCATACCCTTTCTACATGTTACAGCTGCAGCAATGTCTTGTAGTTTGTAGGACTCAGAACATCAATGCCATGCCACAATGGCAACACCCTTTCTATATGCTACAGCTGCAGCAATGTCTTGAAGATCATAGGACACAGAACATCAATGGCCATACCCTTTCTACATGTTACAGCTGCAGCAATGTCTTGTACTCAGCACACAGAGCATCAATGGCCATACCCTACAAGTTACAGATGCAGCAATGTCTTGTATGTGTAGGACATGGAACATCAATGCCAATGGCCACACCCCTTCTAGTTCTACACGTCTTGTACTGTTGTAGACAGGACACATGATGTACATGTGCATAATTCTGTCTACACGTCACAGCTGTGGCAATGTCATGTCCACGGGATACAAAATGTACATACCCTCTCTACATGTAACCGCTGCATCATTGTCATGTGTGCAGTTGAAGGAGCTGCCTGGAGGGGCACGACTGCAGTTGAGGATGCTGTTCTCCTCTCCGCTGCATACAACCTCCTCAAACAGCATGGCCCCTGTACTTTGTGTGCCATAAAACATGGGCCGTTTATTGCGAGACACAAAGGAACCCTTGTATCTGAAACCAAAGATAAGGTAAGATATTTAAATGCCAAGTGACAATTATAGTTTATACAAATAAACCTACACAGAAAATTGGATGCTTTTGTTCATCCGCCCATGCACACATTTTCACTTTTCCACACTTAGTCTTAAAATACAACACAAGGAAAATAAAGAAAACTACATCTGGTAATATACATGTATGTCTGCTGAATGTGGTTTATGTTTTAATATGACATGGCTGCTGCGATGTCTTGTCGTGTGTATAATATACAGAGAGAGCTGCAGTTTACACAATGGGTTTGAGTGGCATACCAGAACAAGGCGTGTAAGTTTTGTTTAAACAAATGATCTGGCTACGACAAAACTTTCACAAGTGTTTCATATATTATTTTAGCCGTAACCAACGAAGAAAAACCCTTGTGTGAGATATTTATTACACGTACGTACAGTAAATCATCCTGGTATGGATGCAGCTTTGTGCGTGAAATTTGCCCCAAAAACCTTCAGTCTTCGGTGACAATTAGTCTCTTTATAATGCGCACAAGGAATGAGTCCCATTTTCAGTGCATTTCCCATCAGCTGTATCTACGTGTTTTGTCTTTTAATTTTTTTTTTTTTTTTTACTAATGTGTTTTTATTGAAACAGTCAAACAAGAAACAGGGAAAACACTTCGGCAACAATTAATTAACGCTTACAGAAAACGAAGGAGAAAAACTTTGACATTGTTCTGTGCAGTGTATTCGTCGGCCTACTAACAAGCAACGATTCGAGAAGCTGGCCAACAACGCGTTCAACCGAACAGCAAAAAACTCTGAAATACTAGTCTTAATTGTAACAAAGTCTATGCTAATATTCATTAATCTCTAAATAACGCTTCTTTAGTTTGCGGATCTATTCAATTTGACCTTGTCTCCGGAACAGACGACTCCTGTCGAGCGGGCGAAGCTTGTCACGTGACAATCCCAGCAGACGACAAGTCGCACGAGACTGAGCTACACACTACGTCGCGGTATTCAAAGTTGTGTCTGCGTGTTATTTGAACATGTTGTTGGCTGTTAAAACGGTATGACTTGGTTACGGACGGAATGAACGTTGTGCAGGCTCTAGAAAGCATAATAATTTGGCAGCGTCTGCTCTCTAGTAGTTTACCTTCGTTCACAGAGTGCGCCGTCGTTTCAGACCTCATCAAAAATTTCAATATTTCATGGCCTTGTTTGTAGGAATTCTTCGGCTACTTCTAGATTCTACTCATGATAGTTTCACTGTCCCAAAAACTGATATCATGTCTAACATGTGATACCACTTGTTCTTTATCACTACTTGCTGACCGTCGTTTGTGATACCGTAAAATAATCAACCCGAAGAAAGCATCGCAGAGTACAATCAGTGTTGTGTGTGTGTGTGTGTGTAACCGAGTGCAGTGTGCGTGTAAACTAGTAAACATGGTGCTTAACGTCCACAGAAACCGCCCGGTACGGCCCGGTTATTAGGGACGGGGAGGGGGGGGGGGTGTATGGAGGTGGGGGGAGAGGGAGATTATATACTATCGCTACACTGTCACCACCAGAATGATTCCTGCTTTAAGATGGGCAGCGATGAGAGCCATTTTAATGTTTCAGTAGGAAGTGATGGACAAAGTCACAACTGTCCACGAACCACAATCTTTTTGAAGAGAAAGGAGAGCTGAAGCGGTATCGAATCGAGGTCCTTCCGTTACCAGCCTAACGCCTTAATACCATTTGGCCTAACCGGTTCACATCAATGTGCGTGTTCCGGGCCATGACGCTTTAACCTTTTCCCCAGTTTTTTGTGTCGTCCTTTCTCTTTTTGATTGGCCGAAAGTTTTCATGGCCCAAAGTGGGCTCGCCACGTCCAGAGTTCAGGAGCTGTGTCAAAGTCGAGGTGGCCGACCTGGGCTTTCCGTCCTAATGAGCCTTACGGTTTCTGTGGACGTAAAGCAACACTGAACCATGCTTAGGCATTGGTCACAGTTAGTCCATAATATGTCAACCGACATCCGAGGACATTAAGCCCTACATCACCACCACCGCGTCCTCTTTTTCCCAGTGTCCCTGCAGAAGTAGGTTGTTTAGTTTGAGCTGCTGAGAGGGCACCAATGCATCGGATTCAGGGGAGAGCCTGTAAGTAGTTTTTTTTCTATGGCTTGTAATTCTATTGTTTATTATTGATGTGCCTGATGTATGTTACCGTGTTCACAGCGTGCCTTGATTTTGGTTCAAACACATGGGAAATTTTGGCGTGATTGCCGCCTTGTTGCTGCCGTCATGGCGTCAGTGTACATTGTGCGTTCAAATTTTAAGCCTTTATGCCGCAAGGTGACCATGTAGTGCTTCCAACATATATGCAGCTAATCCTGGTTAGCTGATATGTAGCTAGTATGTTATGTTGCCATTGTTGGATGTTCAGTTTGAGTGATGCTTTGCCGATAAGTAAGTAAGTAACCATGGTGCTTAACGTCCACAGAAACCATAAGGCTTATTAGGGACGGGGAGAAGGGGGGGGGGGTATGGAGGTGGGGGGAGAGAGAGACTATATACCTATGGCTACACTGTCACCACCAGAATGACTTCTGCATTAAGATGGGCAGCGATGAGAGCCATTTTAATGTTTCAGTAGGAAGTGATGGACAAAGTCACAAGACAGTGTCCACAAACCACAACCTTTCTGAAGAGAAAGGAGAGCCGAAGCGGTATCGAACCGATTTCCTTCCGCTTACCAGCCTAACTCCTTACCGCTAGGCCACACCGGCTCACATCTTTGCCGATGCAAAGTTATCCCTCTAAAGTATGGTTCATTTGTGTGGCCGTGCAGATCTCTGCCGGCGCGGCACAACTTATTTGTTTCCTACCGGTCTATATTTCTACATGAAATCGGTGGTATATCATGGCTGGCACTTTTGGGATGTTACACCCCACCACACATGTAATCTGCACCCGCACACATACACCTCCCACTTTTATACCCCCCACATCCTTCCACACAACCTCCCTCTCCACACACACCAGCACACATACTCATACATCCACACATAACACACACACACACACACACCAGCGCACATACGCATACACCCACACACACACACCAGCACATATACTCATACACCCACACATAACACACACACACCAGCACACATACTCATACACCCACACATACACCCACACAGCAGCACACACACACACACACATACTCATAACACCCACACACCAGCACACATACTCATACACCCACACATAACCCCCCCACACACACACATACTCATACACCTACACATAACACACACCAGCACACATACACCCACACACACACACCAGCACACCTACTCATACACCCACACATAACACACGCACGCACGCACACACACACACACACACACACACACACGACTCAGCTTGCGATCAGAGGTAGCTGTCTTGACTAGTTTGGAATTTCCATAAAAATCAGCGTTGAACCTTCGCTATTTGCCGGTGCTGACCCAGCCATAATGTGACGCGTCCTGTGAAAAACGAACCAAACGGTACAGGTTTGGCTTGCTACTTACCCGTCACCGAAGACAGATTTACAGGCGACGTCCGAGTTGAGCTGTGACCAGTACCTGTCACACACCGTGAACCACACCCCAAACTGGAACACCTGCAGTCGTCCTTCATACTCACTGCTGCCTCCCACCAATCGTGCAGAAGGTGTGGGTGCGATACCTGTTACACGTGCAAACGGTTTACCTGTTACATATTATATACAATTTACATGTTACATGAACAGTTTACCTGTTACGCTTACAGTTTACTTGTTTTCGCGTACTATTTGCCTGTTAATAGTGTTATACAGTTTACCTGTTATGTGTACAAACAGTTTACCTGTTACGCATTCAAACACTTTACCTGTTATGCTTACAGTGTACCTCAGTGTTATACGTAAAGTTTACCTGTTACACGTACAGTTTACCTCTTAAGCATATTAAACAAACAGTTTAAATGTTACACGTACAAACAGCTATTAATTGTTCTGTGTCACACATACACATGCAGTCATCAAGCTGGTGGCATTTTTTTCTTCTTCCGTTTTTACATTCATAGTGTATAGCCTATGGTTTCAATATATACGGCATACTTTGCGTTTAGTCCCCTTCTCCCCAAAATTGGTACTTTTTGTTGGGTTGTTTTTGTTTTGTTTTTGGTTGTCAATACTTTACTGTCCTAAAATGGGAACTTCTGCTTGCGTACAGAATCTGGGTTTTTCTTCTTATCTGAAGAACTAGACACAGAGTCCATGACCACGAAACTAGGGAGAGAAGGAGAAACTAGCTGCTGTAGAGGGGTGCCGTGCAAGTTTGCAGATGTTTTAGGTTTGTGGTCGTTCTCATTTATTCCACATCAAAGCCAAGAACGACCGAGCCAAAGCCGCCCATCACTTAAATATTCCTCTCTCTGACCCGCCAAATTCGTTTTCCGACGTCATGCATGAAGGGATTACAAGCATTTGCCAGTTTAATAATAATAATAATAACAACTCATATATAGCGCTATACCCCGTAAAAAATTACGAGCTCGCGGTATTGATGTTCTGTTTCAGCACCATACTAACCGTTTGCAGGTACTGGGATGGGTGCTTTTGTACCCATGTCTGAAGACTTAAGAAAACCTATGAATGATGCACCACCAAAACGTTGTCCCCTTCCTACCCGCTCTCGAAGCGTGCTACCTTGTTCCTTTTACTGCTAACATTGTAAATTACTTTCCACTGTCAGTCTCATTTCCCTGGTGTTTCATGCACCTCTTTTGAAACAGCCCAGTGTTGACAGAACAGCTGAACTAATTCCGGATCATGTGGCGTTTAATCTGTCGTTTCTGCCAAAGCTGTTACATAGAGTTGTGCTCTTGCAGCTGACTGACCTTATTTTGGTATCCGTTCAACCTCAGTGATACCGCAGTACCACATAAAAGATCCCGGTCATTCTGCCAGGAGTGCAGGTGACAGATTACAGTTAAACACGCATGCACCCTACGCATGTGGCTTTGCATAAAGTGTACAAAGTCTAGGGCAAAGCGTACTACCGTTGTACAAAGCCTGACATCCCGCCGCTTATACTGTTTAGGTGTCTCAACAAAACCGCCCCTTCTGCGGTTCTAGCTGTCAAGTAGGTTTAACCAGAGATCCTTTGCTTTTGTCTTTCTCTTGGATCAAGAAAAAAAGATTCTGTTGGCCTACCATTGTCACAGATGACGTTGACGGTGTAGGCTTTTGAGCAGGTCCAGTTAGTATAAGTGCACTCTCTCAGTGTCGCTTCATTGCCCACGCAGTCGTAGCGGTACTCTGGGTCAGTGTCACGAAGATACCATGTGCCAGAAGGGTTGTAGCGAGCAACAGACCTAAGACAACGAAAACGATGCACTCATATAGATCACATATAAAAACTAAGCCTGAAGCTAGATGCACTGTCCTATTATTTTTGGACTGAAAACAACACACACTAATATTCATACATGCCCGCCCGCCCGCCTGCCTTCGTATTTTTTCGTGAACATTCAGATTAGCAAAGATAATGAAGGAGATATAAGAAAAAGCAAAAAAACAAACAAAAAAGCAACAAATCTCCCCCCCCCCCCCCCCCCCGCAAAGAAAAAAAGAAAGAAGGGAAAGCCCCCCCCCCCCCCCCACCCTCGCACAAGAATACACACACAAAGGATGAAGAAAGAAAGTAAACACAACAGAAAAACAGAACAAAGAAACAAGGCTCGCAGACGTAGAGCTTACACAACGGATCTGAGTGGGTAATTACCGCGAAAGCCAGCAAATCTCGACGAGCCGGCTACGACAAAAGTTACCCAGTGAGTGTTCCTTACCTTGCGGTAAACCACGAAGACAACCCACTGTGTGAGCTTTATTATATGAATGTACAGAAAATCATCTTGGTATGGATTCAGCTTTCAGTGTGAAATGATAAAAACTCGCCAGTCTTCGGTGACAGCCTCTTTCCACTGTGCAGCTGAATATGCACTATGAGGAATTTATTGTCCGATATTCGGTGCATTCTCCCTTGAATATATCTTCGTTTTTTTAAGTTTTTTTTTAGACAAAGACAAACAAGAGACACAGAACACAGTTAACAGTGGTTACGGAAAGAGAAGGAGAAAGAATTTCAGATAATTTGTGCGGTGTATCCGCAGGCCTGCTGACAGGTCCAACAACTTTCAACCGAGCAGAAAACATCTGAAATAATCAGTCTTGTAACAAAGTGCTAATATTCATTAATCTCCAAACAACTTACGCTTCTTCTTTTCATATCGATTCAATTTTGACAGTATAATTTTATCCATAGAGTGGAGTGTGAAACTGAACAGATGACTGAAATCGAGCAGGTAAAGCTTGCCACGTGACAATCCGAGCAGACAACACGGGGCATGCGACTGAGCAGTAGGCTAACGTCGTGGTGGCAGTCGACGTTGTGTGTGCGTGTCATCTGAACGTGTTGTTGGTTATTAAATAGCATGACTTGGATACGGACGGACTGAACGTTGCGATGCCTCCAGAAAGTAGCACAATGTGAGTTGGTACAATGCTGTTCACAACAGGAATTTTTTTACACGACTGCGATGTGTGAATGCGTTCGTATCGTTTCATCACGTAAAATTTAACTGCGATTCAATCAATCACTGGTTATCAAACACGTAACTATACTTCCTGACCAGTAAAACACTAGCATAATCAACCAAAAACAAACAAACAACAACAACAAAAAGTATTGCAGAGTACACTCAGACTGTAATAACAAAAAGAAGAAGGCTGCCTACCTCACTGGATACGAATTACACTGTCGGTATACTCACGCTGGAAACCCGAGGTTCCTGCAGACAACATTTGCTTCCTCTTGGTTGAAATCCAAGCTGCACACGACGTGCCAATCGTCATCCCTGTACACCTCTAGACGTCCCTCGTGTGGTTCAAGCCCCTCAGCCAAGCGAATGGCGTCTGGCGGAAATATCAGCGGATTTGTTATAACATGTAGGGGAGTGGGGATGGGGAGTTGAGGGGAAGCAGGTTGGAAGCATGGATGAAGAGTCACAAGTCAGAGGTTGCTATAACATAACTTTTATTTGTACACCAACCAACCAGGAAACAGTGTCTGTTTTAGAAAAGACACAAGCAAACAAAACATTTAGAGCATGAAAGCAAATGTAAAGTATAAACAACAGCCATTACTAATCTAATAAATACAGTAACCATGTAGTTTACCTGAAGGTTACTATAATACATGACAAAATGATTAATAATCAAGCACATAAATCGTGTGCTTGACTTACACTTAAAACCTGTACCTCATAGAGTCACGGTGAGTATACAAGAGACGGCCAGTCAATTAACTGATGAACTCTCAGTATAATGAAGTATACAATAAAGTAACAGTGAAGGATGTGGATTACCAGGCTCATTCTTAACTAAACAGGAAGCGTGAGATAATCGTTACAGCAGTTCCACTTAAGCACACAACGAGATGGATAGTGACACGGGTGGCACCTGGGTCCATGCCGTGAGCGGGAGGAAGTCAGTCATAAACTGACCAGCTCCAGCCTCGTCAAGTTACTCAAAGCGTTACAGCATGTTACTGTTACAGACTAGCAGAGCATATCCGGCTGTGAACAACGTCAAGCGTCTTACAGGAAGCGGGTAACGCAGCAAGAATCTAAACTGTTGATCTAGCTGCTCGATTAGTGAACAGAGACAAAGACCTAATTGCCACCACTGACGCGCATCACCGGCCAGTTCGGGTACACGCACAAAGACCCGGAAAGGGTTTACAAGCTAAGTAGAGTGAAAGTCTGCGCGCCCAAGACTCGGCCATACAAAAGCCGGATCAAGCAGAAATAACATGTCTCACAGTTTATACAATCACCCTATGTACTAAACCATATTCAACTAGTAAAATGAACATTCCACAACTATGAAGTCAACATCTTCAAAGTGTTAGCCATGATATACCACCGATTTCATGTAGCAACATAGATCGGTAGGATACTAAACAAATAAGTTATGCCGCACTGCCAAAGTACCCATACTTTAAGAAGGATAACTTTGCATCGGCAAATGCATAGTTCAGGAGCTGTGTGAGAGTCGAGGTGGACGTCCTGGGCTGTCCGTCCTAACGAGCCTTCTGGTTTCCGTGGACGTAAAGATTTATTGCACCGTGCTTCGGCATTGGTCACAACTTGTCCCTAATATGTCTCATGACATCTGAGGACATTAAGCATCAATTCATCATCAGCATTTCCTTCATAGTTCAGGAGCTGTGTGAGAGTCGAGGTGGACGTCCTGGGCTGTCCGTCCTAACGAGCCTTCTGGTTTCCGTGGACGTAAAGATTTATTGAACCGTGCTTCGGCATTGGTCACAACTTGTCCCTAATATGTCAAATGACATCTGAGGACACTAAGCAACACTTCAACAACAGCATCGGCAAAGATCGTCATATCTTCAGCCTAAGCTGCACGACCAGCACGCAGCAACAGCGACATTTGGCGGCCACCAACTCCAAGGAGCAATTCAAGAGATACACAGACAACTCCAGCTCCAGGAGCAGAAAAGCGGAGACAGCACGAACGACTGAGAGAGCTGCCCGAGAGCCACTGCAACCGGTCCAAAAGAGCAGCGACGGTGTAGTGAGTATAGTTTGGTAGAGTAGCTGTTCGGCTCTAAACGCAATCAAGCGACAATTCCAAATTGATAGGTGGCAGAATAGCAATGTAGATTTTTTGATACCCGTTCCAAATTATAGACTAGGGATAAAGAAGTTTGGGTATAGAGCATTTTTGGCCTGCCGTTCTAAATTTTAAAACCAGGAAGTAGGGAGTGAGTAGAGATCAAAGTGATAGGGACAAAACAAAAATTGTAAAACTGTAGTTAAAGTAGGTGTAGCTTAGTAAAAGTAGGGGTAGGGCCACAACTAAAGTCGGTACCATGTGGTCCGACGGAGACTTAGGTAATGACTCTGGCGTTCTCCCAGTGAACGAGGACAACTCCGTAGGTAACTGGACTAATACAACCATGAATATTACGAAAACACCCAAAAGAATCAGAAACAGTACGGAAGATGAAGAAGTGAACATCGAAGGCGAAACCTCCGAAGGCAGTGACCTTGTTCAGCGCCGACGGAGACTAAACAAAAAGGCCCGTCGGGCTAAAGCTAAACTTTTCCCCGAAACACCGATAGAAAAGCCAAAAGAAACGGAAACCGAAATAGGCAAGGAAAAAACCACCGAAAAAGCGAAACCCACCCCTGCCGGTCGACCTTTTCGCCGGCAAGGCAACCAACCGCCACCAACGTTTCTGCAGCATCCCGTAGTGCTAGAAGACCTGGGAACAGGGGTTGCTAGCTTCTTAGACAATGGGCCAAGGACAGCGAGTCTGTTCCAACGAACCATAGGGCCCATCCTATCGCAACGCCCACTACCATCGGGCAAGTTTCTCATCGGCTGCCGATCGAGACAACAGCAAGAGGCCCTCCTCAAAACTAAAGTGCTCGGTGGAGTCAACGTGGCTTGCTCCATTCCACAGCCAACAACTGAGGGGGTCATCAGACCAGTACCAACAAACGTAGACTGCCAATTCCTGGTAGACCGCTCAACCATAAAAGAAGTGCGCCGCCTGACTAACCGGGACGGCACACGATCCCAGGCAATTAAAATCACCTTCTTTTCACCGCAGTTACCCAGCAGTATTAAACTGGACTACCAGGAGTTCGTGGTGCATGCCTATGTGCCACCGGTCAGGCGATGCACCACGTGCAACAAGCTGGGCCACCTTAAGGCACAATGCAGGAGCACAGTGCCGGTGTGCCCACGCTGCGGCAGTCGGGGCCACACGCCTGACGTGTGTCCCAACAAACTTTGCTGCCTCAACTGCGGAGGCCCTCACTCGGCAGCCTACCAAGGCTGCCCACAACAACGTTTGCGCCTTATCGCAAACAGAATCCGGTCTGGGACCTTTATCCCATACTCGGAAGCCCTTAAACGAGCACACGTAGAAGTAGAGGATAGGAAAAAGCCACTACAGCCGATAGCAGAGACTGCGCCGCACGACCCCTTCTGGCGTGAGGAGCCCGCAGTCTCAAAAACATTCGAACCACCAAAACGTAGCTACGCGGATGCTGCGGGGAACAAGGTTCAAACTTGTGTCCCAGCTATACTGAAAAAACCCACTGTACTGGCCGCTAGGGCCCTAAAAACTAAAGCCAAAAAAACCCAAATTCAAACGAATATAGAAAAGCTCCGCCTCAACAGACTGGAGCAACAACTGATCGAGAGAGTCACAGAAAAAGTAGTTCATAGTGTTCAACAACGCCTCACTGCCACGGTGGCAACCCAAACAGAAAGCCCACGGGCAGTGCCAATTAAAACTGTAGCTGTAGAGGTCCAGGTAAACTTGGAAAACAAGGTGTCAGTTGCCACCCAAACTATACAGCTGGACGATGGGTGGGTCTCTGAACCCGAAATCGAAGAGCCAATGAACCAACAGCCAAGCGTAAATAACATCTTAGCACGCTTGTGTGCACTAACGGAGGAATGTCTTAAGCCTAAGTCACCCCCTCAAGTAGCTCAGGTCGTCGTGCCGCCAATGCCGCCAGTGCCGTTTGAAACGGTAAGCAGAAAGAAGAGGAGAGGGAAGAAACAGAAAGACAAAGACGCTAACTTTGGAGATATGTCAAACAAATAGTTTTAAATACTCCAACTTTTTAACCTAATCAGGTAAAACTATAGTTGTTCTTAAATAAATGTCTTAAAAGTAACTATAATTCTCGTTCATAGTTATGTTTTAACCAACAGTCTTTTAAAAAGTTAAGTTACTGTCAGCAATAGTTGTTTTTAAACTGGTCCTAGGAAGGTTTTTATCCGCATTTTAATGTAAATTTTAACTTTTGAGGAAAATAAAATACAAATTTTAAGGCCACTAGGGCACCAAATTTCCAAATTTAACTTTCCTCCTAGGTCCTGGCATGGGTCCCCTCAATAGAGGTGGACTAATCCAAAATAAACCGTCTTACAGCCAACCAGTTTCTCTCGTAAATTAGTATTAAGAGTCTCGTATAGTTTGTCCCTAATATGTCTCAAGACATCCGAGGACATTAAGCACAAATTCTCTCTCTCTAGCACACGCATCGTTCGCTCGCTTTGGCAACCGTTGCTTTCGTACGTACTATCCAAAACTTGAATCATGTCTGGACGTGGAAAAGGAGGCAAAGTCAAGGGAAAGAGCAAGTCTCGCTCATCCCGTGCTGGACTGCAGTTCCCCGTGGGCCGTATTCACCGTCTGCTGCGTAAGGGCAACTACGCCGAGCGTGTGGGTGCAGGCGCTCCCGTTTACCTGGCTGCCGTGCTGGAGTACTTGGCTGCTGAGGTTCTGGAGTTGGCAGGCAACGCTGCCCGTGACAACAAGAAGACGAGAATCATCCCCCGTCATCTGCAGCTGGCCATCCGCAACGACGAGGAATTGAACAAACTCCTGTCGGGTGTTACAATCGCCCAGGGTGGTGTCCTGCCCAACATCCAAGCTGTGCTGCTGCCCAAGAAGTCGCAGTCCAAGGCTCCCGGTGGCAAGGCATAAAGAGACCTAGCCCGCAACTGACATCCAGCTTTGTTTTCCCCCCACAAAAGGTCCTTCTTAGGACCACCCACTTTTTCCCAAGACAGTTGGATTTTCTTGTTGCTCAAGTTGTGTTTTAGTCACCCTTGTTACCAGTAATCAAGACGTTGATAAAGCTAAAACAAGATGGAATCACATAAACGATACAACACAAAGTAGTATTGAACAGAACGACAGCAATGGAGAGAGAACAAGAAGAAAGAAAAAGGGGGGAAGGATCTCTTTTAAATGGATAGTACAAAGTGAAGAGTGACTGCTCATAAAAATGAAGAAAACCTCCACACAGGAAAAGCAAAGCAAACCAACTAAACCGAAACATCACATGCACACACCACGCTGACCCAAGACGCGGACACATCAAGTACACGCATGACAACACACACGCATGCTTACACCACGCAATCCAGTTAAGTACACGCATGCTTACACCACGCTGACCCAAGACGCGGACACATCAAGTACACGCATGACAACACACACGCATGCTTACACCACGCAATCCAGTTAAGTACACGCATGCTTACACCACGCTGACCCAAGACGCGGACACATCAAGTACACGCATGACAACACACACGCATGCTTACACCACGCAATCCAGTTAAGTACACGCATGCTTACACCACGCTGACCCAAGACGCGGACACATCAAGTACACGCATGACAACACACACGCATGCTTACACCACGCAATCCAATTAAGTACACGCATGCTTACACCACGCTGACCCAAGACGCGGACACATCAAGTACACGCAGCATGACAACACACGCGCATGCTTACACCACGCAGACCAATTAAGTACACGGCAAACACCGTACACACTCGGTAAACTGGTAGGGTTGGTGTAACTGCTAGGACTGACTGTTTCGGATGTGTGTGTGTGTGTGTGTGTGTGTGTGTGTGTGTGTGTGTGTGTGTGTGTGTGTGTGTGTGTGTGTGTGTGTGTGTCCTACAGACTCAATAATAAAGTACTCTGTGTTACGGAAAGCTGACCACATGTGTACTTATGTTTATGTATTAGACTGTGCGTTGTTTAACTGGTCTCTTATGCAGTAGTAAGGCAAATTTCTATGTTATTCATAGACAATCAGTAAAGATTCTGTTTCCTGCAGATGCACAAGAGACACAACGCAGACCCAAGACACACACACCATAAACACACTAAAGATGGGGCAAGGAGGAGGGGAAGCAGGGTTTGTCGATTTGAAAATTGTTAACTGAGATTACTGGAGATGGAAAGGGTAAACCGCTTGTGAGTTTCGCTCACAGCAGCAAGTCGGACTTAGTAGCGCACACAGTCAGTCGGCATTCTCGCCAATGGAAATCGTGGTCTCTTGAAAAATCTAGGTGCTCTTGTGGGGCCGCGCCGCGCGATATATATCGCGGCTGCGGGTCGCATTTCCTTTCAACACACGATAAAGGCTTAGTTTACCCTACCGTGGCCTGTGCGCTCAGTGGTGTAGTGGTCAGTGAGGCTTCTCGTTTCGTTGCGCTCTGCTGCAGACCGTGCCGGACTGTGATTGTGGATCGAGACAAGCTCATGGTATCGTACCTTTTACGTATTTTTTCTTAACGAACGATTTTTGTATTGTGTTCTCGGGTGGCTCTCGTTACCCTGAGAGCATCTTGCATTAATTAGAATCAATTTTGCAATTTTTGCGATTACTTTCTAACTTTGCAGGAGGTTCATCCGCCTGTATCTGTATTTGTGTTGTGTTCCCCATTGTTTAAGAGAATTTGTATCGTGTGTGTTCTGTTGCTGTGACTCCGTGTGTACCCGTGCTGTGTTTCTGAGGCTGTGACTGTGTGTGCAACTGTGCTGTGTCTTGTGGTTGTGTTTCTGCGTATATCTGCCGTGTGTGGCCGAGGCTCTTGTGAAACCGTGTGTTGAGTGTGCCTTCCCGCTGTGGTGTGCGTCAGTGTTCATCGACGGTCCTCTCGCTTTTAAGCTCGTAGAGTCGTTCGGTGTTTTGGCGCGCTCGTCACGCCGGCTTAACCGCCAAGTGGAGTGAGCTCAACAGCGTTAACCAATAGCTGGCCTCGTGAGGCAATTCGGTGTTAGTGTCTCGTGAGCCGATTGGCTGTAACTCCAAAGAGTTCGTGTTAGTTGTGTTCCTTTGTGCTGTATTTGTGGTGTGCGACTCCGAAGCCTGTGTCTGAAGCGTGTATACAGTACGTCGTGTATTTGAGTGTGGCCGTTGTTCCTTCCCTCTAGATACCGTTGTTGTCTGTGGTGAGTAGTTACTGAGTGAGGGTGGTGCAGTGTTTGTGTTCGCTGGACATCAGTGTGTGTGAGTGGTAGGTGTTCGCTGGACATCAGTGTGTGAGATTTTTGTGTTCGCCGGACATCAGTGTGTGAGCGTTTCTGTGGTTGTTGGGGCGCCAAGCTCTACCTTCTGGGTAGAGCCACTTTTCCAAGCAGCCCTCCTTCCGCTAGGGAATGGAGGAACACAAGAAGGACCCCCCCTCCAGGGAAGAACCGGGGAGCCAAGAGGTCTCGCTGGGGAGAGAGCAGGTAGAACCTGGCAGCAAACCCCCCCAGAGCCCGACAGTGGCCCCAAAGGACCTAGAGTCTGACTTTATCACCCCTCGCAAGCGAGGAAAAAGACGGCTGTCAAGCGACAGCTCCAACTCGGAGGGAGAGAGTCTAGACTCTCGAACTCCGCTTAAAATGACCAGAGTGGGAGAGGATGTGATGGCCGACACGGCTACCACCCCTCCCGCCAGCCCAACCGATACCATCATACCGGCTGCCACCAGCGGCCATGACAACGTGGGGAAGAAAAGCCCCCAACCGGCCGACAAGCCGAAGACTGCGCCAACAGTGCAGAAAGACAACCCTGCCCCCAAACTGAGGCAGGATTACCCCTCCAGAAAGGCTGGAAAACGGGAACAACAATTCCGAAGCCAGCCCGACGGCAACTCGCGCAGGAAGCAATTCCAGCCGAGTACCCGGGCACCGGCATTCGTGGACTTCCCGGTGGTGATCCACGACTTAGGCGGCGGATCGGCCAGGTTCGACAAGCTCGGACCATGGCACCGCAGTCAGCTTCTCAGCAACGCGGTGGGAGCAGTGCGCTCCATTAGGCCGCTTCCCTCCGGGAAGTGGCTCATTGGATGCACCACTGAGGCCCAGCAGAGCAAGCTGGCACGTTTAGATAAGCTGCCCGGGGGGACCCCCATAGGAGCCCGAATTCCACGACCCGTGGTCGAGGGAGTAGTAGGGCCCATCCCCATGGGTGGCGACGAGCTGAAACTCGTGAAACAAGATCTTGAAGCGGGAGGGCATCGCGTCGCGGGGGTCGTCAGACTCAACAACCGCAAGCAGGAGCCCTCTCTTGCCATCAAGATCTCGCTTGAAGCCACGAAGCTGCCCACTGAGGTATGGCTCGGTGCCACACCGTTCACGGTGCAGGCTTTTGCCGCACCTGTGAGACGGTGCACCAAGTGTCAGACCCTCGGGCACTCCAAACAGCAGTGCAGATCAAAACAGACCCGCTGCTCTAGGTGCGGAAAAGGTTCGCACTCTCACGCCCAGTGCGACGCGCAGGTTTTTTCCTGCGTGAACTGCAATGGCCGCCACTCGGCGGCCTACAAGGGCTGCCCCGAGATGCAGATTCGCCAAAGGGCGAATCTGCTGAGGAGCCAGACTTACCTTCCCTACAACGTCGCCATGCAGAGGGCCCGCGACGAACTCAAACCAAAGGCTCCGCCCCCTGCACAGCCTGCCTCCGCCGCAGTGGACAACTGCTGGTCGCGAGACCGGACAGCACCGTTCTCGCTCTCTGCGGACACCGGGACTCCGGTGTCGTACGCGAGGGTAGCAGCGAGGGGAGGCACGGCCAACAGGGGGCCCAGCAGGAAGAATCCCATCAACCCACGCCCGGGAAAGAGCTCTCAGGCAGCGGTGGGAGTCCCAGACGGGAAACACCAGTCTGTGGCAAAAGGAGGCCACTCTGAGGAAGTGACCACCCTACTCGCCCGCATCGATCAGCTCACCCGCTGGGAGAGACCGATCATCAGTCCGCTGGAGTCCACCCCTCCGATGACCCTGGAGTCACCGGACGGAATGGAGGACTCCCTATCGACGGACGACACCAAGGGGGAAGACAGCCCCAAAACCAGCAAGAAAAGAAGGAGGAGGCGCAAGAAAAAGTCCACCAAAGGCGAGGAGAAACAGGCTGCCCTCCAGTACCAGCTGGTCCTAGAGCAGCAAAAGAACCAGGCTCTGGAGAAGAAAATCCGAGAGCAGACCACCAAAACCGACGGGCTCACGACGGAACTGACCAAGTTACTGAACGAGTCCAGCGTCGACCTACAGCAGGAGACACCGTCCTTCGACGGTTTCCTGTGGAAACTGATGCTCGGACTGATTCAGGCCAAGCTGAGTGGGGACTGCGCCCCCTTCCTGCGCATGATCACAGCCCTCTACAACGGTATGACGGGCCATGAGGAAGAAACTCCGACGATGTCTCGTTCCCTCGACCTCCTGTTGGTCATGTCGGGGATGAGAGACTCGCTCGCAGACGGAAATTTGCCCGAGTCCATCGGCTGATGGATTCATAAGTGCAAACAACTGTGTTTTAACCCTGCCTTCTAACGTCACGTTCAATAGATTCACGGTTTGTCAGTGGAATTGTCGTTCCATCAACACCAACCTTGATCAACTTGTACAACATGTGTCAAGACATCAGTTTGAAGTCGTGTGTTTGCAGTCCCTGGCCTGCCCCCCGGGCAACCTGCCCAGACTGGAAGGGTATTACTACCCGCCAGTCGTCGGTCCGGTCTCTCCGAGGGACAAGGTCATGGCCTGCATATACATCAGACACAACGTCCTCTTTAGCAACGAACCGAACATCACAGGTCCTCCCAACGGGTACACCTGCGGAGTGAGGGTTCGTGTTCAGGGGCAGTTGGATTTCATGATTGTGAACTGCTACACCCCCCAGCCATGCACCAGTTTCGACTGGCTGACTGAGCTGGGAGGCAAAGGCAGATGCCTGGTCACTGGAGACTTCAACGTCCGGGACAGCAGCTGGGAGCGGGATTACGAGTCCTCATCATCCACACTCACCGCCCAGATAGACAACAGTGACTTCATCGTGCTGAACGATGGTTCTTTCACCCGCATACCTGACCGCTCGGATCAGAGGCCGTCGGCTATCGACCTGACCCTCGTGACTCCCGACACAGCCAGTGGTGCGGAGTGGGAAGTAGGTGCGGATTCTTTGTCGTCCGACCACCTGCCCATCACAGTCAGCTTCGTCTTCTCAGCAGAGAAGGAGACTCCTGCTACCACCAGCAAGTACAACTACGACCTGGCCAATTGGGACTTGTTCAGGAGTCTTCTGGGAACCGCAGAGATAAACGTAGGCGATGCTGACCTCGACGAAGTGAACCGACGAATAGTCTCCTCCATTCTGGAAGCCGCCAGGGAAGCTATACCGGTGACCGGTGGTGGGCTGTCACGGTCGAATAGCAACCCTTGGTGGAACAAAGAATGCGAGGAGGCTGTCAGACTCAAACGGGTAATGTTTAGGCACTACTCCAAAGACCAGAACGCTGAGACTCACTAAAGAATGAAAGCAGCCAACAGAGACTGCAACAAGATCATAGCACAGGCCAAGAAGGATCACTGGATAGCCTTCGCGGATTCTATTTCGGCTGGGAAGGCGGACTTGGATCTGTGTGGAAGAAGATCAGAAGAATGAAGCAACAGTGCGTTGTTCCTGATTCTGACCTGCAACACGGCAGCACAAAGTACACGACGGCCCAGAGCAAAGCGGACGCTCTCGCGAAAGCTTTCGCCGAGGCCAGTGACACCGACAATCTCCCGGCGGACAGGCAACAATTCCGACGAGAGATGGAGGCTACCTTCACGCACCCGGTGCCAGATGACAGTCTGGCGGTTAACACCCCACTGACCTGCACCGAGCTAAGACGAGCCTTGGCTTCCATCAAGAAAGTCAAAGTCTCCACCGGTGTGGACACCGTCTCGTATCGGATGCTGAAAGAGGCCCCCGAGTCGTTCCTGAAGATCCTGCTGGATTTCTTCCAAAGATGCTGGGATGGGGGCACAATTCCCGCGGGGTGGAAACACGCCATTGTCGTCCCCATCCACAAACACGGCAAACCGAGGAAGGAGCTCGGCAGTTACAGACCCATCTCCCTGACATCCCACCTAGGGAAAGTGTACGAACGGGTGATCAAGAACAGACTAGAATACTACTGTGAATCCAAGAAAGTGTTCCCCGTGTGCCAGGCCGGTTTCCGACGGGGACGGGGTGTCACAGACCACCTGGTGAAACTGGGTGAGCACGTCGGGAGGGCAATAGGGAGGAGAAAGGTCCTACTGACGTGCTTCTTTGACATCTCCCGTGCCTACGACCAGGTCTGGCATGCCAAGCTGCTACAGAAACTTAACAAGATCGGAATTTCTGGCAACATGTACAACTTCATCAGATCCTTCCTGAGCGACAGATCGATGCAGGTCAGGTGGAAGGGAGCCACGTCGACCACCAAAGGAGTAAGTATGGGCGTTCCTCAGGGATCTGTGATCGCCCCCCTGTTGTTCAACATCATGGTCCACGACGTGGACCATGTACGCCGACGACCTGGCGATATGGACGGACACCCACTTCAGACGTCTCCACACAAACAGCTCGTGGGTGAAACACAGCATGAAACTGTTCCAGGAAGCTGTGGACGGGGTGGTCCACTTTATGCAAGTAAATGGATTCGCTCTCTCTTCCCAGAAAACTGTGTTCCTCCCATTCCACACCAACACCTCTCAGAACACGGAGGTGCACATCAGGGTGAACGGGCAGAGCATCTTTGCATCGAAAGAAGTCAAGTGCCTGGGTGTACACTTCACTCGCTGGGGGCGTACGAACCAGCAGGTCGTGCACAACGCGCGGAACGCCTCCCGAGCCCTCAACGTGATCAAGGTGCTATCTGCTCAGCCCTGGGCGAACACCCCCAAGATCCTAGTGAACGTGGTGCGGGCCCTGGTGCGCTCACGCCTGTCGTACGGACTGGAAGCCATGCCCCACTTCTCGAAAACGGGTCTAGCCCGTCTCACCGCCATAGAGGTGCGCGGTCTGCGACTGGCCCTCGGGCTGCCGCAGTCCGTGCCGCAGTGCCTGGTGTACAGAGAGGCCGGGCTCCTCCCGTTCCGCCGCCACATCCAGCTCGTCTGTAGTAAGTATGTTTTTAGATGCCAGACTGTCGACAACTCCACCGTCGACGAGATAACTGCTACCTTCCGTAAGCCCTCCCGACTCCAGTCCTACTCCTCCATCTGTGACCTGGTCTGCGACCTGGTCCGGAGCGCGGGACTGAATGGTGTTGAGGTGGCGACGAGGCCGATGCATCCCTATCCACCTTGGCTCCTGGAACGAGCGCACGTTGAGGTGGACATGGAAGGGCTAAAGAAGGACCAGAATCCACTCGTTTTAGCAGTGACAGCTAGGCTATGCCTGGAAGAAAAGTACCAACACCACCTGAAGATCTTCACTGATGGTTCTGTGATGGAGGATGGTGCAGCTGGAGCTGCCTTTGTGATCCCAGAGTTCAACAACCTCACACACTCCTATTCACTACCCGCAGTGTCGGTCTTCACCGCTGAGCTGCTGGCTATCTCGATGGCCCTGCAACACATCAGCGCGATACCTGTCACTCCCTTCGCCATTGTTATCTGCAGCGACTCCAAGGCGGCGCTGACAGCCATCAAGTCCGACTCTCAAAACGCACGAGAGGATCTCGTGCGTGAGATCGCGACAACTACCCACCAGCTGATCACCCGCGGTACGGAAGTTCGCTTTCAGTGGGTACCAGCGCACGTCTGCCTCTCTGGAAACGAGAAGGCGGATAGAGCAGCAAAAAGAGGAGCCAAGGGAGTTGACTCCTCGACTGTGACGATGAAAATCGGCCTGGCCGACGTATATGCGGAACTAACCAAGCAGGCGTGGAAGCAGTGGGAGAAGGAGTTCCACCCAATGGCCACGGCCAAGGAGTGGGACGACACCTCTCCCCCCTGCAGGGCAGGAGTCTTCTTCCCTGGAATTCCGACCTACCTAGCTCGCATCATGCATCGTCTGCACGTGGGCGTCTGGAGATGCATGTGCGTACCGACGAAGTGTGAGTGTGGGATGAGCGTCTCGTTTCACCACGTGATGTTCTCCTGCACCTCATGTTCAGACCACTTCCAACCTTTGACTGGGAAACTACGCAGCGTGGGACTGCCCCTGTGTACTAAAAGCCTGGCAGTGTGCGACCAGTAACAGGGTTCCAGGCGAGATCAAAAGATCAAGAGATCTTAGAGGAGGGAGGTGGAGCTGGACCCTCACTTTTGCCCAGAAGAGATCATGAGTAGGGAGGTGGAGCTGGGCTGAGCAAGTTGGACGTCTTTTGCTTTGAGTTGTCCAAGTTGTTCGTCAACAGCTGTGCAACGGACATTGTCTTAGTGACTCTGTCCAGCACAGCAGTTGAAAGAGCAATTGCGCAGTGCACAAGTCGCTGGGCAATGGCGAGGGGACACCGCCTTAACACTTCCATTGTTCTGGCGGCGGTCTACGGTCTCTCCGGTCTTTTTCGGGCGGTTTCCGCGGTCGAGCCAATCACCCTGGCCCCTTTCCCACTCTGTCCCCGTCCCTAATAGGTTATCCCGCCTCCGTGGACGTAAAGCAACATAAAAAACAAAGCGACCAGTGTGAAGGATGGAGCCTCTTGCGGGCTGCAGCCAGACTGGTCTACACCTGTCCACTGGCAGCCTACCTGTAGTAGGCGGGACCACCGGCTACGTTCAACTCTTTCCCGCAGCTCGGGTTAATCCCGGCGGTGGAGGAAGGGGTGAACGTCTCCGTGTTTCCCGCACCCAGTTGTAGTCTGCTGGACCTGATTCCAGCGACCACCACAAGTGTATGCTTGCATACCCAAGTACTTTTAGCCGCCTGACTACAGGCCTCGATTTTACTACAAAAAGTGTATGTGAACTACCATGTGCGTCTTCGACGTTTTTAACTGTAAATACTGTTTGTGCCGATTGTATATATTACATGTTGTGCAGCCCGCCGACACAACCTTGCATTTTTTTTTTTTTTTTTTTATCTGCAGCCCAGTTTTTAACTGTAAATAGTGGACGACGATTTTTTAACCGGACCCCTAGCGTGCTGCTCAGTTCTACGAGTGAACGCCCCAGTACAGCCAAGACGACCCAGCACCCTGACCCTAGTATTGATCCGCAGGTGGACCCATCTCATCCCTCCCCTCACCCCTCATTCCCCCTTTGTTCCAGCGACCTCATGTCCCGATCCAAATATTGATCCGCAAGTGGACCAAGCTTACTTCGCTCCCCATCCCCCCCCCCCCCCACCCCCGTCTCCCCCATGGTTTTAACTATGATATATCCAAAACAAGCTTACTTTATAGATTGTCCCTAATATGCTTTTAGCATCTGAGGACATTAAGCAAAAACAGAACGAACGAACGAACGGCAGCGTCCCTTTTCCCCCAGTGTCCCTGCAGAGGCAGGTTGTTTGTTTAACTGTTGCGGCCGGTGTTCATGTTTTCATCAGGGGAGAGCCTGTAAGTAGTTATTTTTCTATGGCTTGTTGTTCTGTTGTTTCTTATTGATGTAAATTATGTGTGTTTATAATGTTATCATGTTCACAACGTGCCTTGATTTTGGTTCTTGAATACGTGGGTAATTTCGGCGTCAGATTGCCGCCTGGTTGCAGCCGCTATGGCCGCGTCAGAGTACCTTGTTTAAATGTTCATATGTTAAGCCTTTATGCCACAGGATGACCGGTATTTCCAAAATGTATGTAGCTAGTATGTTATGTTGCCATTGCTGGATGTTCAGTTTGAGTGATGCTTTGCCGATGCAAAGTTATCCCTCTAAAGTATGGATACTTTGTCAGCGTGGCCGTGCAGATCTCTGTGCGGCATAACTTATATGTTTGGTTTCCTACCGATCTATGTTTCTACATGAAATCGGTGGTATATTATAGCTTTAACACTTGAAAGATGTTGACTTCATAGTTGTAGAATGTTCATTTTACTAGTTGAATATGGTTTAGTGCATAGGGGTGATTGTATAAACTGTGAGACATGTTATTTCTGCTTGATCCGGCTTTTGTATGGCCGAGTCTTGGGCGCGCAGACTTTCACTCTACTTAGCTTGTAAACCCTTTCCGGGTCTTTGTGCGTGTACCCGAACTGGCCGGTGATGCGCGTCAGTGGGGGCAATTAGGTCTTTGTCTCTGTTCACTAACCGAGCAGACAGGCGCAGCCAGATCAGCAGTTTAGATTCTTGATGCGCTACCCTCAGTTTAGATTCTTGATGACGTTGTTTACTGCCGGATATGCTCTGCTAGTCAGTAACAGTAACATGCTGTAACGCTTTGAGTAACTTGACGAGGCTGGAGCCGGTCAGTTTATGACTGACTTCCTCCCGCTTACGGCATGGACCCAGGCGCCACCCGTGTCACGATCCATCTCGTTGTGTGCTTAAGTGGATCTGCTGTAACGATTATCTCACTCTTCCTGTTTAGTTAAGAATGAGCTTGGTAATCCGTATTCTTCACTGTTACTTTATTGTATACTATTATACTGAGAGTTCATCAGTTAACTGACTGGCCGTCTCTTGCATACTCACTGTGACTCTGGGAGATACGGGTTTTAAGTGTAAGCCAAGCACACGATTTATGTGCTTGATTATTTATCATTTTGTCATGTATTATAGTAACCCACAGGTAAACTACGTGGTTACTGTATTTATTAGATTAGTAATTGCTGTTGTTTAGACTTTACACATTTGCTTTCATGTTCTAAATGTTTTGTTTGCTTGTGTCTTTTCTAAAACAGACACTGTTTCCTGGTTGGTTTGTGTACAAATAAAAGTTATGTTATAGCAACCTCTGACTTGTGACTCTTCATCCATGCTTCCAACCTGCTTCCCCTCTATTCCCCATCCCCACTCCCCTACATTTGAATTGTTTGTAACAAACTTACTATTGTTTGAGCACCAACAAAAAACTGCTCATTAGCTGACAGTTTTCTGGACCCTATGGCGTAACTAAATACGGCAGTGGTTGAAGGAAGGATGTTGTAAACCAGTGCTTGGAGTTTGCCCCTACCTCTAACCGCAATCTCTACCCTAAACGTAACCCTGAACCCTAAGCCTAATACCCTAACCGAGTTCCTAGCCTAACCATAACCCTGGCCTAAGCCTAACCCTAAACCCTAACCCAGCCTTTGGTTGAGTGACCCTCGTGGCTGCCCGGGGGAAACAGCGGCTCTGCCAGCGGAGCCGTGCCCTTGGGACTCGGATGGAGCCTGTCTTTGAACAGCGCTAGACCGCGACGAGAACCATTACCGGTGATGAACGTAGGACTTGCAGTTTGAGACGGTGACAAGCAGCAGCGAGGTTGAAGGGTGAAGTAATGTCATTATGGGGACATCTTCCTCTGACAGATGAAATAATGTCATTATGGGGACACTTCCTCTGACAGATGAAATAATGTCATTATGGGGACATCTTCCTCTGACAGATGAAATAATGTCATTATGGGGACACTTCCTCTGACAGATGAAATAATGTCATAATGGGGACATCTTCCTCTGACAGATCGAATGGAGGAAGGCCGGAGGCGGTGCGTATGTGCGTCTTCACGCAGCACTGAGTCAGGTCCGACCACGTGTAGTCTCTTACTCAATGCAGTGGTTATGCCGACACTGAATGTGGCCTGTTGCACCGCCGCTGGAGTTTGTTCAGTACTCTCGGCCGGCCCACTTGATCACACACACACACACGCACGCACGCACGCGACACACACACACACACACACACACACACACACACACACACACACACACACACACACACACACACACACACACACACACACACACACACACACACCACTGAGGTAACCCGTCTCCAGCTTCCCTCTGGACCTATAAATATCGAATGTGGGATTTAGAACAACAACAGGTCAGGGTTCCAGGCGAGATCAAAAGATCAAGAGATCTTAGAGGAGGGAGGTGGAGCTGGACCCTCACTTTTGCCCAGAAGAGATCATGAGTAGGGAGGTGGAGCTGGGCTGAGCAAGTTGGACGTCTTTTGCTTCGAGTTGTCCAAGTTGTTCGTCAACAGCGGTGCAACGGACATTGTCTTAGTGACTCTGTCCAGCACAGCAGTTGAAAGAGCAATTGCGCAGTGCACAAGTCGCTGGGCAATGGCGAGGGGACACCGCCTTAACACTTCCATTGCGGTTCTGGCGGCGGTCTACGGTCTCTCCGGTCTTTTTCGGGCGGTTTCCGCGGTCGAGCCAATCACCCTGTCCCCTTTCCCACTCTGTCCCCGTCCCTAATAGGTCATCCCGCCTCCGTGGACGTAAAGCAACATAAAAGCCAAAGCCTTAGAACATCATTCCAGTTACCTGCAACTGATAACAATCAATTCATTATCAAATTCACACACACACACACACACACACACACACACACACACACACACACACACACACACACACACACACACACACACAATCTTATTGAACACTTCTCAAAGACTGAGTCTGGGTGATCTCCGCCACTGCTGAGGGCCATAAACATTTCCAAGAATCACAATGACTCTGCCTATTTGAGTGACTGACTCGGAAAGTCCGACGATGTCAGTCAACTGAAATGTCACGTATCTACCCCTGAATTCGTCATTAGTCTGATAGTACTGTGAATTTTATACTCCAAGCTGTTTTTAAACTGTTTCCAGCTTATATATAAATTTTGAATAGAAAGGTTTCACTGAAGGAAACCGAAAATTTGGACACAGTGTGGTGTTACTGTTGTGTTTATTTACTCTCTCTCTCTCTCTCTCTCTCTCTCTCTCTCTCTCTCTCTCTCTAAAATATATATATAAATGAAGGCTTGAAAACTGACAAAACAAAAACTTGTCACAATGTTTAGTGTTGGCATAATATTAGGTGAGCAACGGGCTTGTTAAAAAAAAGTTGCATTCTGAAATACATGGTCTGGCGACTACAATGATTTTCTCAGACTACAATGAATAAGTAATTTTAACACGAATAATCAAATTACAGTTTACACTGGCCACCACAATTGTTCGTTCATCAACTGGTGTTAGGTTAGACTGTAGTTTGTTACAAACTGACAGTGAAGTGCGGGTTCAGCTAAAGTTTCGTGCAATGAAGATTTTTAAAATTCGTTTTTCCCTTACCCCCCCCCCCTCCGAGCATTCTCCCTCTAAGCATGTTTAAAATAACAAATTTATGGCATTTCACAGATAACTCCAGATGCGAAACTATAGAGGAAGAGAAAATGTTCTATGGCTCCGTGTCAAGTGGTCGCCATATTGGAATTTCCGGCACGATTCTCGTGTTTTCTGTATGAGAGCTTGAACTGTTACAAACCCGAATGGCTGGTGGACTTCCCAGACGAATCATAAAAGTAAGAAATCGCAAAGGTTGAAGAAGCAGGTGTTTGGAGTGTCAGAGTTGGGTGCTATTACCTTGTGATGTTCAGTAAAAATATAATCTGTAGGCTGTTGTTGTTAAGTTGGCGACCAAAATGACTTGTTGCGTAGTCTTCCAGCATTTGTTGATAGGAAATATTATTTGTTGACTAATCTAAAAATATAACCATTACTCACTTCTGTCTGAAGCTTACGAGAAGTCGTTTGTTGTCAGGTGTTTAAAACTGATGATAAACAGATTGGTGCTGGCTTCAACAGATTGTACTAGTACTGCAGTAGTAATACTAATATTACAGTGATACTGCAGTAGAAAAAACAAACAAAAAAACAAAAAACTTTGTCAAATGTTATGAATTTATTCAAACTAAGCAAACAAAGAAAAATGTACATTATCAAAGCAACCAACAAACAGTAAAATTGTTGCACAAGAACAATTAGGAGTGGAAAATGTGGTGACAAACCATGTGTCAGTAAATTTGTAATACTAATAGTAACAGTACTAACACTAACAGTTGTTGTTTGTGTTGCGGTTACTGTTAGTATTGCAGTGCTTAAAATTAGATGATACTATTCCTTGATCTAGGACTTGAGGCTGAAGTTGGAGACAGTTACGAGTTGTGGCTGGCCCAGAGATATTGTACTTTGTAGGCAGCACACCATGACAGCAGCATCAGTAAAACAATTGATCCACTCACCCATTTACAGACTGAATGAGTGAATCAGTCACTTTTGTTGCAAATGTTGGCTTCATTCGCTAGATCTGTTTGACTTTGACTAGTTTGAGTGATTCTGATGATATTTGTGGCCCAAAATGGCGCTTGAAATGTCCCAGGAATTTCCAACCGTCTCCTTGGATATTACCAGTAAAGCCTCTCCTAGACTGTCATTAGTAGAAAAGTTTGCTAGAATTGCTGTTTATAAATAAATTTGTTGATCATCCCATTGACGCCCAAACCAGCTCTTGCCCGTGTTTGCGATCGTTCACAGACTGCTTTCTTTTTTCTTTTTACTGACAGAAGTGTTCATTTGACAGCTTAATCTGGCTTTCAAGAAAAAGATTACTTTTACTCATGAACAAGATCATTTACAAGCAATGTAGAACATTCTGATAGTGGAGAATTCACCAACTTGGCATGTACGATCGCTTGTGCAGTCACCTCAGCGGCCATGGCTAACTGTGTGGCTGTGGTAATAAAATCTCTTTGTTATCATGTTTCAGCGGCTGAGTGTTGGACATATGAACAGTTTTGAACTCTTATCTTAGTATAAGTTTTTAGAAGAAAGATTGATCTTTCTACTGATATTTTTTATGAGAGTGTCCATGGTCTAAAAATAGTACAAAATCTGTTAAACACATTTCAAACAACTTTATTCAGGACTTCTGCTTGTTCAAGGCAGCCATCATGGATATGGAAATATAGCTTAGCAACAGTACTTTTGATATAGATTTCATCGTGGTTGGACTAGCCTACGTCCAACACTCCGTGTCTGAAAACTGCTTACAGTTACACTGTTAAACTTACAGTGGGCGGTGTTCACAGCCTATGCGCATCTCTGACAGAAGGCAGCGCTTAGGGGTACCGAGATTGGGGTGAATTTTCCCATTCTTTTTTAAAGTGTAATAAACATAACACAGTTAGGAAGATGAGACATGAAGCTTTTTTATGAGTGTCCATCGTCTAAAAATAGTACAAAATCTGTTAAACACATTTCAAACAACTTTATTCAGGACTTCTGCTTGTTCAAGGCAGCCATCATGGATATGGAAAGATAGCTTAGCAACAGTACTTTTGATATAGATTTCATCGTGGTTGGACTAGCCTACGTCCAACACTCCGTGTCTGAAAACTGCTTACAGTTACACTGTTACAGTGGGCGGTGTTCACAGCCTATGCGCATCTCTGACAGAAGGCAGCGCTTAGGGGTACCGAGATTGGGGTGAATTTTCCCATTCTTTTTTAAAGTGTAATAAACATAACACAGTTAGGAAGACGAGACATGAAGCTTTTCTCAACAGTAATTTTTATTGAGATTGGATCAAAAACACACAAGAAATCTGCCAATGAAAATTGCTAAAACTAGACCAACTTAGTTAAGCAGAATGCAGCTGAGAGCACTTTGGACTACCTAATAGTAAATACATGTCAGGAGACATTTAAAAAAACACGTTTACTGTTAATATTGCTGCTTGTCCATAACAACAGTAAACACGCACACATGTGCATGTGTGCGTGTGCACACTCACATACACAAACCAAGAATTTATTTGTTTAATACAAAAGAATTTAGTGTAAATGTATTTTATAATCATATGTGTGTTTCCAAAGCATAGATCTATAGGTATTCAGTGACTGCCCCCAGCTGAATTTATTTTTCTCCACATACATTGATTTAAGCTGAGAAATTTGTCAGTGCTGTTACCTAAATTCAGATGTGCACTACATAATAACCATTTCATATAAATGAAAATGCTTTGGCCATTGTACCATGTCAAGTTTTTCATAATGTAAAGAAATGTTCAAATGGTGTTTAGAAAATGAATCAGATGTTGCATTTTCTTCATAGACTGTACTTTTATTGAAACATCTACCTTTTAGTGTAAATGATAGCTAAACAAAGTAGATTATTTGGGGAACAAAAACAAAACAAATGTTTACAAAATCTCTGCTTCAAGGATGAAAACTAAAAGCTTTACTGTATGTATATGCACATGCATACATATGCACAAACACACACATACACACACATGTTGACATTCACACACACACACACACACACACACACACACACACACACACACACACACACACACACATGATGAAAGAATAATTACACTGTATAACTAAGAATATGGCATAAAAAGATAACATTCAAAACTGAATAGGTGGATGTAACATGATTTAGAATATATATGAACAAGTGCTTCAGGAAAAGAAATAGGAATGAGTGTGAAAACTGGCATTATTGTAGAGGATGGATGCATGTTATGCAAATAAATGCACTGGGCAAATTTAAAAAAATTAATAAACAAAACACCACCAAAATCTGCCTGAGCCATGATCAGCCTTGTGTTGGCTGGACTTCATTCTAAATGGATTGATTGTTGAATGGGAAATGCTGCTAAGTCAGTAGTTACCCAGTGAGCATTCAGACAAAACGGCCTAATGCCTTAATCTTTGTTGCATACACCCTACATGGGACACTAGCTGACCATCCTGACACTCAGTCAACAACAGTACAATGTGTGTCTGCCTGATGGTGAAGCCAAGGTCAAGGTCACGGCTCCGTGGCAAGGGGCCTATTGTGTAAGCCCACACTGACTGTTGTTCTGTGCTGTGATTGGCTGCAAAAGCTCTTCATTTAGAGCATGTCTTGTGCTTTCTTTATGCCTGCCTGCAGCCTCACCACAGCCAGGCAAAGTAACATGGTGTGGCTTTGATCTCACACTTGGACCCATTCCATATTCATATTGACGCCACTGTTCCGTGGCCTGAAGCTGTTATGTCTGCTGCAGCCATTAGGGATAACATTGGAAGCAGCTGACTTTTGTCAGAATTCAATCAGTATACTAGTTAGATATACAGTTCTGCATGTTCAAGTGTACTTGAAATGTCTTGACTGAGCATCCTCTCCAGTGATTTAATAAGGTAGGATTGTCTTTTGGTTGAAACATTTTCCTGCTAATGCACAGTCATGGCTTCCATTAGCGAGTATTTTAAGGAGGTCCCTGGGACTCCTTGTTACAACTTTTAGGGGATCCCTGGGCAGTTTTAAAGGGTCAAGTCTGATATGAAACAGCAGCTGTGCAGAAGTATTCTGCTTTGTGCATGATGCCCTTTGTACTTTGTACAACTCCATTCTGGGTTCAGTTCTGTCAGACAATGTCACTTTTAGTTGTACACTTTCAGGTTTGTTGCCTTATTTATAGCAGTAATAGGTTCATTCAAAGGCCTGTCCTCATTGTTCTCTGTGTCGGTATTAGAAGACAATTACTCTGGTGGTTGGCAGCCCTGCCAACGCTGTAGACATGTTTTAGCAGCATCCATCTGTCCGTGTCAAAATGATTTTTAAGTAGCATAGTAAGAAAGCTAGATATGTGGTACTTCCAAACACAAGACCATTACGCATTACAAAATATTTGTCTGAAACAGCAAGTTATTGCTTGTTACCAGACACATTCTGACTACAGGCCTCCAAAAATGCCTTTAAAGTTGGCAGTGTAAAATTTACTGTCATTGCCCTCCATTGTGAAGAAAGTACGCACCGGAAGTTAAAGCAGCCAAGAGACATAGGTGGTGCTGGGCAAAAATCAAGGGAGTTAACAACCCTGCCTGAACTGCCCAATAGACCTACGTTTAGTGCATCCTTTTCAGTTCTAGTGCGTAAGGAACACATTTGTGGGAGCCCTGACAGTCACAGTACAGATTTATGTATACATGTGTGGAATGTTAACAGAAAATGAATCACCTGTAACACACTTACTTTGTCTGAAACTGTGACAGGAGACTCAGCGGTTGGTGGCAGATCCAGTACCAGGCATCCATGCTATGCCAGATGAAAACAATGCCAGACATTTTCATGTTGTGGTGGCTGGGCCAGATAAGGTAAATTTACTGCATGCTAATAATGTAATATTCTAAACTTGAGTTAAAGTTAAACTGGGGTTGGTCCAACTTTCTAATTGAGTATCTCTACATCATGGTTTGGGTGGTAGTACATTACCATGAATTGGTAACTCAAAATTTGGTCAGATGGGCCATGCTGGCATTTTCACTGGTGGGTAAAGGTGTTAGTTGTTACAAAAAGGGGAGTTCATTGCCTTGGTTGAGCCCCCTGTGATTTTTCAGTAAGTGGAAAACATTCAGGAGTGTGTTATCTGAGTCAGTAAACGTGACACAATCTTAGGCAACTGGTGTGCCTATTAGTAACTAATTGTCTAGATGTGGATGCTGACCTTAGTATTATTCTTTTGAACTAATGCAGACAGAGACTGATAGAGGGTTCTGGGCTGCCAGTCACTCAAGCTCTTGGTCTATCAGATTGTCAGACTAGAGTTAATAATATTCTGCAAAACAAAACAAAAAACAAAACATGCTGGTCAAAGGCATTATGTTTTTTCAAAAGCTAAAGATAGCAATGGAGCAAAGGCTGGTTGGTTCCAAATGAACCCTTCAGTCTTCAGAATAACTAAGTTCTGATACACATTCATTCATTATGAGAGATATCAGCTGCTGTCAAATGAGGGAAGTTACTATGAATCATTTGAATGCTGTATGACACTGGAATCATTGTGCCAGTCATCACAGTACCACTTGATGGTCAGATCAAAAGCTTGTAGGGAAAGAGGTGTGGCTTAAACTAAGGCAGTAGGAGCTCAGTGCAGAACCCTCTTCTACACCAATTGGTATTACTACTATTAGTACATTACCAGATAACACATTGTAACTTTACCCTGAGTTTTGTGTGTGCTTGTCTGTGTTGTCCAGTGACACTTTAACCTGTGCTTATTGCATGTGCACACTTTAGTTTTAACTTTTATGTTGCAGTCGCCATATGAAGGTGGCAGGTTTCACTTAGAGCTGTTCTTACCAGAAGAATATCCAATGTCAGCACCAAAGGTCCGCTTCATGACCCGTATCTACCATCCCAACATTGACAAGCTGGGCAGGATATGTCTAGATATTTTAAAAGGTAAGACAAGGCTGGAAAAGTTTACTTTAGCACCCCAACCACCTTTCCATAAAATAAAACAGTAGGCAGCTGTGTGCTGAAGCATTAGTTCTATTTTGAGTCAGTGAAAATCAAGTCTACGGCTGCACATTGTGCCTTCCATTTTTATTTGACGAGCTAAATGTTTAATTTCAGTATTTTGAATGTATGTAGGACTAAGTGGAAAAAAGAAAAAGCTGAACTTGATGAGCTGATCCAAGATTATTATTTTTTTGCAAAGGAAGGTACTAGAAAATTGGGTTATTTTGTTGTACTACGATTCAGTACATTGTATATGCTTTGATTTTTTTTTTTTATTTACCCCCCCTATAGTGGTTCACATGAACATGGGAGAATCCAGATACTTACACTTTTCAAAAGTGTATCTTGGTTGCACTTTGTCACAGCTAAATCATATGGTCAGCAAAGAAAAATGAAACAGGCAGAGGGCTGAAGTTGCTCCAAAAAGCAATTCCGAGCTTGCCAATTTGCATGAAACAGCACTTTTGACACCACACAGTGGGTAACATACAGCAATGACAGCTTTCCCACTGGATTTCCAGGGTTTATCACAGTCTTTGCACTTATTTTTTTGTAAGCAGCACTGACTCTTACTTTTAAAGTTACAGGGTCTTAAAGTTGGCAAAATCTTCAATTTGTACAGTGGAAAAAACACAAATATGTGGGTTGCCACACTTTAACAGGTAATAACTTGAAAACCACTACAGATACAGCAATGAAACTTGGCATGTACATTAGACTAAGTGTGAATTACACTTGCAGCAGCATTTGCAGTTATTTTGAGAGTGATAGATCTTAAAGCCTGCAAAAACGTCACTTCACAGCGGAAAAAAGGACAAATCTAAAAGTTTTCAGACTTTAACTCGTAATAACTTGGAAACCACTACAGATACAGCCATGAAACTCTGCATGTACATTAAGCTAAGTGTAAAGTACACTTGCAGCGGCATTTGCAGTTATTTTGAGAGTGATAGAGTCTGCAAAATCTTCACTTTTCACAGTGGAAAAAGGACAAATCTGATGGGTTCCACACTCGTAATAACTTGAAAACCACTACAGATACAGCCATGAAACTTTACATGTACATTAAACTAAGTGTGAAGTACACTTGCAGCAGCATTTGCTCTTATTTTGAGAGTGTTAGAGTCTTAAAGTCTGCAAAATCTTCACTTTTCACAGCAGAAAAAGGACATGTATGCTAAAGAAAACATGGTACAGCAGTATCACCTTTATCATCCATGAACATAGAGGCCTACATGGCTGTGATTTCAGTTGACACTGTCTACAGCTGATTTTCCTGTAAATAGCATCTGAATGCTTGATATCTGCCAAATAAATTCCTGGGAGATTCAACAAAGAATGAACATCCAGATGATGATGAAGGTGCAAGTTGCAGATTCTTGGTAAACACTACTGCGGAGGAGATTTTAGTGCAATCTTCAGAGCGTGGCCACCTGTACACAACAACTCCTTCTTTACTGCCAGCCTTCTCCAAGAAATTGTCTGTTGCCTCTTCCTCACTGATGACCCTAGTGACTTCGCTGATAAAGAAATCTTCTACGTAGTAGACTGCCATGACGTCACCCTCCTGTTGAAATCTGAAGCTGGTTTCAAACTCAGGTTCATCAGGTTCTGGTTCAGAGTCAACATCTCCTGGGTCAGACTCCTCTTCCACTTGTTGACATCTCTGCTGGCAGCTGCCATGGCCGTGAAGAGGTGGAAGTTCTGGAAGTGGCTCGCCTACAAACAGCTCCTTCAGTCTGGTGATCAGACTCAGCAGGGGGCGTCTTTTACCATTAATACCGCCGATGAGAAAGCAGCACTGTCTTGACCAGATCCAGCTTGAGAAGTTTCTGGAAGAATGAAGCAGTCGCATCCAAAGTCTTGGATCCCTCATCTTTCAGGAGAAGCAGCTACACTAACAGTCGGTTGTCCACATCAACCAGAGGAAGGTCTTGCTGGCGTCCTCTCCCAGTTGCCAGGAAAACGGCCTTCAATTTGGAAGACTGGTTGTCATCTGGAAAAAACAACAACACAGTTTTGTTGTTTCTGTTGATCTTGACTGAGAGAGAATGATTTTGGGCCTACAGTATAATAATCATTGTCACTCAAGCCTTAACTCGTATCCGCTATGATTTTATCATATCACTTATCAGACTGGCTACTGTTAGCAAAACAGAAATCCACTGTTAATTTTGAACTGGAAATGCTGGTCAGCATCCTATTAAAGTTTGAGAATTCAATTACGATCATTGAAAAACAAAAAAGACTTTAATATTTAACAGAGTTCAAGTGCAGAAGTTATTATGAGGTCAACTGTGTTTTCTCAGCATCTGAGTTGCCTCCCCTGATGAAGAACTTTGATCCTGAAAACAGCCATTGCCACAAATTTACGTCAAAGGTTCGTCCCCCCAAAAATCATACTGTTCCAGAGGACATCAGAGAATGTGTTTCAATTACTATTTTTGTGAAACTTTGGCGTATTTTGGCAATATTTAGGAGAACAAGCGAGTGATTGACAACTTCCGGTTAGTTGTATTTGTAAACAAAGACAGAACTATGAATCGGTTGAGAAAATCGTAAAATTTTAGGCAATCTTGCATGGATGCATCAAAATATCATAGCAAAAGGCTAAATTATGAGATAAACTATCACCAAATGCAGTAAACTGAAGCCATGTGAAGAGAATACTCATGAATCATGTGCCAAAACTCGGCAATCGAGTCACAAAAACTCCACGTGGTTGATGCCATCTTGGATGAACTCAGTTTGAAAAAAAGCACCTTTATTGCGGTCTTTTATTGGCTTGTGAATGACCCACCGGTCATGAAAACATTAACCCCATATCTCATTCGAAAGGGTATGGATTCAGCTTCATTTTGAAGGGAGGTGTTTTAGACATTTGAGGGCGTTTTGTGGTTTAAAATTTATTTTGCGAGTTTCCGACTAAAAAGCATTCTAGCGACCAGAGATGTTTGTAAAAGACCACGGCGTTTACACCATTGGAATCAGCATTCAATTTCTGATCCAGTGATACCACATATTGCTGTGTACAACTTTTCGTTCATGTCTCAGACCATGTGATCGGCACCAGACAAACGGAAAATACCTCTTGTAGAAAATCAATTGGTGATTT
The DNA here is from genome assembly GCA_963584105.1 of Alviniconcha strummeri. Lineage (NCBI taxonomy): Eukaryota > Metazoa > Mollusca > Gastropoda > Provannidae > Alviniconcha > Alviniconcha strummeri. The sequence goes on along the minus strand of OY757553.1, from coordinate 14,899,269 downwards.
TTTTGAGGCATATGCAATATACACTTTCCTTTTATTCATATAAATTCCAAGAGGATACAGTCAGAGACTGTGGAGAAATTAGTGATTGAAATACAGTAAAATAAAGCAAAGTTCCAATGTTCCCGCATAGGCGATGAGAGGCTGCCGCTACCTAATTTGAGACTGTTGTCTGCAGAGTTTGGTAGCCTGCAAAACCCACTTTGTGGGGGTCTTAGAAAGGGACTTAAACTGTTAAAGAGAATTTCAGACTATTTTTTGTCATCATATTCATAAGCTCATGCCTAATGTTATATTTTTTGTAATGATTTTTCACCCACTGACCCATCACGCATGTTGGGTGTGCAGACAAATGGAGTCCTGCACTACAGATACGAACAGTGTTGTTGTCCATTCAAGCCCTGCTAAGCGCTCCCAACCCAGATGACCCACTGGACACCACAGTAGCTGAAGCATGGAAAAAAGATGAGGAGAGTGCCATTGAGGAAGGTGAGAGAAGTGGAAAACTTGGTAATAATGAAGTGCATCTGCACGGTGTTGCATCGCCTGCTTTTGCTGAAAATGGGTGTGTGAAGCGTGGTTGCTGATGTCAACTGTGTTTTTGAGTCTGTGGTATGGTTGTAGTAGTTGTGACCCTTTGAAGTTGCACTGTGACCCTCTGGGATATCAAGTGACCCTTTGAAGTGGCACTGTGACCCTCTGGGATGTCAACAACCAAGCTTACACACCAAGTTTAACGATCTAAATCCTGAGGCTGTAGGCTTTTTGTAACCCAAATATTGTTTTCTCCTGCTCCCAGCAGTGTTGTTTTTATCCACAGAAACATGTAAGCTAGTTCTTTCAAATGTTGTAGAATGAAATCTCCATTGAGCTCTGTGCACTTGTGTCAGAATTAATATTTTCCCAGTTACAGGAGAGAGAAACAATGACCTCCCCCCCCCCCATTTTTTTTTAAAATTAAGAAGTACAGATTGTATTTCCCCATTGTTTTTTACATTAGATGAATTTTTGATTGTTTGTTCTTTGCAGCTCGCCAGTACACAAGACAGTATGCTATGCCCCAATGAGAGTGGCTCGGATGTTGAGTAACTACTTAGGTTTCCCCACTTGTGCGCATGACCCATCAGTCAGTGTCCAGGCTCTCCCTGGTTTGATCCTCGGCATCATCGTCGTGCATCACCAAGCTTTTGACACGTGTGGATGTTAAACTCAGTTGTCATCTTTTTTCTCTTGTTTTTTTGTTAAATGTTGCTGCATCCTTATCATGAACTGAGTGCAAGATTGTGGGGGCTTTGAACACATAATTAGAGTTGTTTCTCCCTCTTTGCTGGCATTGTCAAATCTGTGCCAGTTTGGTTTTTTCCTTCTTGAAGAATAACAGTGATGAGAGAAATGTAGTAATATCACTGTAAGTTAGGCACTGATTGAAATATCATAGGTTTGTTCTTACGTTTGTTTTGTTTTTCCTTCTTCAGTTGTTGTGTGGATTCACAGAGGTACCATGTGTGTGTATACATGTATGTTATGTTTTTGTCTGGAATATTTTGCTTTTAGATAGGTTTTATCTGACACTAAAGAGAAGTTCATGTGGTGGTCAGTGTTGGTTTAACCAAGGCTGTTACGTTGCCATAGGTCCTTTTTCTTTTGCCCGAGTCAAACAAGTGTCATTGACCTTGACCTGGTTTATTTCAAGGTTGAAGTACAAGAGGGAGTGTCTTGACAAGACATATGTCATAAAAGTCATATGTCCTACCTGACATCATTTTGGCCAGGTACATTTTCTGCTGCAGTCACAATGATCAATTGATTCCTCAGACTGCATAGTTTATTCGGATTTGACCCAGCAAACAGTTGAAAGCAGGTACCATTCAGAAGGCTCTGGAAATGGAATGCAAGTTTTTTTTTGCACCTATGTCCCTCTGGTTTTCATTTCAGCTCATTGGCCTTGTGGTTGTACTTTTGTTGGTTGTTTACATTCACATCATGGAATTTGCTGGAACAGATGGAGCATTTCTTACCATGCAAACACTTATTTTCACTGAAGATGTGTGGTTATAGTGGAAATATTGAAGGCACTGATGTGCATGCTTGGTTATGTGTAACACTGTAAGTCACGGGGAATCAGCATGCTCACTGCAAGTAATCTTCCCATGAAGAGTCTGAGACTGTTTCTGTGACGTGTAGGACTGCAAGTTTTCGTCAGTGAATACAGTCCACAGTGCCATTTGTGTACATGGTTACTACCTTATGGTCAAAGCAGATTGGTTTTGCTGAAGGTTTGAAATGTTTCCACAAGGTTACGGAAGTTGTTTACTGCAACAGGTTTCCTCAGCTGTTAATCTGTACATGTTTGTAAACTACATTTGTAAAGTTCTTTTCTTTTTGATTGCTGTCAGGTATGCAAGTTGCATTGTTTTCATTTTGATGCAGGAGTGAATGTTGCAGTACTGGTAGCTGTAGAGAACTGTCTTCAGAACGTTCAGTGTCCATGCAGAGAAAGAGGAAGAGTGAGAGGATGTGTGTGTGTACATGTTAATGTGTGTGTATAGTCTGCTAGTTGTGAAGTTTGTTCAGATGTTCAAAGTGATTAATCATAGTGAAACCCTCTTCAGACACAACAGCTGGAAACATCAGATTTACTTTTACATACCAGAAATTTGTCTAAGAGAACAAAACTGCAAGGAAATTGTACCACTGACATTGTTGAACTGCTTTATAATTAAGCAGAGCTTCATCTCAAAGTATGTGTGAAGAGGGTTTCACCATGGTTGTAATGCTCCTCACTGTGTGGTACCAGTTACCAGGGATGGATGGATGAACAGTCTCTGTCTCTTCCAGTTGCCCAAGAGGGACGAGTGATTTCTGTATTAACTATGATCATGCACCCTCATTGCATTTGTCAACGTCATCATGTATACTTCTGAGGGTATTTGTTCCACTGTCTGCCATTGACAAATGCTTTCTTTTGAGGCACCTTTTGTTCTGTTACCATTTCTTTTGGCATTAGCAGCACAGAAACACACACTCAAAACACCTGCACAGATCATTGTCTTATGTCCCACACATGTGGTAGCAGAACCCAGTAGACCAAAGTGTACATGTATCGTCTTTCACTCGACTTGTGTATGAAGGATTGTTGTCCTGTACAATGGTGATCAAAGCCACAGGTCTGTAGGCAAATGGATGACCTTTTACCGTAAATGTGAAACAAGGCTAGAGTAGGAAAGGACCGATTTTTAACCATATTAGAACACCTATTTTTGTAGCCTCACTGGAACATTGAGTGAATGCTGGAGCCATTGCACCATATATTTTCCACAGTTTGGTTTGTAACAATTGCGGCATGTATACGTGTGTATGATTGCTTCGTCTCGAAGCTATGGGCAGCCAGATGCTACAACAGTCCACTGTGTAAGCTAGGTCAACAGCAATCCTAATTCCATGCGTTTCAATATCTCGTTTGCATTGCCTTTGTTACCTCCTCTGTGTAGTTTTGTATCTTTGTTCAGGATGTTTTTACTTGGTAGTGTACATTGTTCTCGCCTCTTTTTTCCTCTCTGGTTACTTCTGTTCAAAACGTGGAGGCTGCCACTGGAATCACCAACAGAGGTGACAGGTATGGGAATGGGTGTGTCAGATCATGTGCTATGCATGTACACAGTTTTGGTGAAGTGGTGCCACTTTAGATGGAGATTCACTTATACCATATGTACAAGGTAAAGCAAATCATTGTTAGTTTGGAAAAATGATTTGATTGGTTTAAAAAAGAAAGAAAAAACTTCCACAAAGAGGATGAATTGACATAAGACGTCCTGGTACATGAAAGTGCTCAAAGCCAACTTGACTCTGACATAAAGCAAGCTTTGCAAATTGTGCAATGGTATCAGAAACATCGACTAATAACCAACAAAGTTTAAACATGCATTAAATTATCTGATGGGGAGCGTTACAAATTCCCATACTGAACGAGTTAATGAAATCTTTTAGCTGAAGGACTTTGTAGTAATGCTTGTACCTGTTTATAATCTATGTGGAAGTTTTTCACCGATTTGTGCATTGTGTAAAAAAATCCAACATGGACTAATAAATGACTTGAAACCGTACATCCTGACCTTCCAAGTGCTTCTCTTTGAACTAGTGCTCACATATACGAATAGGGCTCAAATGAGGTCTGGTTCCAACAGATATAATCTGAAACAGAACGAGGCCCACAGTGCTTGTGTAGAATCAACACACAACTCGAACCTAATTAGTGCTTGAAAGACGTCACACAAACACAACAGAGGCCCCGAGTCACCTACGGCAACTCTCATTTGGCATGCCAGTAAATGCAAGATACATAAACTCCACCAGAGGTACACCTCATCTTGCCTGGCACAAGGTTAGGTACATAAACTCCATACCTTTATTTACTTGCATGCCAGGCGAGTTGCCGTAGGTGACTCAGTTCTTTGTTGTTTGTGTGACGTCTTTTTGAGCACTGATTATACAAACGTAAGACAGCTTTGTTATGTGGGACTGAACTGGCTGAAGGGAGACTTGCTCCAACAATCATTGACTAGTGTGTTGCACAGCAGGTGGCTTGGTTCAGAGCTGTACTTTGTCTTCCTGGTGGGGATGCTGGGCTGAATGTCTAGTCATCAGATGATGAAAAAGGCGCCTGTTGGATCTGTGTGCTTCTCATCTTGTATGTGAAAGATAGTGGGCAGTTGGAGAGTGAAGAAAAGTAGGGGAACTTTTCCTGGCCACTTTGACAAAATTAATATTCCCTTTATATTCCCATTACACCAGTGTAGGGGTAACCCATGTGCACATCACACACACTGTGATAATGTGAATGCATTTGTGTATGTTCAAAGTAATAGGAAAGATTTTGAATAAGTGATGTGGTGTATTTGCTTATGCCTTCTATGATTAAGTAGGGTTTTATTCTCTTAATTCTGCACATTTTTGTTGACCCTACTGTTTTGTACAGTGCACTCAGGTAAGTTTTAGCTGACAATTTGACACTATCATATCCAGCAGGGTCAGTTTTAGCAGACAATTTGACATTATCCAATTAAGTTGAAAACTTTGTGTGAGTGTTTATTACACCAACTTGATCATGAGTATTCCGTGTGTAAAAAATTTTTTCTTCTGATTTGACCAAAACTCTGTTGGCTTTTTCCTGGCACCATTTTGCAAAGTCTTTCAAACTTTGTATGATTAAAACCTTGCCTGGGGTCCGTAGGTTGATGACCTTGACCTTGTTTCAAGGTGGGAGCTGTGTCAGAAACATAAACTGTAAATTGTTTTTTTTACGTTCTTGTCCAGTGAGTGTCGTGTAGGTTGCATGGTTGGCTGCTACACACATTGTCATAAAGTTGCCATGCCAGTGCAAGCCTCTCCAACAAAGGATCTGTGAAAACGTCCACAGAAGGAGAGGAGGTCAGTTTTTTCATCCAAGTTCAACAGCAAAATTGAACTGTTGAGCCAAGCCTGAACATACTACTGTATTTTGTCCAAAATATTACCCCCCAAAAATTGCGTACAAATTTTGAAATTAAAACACTTTTTTTTTAAAAGAACGATTCTTCACTTATCTTGTGAAATTCTGCCTCTACTGTAGAATTCTGTGCAAGCCCAATAAATAACAGCACTACATTCAGTATCCTTGATGCCCCATACAATCAACAATTTTCACTGGTGCCTGGTTACATCTCAGACTTTTGCTGGTACTCACAAATTCCTGGCTGGTTTATCTTCTTGAGTAGGCAGCGTATTGTCAACTGGCTCAGAGCTAGTGGAAGAACTAGTTTAGAACTATCATCACAACTACTGGGCGGGAGGAACCACCTCAGAAAACAAGTCAGCTTTTTGGATTGTCTTTTGGGACCATACGAGAGCTTCAAAATGTGTTCAGTCCCCCATGCAAATGAAGGGCTGGAAAGTTGTAATGCAGCCAGAAACTGACGTAGGCAATGATCTACCACTGACCTTGTTCAGTGTCACCAACCCTGGCCTGGCTGCTGTCCAAGTTGATATTTTCTAACCGACTTCATACCCCAACATCAGAGAGAGAGTTAGAGACTGCTTTTAGCCTTTAATAAAAACACATTCTGTCATGCAGACTTGGACTTTTTTGTGCAAATGCATGGGGGTTGAGCACTCGCATGAGAGGGTTATTTTACGTTAAAAAACATTTTTTCCCTGCATATTTGTAACACCTGTAATAAAATATGTGAAAACTTGTACTATCATTCCCAGAAAAAAGACTATATGGTCAAGGACCTGGAAAGAGTGCTAGTGGACATAGTAAGTGTCCAAATCATCAACACTGGTGAGAGGCAAAGACCAGCAAAGATGGCAGTGCACAACTGTTAAAATCCCAGCAAGACCAGCAAAGATGGCAAAGTCCAAAGTGTTAAGAGCAAGGAGTCGAGTCTTGCACCTGGAAGAAGGCAGGTGGGGGAATGACCTCTATGGTATAAATACACAAAGGCAAAAATGCAGCAAATAACCTTTGTGTGAGAGTTCACAATTAAACTATCAAAAATAAAATAAAATAAAATAAGCCATTTTTGTGCTCATTAGGTAACAAAGATCAATCAAAGCTTGGTCCTTTGTCTTGGCTTGTTTCCAATAGATCATGAAAAGGACAAACATGCAAATGCTGGTATGTGGTGGTGTGATTTTGACTCAATTGTGAAGTAGTTAACATGCACAAAGGCGTACAGGCAGCAATGGAGGAGTCTGTCCCAGCCACACTCCCCGTGAATTCCATCCTACCACACAATGTTCATACACCTGACTTAATTGTTCTTGTCTTTCACCCACGTCCTTGCCACACACATTTACCACTTTATTCAGGACATTTTTGCTTTTCACATTTAAGCCTCCAAACCAGCACAGGAACAAAAATGTTAAAACTGGTTCAATACACCTCTGGTAGTTATATCAGTGCATGATTATATAACTGATTCAAAACACACAATCTTTTGTTAAGCATCTGAATCTATAAACAAAAATCATTTTGGAACCTCTATGTGTATTTAGTGTTTTAGATTTAAAACCATCTTGCACTTGGGTTCCAGTTTACCCATTTCTTAAGATTCCTTTTTGTTCACACACTTCACCTATGGTGCAGTATGCAAGATAAAGTAGGGTCTCTTCTCCAGCTCTGTGTTGTAGTTTGGTTTGTTGACAAGTCCTGGTGGGCAATACCGGCTTTAGGTTTCATGATTGTCTTGACCACCTGTCTCTTACTATCATGGACAGAATGGCTACAGAATGTTAATCAAGTGTTAATCAAGTATTAATCAAAATAAGGACACAACACCCTTGTTATTTTAACAAGTTTGGGGTACATTTAGCTTTTTCTGACATCTTTATTTCTTATTGTCGCTGAACATTTCTGCTCATGACATTCCATCCTTTGGGGATGCCATCTGTGCACAGACCATGGCGTAGGTGTATAGAATGGAATGGACATTGACTCCATCCTTGTCATATCCTGAAAAGTAAGTAAAACTCTTAGCATTTTGTCAAAGTTTAGAGTGTAATATTGTGTGAGGCATTCAGCAGCATATGTGCTGAAGTCAGTAACATGTTTATACAGCTAGCATCACCATACCACTATGGGGCCTGTGCTGAAGTCAGTAACATGTTTATACAGCTCGCATCACCATACCACTATGGGGCCTGTGCTGAAGTCAGTAACATGTTTATACAGCTCGCATCACCATACCACTATGTATCACTCAGAACACTTGGCCCCCACCTCCCAGAGAAAGAAAAAGAAAAAACTCACTTTCTAAGACTTAGGCATTTGCAGAAGAAGAAAAACTGTTAACATTTAATCTTTTTTTACACCAATGATTGCACCAACTTGCATTTATCTTTATGCAGTTAGCAAGTTACTTCTTGGATTTTAACATCCCATCAACTGAACAGGGATTTATGCAGGGTAAAATAATGACACATCCAACTTTGCTAAACAAGTGTGATCCTGAAACTGCATGCCCAGCAACACCTGCACAGCTTCATTAAAATGCAACAAAGACAAACTATCAATGAAAGCTCCAACAACTGCACGGCTTCACCAAAATGCAACAAAGCAAGTGACCAAACTATCAATGAGAGCTCCAACAACTGCATGGCTTCAGCAAAATGCAATAAAGCAAGTGACCAAACTATCAATGAAAGCTCCAACAACTGCATGGCTTCAGCAAAATGCAATAAAGCAAGTGACCAAACTATCAATGAGAGCTCCAACAACTGCATGGCTTCAGCAAAATGCAACAAAGCAAGTGATCAAACTATCCATGAGAGCTCCAACAACTGCATGGCTTCAGCAAAATGCAACAAAGCAAGTGACCAAACTATCAATGAGAGCTCCAACAACTGCATGGCTTCAGCAAAATGCAACAAAGCAAGTGATCAAACTATCCATGAGAGCTCCAACAACTGCATGGCTTCAGCAAAATGCAACAAAGCAAGTGACCAAACTATCAATGAGAGCTCCAACAACTGCATGGCTTCAGCAAAATGCAATAAAGCAAGTGACCAAACTATCCATGAGAGCTCCAACAACCTTCTGGAAGCTAACCATGACACCCAAGCAACTGACCCCAGGACACTATGCTTCACCTAAAGTAAGCCCTGTCCTGAACCCAGAGAAAAACAGCCAGACTGCCCTGAGTCTGGAATATGTACTCACGGTTTAAAACATCCAGAAGATCATTCAGCTGAACAAGGATAACCTCAATGAATTCTGGAAACAATGCAAAATTATGGATTTAAGGAAAACAATAACAAATTGCAGCAATTTTTTATATATGTGCACCTGTACAATATGTATGTACACCATCTTAGCAATTGAAGCCACTAGTGAAATAATTATTTCATCACTTGGCACAATCCCATGCACTAAGTACATACATTATAACAGTCTGGCCAGCAATCACAAACACACCACTGTTTTGTGTGTGTGTATATATATACATATATGAAGTTGCACATCTGCAAATTTTCACACCAAAATATAGAAGAAAAGGAAAATGGCAAGTAATCAGCTGTTGTGGCATATTTGGGACTGGGAGACCTTGAAAGAGAATAAGCTCAGAAAAAATAAACAGAAAAGTGCCTACTTTCTTCATAAAGAACCTATTAGCACATCGCTGCAGCTTTTCAAATTGATGCCAAACTAAAACAATTGCACAGCTTATGGCCTCTGTAAACATCTTGAAATCTGATGCAACACTGCTCCAGTGTAGAGCTGACAAGACATGGGAGACAAGAGTACATCTGATCATCTCACCTGTTTCCTCTGTTGTCCGGAAGAACAGCAGACAGAGCGTTCATAATGATCCGCCAGTGACAGCAGCACATGAGAAAGGAGGAAAAAAGCATTCAACTAACAATTTCATTAAAACCAGTTCCTCAAAATGTCATAGAGTGAGGACAATGTAACACTTTCACCAGTGGATCTTCTGTGTAGCCAAAGAACAGGACTAATGGCACAGAGCATGGTCACTGTGGTAGACAACATGATATACTCTACTCCAACTCAGGATCCAGGGCAGTTTTGTAAGGCCCCAACTCTGAATCTCTTTAACAGAAAATGCTCTGAAGGATGTCTACCTAAATCTTGGTGACAATAAGCTATGCAAATTCAAACAAGATCCAAACACAAAAAGTTCAAAAGAATGCTGATTTTAATAGGACAACACAGAATGGGCACATTTTCAATGCAAACCACTTTTTGAGGCAACAGGTTTACAAGTAAATGATGAAACTTGTATACTTATCCCAAGCAATGGACTGACAGGTAGATGGGAATGAACGAAAAATGTCTACTTATCTACTTACTTTGTGGGTGTTTGGATCTTGTCTCAGGACACTAGAAATCAACTTTGTTTAAGGTTCTTTTGAAATTCAAACAGTTTTTCTCTCATCTTTCTATGATCAACTTACCAAAGAGACCTTCCAAAAGCAGATCCACTGTATCAAGATGTGCACATTGCAGCAACTCTCAGTGGGCCTTATTTTAGAGTTACCGAGGTTTGAGTTGGAGCTGATGATGAATAGTTCATAACTAGTTTGGTTCAAACAAAATAAAAAAGACAGACGTGCATAAAAGTGCAAACTAAACAGTGATTACTGTTCTAGACCCACCTTGTTCCGGTTCAGGATTTCTGTTCTCCTCCTTGTCCCCATCAATCTGCAACACAGGAGACGGCAGTGACTACAGCTCCCACAACTCCCTCAGGCTGATCCAGTCAACATTGACTTGGGGCTCGGTGGCAAACATGCTGGGTGGTAAACCCTGAGTCGCCCACAGTAATTCTCACCTGGCATGCATGTAAATACAAGGTACATAAACTCCACCAGAGTTTGTTACATATTTTGAGCGCTAATTAACTCCATTGTGTGCTGATTCTCCACAAGCACTGGACCTCATTCTGTTTCAGTTTTTTCCAGGTTTGACTCCTGGATGTGACACTGAAAGATTATTTTTCACTTCTTCTGAGTCAACATTTGCGCAGGTAAATCATTGCCTGTCTCGCCTTTATGTGTACTGCTTGCACTGAGATCATTGCCCACCTAAGATTCCATGTCCATCTTTTAATAACACAAGACCTAATGATGGGTGGATTGAAGCCACACAGATAACAATAATAATAAAAAATAATTCTTATATAGCGCTGTTCTTTAACCAGAGTTAAACTCACTGCGCTGTACAAACATCTTATGACAAAAACCACATTAACACACATAATGCGCAATGAAAGCAGAAATACCAAAATGATGATCGAGGCCACTCCTAATGGAAACAGAAGACATTTGATGGTATGTAGTTTTCTTGAAGGGTTGGTTGTGAGTGTGGGCAGAGGCTCTTTGGGCATTCCTTCTGGCCCATTATGCTGGGGGGTATCAAAAGAAAGTAATTTCAATATACCCCCCCCACCCCCCCAACTACTCACCTCTATGGTGACCATGTTGACAGTAGTGTTGGAAACCCCCGGGTCAAGAGAAAGACCTGCAACAGGCAGGACACAGGTACAGCAGGGGTGGAAATACACCAACACAGACACCAGGACAAGGGATAAAGCTTCCAGTTGCAATCCTTGGGTGTGACCAGCCAGGGGACCAGGTACATTTGTACTCCTGCACACCCCCTGCCCCTGATGAAAGTGGGTGTGTTCCTTTGCACACCCCGTGATGAAAGTGGATGTGTACCCCTGCATTCCCCCTGATGAAAGTGGATGTGTACCTCTGCACACCCCCTGATGAAAGTAGATGTGTACCTCTGCACACCCCCTGATGAAAGTGGATGTGTACCCCTGCATTCCCCCTGATGAAAGTGGATGTGTACCTCTGCACACCCTCTGATGAAAGTAGATGTGTACCCCTGCACACCCAAACATGCATTCTTCCATGACTTACATTGCAGTACATTGCATAACCAATATCATTGCTGTATCTCACTCTGCAAACTGGTGCACTGCTGTGTGTTGGTACGGGCAAGGGCCACGTGAGTGACAGTCACAAGTGCAAGCTGTTCTGCTGAGCATGTTATGATCAAGTACATCATCCCTTGCCTATATATTTTACAAACCAGCATTTCCAAAATGCATGGCATCTGAGTAATTCTGCCCCATGCCCACTGATGTTTGTTAATATATGTTTAGGAAGGTGTACAAAGCTGGTAGACAAACCAGATGAAGTGTGTTTAGGGAGATGTACAAACCACCAGGTGATGTGCATTCAAGAAGGCATACAAAGCTTACATACAAACCAGCTGAAATGTGTTTAGAAAGATGTACAAACCAGGTGAAGTGTGTTTAGAAAGGTGTACAAATCAGGTGGAGTGTGTTTAGGATAGTGTACTTAACACAAACCAGTTAGTGTGCTGAGGAAGGCATACAAACCAAAGTACATCAATGGAGGTATACAGACCAGGTGAGGTGAATTTAGGAGTGCCAACGTAGCCAGTTTCCTCTTTCAGTTCACGTGCAGCACACAAGAGTGGATCTTCACCGCTGTCAACAAGTCCTGCAACACAGTCAGTGAGGGTCTTCTTGGCACTTCTTTCAAATTGTGCGATAACCTCAAGAAAAATATTCCACTGAGCAGACAAATACACTTGCCCCGTTGGCCATGACACAGGTGGCTTGAACAGATTTTCCCCAGTGGCGATCTCCAGTCAGCTCCACACCAAGGTGTTGGATGCTGGCAACCTCCGCCACCTCCCCTCAACTGCACAGGAAAGGAGTTGGTTGCTACAGTACAAGGGAGTTGGTTGCTACAGTACAAGGGAGTTGGTTGCTACAGTACAAAGGTGTTGGTTGCTACAGTACAAGGGAGTTGGTTGCTACAGTACAAGGGAGTTGGTTGCTACAGTACAAAGGTGTTGGTTGCTACAGTACAAGGGAGTTGGTTGCTACAGTACAAAGGTGTTGGTTGCTACAGTACAAGGGAGTTGGTTGCTACAGTACAAGGGAGTTGGTTGCTACAGTACAAAGGTGTTGGTTGCTACAGTACAAAGGTGTTGGTTGCTACAGTACAAGGGAGTTGGTTGCTACAGTACAATGGAGTTGGTTGCTACAGTACAAAGGTGTTGGTTGCTACACTACAAGTGAGTTGGTTGCTACAGTACAAGGGAGTTGGTTGCTACAGTACAACAGGCTTTAGTTTCCACACGACTAACAGAATTTGACACTTGGAGACAGTAAATCCCCTCTGCCATTTGTTCTCTCAGCTGTCCCAGGTATCACAGTCCTTCTGCTGCCAGGTGTCTGTTGTGCTGTTGGTGCTGGCATAAATGTATTGTCAGCAAACAGATATGACCATGGATCTGAAATGGATTCAACATGTTGCTTAAATGCACACCCACACAATCATGCATGCCCATACAGAAATGCACAGTCAAATCATATATACACACGGAAGATCATCTTGTAAATGAACAGCCACCTATATGCAAGATCATCACCATGAAGCACCCCCTACCCTCTAAAGAAAAAAACGAAACACCCTTAAAAACACCCTTGCCAAAGCAGAAAAAAATATTATAATAATAAGGAATTTATAGAGCACTTTCAGAGATTTACAGTGCTTTACAACTTAATGAAAAACACCCAATGTGTAAAACAATGGCATAAATATTAATGAATAAACATACCTATTTATACACAGAATATGTAATGGAACACACACACACACACAACACAAAATCACCCACACACAATTTCAACAAAAAACACACACACACTCACACATGGCTAAGACTAAGAGTAAGAATGACATCGAAGAAGAAGATATACTGGTTTGAAAAGGTAAGTCTTAAAGACTAGTTCTGAAGGCAGAGAGAGAAGGGTTGTGATGGAGAGGGAAAGGTGTGAAGTGGGCAGGAAGAGGGACAGATGTGAAGTGGGCAGGAAGAGGGAAAGGTATGAAGTGGGCAGGAAGAGAGACAGGTGTGAAGTGGGCAGGAAGAGGGAAGGTATGAAGTGGGCAGAGAGAGGGAAATGGGTGGGCAGAGGGAAAGGGAAAGGTGTGAAGTGGGCAGGAAGAAGGAAAGGTGTGATGTGGGCAGGAAGAGGGACAGGTGTGAAGTGGGCAGGAAGAGGGACAGGTGTGAAGTGGGCAGGAAGAGGGAAAGGTGTGAAGTGGGCAGAGGGAAAGGAAAAGGTGTCAAGTGGACAGGAAGAAGGAAAGGTGTGATGTGGGCAGGAAGAGGGAAAGGTGTGAAGTGGGCAGGAAGAGGGACAGGTGTGAAGTGGGCAGGAAGAGTGAAAGGTATGAAGTGGGCAGGAAGACAGGTGTGAAGTGGGCAGGAAGAGGGAAAGGTATGAAGTGGGCAGAGAGAGGGAAATGGGTGGGCAGAGGGAAAGGGAAAGGTGTGAAGTGGGCAGGAAGAAGGAAAGGTGTGATGTGGGCAGGAAGAGGGAAAGGTGTGAAGTGGGCAGGAAGAGGGACAGGTGTGAAGTGGGCAGGAAGGGGGAAAGGTGTGAAGTGGGCAGAGGGAAAGGAAAAGGTGTGAAGTGGACAGGAAGAAGGAAAGGTGTGATGTGGGAAGGTGAGGGAAAGGTGTGAAGTGGGCAGGGAGAGGGAAAGGTGTGAAGTGGGCAGGGAGAGGGAAATGTGTGAAGTGGGCAGGGAGAGGGACAGGTGTGAAGTGGGCAGGAAGGGGGAAAGGTGTGAAGTGGGCAGAGGGAAAGGAAAAGGTGTGAAGTGGGCAGGGAGAGGGAAAGGTGTGAAGTGGGCAGGGAGAGGGAAAGGTGTGAAGTGGGCAGGGAGAGGGAAAGGTGTGAAGTGGGCAGGGAGAGGGAGAGGGAAGGGTGTGAAGTGGATGGTCAGATGGAGAGAGAAAGATGTGAAGTGGGTGGGCAGAGGGACTTGCCTGCAGGGAACTCCAAGCTGTAGCACTTGAGCGGAGGGCGGTATTGTTTGACAAGCACAACGCTGTCTGCCTTCTGTCTCTGCTTCAAGATGGGGATGATCACCACAGCTGCAACACAACATGATCACTGCAGCTGCAACACAATGGGGATATCACCACAGCTGCAACACAATGGGGATATCACCACAGCTGCAACACAATTGAAATGATCACCACAGCTACAACACAGTAAGGATGATCATCACAGTTGAAACACAATGAGGATGATCACCACAGCTGCAACACAATGGAAATGATCACCACAGCTGCAACACGATGAGGGTGATCACCACAGCTGCAACACAATGAAGGTGATCACCACAGACACAACACAATGGCAGGGGGGTTGCACAGAGACAGAATGAGTGAATTCACTATTCATTTGTATTACCACACAGATCATAAAGTTCACATTAAAAATTAGACTTGGGGAATATTCCTCTACTCACAGAGGTTGCAACACAGTTGTGAAGAAGCAACTGTTACCGACTTATAAATTATGCTTTTTCTCATCACACTCCACAAGTTCAGTATCAACAATTCAAGGAATGTGTTTGTGCTTGAAAGGCACTTGTGCTTGAATTTGAATATAAGCTGGTTTTGTGAAGTCCTCAGTTATAATCAAAGTGCTCTGCACTGTGATAAAACCCGAGGATGTGCTTTCATATGTCTAGGTACGCTACTGTTCTCTCTACCATCAGTGCCATCTCCAGTCTTGGTGGTCCTGGTCACTGCTTCCCACTTCCTGCACACATACACACACCAAACCATTCACTGTTAGTTCATACCACACACACACACACACACATACACACACACACATACACGCACGCACACACATACACGCACACACATACACACACACGCACACACACACACACACACACATACACGCACACATGATCCAAACACATAAAAGGTTCAAAAGGACACAAACACACCAGCTGCAAATTTTCAGAGTAATCCCCTTTGTCAAGCCACAAAATGACACTTAAACAACAGTTAAAAATGATGAAAAATGAGATGAAAAGCAAAATAACTGATCTCTTTTTTTGTGTTGAGCTGTTGTTTTCCAGTCCCTTGACAAAGGGGATTACCCTGAATATTTGCAGACTGCATGCACACACACACACACACACACACACACACACACACACACACACACACACACACACACACACACTCATGCACACATAATGACACCCCCCCACACACACACATATAATGACATACCACACACACACACACACTCATGCACACATAATGACATACCACACACACACACATTTTTTTTTTTGGGGGGGGGGGGGTTGACATACTAATTCAGTGAACAAAAATAAATAAGCAAATATATAAAACTTCATACAACATTCCAATTCAAGCAACTGTTCTGGGACCTAGGTGTGACAAACTCCAGTCCATTACTAACACATTCAGAATGAATCATTAATTCCAGTCCATTACTAACACATTCAGAATGAATCATTAATTCCAGTCCATTACTAACACAGTCTGAATTAATCATTAATTCCAGTTCATTACGAACACATTCTGAATTAATCATTAATTCGTCCATTACTAACACATTCTGAATTAATCATTAATTCCAGTCCATTACTAACACATTCTGAAATAATCATTAAGTTTTGTTCAACATTGAGGGAAGATCAAAATGAAAACTGGAAACTGAGGTTTTTGTTTAAAAATGCCCCACTGATTTAATACAGATTTTACAACAACAAATCCCCAGAGTGATGTTTAGCAGGAATGGCTGTGCAAAACACTGTCAAGTGAGACAACTTTTATCTGGTCTGCAGCTTGTTTGATAGTTCTGTATGGGTGACTTGAGAACATGCATCTGTAACGCCTCTAGTGCGTAAAGGGATCAAATGTCATCGACTGATTCTGTGGCCACACAACTGAGAACCCTAGCAGGTTAGGTTATAAACATGTCTGTGTTAATTACTTGCATGTGGCATCTCTTGACTATCAGAAAGTGATCCAGCACACACACACACATCCACACTCACTCATTCACTGAATCGTTTTACTTTCTCTCGCTCTACTTCCATCTCTCTTTCAACACGAATTCAAGTGGAGAATGAAAGTTCAAAATATTATTGAATCAAAAAGACATATGTGAGCAATTGCTCTTTGTATACGTTTTACAATAATCCTGCCCCACTTAACAGATCAATGCAATTTCATTACTGTACTGATACTGAGTAACCCGGGAACTGGAGTAGACGATGCTTTTGTTTTGAAACATGGCATGTGGCGTAACGCCACATGGCCTTCATACAGCCGACTGGCGATAGCCGCCAGTGCGCGCCATTTTCAAATCTGTTTTCTCCCTTAATATTTTGACCACTTGTTTGTTTACCTACTCTGTTCACCTAGTCCTTTTTATGCACCAAGCCATATGTAATATAATTTGGCATCTTAGCATGTTTATCTAATGTTTATTTAGACGCAGGATCGAGCTTAATCAGTAGTCGATGCCTCTCTTGATCCATTATTTTATAGCCGTCATCTGCATGGTGCACTTTGTTTAGTACTAGTGAATAGTAGTGAAATGTTGTTTTGATTCGATTAAAGTAATTCTGTGTCAATCAATACTTTGTTGTATAGTATTTTGCTGAGCTGACTTAATGTTTAGTGTTTATTTTGGGTTGAAATTAACTTATTAAGTATTGTGTACTGTAGAAGCTAAGTTGTATTCATAGACTACTTAATATCACTATCAGCGCTGCTGCGACTAAGATAACACGCCCCAGGCGAAAGTTCGCACCGATTGTTTTAGTACTAGTCTTTGAGTTAGTCTTGCTTCTCTTACAGAGCATTGTATTGTAGTTGTTATGTACCATTTTAACTGTGGGAGCGTGCTTTTTATTCCGATGTAAGTTTTAGTAACATTAATATTTTGTACATTGTGTTAGTTGTGATTTAGTTGTACGAATCTGTATATAGACAGGCGCAAGCCACACTTCCCACTCTTGTTGTAACTAAAATAAGTCATGTGTGTACATTTTGTTTATACAGTTTAAAAGATTGTAACTGTAGCTTTCATTTGATGTTTTTGATGTTTTAATTGGTTTAGTTATTGTAGAGGAAAATGTATTTGTGCGGGCCAAGGAAACACAGTTGTCAGCCATTTTGTGGTCCAGAGGGCCGTTTTTACTGTAGCGATAGTGTGTGTTCCTTGCGGCCCGTGCCGTTCTCTTATCTATGTGTGCGTGTGAGGATTTTGGGTGTGCTAAAAATTGTCTGTGGCTGAGCAAGTAAAACCTGATTGCTGCCATATGCCTGCTGTGGTCTCCATTTTTGACCGACTCCTCTGAGTTGGTCACTGTCATTCTACCTCACCACCGCACCATTACATATAAATCACAAGCATGTCATAAGCAGATAAAAGAAGGGGTTAGAAGACACAAAGGTTCGAAAAGCCAATATAGCTAGGTAACCTTTATCTGGTTGTCTCATTCCATGAGCATTTAAAGTAAACGACAATTAAGTCAACACAAAATTGTCTGTGAGGGTTACAAAAGTCTGAGCTATAAACCTGTGAAAAGACAGTTCACAAACGGTGTATCATCAAAAAACAACATTGCCTCACTTTGTAATTTCTCAGTAGGGTCTTACACTGAATTTATGGAGAAAAAAACTTTAAGGTATCTTCCAAGTCTGTGGATAGTGGAAGATGGAATACACAATAGAATTATTTATGGAAAAGTCAAACCAAAGCTAATCGCGGACTATCACGGAGCTGGCCTTTTCACATAATGTTAAATAGAAAAGTCAAACATGTTAATTGTGGATATGCGGAACAGGCCTTGTCTAACCAGTAAAATAAAGGAACTCTATTAGGAGGTTTAGATTAGAATGAAAAAAAATGGAGCCAGCCTCGGATAACGAACCTGACCTCTCCGTCAGAACATCTGTTATGAAATGCAGTTTAAGATTCAACACATCAATCATGAAATGAGAAAAACTGTTATAACCCATATAAACAGCTCGTGACTACCACGAAGCTGGCCCCTGTACCTAATCATTTAAGTGAACGTAAAGAATAATCAAACATCAGCGACGCCAGATCTTATGGCAAGATCAAACCATAAAAACTACAACAATCAAACAACAATAAAACATCAGTCAGGAACTAGGAAGATTTTTTTTTTTTAGTCAAACCAACCTGTTGAATGTAGATTAAATTGAGCCAAAACACTAGTTGCACTGAGTCGACTGACGAATAAAAAAAACTTTGACTTGGAGACTTAGAGACTGACCTAGAGACTTGGCAAAGTGACTGCAAAAGAGGGCTCACGGTCTTTAAGTTTCTGTGAGGGCGAGTGGTGCGGGGATGATGATGATGAATTGATGCTTAATGTCCTCAGATGTCAGTTGACATATTAGGGACAAGTTGTGACCAATGCCGAAGCACGGTTCAATAATTCTTTACGTCCATGGAAACCAGAAGACTTGTTAGGACGGACAGCCCAGGACAGCCACCTCGACTCTCACACAGCTCCTGAACTATGTGGTGTGGGGATTAAAAGGGAGGGTCTTATATACCTTGAAAAATATGGCACCTGTGGCCCAGAATTTGGAATAAAAGAAGAATTTGTAACAGAAAGGGGAAGGCAGCTCTTCCATGCCCATGCATGAACAGGGAGGCTTGTTGTCTACAGCTCGGCCAACTGACCGGCGCTAATTGAAACCATCCTTTAGCCAGTGGCTTCACACGGGAAAGGAGACTACTGCACCCCGCGACCGCACTAAGACACATTACCAACGAACTACTGACTGAACTAAAAACATTCTCATCTTCTCAACTTCAAAACTTACAAAGACTATTTCACCAACAGTCTGACTAAAGTTAAACTTAGATTTTTTTTTAAATATTTTTTTTAACCTGATGTACTTTAATAGAAGGGCTTTTCTCCACACATCCAGTCCAGATGACTGTCACTCACAAAACTATTTTTTTTAAAAACAACTATTGTAAACTTAAAACATAACCCACAGGATAATACAAAATCCTTAATTTTAACTTATTTTGATCTCTTCCTTTTCTTCCTCTGGGACAAAATGGTTTGAAAATGCTAAAACAAATAACACTGGTTGGATTGTTTTTTCATTTTTGTTTGTATAACTTTAAAATATATATACTATAGTCCACAACATTAATAATTTTGCTGTCTCATAATCAGATCAGTCAATCAAAAGCTTCAATGATTTATCATTACCTTTCCTTTCCTGACTGGGCATAAAACACCAAGTTACTTACTTACTTACCTTTCCTTACCAGTAGGATCAGTGTATGTCATTTCATGGAGGGCAATCCATTTTCCTCTAGACAGCTCCTGTGGAAAGACACAAAATAACTGGGTATGTTAATTACTGTCCAGGTGTTAGCCTTCATGTTCCTCCCAACACATACACGCTCACACTCACACACACACGTACACGCACATACAACCACACATACACACACACACACATCATCACATCAGTAAAGCAGTTTACTTAGCACTAGTTAAATTTATTTTACCACTAGAAAAACCAACTGAACTCATTTTAAACCAACTGAACTCTTCATCCAGCTTCTTTGGTGCTAAACAATAGCACCAAAGAAGCTGGATGAAGAGTTCAGTTGGTTTAAAATTTTGATTTCACCATTTGTGTGCCATACTTTGTTCCAGCTGAAATTTTCGTCAAAATCTCCTTCAATATATATATATATCCCTTAAAATTAGTCATTTTTCCACACACACACACACACACACACACACACACACACACACAGTGTACTGCAGGAAAACTGCCATACTTTACTGCTGACATGCCGACTAACTGCAGTAGCCGACGGGCTGTTGTTCTGGTCGGTTTCCATGGAGAGTGGGGGATGACGCACCCGGTCCTCTAGCGCTACCGACGGACCTAGTACAAAACGAAGACGGACAGAACTCGAGACTTTCGTGCACCCCACCGACTCGCAAAAGTGCTCTTTTCAAGACATAAATTATGCACGCTGTCAACCCAGACAACCCGAACATTTAACGAGCAATGCCCGGAATTTGGCACCACCTAAGTGTCAGTGACACGGAAATCCAAATGCGCACACTTGTTACCGTGGCCGGACTTTGCCAGCCGACCAGGTGCGGCAATGATCAGGGAACTGTGGTGGAAGTAAAATAAAGTCAGTCTGACCAGTACTTCTACACCCCTGTTTTGAGTCCGTGGGCTCTGGCGCGAAATTTTTGATTTTATATATATGCAGAACTGATGCACCATCAGATTTGCATAAACAAAATATTCAAGGTCTGGGTAATTCGTAGCCTGTACCTCAGCTGTGCGAACTGGGCCTAGTTGCACAGGATAAACTTCCGCGCTAATTTGACGCATGCGCAAAGTGACACAAAAAGCGTCCAGTAGAAACCAGAAGGGCGGACTTTCAGTACCGGCTCGTCAGTGTCAGTTCTGACATGGTCCTCTTCCAGGCTCATAGGATACTGATCTACGAACGGACTCGAAATGACTCACTGAACTGCAGCGAATCATTAGTAAATTACTACGCACATACTCGGTTCAGTCTCACGCTAGCCCCAGTCAGTCATAACCCGCTGACGACAGTAGTACAACTTGACTGAAATAATTCTTATAAAGCGCTGTTCTCTAACCAGAGAGTTAAACTCACTGCACTGCACTCAAACACACACACACACACACACACACACACACACACACACACACACACACACACACACACACACACACACACACACACAGTGACACACACACACTGAATTAAATTAGCATACGCATTTCAACTGACGGACAAACACTGAGCCAACCCTAAACTTAGAAACTGACTAGAACCCATTACTTTACTGCCTATCTGAACCGGCCTAACCGGCTTGACTGACACAAATTC
>OY757553.1:14863016-14877713 GCA_963584105.1 Alviniconcha strummeri | reverse complement strand
AATAGACGATCTTCAGAAATTCAGGGGATTGCATTCGGTAAGTGCCTGCTGGTGTAGCGCAGAGTAGGCACGCTTTATTCGGGGTACAGTAAAACCGCGGGAAAGATAGCCAGATACTGGTAAAAGAAGCAGAAAAGGCATCAGCTAGGGTACATGCAGCTCTGTGAAGGCGCCCGTTTTGTGCCGTTTGCCAAACCAGCTTGAAAGCTTCAAACATGCCTTCGCTGGAGCAAAGCCTGTGGGCGTCCGCACAGCCAGTCCAATGTCAACTAAATTAGATCTTTTTTGATTACTCGAAGCGGTCGGAATTTCGCACACGAAAGGAGCGTCTGAGCCAGCGAAATGACCATTAGCAAGCGGTGTGACGTGCCCAGTTGTTTTTTGTTTGTAGTTGTTGCTGGTGTGTGTGTGTGTGTGTGTGTGTGTGTGTGTGTGTGTGTGTGTGTGTGTGTGTGTGTGTGTTAGGGAGCCAGTTGTATGTTTTTGCTTTGAGGATGGAATAACAAATGTATACGTAAGCACAGTGTAAAATACGGAAATCTTCGGTAATATCCATGGAGGCGGTCTGGAATTCCTGGGACATCTTAAATACCATTTTGAGTCCTGTATATCATTCAGATCAATGAAACGTCTTCATATCTCAGGAATGAATCCAAAATTTGGAACAAAAGTGAGTTTCATTACAGTCTGTAAAAGGTGAGATTTAAGTACACGATCAATTGTTTTGCCAACATCAGCACCGAGGAAGCCTGCACGGTGTTACTCGGAAACCAGATCTAGATCAAACGTCAATGGCGCATAAACATACTGAAAGACACACATGTGGTAAAACTCACTTTTCAGTCAGGCCTCGTGACTTTTTCCACCCATCTCCAGTAAATTCTGCATTATATGTTGTTATTGTGTTTGTTTTGGTCTGCTTATGCAGATTTCTGTGGCAGATTATTCTGCTTACTTACATGAGTTACGAGTTAGTTGCGCACTTTGATCTGACCTTAGATCTATTTCAGGGTGATTTCTGAATTTCAAGTCATTATTCTCTAACAGTGTACCACCTCTAAATCTGAACAAATTCAGTGAATATCGTATTAATTAACAGTACACACTCGCTGCTGAAGTGAAGTGCATGTAAACATGCATACAGGGTGTAGTGTTTTTGTTGTTTACACTGCCCTCCTGATGTCAAATATCCTGATGGACATTTCGCTTCACGCTGACACACAACACAGAGCTGTCGATCTATCGAGATATCAGTTTATACGAGAAATTAACGACACCTCAGAACTTAACCACATTTGAAGCAATCTTTAGGTGAGATACCTGCAGAGGATTGTCGACTGCTATCCACAATCCGATGCGAGTGATGGAAAAGAGTAACTGGCTTCGTTATTCCTATATTCTGTATTCGATCCTCTGCTCGCAGTGATCGGCTTCTGGTAAGCCATGAAGCGCTACAGACGATGCAGCAGAGGCTACCGATGATTTTTTTTTTTTTTTTTTTTTTTACATTTCTTCTTCTTAATCAAGAACACGGTGTAAATAATGAACGCTGGCAGTCGATTTAGTCACTCCGCCATTCCAAACGGACTCAACGCATGTGGCCCCACCAAAAAGACCGTCGTACGCGGAAAAAAGAAGCGAAAAAAGAAAAGAAGAAGAAGTGCTTCTCGCGCATAGCGCGCAGCTGGCAGTCCAGTATAGTATAGGTCCATGCCTGAAGGTCTGGTACTGTCACAGACCAGCGCTTTTCAACTGCCGCCTCCCTTCTGAAATCATGGACCATATATATATGCCAGTATATAGATGAAGTCCATGTCTGGAATGATGTCCTACCGCAAAGGCTTCACTCTCCCCGATTATCTTCCCTGTTATTTCCGGAAATCGTCTATTGACAGTGACTTAATGTGCTCAGGCCTAATAATTCGGTGGGCGATTTAACTGATGGCTGTGTGAATAATTTTGTCTTTCTTTGAATAAATATCCCTGTCGTGCACTGTGTACCTGACTAGTGGATGAGGCCAGCTGCCGTTTGGTTTACTCATGCTCGGCGATGGACGGAGGTGCACTGTGTTGAGTGACGAAGTTTTCTCTCAGCGTTTTGATCCGATGCTATTACAGAAAATATTTCAGACACCATTTTCTAATAATAATAATAAAAAGAAAAGAAAAAGAAAAAAAGAAAAATGAAAAAAATACCCCGGCCGGTGGCATGCCAGAAACACATACGTTATGCAAACAGGTAGTAGCAGAATATTTAAACGTATGGTCCCGGTAGATTACTCCTATGAATCAAAAAAGAAGTATCAGGAACCTTTTCATTTACTTGTCCAGTAACAGCCTTGCCAGTTTCCTATCGCAGAAGTCTAACCTTGTGCACAGCTCTGTCCACCTGGTCACCCAGGTTTACCAGCCGCGACCTGTATCAACGTTGTCAGTCTCTTGCAAGTGGAGCTAAGTATTCTTTTTATTTCGGTCCTCCGAAGATAAATGGTCGTAACTCCAAATCTGTCTCTGCTTTGATTGCATAATCTTGAAGAAGCGAAACAAGAACCGTTAAATATAAATACCACGTACTGTTTTATTGTCAGTTATTCGTTGCTTTCGTTCAACGGGCTATTTTCTCCATAGAACAGCACATGAAAGAATGCATTTATTATCTGTTAACACAAATGAAGGCAGCACACAAAACAAAACACATGTCCCGTCCCGTGTTCTCTTGTTGTGTACATATTAATAATTCTTTTCCAGTTTTGTCATTATTACGACCAGTAACTACTTCTAGAGCCATTGTTTCCTTCGACTCTTCCTTCTCCTTTCTATGATCTTGACGTCAGATAATTTATTGAAATGACGTCAAAATGATTTTGTCGTTATAGATAGTTCGAAAAGAAGAACCTGTTTAACATATTATGACATCATTTCATTGTTTGTCTTGGCAGTTTCAAACAGTATCAACTTATTTCCATGTATTTTATGCTGCTCCCCATCAATAGGTTAGGAAAATGAAATTATTTTACACACACTGTCCAGATTTAAAAACAACAACACCCATTGACAAAAACAATTTGTACGTGACATGTACACAAAACTGAGAACTTCTGGTATTCTATCAATGATGTCATACTGAAACGCGGGAAAGAACTCATGAAAACAGTGTTAGTAACACTGTCTGGGAAAGTTCTTTTCTAAATTCGTTATAAAGTCAACGGCACGTTCAAACACAAAACTTTTAAGGCGAATCATGTTCGTTTAACCTCCTACACGAGAAGTTTAGCCTCCGAAGGAGAGTTCCTTTAATGCTATCAATGGGTTTTACTCAGTGTTTATCACATGAATAAAGACCCGTCCGATAATGTATAATTATGTCGTGATTAATGCTATCAATGTGTTCTACGCAATGTTATCAGATGAAACTTGTCGTTGATGCGTAACTGAATTGTGTATGAGTGGGTAAATTTTTTAACGATTTGTTGTTGTTGTATTTTTTGTATGAAGTTTACTGATTTTAATCATGATTTCTCTGTTAGTGTTACTTTTTCTTTCTTTCTTTTTTTATTGTTTTTATTTGTTTATTCTCTGTCTGTCTTTCTGTCTCTGTCTGCCTCACTGTCTCTGTGTGTCTGTCTGTCCGTCTCTCTGTTTTAATCTGCCTGCCAATCATTATGAGTTGAAAAAAAAAAAAAAAGAAGAAGAAGAAGAAGATAGGGGTGAAACCGATAAAGCACACCTTTTTCTCGCGGACTTACTTTTTTTCTTTTCTTTCTTCTTCTTCTTTTAGAACGCTATCAAACGTTCACTCCACAGAGATACAAACAGTCGGTGAGAAACATGATTGCAATCACCATGCATTTCTCCCGCGACCTGTACGCAAAACTGAGAGCTTCAGGTGTGCTATCGGTGACACCAAAGACACTTTAGTGACGGCAGAATGAACGCTGTAATCCGCTCGTGAGTTAGTCATGGTGTCCGAAAAAGTCACGGCATCAAATCAGAAATTCATCAACACGCTCAACCACAGTGCCCGTCCCTAATACGCCTGATGGTTTCTGTGGACGTTACGCACCGTGTTTACTTACTTTAACCACAAAACAGTCACTGGGGATCGTGTTCGTTTAACCTGCTCCAAGCACACGAGAAGTTCAGATTGCGAAGGAGAGTTCCTTTAAATTGATGGACATTTTTATTGAAATGGAGGTATCGTTGGAATCACGTACTCACCGGACACGATACGGTAGTAGACAAAGCCCGGAGCATCCACCAGCTTCACATTGCTTATGTAGACTGTACATTGTAGATCACAGACCAGAGTTTTGGGATTGTAGAAGAAAGCAGAGCAAGAGGCCTCATCAGAACAAAACGTAGCGCAAGAGGGCGCGTCGTTAGCCGTCACTGTCTTGATGGAAGCTTGCTTTGGCTCTGGTTTTTTGTCGCTGAACCGGTGGTCTTTGAACCAAGTCAAAGGTGGCAGCGAACAACGGCCTTTTTCCGCGGCATGGCTGATGACCAGCAGCAGCAACAGTCTGTGGATGTAGGCAGCAGGTGAGGCGGTGAAGCCGGTGCGTGAAACACACACACACACACACACACACACACACACACACACACACACACACACACACACACACACACACACACGCACACGAACGCAAACACACACGCACGCACGCACACACGCACGCCCGCACGCACGCACGCACGCACGCACACACACACACACACATTCTAGTTTTTCGGGCTACCGTATCACTCTTGGCAGAATGTAGTAACAACTCCCGAACAAGGCAGTGATATCATCACATGTTGGGTACACGTTTTAGGCAAAAATGATTGGCTTATAGGCGATTGGCTCAGGCGGGGGTCGAGTTGAGTTCACAAGGCATAATTATGACAGACGATCAGTGTAAGAATACAACGACCACTGCATTGTCAGCGAAAGGACTCTGTATACCCAAATAGCTCAAAAGCTTAACTTTTTCTAGAATTGCTGAGTAAAAGCAGCCGAAGTAGATCTTCTAGACACAAAGCCAGGAATTATTTTAAAAAATCGTTTCCATGAGGCACTGTCAGCGAAAGGAGTCTGTATACCTGACAGTTCGAACGCCAGTAGAAGCAGCCGAGATAGATCTAGAGACAAGGCCAGGAAGTATTAAAAATCGTTTGGATGAGGTATGAAACGACTGTGCAAACACTCTGTTAAAGACAAAGAGAACTAGAGCAGACAGAGTTAGGTTGTTGCCACAGACGAAACGACACAAAAGTACCCACACGACTCAGTTGTGCAGAAATTCCGGTGTCAACAACATTGTACCAACCCACAGTAGGCTGCTTTCTAGAGACAATGCAGAATTCATTCCGTCCGGATCCGAGTCATTCCGTTTTTATAGCCAACAACACATTCAAATAGCATACAGACACAACATCGACTGCCTTCCAGACGTGGGCCTACTGCTCAGTCTCGTGCGCCTTGTCGTCTGCTGGGAATGTCACGTGACAAGCTTTGCCCGCTCGAATTGAGTCGTCTGTTAATTCCAATCGTGCATTCGCTTAGAAAGGCAAACCAAAGAAGCATAAGCAGTTTGGAGATTAACGAATATTAGCATAGACTTCGTTACAAGACTGCTATTTCAGATGTTTTGGCTGTTCGATTGCATGTGTAGTTGGCCGGCTTCTCGAGTAGTTCTGTGTCACTTGGCTTACGTATACACCGTACAGAACAATGATGTGAAATTCTGTCTCCTTCGCTTTCCCTGAACGCTGTTACCCAATTGTAGTCTTTGTCTCTTATTTGTCTGTGTCAATAAAGAAACAAGACACGAGGATACATCTGATGGTGAATGCACTGAAAATGAGACTAATTCCTTGTCGTGTGCATTCAGCTGCACAATGCAATAAGGTCGATACCAGAAACGATGTTATTTTCTCTCTCACACACACACACACACACACTCACACACACACACACACACACACACACACACACACACACACACACACACACACACACACACACACCAAAATGATGTTGATTCTCCAAGTCACAACCTTTCAAGTACACCCAAGTCCCAATCTCATGGATAAAAGAGGTATGGGTCAATTTTGCATTGCCATATCTCCCCTTAGCACAGGCTTGCAACTTGTGGCAACTGTAATCCACATTCGACACCCCCAGTTTTGTCAACCCTTGTGTAAATAGAAACACATTCGATGAAAGAATGTTCTCTTATGCTGGCCCGTTTGTTTGGAACAGTTTACCTCAAACATTCCACCATTCTCATTCTTCCTCTCCAATGCGCACTTGTTCGAGAACGATTTCTAAACTTTCTCACAGCCCTGCCTATGCCCCGTCCGACGTTGTGTGTGTGTGTGTATGTATGTGTGTGTGTGTGTGTGTGTGCGCGCGCGCGCGCGCGCGCGTGTGTGTGCGTGTGCGTGCGTGTGCGTGTGTGTGTGTGTGTGTGTGTGTGTGTGTGTGTGTGTGTGTGTGTGTGTGTGAGAGAGAGAGATGATGAGATGAGATGTTTTATTGAATAAACCCATGGTTCATTTCAAGGGGGGAAACATTTGAAAAACTCATGAGGCATCCTAAAAGAATGCTTCAAAAACAAATGAAACTGCAATACATACAACAAAAATATACTCATCCGTTCATTTTTCGTTCGTTCCTTCCATAGCTCACTGATTCATTTCTTATTCGGCAACTGCATTAATAAA
The DNA here is from genome assembly GCA_963584105.1 of Alviniconcha strummeri. Taxonomy (NCBI): domain Eukaryota; kingdom Metazoa; phylum Mollusca; class Gastropoda; family Provannidae; genus Alviniconcha; species Alviniconcha strummeri. The sequence goes on along the minus strand of OY757553.1, from coordinate 14,871,002 downwards.
CCTACCTAGTCTCTCACTCAATCACATCATACACAGGCTCGCTTATAAGGTCAGTCAGGCACTCAGCCAATACACTAACCAATCGGTAATCACTGACTTTGGTCAATTATATCTCGAATTGGCCCGCTCAGTTTATCCCAAATCATCAAATCAAAAGTACAACAGTCCATTCATCCATCAAGTCACCTTCGCTTGTGCAGTCAGTCACTCACTCATTCGGCACCCACTCACCTGATGTATAAAGCGGGCTACCTATAAATATGATTGTACATTCACACACTCAGTCTACTAATTAGCCAATAATTACAGCAGTCCGGGTATCTATCAGTCAGATTATGCATTTGCTCGCTTAGTCCTTCAGTCCACGAATTAATCAATACATGAACACGTCAGGTTAGCCGGCGAATCTCCATACACTCGCTAACTCCACCGGTTAGTCAATGAGATAAACAATACTACATCAAATCAGTTCATCCAGCATTCAGCATTCACATGTATTTCATGCGTCAGTTTGCGAAGTTACAATGTCGTTTCTCCTTTGCAAAACTTTGTACAAAAAACGAGACACTTCCCAAATACTCCTCTCGTTATCAGCTGACATAACGTGAGAAACATCAGCAACCACTGCCGTGTGTGATCCATTAAACCACGACACATCTTTTCTGAAATCCTCATATGCTTTACACGAAAAAAGGACATGCGACTCATCCTCTATTTCATCCTTGCATACAGGGCACAATAAGTCTCTCGGAATAATGTCATTTCTGTATCTCAGCCTGTGCACTAATATCGGCGATATACCAAATCTGAATTTAATATAAGCTTCTCGGAAACACCGTAACTGAAAATGTCTATATACTTCTCTGTCTGGATACTTTGTTTGAAAATCGAATAAAATTCAAAGCGTTCTTTTGAAGTGATACTAGCACTCCAGTCTTGCTGGAACTGATCCAGCAGTCTCTGTTTGAAAACAGACACAAATCTGTTCAAATGTCCCACATTTTGCTGTAGCCAGACATCTCCAAAGCTGTTTCTACACAACAGTTCTTTGACATGATAGGCCCACGTCTTTTTACCCAGATCTTGCAAATACAGCAACATGTTATAAGCCTTTTTAGGAAGCCTTTCGTCTGGTAAATTTGTAATTCGTAGCCAGTATTTTACACATCGTACAGCAGATGTAATAAACATAGGATATCTGCCCAAGTCACCATAAATCATTTTGTTTGGTGTTTGCACGCTGACATTCAAAAATCGTTTGCACGCAAACATGTGCGCTTTTTCTATTACTGCAAACTGTTGGAAACCCCACAGCTCGGATCCATACATAAGAATCGGTAGGATCTGGGCATCATACATTTAAAAAAATACATTTCTCGGTACATTTCCGAGTCTCCACAGACATTTGAGTATCTGGCTGGTTCTGATCTTTGCCTTAGCGGCCAAATCGCCAACAGCTTGTGTCAAAGACAATTTGGTGGTAAAATACAACCCCAGGTACTTATAGCTATTTACAACCTCTATCTCCTCATCACCATACCTCCAAACCTCATTGGCCGCGAGGAAACCTCCTTTTCTGAATACAATAATCTTGGTCTTGCTCATACTAACTGTCATTGAAAAATTATCAGCAAAGTGTTTCAAAATATCAATCTGCCTTTGCAGACCCGCCACACAGCAAGAGGCAAACAGAACATCCTCAGCAAATAGCATTACCAAAATCTGTACAACATCTGGTGTTAACTGCACACCATACATACCATTCTGGGCTATCTCCAGAGCTAGCTCATTTATCAAAAAGGAAAACAGTGTAGGCGAAAGCACACACCCTTGTCTGACCCCAGTAGGACACTCAAAAAACTCTGTTAGATTATCTGGGCATCGAACACAAGACCTTACACTTATGTACATGCTTTGCAAAATTCTCAGCATTTTTCCGCCTACACCAGATTTCCTTAGCACATTCCACAAAACACTCCTGTTGATGGTGTCATACGCCTTTTTAAAGTCTACAAAGCATATGTAGACCTTACCAGATTTCTTTAAAAGATATCGTTGAACAATAGCATATAATACAAACATGTTGTCGACGGTCGAATGACCTGCACGAAAACCACTTTGTTCCTCAACAATTTTATCATTTTCATCAGCCCACAGTGTAAGTCGTTTGTTTAAAATGTGTGCAAACACTTTCCCTAGAATACTCAACAATGAGACACCTCGGTAGTTATCTGGGTCGTCTTTGTCCCCACTCTTGTGAATTGGGACAATGATAGCTCCACTCCACGCACTCGGATATTGCCCCGTATCGAAGACATGATTAAAAAGCAGTACAAGCAGTGACAGTATATGTTCAAGGGAATTCTTGAGCATTTCTGCTAAAATACCATCAGATCCTGGTGATTTGTTCAATTTTAAGTGCCCTATCCTTGGTAGATGGAAGGAACGGTCTCTTCGGATGAAACCTCCGTCCTTGCCAATTGTACAAGGAATATCCAGACCGACCAAAGGAATCAGAAACACATTCTGACACACTGACACCCAGTGCAAAAATGAAAACAAAGGAGAAAAACCTCCTTCACTAGAAACCCCCTCAGAAAAAGAAAGGGAAATCAACAAAAGAGGCAAAAAGTACACACAAATCCTGAACAAGAATGAATTCAGAACAAAGGCAGAAGAGGACAAATTAATAGAAAGGGAAAAAAGAACTAAACGAATAGAGATGGCAAACACGGAGAAAAGAAAGGAAAAACAGGAGAAACGGTACAACTACTGAACTACCAACCAATACCTCTGCCTAGTCTAAGAAACAAAACAAATGCGAGGCAAAAAACAATAAAAACAACTGAGAGAAAAGCAAAAGCCGAAAGGTAAACAAAAGTCGGCGGGACTGTGCACACATTTTAGACCAATGAAAACCGGGCTTCTTGAAAAATAGCGGTACTCTCATGGGGCCGCGACGAAGCTCACGGTAGGAGTCGGTCGACATCGAAGATGGTCCTTAATAATTATGCTCTTTAGCATCTGAGGACATCAAGCAAAAGAAAGAAAGAAAAGAAAACAAAAGAAAGACCGACACAAAGGAAAGAAAAAAAGAGAGAAAAAAATACAAAGTCACAGACCAAACACGTCTCTCGAAGCCACGCAAGGCACCACCAAAACCAAGGCCAACCATTGGTCAATCTCCAGTCCATGCTACACAGTATACTGGCCGGCTGACCGCGCGGCCCCCTACTCGTCTGACGAGCGGCAAGCGCAGAGCATGATGCCAAAAACTGAGAGTTACACTGACACCCTCAAACAAGCGCAAAGACAAAAAGTCTAACACGAATGCCTACAGCAGAAAAGGCCGTGCAAGAAAGAGGATGTACGCAAATGCCTGTGGCAAAGAAAGAAAGAACAGGCCACAAATGCCCAGAGCAAAGAAAGAAAGACCAAACCACAAACGATGGTGACAAACGAAAAATGGCTGCCCTAATCAGGCAAGCAAACGAAAAACTGCTGCCCTAATCAGGCAGGCAAACGAAAAATGGCTGCCCTAATCAGGCAAGCAAACAGCTGACACCAAATGAAAGAAACAAAACAACTGAAACCACCTCAAAAACGCAAACGGTGGCCTACCTGCAAGCATAAGGTGGAAAAACACACCATCAAATCACAAGTCTTATAGACTACTGTCTGCAACAAACGAGGGGACGACTACAGTCAAAGCCATAAGAGCACAGAGCAAAAATAACTGTGCCAACGACAAACAGATGGAAAGCCAAACTAACCTTAACTAACTCACTAACCCGGCTTCCATCTGGAAAAACAAAGGCTGCAGAATGATAAAGCAAATAGCTAATCAGAACTACCGATCACAAAGCATCGGGATATGAACAAAGGCAGACAAAAAGACAAAGGCAAAAGGGCTGCCCTAATCAGGCAAGCTATCAAGCGGGTATGAAATGGCCAATAAAAAAGAAAGAACACATGGTGGGAAAGAAAAGAAAAAGAGGAACAGCAAACAAAAAACAACAACCCTACTTTCTGAAAAGAAAGAGGAGGCAGGAAATGTCAACGAAGAGCGGGTCAAAGGCTGGATACACGTAATCCGTGTCAGTACACGATACAACCCAACTGAGCCGACAGCAACACGGCAGGGCAAAAGACGCTCACGAACAAAGACAGAATGAGAGGTCTCGTGAAACATCGAGACCACCACCCCTCACTTGTACATCGTAAATGAACGATATAATTCGAGAAACCAAAGGGCAAGCAAAGAGAAAAAACAATGAATGAAAAGAAGCTGCAACTAGCCCAAGCCCAAACCCTAACCCAGGGGGGCCACGAAATCGCCTTTCTATTGAACTAGAACGAACTTCCTCCTCACTTATGGAACTGTCTAGGCCTTCAACGCCTGGAGGATCTGCATAGTCCTCTTCGCCTTTGTCCTGGTTCGTGTCACCACCTAATACATTCTTAAAATGAGTAAACCATTCATTGGTACTAATGAGCGGTTGTCTACATGTCCCTACACAGATAGACCTTACTTCACTCCAGAACATTTTAGAATCTTTCATCTTTGAAGTCAATACTTTCAACTTATTCGCCTTATATTTTTGTCTTTTCTCTTTCAGTAGACTTCTGAATGATTTCCTGCAGTTTACATACAACAGTCTATTCTTGCGTTTACTCTCCTCACGTTGTGTGTGTGTGTGTATGTATGTGTGTGTGTGTGTGTGTGTGTATGTGTGTGTGCGCGCGCGCGCGAGAGAGAGAGAGAGAGAATCAGACAGACAAAGAGACAGTTATTTATTAGAGTTACTGTAAAGCGCCCTGCGCTCCCACCTTGTGCTGTTGATGAGTGCGATAGAAATCCTCTTTTATTATTATTATTGTTGTTGTTGTTGTTGTTGTTGTTGCGATAATGACCAGTAGTGATCTCTGCAACCTATAGAACCTGGTAGATAAGTCGGGCCCGACAGCAGCCTGACTATGTCACAACTAACAGCACTGGTGACTACACTATAAGAAACAACAAGGATGGGGCCTACATGATCCCACGCTGCCGGACAGACCAGTTGCGAAACTCCTTTGTCAAGACTGCGACTGACAACTGGAATCACCCTGACATCACCACCGTCCACGCCGCCTCTGTTCAGCGTTCCAAGGTCCTAGCAGCGGCCACACAACACCAGCAAGCCGCCAACGCACAGTCCCTACCTACTCCGCTGCACTAAACCAGACTGCTGCATAAAACAGTGCACAAGATCAAGATCAAGATCCAAAATAATTCCACAGTTTCTGCCGAGTCGATTGAGGAATTGAAAGACCTCTCGACTCATCATTAAAACTAGAAACAGAGAAGAGACTGTTTATACCCGTTTTTTGTTGTTGTTTGTTTTTTAATTGTTTGACCTTTTGGAAGGTAATTTGTGTTCTACCCATTTCTTCCCGTTGACGTATTTCTGTGTCCCTGCCACATACTGCACAGCCAGTGTCTGCGTGTCTAATCAAGATCGAGATCATCAAACAAACAAAACAGTAACAGAACGACGACGACGACGACGACGACGATAACAACAACAACAACAACAACAACAACAACAACAACAACAACAACACACTCACTCACACACACACACACACACACACACACACACACACACACACACACACACGCACCCACACACACACACACACACACACACACACACACACACACACACACACACACACACACACACACACACACACACACACACGTTTTTTTGTTTTGTTTTCCGTCCACATTTATGCCAGGACATGGCACAAGTCAACGTAACCTTCAAGATCAAGATCAAGAACACCCACACGTACACACACACACACACACACACACACACACACACACACACACACACACACACACACACACACACACACACACACACACACACACACACTACAATGTGGTAAAACACACAGAATGCAGCTAGTTCAACACAACAAGACGACAATTAGAGCAAACGATACTTACAAAGCAGCCATCGCGGCGGTTGACATTACCATTGAAATACTTTCTTCTCTTTACGTTAGTACAGACGTCAACCCACTGACGTCTGCTTTCGAAGTAGTCTTCTTTCTTTAAAGGAACTAGCCCAAACATGTTTGACTAAAAAACTATTTTGGCATGATTTTTTTCATTTTATTTCTTTTACTTTAGGTACGAGATTTCTGTAGCATTGAAAGAACCCTTCTTCGGAGGCGAACCTTCTCGTGTGCTAAGAGGATATTAATGAACATAATCAGCATTAAACGTTTTGTGATTGAACGCGGCGTTGATTTACAATTTGTTGTTGTTGTTTTTAACGATCTTAGGACTTCCCAGGACTTTTAACGATCTTAGGACTTGTTACTAACACTGTTTTCACGAGCTCTTTCCCTCGTTTTAATAAACCGGGGCATCATTGATAGAATACCGGAACTTCTCAGTTCTGTGTACGTGTCACATATGCATTTTTGTTTTTGTTTTCAATGTTTATTTTATTTTTATATTTTTTATTCTGGACAATGTGTTTGGAAATTATTAATTTTTCGAAACCTTTCATGGGGAACAGCATAAAATACACGGATATGAATTCATATTGTCTAAAACTACCAAGACGAACAATGAAATGATGGCAAAATCGTTTGACGTCATTACAATATTAATAATTTGACGTCAAGATTATAGAAAGGATGAACGAAAAAGAGGGTTCTAGGAATAGTTACTGATGGTAAGAATGACAAAATGAAAAGAATTACTAGGAATATGTCTAGGAAAAAAGAAAACGGCATGGGACATGTGTTTTGTTTTGTGTAGTGCCGTCTTTTGTAACTGATAACATATAACACATGTATTCTTTCATGCGCTATTTCTCCAGCTGGAGCAAATAGCCCACTGACCGAAAGCAACGAAGAACTAAGAATGAAACACTCGTGCCTTCCCGTGTTGCTTTTTTTTTTTTTTTAAAGATAATGCATTCAAATCAGAAATAGATTTGGAGGTACTATCATTTATCTTCGGAGGACCAAACTGAAAAGAACGCTTAGCTCGACTGGCAAGAGACTGACATGCAGATACAGGTCGCGGCTGGTAATCCTGGGTGACCAGGTGGAGAGGTGGACAGAACTGTGCACAAGGTTAGACATCTGCGATAGGAAACTAGCAAAGCTGTTACTGGTTAAATTAAGGGAAACGTTTCTGATACTTCTTTTTTTCATTGCTTGGAGTAGTCTACCGGAACAATACGTTTAAATATTCTACTGTGCGTTTATGGCGCGTCACATGCCGGTAGGTTTTTCTTTCTGTTTTATTTGATTTTATTGTTATTAGAAAATAGTGTCTGAAATATTTCATGTTGTAGCATCGGATCAATCGGTCCATCGCCGAACAGTGTTAGTAAACGGCAGTTACCGGTCTCATCCACTATAGTGAGGTACACATTGCACGATTAGGAGATTTATTCAAAGAAAGATATAAAATATTCACACAATCATCAGTTAAGTCGCCCGACAAATTGTTAGGATTGCGTTCTTTAGACAACGCCATTGCCAGTTGTTAGCAGGGCGAGTCTACAAAAAAGTGTGTGTGCAAAAAAACAAAATGTAATGACGTAAATAGCTGCACCCCGTTCGGAGATCCCAAATCTGTTTTTAGACCACTGTAGTTAGTCTTAAACTCGCGTATTTCAAAAGGGCCAAAGCAGAAATTAGTGCTACAGAAAATCTTACCTAAAACAAAAATTCAAGCCATAAATCCTTTTTTTTTTTTTTTTTTTTTTTAGCCCACCCTGCATGGGCTAGTTCCTTTAATGTTTGCTTTGACCCTCAACACGTTTATGTAGATATTGTCTAGTCAGTCTACGGTTTCGAATAAAAAAGCAAGCATCATGGCTAAATCTGGTGACATTTTCTCACAAAAGTATGCTTATTGTCACATATAAAACAGGACAACCAAAGCCTAGTAGAACATGTATAATT
>OY757553.1:14857362-14859862 GCA_963584105.1 Alviniconcha strummeri | reverse complement strand
AGATAAGTAGGAGGACTGCGTATTTATAGTGAATGTTTGGTGTATTTTAGGGCCCTAGTTTCAAATCTATAACAGCGTTTAGGGGTATAGGTCGTGTTGTAGTTAATTAATTTGAGATTAGTTGCTGCTGATTCTGTTCCACGGCTGGGCTCACGGAGTTAATCTTATTTTAGCTTCATTTGATAGCCTATATAACAATGATAATTTTTGATAGATAAAAAGATAATGGTCCGCAGTGTTTGGCATTTTAAACAGGGTTAAAATGTGTTTAGTACTTTTTGAGTTAGGGCCCAATCAAAAGTTAGAAGAAACACAAGATAGTAGTTTGAAGTGCCTCGGGCAGCCTGCACAGATTTCGCTGGACAGTGCTGTCCTTGCGGTCCGCCCAGCTGATATAGATAAGAGGCGAGTGCAACAGGTGGTAGCCACCTTGATTTAGTGTTTCATCGGCTAGTGTCTATGACTGTGTTTCGGCCACAAGTTCAAGGAAATCGCCTCATTGCCAGTAAGTTGAATTGCCATTTGTTCCGTTGCTATGTTGTTTATGCTTTGATGTATGATACTATGCATGTGTTGATTAGTACGATACTCATACAAAATTGCCCCTCGTGGGATGATTAAAGTTTTTGTTTAACTGAATTGAATTGCCACTTGTTCAGGTTGTTTTGTTTATTCAGTCATGTTGCAGCTATGAACGAATAATGTTGTGGTGGAAGGCCAAATTGAGTGATGTATTTTGACTTAGGATGTGGTCAGTAGCAGGACAATTACAGTAACACTATAGTACGATGTGTCAATCTCGGTCCAATACTGTAGGATGTGTGGTACCATGCTAGGCCTAGTATGTGAATTTACTTGCAATTTAAGGGAACATCTAGTCAATAGATTTCTAATTGCAAGGAACATGCAAGACAGTCATGTGTAAAGTGTAACATACTGCTAAGTTGCAATGCTGTATAGACAGGTGGCTAGACTATCAGCTGCCATATGTGGAAGTTGTTTGCTACAGTGATAGACTACTGTGAATTTGTATTATTGGTCGCTCCAAGTGACATCTTACAAGAGTAGAGTGCCTGGTTGTTGATAATTGTGGATGTGGGCACCGTTACTCATTCAAAAAGTATTCTCTTCAAGGTCAGGTTCAGTATACCTATAGATAGCATGCAAGCTGGCCAAACAATTAGAATCATAGTTTTTTTTCTTCTTCTTTTTTTTTTCTTTTTTCTTTTTTGGCGTTCACACCTGGCTGCCTGACTCAGTGGCAGTGTAGCATTCATGACCTGTCCTTATTCTATGTTGTTTTGGTTGGACTGGTTAATCTAATCATTGTAATATATAGATATACAGATAGATAGCATGCAAGCTGGCCAAACAATTAGAATCATAGTTGTGTTTTTTGGGGGGTTTTTTGTTTGTTTTTTGGTGGCATTCACACCTGGCTGACTGACTCAGTGGCAGTGTAGCATTCATGACCTGTCCTTATTGAGTATTCTGTTTTGTTTTGGTTTGACTGGTTAATCTAGTAATATTATTGTATTTGCAGTATTTGTTCATAACTGTTCGTGATAGTTTTATTTATTGGTTTAGTCATATTATAGTTACATTATAGTTATGACTATGAATTTTTGACTTGTTTATACTGTTCATAACCGTTTCACTTACTGGCTTGGATTATAGTTCTTATGATGATTTATTACTTGTCTATAAATATTCATGACAGTTTCACTTACTTAGTTATAGTTATTGTTTATGACAGACTTATTGCCTTAGTCATATTATGGTTATTATTATGATTTTAAGTTGACACCTCAGGAGTGATTATGCCTCTAGTACTGCCGGAATGCCGTGTATATAATGATTGACCCCCATTATTACATCCTGATGTTATTGACACAGCCCCTGTCTGTCTGTAAAGTGTTTATTTTAGATGACTTGTTTTTGTTTTGTATGTGTATGTGTACACGTATGATGTTGGTAGTCTTTTAAATTCTCTCTCCCTCAGGCATGGTGTGAATGTATTTCATCGAGAGTATTATGTAGTTTTTTCATACACTCTAATGAAATGTTCCCTGCAACCTTCCCCTCAGCCCTTGTATGTCTGGTTGTGTCAATAAAAGTATCACTAGGGTGTGCCAGTGTCAAGATGAGTGATAGTTGTGGACTGATAGAAATGTGCTGTGACATGATGGTATGTCAGAATTGTGCTGTGGCAAGATGGTAGGTCAGAATTGTGCTGTGACATGATGGTAGGTCAGAATTGTGCTGTGACATGATGGTAGGTCAGAATTGTGCTGTGACATGATGGAAGGTCAGAATTGTGCTGTGACATGATGGTAGGTCAGAATTGTGCTGTGACATGATGGTAGGTCAGAATTGTGCTGTGACATGATGGTAGGTCAGAATTGTGCTGTGGCATGATGGTAGGTCAGAATTGTGCTGTGACATGATGGTAGGTCAGAATTGTGCTGTGACATGATGGTAGGTCCATCATGCTGTGTTC
>OY757553.1:14849862-14852362 GCA_963584105.1 Alviniconcha strummeri | reverse complement strand
AATCTGATTCACCGTCCACGACAGCCGCTGACCGCTGTATGCTGTGTATTCCATCTGTCAGCACTAAGTCGTACAGTGAGCGGTCTTTCTCTCACACTGCTCCAACACCCTGGAACACGCTTCAAAAAGAAATTAGACTCTATGTGTCAGCCTCTTCCTTTACAGTTTAAACCAGCACTTAAATTTAACCCTTTCCCAACATTATTCCGATTGGTCTCTCTTTGTCTCTGTCTCTCTCTGTCTCTGTCTCTCTCTCTGACTCTCTTTCTGTGACTTCTGTGACTGTGTGCGCGCGCGCGCGCGCGCGCGTGTGTGTGTGTGTGTGTGAGAGAGAGAGAGAGAGAGAGAGAGAGAGAGAGAAGCAGGTTACATCTGCGTGACGCAATACGTCTGTGGTGCTTGTGTATTAATTTTGTCCTTGTAAATGCCGTTAATAATTGTAAAGCGCTATGAGAGTTCCTGTGAAAACGTTCGCTTTATGAATGTAAGTTATTGTTGTTGTTGTTACGATGATGATGATGACGATGATTATGATGATGATTTACATCCCCGGACTCCTTAGAGGAGAGGAGTGGAGCTGAACAAAGCGGACAAGGCAGATATGAATAAGCTAGAAAGGCAGACTGTATTTGTCAACGCAAACAAACCTGTGTTCCTGCTTGCAGATGCCGTTAGACTGTTGACTTCAGACTCCTTCCTTGTTGACTTCATACTTCCTCCTTCTTGACTTCACATCTTTTTCTTGGTGATTTCACAGCTTTCCCTGTTGACTTCACGCTCTCTCCTTGCCGTGTTGACCTCACACCCTTTCCATGTTGACTTCAGACTCCTTCCTTCCTGACTTTACACTCATTGCTTATTGACTTTGCACCCCTTCCTTATTCTCTTAACAATCCCTACTTGTTGACTTCACACCCTTTCCATATTGACTTCAGACTCCTTCCTTCCTGACTTTACACTCCTTGCTTATTGACTTCGCACCCCTTCCTTATTCTCTTAACACTCCCTACTTACTGACTTCACACCCTTTCCTTTGCTGACCTCACACCCTTCCTTGTTGACTTCACACTCTTTCCTTGTTGACTTCACACCCCTTCCTTGTTGACTTCACACTCCTTCCTTGTTGATTTCACACTCTTCACATTCCTTCCTTGTTGACTTCACACTCCTTCCCTGTTGACTTCACACCCCTTCCTTGTTGGCTTCACTTTCCTTCCTTGTTCACTTCGCACTCCTTGCTTGCTCACTTCACACACCTTCCCTGCTGACTTCACTCCTTGCTGACGTCACACTCCTTCCTTGTTGACGTCACACTCCTTCCTTGTTGACGTCACACTCCTTCCTTTTGCCTCAGCGGTGTCTGCCATTGTTCTGCAGTGACGGGCCTGTTCTCGAGGTCGCTGCTGGGCAGAGAGGATGACCAGTCCTACATCACCAACGGCCTGTGGGAGAGGTGCAACAAGTCCAAGGCCAACAGCCAGCACTCGCGCTGCTTCCTCTTCGACTGGCAGAACGAGGTCAAGGACACGGTGGCTGCAGGTGACGTCATTTCCGCCGGTCATTCGGCGTCCGATCGCAGTTGTTTGATGGACGTCAGTTTGACTGGCGGTGTAGCTGACCTCTCGCCTTTAGCTATAAAGCTTTGCCCACTTACACGTGCAAACAACGCAACGGGGGTTTACGCGCGTGTCTAGAATACATGGACAGTGGCCATGACGCTCACGCTGCAGCTGAGCAGGCGCCATGTTGCATGTCTCAACTACAGATCTAAATAAGTGAACACACACACACACACACACACACACACACACACACACACACACACACACACACACTCACACACACACGCACACGCACACACACACTCACTCACACACACACACACACACACACACACACACACACACACACACACACACACACACACACACACACACACACACACACACACACACACACACACACAAACGCACACACGCATAGAGTCAGTGCGATGATTTCGTGTTTTTGTTTTTATTCCCCATGTTTGCGGTATTAGCTCTTCTGCTTGACCCATCCAGACTTCATTAAAAAAAAATCTCAATCAGCGTCACCATCATCATCATCATCATCATCATCATCATTTTTACACTAATAAAATCACATTGGTTGACTGAGCATGAAGATCTCTCTCTCTCTCTCTCTCTCTCTCTCTCTCTCTCTCTCTCTCTCTCTCTCTCTCTCTCTCTCTCTCTCTCTCTCTCTGACATAAATAATTATCGTCCTATATCTGTTTTGTCTTCAATAGCTTAGTCCTTGGACAAGCATGTGCACAAGCACCTGCTCAAATATCTTGGCAGATTCAACCTAATCCATACACAGCAATCAGAATTTCGACCACAACACTCATGTCAGTCAGCACTTACATCTTGTTGACAGGCTGCTATCCTCCAGAAATGACCCATGGTTGACTGCCCGTTAACAGTCCGTTGTCTCTATCTGTTTTCTGTCTGTCTGTGTA
>OY757553.1:14832362-14844862 GCA_963584105.1 Alviniconcha strummeri | reverse complement strand
CTCGGGTAGCTCGTCACTTCCGTCGCCACAGTAAGACTCATACCCCGTTTCTGCACTCCCAGTCGTCCGAGAGGCACTCGTACTCGGCTGAACAACAAACAAAACGCCATCTTTATGACGTGTATCCACCTCCATCGTCATTGTATTCGTCACCTCTCCACTTCCATTTGACTTTGTCTTCACTGCATTCGTCTGTGTCGTCGTTTTCATCCATCTTCGTCATCACTGCCAGCCACCATTTTCATTACGTTCACTCACCTTTCAGAGTCAGTTTTATTCACCTCTATCGTCATATCGTCACATCCGCTCACCTCCATTGGCACTCCAATCATTGACATTATCACTTCCATTTATGACCATCTCTTCTGTTCACTTTTATTGCCAGCTCCACTCTTTCTATTAATCGTTTCTTCCGGTGCCCTGTTCACCACCTGAATCGGCAGCTGGACAATTAAGACACACACCATCTTCAGCATCACAAAAACTGGCAACCAGGAAAAAACATACCCTTAATGGTCAAGGTCACAAGAACTGGTGTGATTGCGATACAGTTCAGTAGAGGTTGAAATCATGCACAACTCAATATATTTCACAATAATGCAACTTTCAGTTTCATCTGTTTCACTGACACTAATGACAGAATGTGTGTGACAGTGACAGAAAATTGCAATGTCACACTTCTTGCCATGCTCAGCACAGCACCAACAGTTACATGTTTACATTTGTTACACAGTTTCAAAAATAAAAACAAACCAAGCTTTCATAGCATTTTGGAATCACAGTAATTTCAAGTCATGACATACATCAAAGAGATAACAATAATATAATTAAACGCATTACCAGTTACTGATTTTAGGAGCACGCAAAATCTGCCACAGATACACATGCAGCAAAGGGTAGGCAGTATTAGGAGGGAAGGGGATCTAACAAACAAGCAACAGGTGTACATACTACATATTCATTAACAATAATAACAAACGGTTACAGAGATTTAATGCTACTACTACTATTACACTACTACCACTATGTTGTTGTTTATTTGGCGGGAGGGGGGAGGTGTAGTGAGACCGGGAGAGAGGGGGAAGCAGACGATGAATTTGTTTGTATAGAGGGGGAAGCAGAAGATGAATTTGTTTGTATAGGTCTATTTAGTAATATTAATATTACTATAGAATTCATCAACATTTTTATTTTATTTAAAAAAATTGTAGTACAACACTTACATAATAGTTGCAGGTTCTGGTCAGGTTGATTCTGGTGTTTCAGCTGATTTTGAGTCAGAGGGCATACACAGGGTCGGTCAGCTTCCAGCAATCTGTGTGCTGTGAGGTCTGCTTCGACCTGCACAAGATGATGAATTCGTTTGTCTCTATTAATCATATTATTACTATATTCATAGAATTACTATTATGATAATAAATTACTGATCTACAGCTCACTCTGTCAGTATCACTAGTGTCACTGTGTCAGCCTCATATAATGTTAATTGAACTACCTCCTCTCCTGTCTTTCTCGTGTAAATTCTCATCTGATAGTAATTTAAATTCAAAATATTTCTGAGATTTAATTTGCTAAGTACTATACTACTACGTTTGTTTTATAACTCATATAAGCTATAACACCAGTGTAGTAATACTAATAGTTTATATTACACTATTGTATATATGCTAAATGTGGTATTTACTACTGGTCATGAGACCTTCACTTATCAAAGGTTGGACATGAGATCTTGTGTGTACACAAAGATATATACAAAGCACAAACCAACCTACAGAGTACAAACACAACGAGAACAAAGCAACATGTTTGTTATTGTTAGTCGTTGGGACAATAGTCGGGCCTCATGTCTTTTTACACCCCTCTCCAATCAATTCTGCGTTATATATTGTTATTACGCTTGGTTTGGTCTGCTTATGCAGATTTCTCTGGCAGATTATTCTGCTTACTTATATGGGATCACGAACACTTACATTAGATCCATATTAGTATCTATAGATCTATTTCAGGGTGTTTTGTGAATTTCAAGTCATTAATCTCTAACAGTATACCACCTCTCAATCTGAACAAATTCACTGAATAATGTATTAACAGTACTCGCACTGCTGACATACATATGAAAACG
Organism: Alviniconcha strummeri; assembly: GCA_963584105.1. Classification (NCBI taxonomy): domain Eukaryota; kingdom Metazoa; phylum Mollusca; class Gastropoda; family Provannidae; genus Alviniconcha; species Alviniconcha strummeri. Next base: position 14,842,740 of record OY757553.1, on the reverse strand, counting down.
GTGTAGTGTTTTTGTTCTTTACACTACCATCCTGATGTCAAAAATACGGACATACCGCTTCACGATGATACACAACACAGAGCTGGAATCTTTTTAAAGAACTTCCCTTCGGCGGCTAAACGTCTCGTGTTCTTAGAGCACGTTAAACGAACATGATCAGCACTAAACGTTTTGTGACTGAGAGTTGATTGTATAACGATTTTAGAAAAGGACTTTCACAGCACTGTTTTCACGAGCTCTTTCCCGCATTTCAGTATGACATCATTGATAGGATACAGGAACTTCTCAGTTTTGTGAACATGTCACATATAAATTATTTTTGTCAGTCTTTTCTTTCTTTCTGTTTAAATCTGGACAGTCTGTGTGAAATAGTTTAATTTTAATGAGGAACAGCATAATTTTTTATTTTTTTTTATCGGAAATAAATTGATAGTGTTTGAAATTGCCAAGACGAACAATGAAATGATGTTTAGCGTTCTTTCGAACTTTTGAGGGTGGCCTGGTGGAAATTCGTCCAAACAGGTAAGTTCGATTCCCATGCACGCTTCTAGACACGATGCTGTCACACTGGCTCAACCAACACAAGCTCGTTGTGGTTTGTAGGCACCTTCGACCAATCGCAGACTAGTATACAACACAAATACCCGTGGGTTTTCGTCAATATGAAAGAAAACATTATTATTATTATTATTATTTTTTTCTGAGGAATGAGTGAACAACTACCGGTGAGTTTGACAAAACTGATAGAACAGATCTAGGGAAATGTATTCACCTATACGACGGAACGCAAGGAAACAAGGAAACACAAGCGCTTTCGGCAGAAAATTGTCTTCGTCAGGTGCAAGAAAATAGACAGATAATAATAAAAGAAGAAGGAAGCAAAAAAGGCGGCAGACAAGAAGAAGCTGATGTAAAAAAAAATCGTAAGAATGTATACGTAGATTTAAAACGACGTCATGAAAACGACGAAAATTAGGAGGATTTTTAAGTGGGCAGAGCGTGGCAAACACTGAACATCAAAACAAACAAGATTTGCCAAGAGTATGGCGGTCCTTACTTTTCGTACAACCCACACTATGGTTTTGTTGCCAAGCGAATAGCAAGGTCCCAAAGTGGGACAGGTTTTCCCAAACGTAACTTGTAACAATCATTCGCTTGTTGTTTTTGTTTGTGGACTGAAACATTATGAAGTTGATGTTACAGTTTGGAAAAGTTCAATTGTAGGGGTTGATGCGTTTCACAAAACTGATTTTTTTTTTACTAGGAATATGTACACAACAAGAGAACACGGGGCGGGACATGTGTTTTGTTTTGTGTGCTGCCTTCATTTGTGTTAATAGATAATAAATGCATTCTTTCATGTGCTGTTCTATGGAGCAAACAGCCCACTGAACGAAAGCAACAAGTTAGTTAGTTAGTTGGTGTTTTGAGCCCAGTCGACCACAAAGAAAAACCAACGAAGAACTGAGAATGAAACGGTGATGTTTATATCTTCATAGTTCTTCTCCACTTTTTCAAGATTATGTAATCAAAGCAGAGATAATTTGGAGTTACTACCATTTATCTTCGGAGGACCAAAATAAAAAAGAACGTTTAGCTCGACTGGCAAGAGACCGACAACGTAGATACAGGTCGTGTCTGGTAAACCAGCGTGACCAGGTGGAGAGGTGGAGAGAGCTGTATAGGAAACTGGCAAAGCTGTTACTGGACAAGTAAATGAAAAGGTTCCTGATACTTCTTTTTTGATTGATAGGAGTAGTCTACCGGAACCATACGTTTAAATATTCTAAAAAGTACTACCTGTTCGCGTAAGTGTGTGTTTCTGGTCTGCCACCGGCCGGTAGGCTTTTCTTTTCTTTTCATTATTATTATTATGGTGTCTAAAATATTTCCTGTAATACCATCGGATCAATACGCGGAGAAAGAATTGTCACCCAACACTTTGCACCTCGGTCCATCGCCGAGCATTATTAGTAAACGGCAGCTACCGGTCTCATCCATTATAGTGAAGTACACATAGCACGATTAGGAGATTTATTCACAGAAAGACATAAAATTATTAACACAATCATCAGTTAAGTCGCCTGACAAATTATTACGCCTGAGCAGATTACGTGCCTGAGACAACGCCATTGTCAATTGTTTGTAGGCCGAGTCTACAAAAACTGGTGTAAAACAACAAAATGTAATGACGTATTACGCATTCCGTAAATAGCTGCAGGCGGGGGGAGATCCCCAAACTATGTTTAGACCACTACAGTTATTCTTAAATTGCCGTAATTCAAAAGGACCAAAGCAGAAATTAATACTACATAATAATGGTTTTTTTAGCCTAATCTGCGTGGGCCAGTCCCTTTAAATGCCATTTTGTGCCACAAATATCGTCAGAATCACTCAAACTTGGTCAATAGAGCCAACAAAGGGGCGATTGTTTTGCCAACATCAGCACTCAGGAAGCATGCGCAGTTACTCAGAATCATAGATCAAATGTTTAAAAGAAGCATACGCACACTAAATGACACATATATAACACTCACTTTCTTTTGCAATCCCCCTCCCCCCCCCCCCCCCCACCCCGTTTCAGATGACCCATTTTGGATGAGCAGTAGGCCTACGTCTGGAAGGCAGTCGATGTTGTGTCTGTATGTTATTTGAATGTGTTGTTGGCTATGAAAACGACATGACTCGGATACGGACGGAATGAACGCTGCGTTGTCTCTAAAACGCAGCATAATGTGGCTTGGTACAATGTTTCTACACGACTGAGTTGTGTGAGTACTTTCGTGTCGGTTCGTGAATGAAATTTCCCAACAACTTTACTCTGTCTGCACCGTCATTTCATACCTCAGCTAAACGGTGAATACTTTCTGACCTTGTCTCTAGTACGTCTTAACAGAGTACTTCTACTCAGCTATTCCTGAACAAGTCGAGCGTATACAGAGTCATTTCTCTGACAGTGCAGTGGCTGTTGTATTCTTACACTGATCGTCTGTCATAATTATGCCTTGTGATCTCAATAGACCACTCCACAACGCACCGCTTCCAGCCGTAAGCTCCGCCCCTCTGGCTAGCGACCCGAAAAGATGGCTGCAGCCGAATCCAGAAGTACTCTCGATCTCTTGTCAGAAGACCTGTTGCTGTTGTGTTGGGTCAAAGCCCGTCTATTTTAAAATAGACGGGCTTTGGTTTTGGTGAGAGAAAACTCACCCAAAGGTCAAAGCGGTCTTCTGACAGGACCCTGTGTTAATAATATAACTGGTCTGCAGTTAGTCTTATCATGCCCTCCTTGGTCAGATGGGAAAGGGAAGGGACAGTTTACATCCCAGGGAGGGAGTGCCGTCGAGTTGGATCTAAAAATCCAGGTCCGCCGTCACTGTCATCGTCTCCGCTCACCTCCTCTTCCTCCCAGACCTCCTCATCTGAATTATCATATGGCACTTCGCTGTCTGAAGACTCATCAGAACTCATTTTCGCCAAATATACGCTCGCACTGTGTACGCTGAACTCAAACAAAATCGAAAATGGCGGCAAAATGGAAAATGCTGCATAACGCATTTGCGTTGCGTAATTGTAATCGAAAAACAATCGAAATGACGTCGTTTTGCACACAAACTGCCCAGACAGAGTTTCCTTGATGTATTTCTCGCAGAAAAATACTGGGTTCGTTTGTTTGTTTTAACTGCTAAAATGGCATGTCTGTCCATCGATCACCGGTGATTAAAATTCAAAGGAAAGTACTGTAAGGAGTTAAAGTTACCGCTACTCATTTCCTCACTGGGGTATTAGTTTGCTCTGGGCTGGTAACAAAGAGTGCCAGGCGGGCGCTACCGTGCGCAGGCACGCACGCACCCACACACACCCACACACACTATTATTAAACCGATAATGCAATGTTCCAAGTGAATGAACAATATTTCGGCCGTTATACGGCACGTATTTTGTGTTTAGCCACGTAGTCCTACACTAATAATTATACTTCCACCACATGCACACAATCATTGACTTTGACGGCTTACAAAAGACAAAACCGAACGCATGCATAAATTAACTGGCTGATACGTTTTGTACTAAGGCTGACATATCTTGGAACACACGTAGTAGTTCTTTGTTATCACGCTCGGGTTTAGTTGATCAAGGGGTCAACCACAGCCTTGATCCAAGCTTTACAATCTTTCAGCCTTGTTTTTGGCTTCGGAAGCGGCTAGAATGTGACACGTGCACATTTGACAGGGACTTACACTGGCCATAGCAACAATTCCACTTTCCTGTTGTTGTTTTGTTGTTGTTTTTCTACCGTAGAATAATCAGCCCGAAAAATAAAACAATAACAAAGACAACGACAACTACAACAACAACACTAACAACAACCAAAAAACCAACCAACCAAATCAACAAAAAACGCATTGCGGAGTACACTCAGTGTTTCATAGATGTGTGTGTGTGTGTGTGTGTGTGTGTGTGTGTGTGTGTGTGTGTGTGTGTGTGTGTGTGTGTGTGTGTGTGTGTGTGTGTGTGTGTGTGTGAGCCTGCGTGCGTGCGTATGGGTGAACGCGTGCGTGTGTGTATGTGTGTGTGTGTGTGTGTGTGTGTGTGTGTGTGTGTGTGTGTGTGTGTGTGTGTGTGTGTGTGTGTGTGTACCATACACCGGCTTCATCGCCTCACCTGCTGCCTACATCCACAGACTGTTGCTGTTGCTGGTCACCAGCCATGCCGCGGAAAAGGGCCGTTGTTCGCTGCCACCTTTGACTTGGTTCAAAGACCACCCACTGGACAACAGAAAACCAGATATTGCGCCGGCCCTGATAATGACGGCAAATGACCCGCCTACTTGCGCCATGTTTTGCTCTAATCTGCCCTTTTGCTCTGCTTTCTTCTACAATCCAAATACTCTGGACTGCGATCTGCACGAGACAGTCTTCGTGAACAGTAGTAGGTTGGTGGAAGCTCCGGGCTATGTCTACTACCGTATCATGTCAGGTGAGTACGTGAATCGAACGATACCCTCGATATCAATAAAATAAAATGTCCGTCACTTTAAAGGAACTCTCCTTCGCAAGCTGAACTTCTCGTGCGCTTGGAGCAGGTTAAACGAACACGATCACTAGCAAACATCTTGTGACTGAGTGTGCCGTTGATTTTCTATTGATTTGAAGAGGTAACTTTTTTTGGACACATTAACTAACTCACGACCGGATTACCGCGTTGTGCATTTTCTCTTGCGCTTCATTCTGACGTCATCAATGTCTTTGGTGTCACCAGTAGCACACCTGAAGCTCTCAGTTTTGTGTACAGGTCACTGTTTTTATCTCTGTGGAGTGAACTTTCGATAATGTGAAAGTGAACTTTCGAACTTTCGATAATGTAATGCGGTGTTCTAATAGAGAGAGAGAGAGAGAGAGAGAGAGAGAGAGAGAGAGAGAGAGAGAGAGAGAGAGAGAGCTCCGCTACAATCATTATGAGTAAAAGAAAAAAGATTGGACCCATTAGACCACACCTTTTCTTGTGAAATATATATATTTCACAAGAAAAGGTGTGGTCTAATGGGTCCAATCTTTTTTTCTTTTACTCATAATGATTGTAGCGGAGCTCCTAAGGTCGAAAAATCAGGTGGGTACTGGAAAATGGAGCGAAGGCATGTTTTGCACACATGTACTATGATCCTACTTGAAAATTTTCAGGTACATAGACATCTTTGTACTGACCTCATCTGGCTATAATTAGCAGTGTAATAAGGTCACCTACACGTACTGACTGGATCACCAAAACTACAATTTAATTTTTGTTTTGTTTTTGTAATCAACATCAATTGCGATCTTTCACACAAGCACAATGCTCCAAAAAGACCTGTTTGGTCCATTCAGACACTTGGATTCCCTGAGGCTATAACAATATCCGTAATTAGGTCATGGAAAACCCAAATTTGTAATCCCAGGACTATGAAAATATGTCACTGAAATTGTTTTGAAAGTAAAGCATGCACTTTGGGCAGACAGAATGCTCGTCAGGGAACACTTTTGGCCCGAAAGATACCCCTGATCTCAGGATACCTTTATGTGCTGTCTACAACAGCGGTTACTGTCATTAGGTCACGCTACGTAAATGTGTCCACACAGCTGTTCCCCATTTAGCGGAGCTCTTATGGTCACAATATCAGCTGCATACTGCAGAACCGAATTAAAAGGCATGACGTTTAGCACACATGTACTATGATCCTGTCTTACATTTTCAGGTACATATACAGGCATCTTTTCACTAAACTCCTTTGGCTATAATTATAAACCCCGAAGGGAGGCCGCGGACGATTGATGTCTCCCTCTTGTCTGGAATCTTATGACCTGAGTTTGACTGTCCTGAGATGACCCTGTGTGGTTGACAGGACATTAAAATCTTATGACCTGAGTTTGACTGTCCTGAGATGACCCTGTGTGGTTGACAGGACATTAAAATCTTATGACCTGAGTTTGACTGTCCTGAGATGACCCTGTGTGGTTGACAGGACATTAAAATCTTATGACCTGAGTTTGACTGTCCTGAGATGACCCTGTGTGGTTGACAGGACATTAAAATCTTATGACCTGAGTTTGACTGTCCTGAGATGGCCCTGTGTGGTTGACAGGACATTAAAATCCAGTTACTGCAACTGCTAATTATAAACAATAAAACGGGACTTACCAAGTAAGGTGAAGCTGTTTGTAGATTCGTACGAATTTATTGTAGACCGGAACAGAGTGCGCTTGAGAAACGCGCGCGACCACTCCGTCAGACTTGAAAGCCTGAATACACACTGCCACAAGCTAGGTTTCAAGTGAAGCGGATTTTTATTTATTTTTTTCCTTCTTTTTCCCCCTGTTTTTGTTGTTGTTGTTGCTTTGTTTGTTATTGTTATTGTTGTATTTTGTTGTTGTTGTTGGTGGTGGTGGTGGTGGTGGTGGCGTTTTTGTTGTTGTTGTTGTTGTTTTGGGGGGAGGGGGTGGGGGGCGGATTACCTTTAGAGAAAGACCAGACTGTGCGGCTGGGCAAGTGCACTCTGTTAATGTTCCGATCTACAATAAATTCGTACGAATCTACAAACGGCTTCACTTTACTTGGTAAGTCTCGCTTTATTGTTTAGAATTCTTACTCATTTCCTGTATCCCTCCACTCTCTGAGTGCACTTGAGATTTGAGAGTAACAGTGTATATGAGGGAGACATGACTTTCTTTCTTTCTTCTCAAATACACCTTTCATCGGTCTTTTTACAAGTTCGTTAATCCGAACGCCGCCCCGTCTACAAAGATTGCTGCTAAGTGTTGAGCGTGCTGTGCACTGTAGGAAAGATGACCTTTCGCTATCTCGGCTAGGAGGTTTATAGCTGCTGTGCGTGTCTGAGTACTTTCACATCCAGAACCAAGGTAGACATGTTGTGTAACCAATTCCGCAGTACCTGGTGTTTCATATAAAAATATATATATAATATTTGGATACAAAGTAAGTAAACTGGTTAAAATGAAAAACATTTAATTTGATTGTTTTTGCCTTTGTTTTTTCTTGAAATCCTTTTTTTTTTTTTTTTTTAAGAGCACATTTGTATGGGTAAACACATATTCCGCTTACATACAATCAACAAATCATGAGAAAGCAAGATATAATTTCCACAGATTCTGCATTTTTTTAATTTCTTTTTCAAAGAGAGCCGCTGAACCCTTAGATGCCATTTTGTGGGGATTGGCGGAACCCCTAGAGGCCGTTTTGGGGGGATCGGCTGAACCTCTATCTGTCTCCGAAGAACACTTAGCGGACTCGCACGGAACCCGGGCGTCGGCCGATACCGTCCTCGACTTCCCGGAGGAAGCCTGAGTGCCGGTCGATACCGATCCGGGTCCGCCAGAAGAACGCACGTTAGACTCCGTCGTCTTAAGTGGACGTTCTGAAAAACTCCAGGTTAAAGATGTCTGGCATTCAACAGATTTGGACTCTCTTCTGGTGGAAGCGGCAGCGGCGTAGGTCTTACCTCCAAAGACCACAGTCGGCATCTTGGCTTCAACCAAATGTCTGGCTTCCGAAAAAGATATGCGTTTCCCAACGCGGACTCGTTAAATCTCCTCCTTCTGCCAGACCAGGCAATCTTTAGCCGATAAAGCGTGGGGACCATTGCAATTAGAGCACAGCTTGGGTCCCTCACATCGACCTTCATGCTTATCTTTTCCGCAATCCGGACACTTCGCAGCAACCTTGCAACGTTGGCTCGTGTGTCCAGACTTGTTGCAGTTGAAGCAACGCATCGGGTTGGGAACAAACAAGGCCACCTTCACCTTTAGATAGCCGACTGTAATCTCTTTCTGGAGATCCGGGGAACCGAACGTCAAGAAAAGAGTGTTGGTGGGGATCACCTTCCCCTCCTTCTTTAGTGTCACTCGGTTCACCCCAGCCACACCCTGATCTTTCAGTTCATCCCGGATCTCAACCTCCGACATGTCAGCGAGGTCCCGACATCTGCTTACTTCCCGAGAAGAGTTCAGGGTCTTGTGAATTGAGACCTTGACTGGTCTGTCAATAAATCGGTTTGTTCGGAGTAGGTTTTGGGCCTGGGCCCTTTTGCCGCACTCCACCAAGAAGGAGCCATCTCTCAGTCTTTTGTATCAAGGAAGCTTCCGGCAATTGCTTGAAAACCCTTCTGAACTGCAAAAGGCGATAACTTTTGCAGAGTGAGATCTTCACTCGCCGACTCGACTATCAAAAACCTGGGCCAGTTTGTTTCACTTTTCATAAGCATCTCATTGTCGGAATCCGTGTCTGAATCGTCATCCAACACTCTTTTTTCTTTCTTTTTTTTTTTTTTTGGGGGGGGGGGGGGGGGGGGTTGTTGCCATTGTATGTTAAGTAATGTTTCGTTACGTTTTGTCCCCACCCGCCACCTAGTCCAACAAGGGGATGCACACAAGCGGAAACTCCAGCAAGTGTCCACCAGGGCTCGAAATGCTAAATACTCAAGTGATAAAAAAAGAAAAAGAAAAAAAGAAAGAAAAAAAAAGTTTACTTCTATCCACTGATTGACCCTGAGCCGCTGCCTTCTAATCGAAATTAGGGGTTAGCACGACCAGTCGATTGATTGGGTCGGGCCAACCCAACCACCCGTCATGGGGAAGTCCGGGCCGAAGAAGCGTGTTGGACCCCACGGGGGACGTCAGCCACCACGATCACATCCTCCCACGACACGGGATGCAGCGCACGGCAAACACGCTGGGTCTGAAGGTGACCGCAGAGAGCAAGAAGAACTATATAAAAAGAAGAGCTGTGTTGTAGACAGAGACAGGAGAATGGCCGATTAGGTAGAAATAAGCTGTACGAAGGGAGTTGAAAACAGAGGTATTGTGGAGAGAGTTTTGGAATGAAATATAGTTGAAAGGGCCAGTAGACAGAAACTAGACGTAAGAAAAGAGTGAAAGAGGTGGAGCAGCTTAGTTTAAAGACCCCCGGCGCGAGAAGCAGGCTCCTTGGGGGCAGCAGAGGTTGAAATCATGCACGACTCGATGTATTTCACAACAATGCAACTTTCAGTTTCAACTGTTTCATTGACACTAATGACAGAATGTGTGTGACAGTGACAGAAAATTGCAATGTCACACTTCTTGCCATGCTTTGCACAGCACCAACAATTACATGTTCACATTTGTTACACAGTTTCAAAAATAAAATATCAGGTAAACAAACAAGCAGTCATAGCATTTTGGAATCACAGCAATTTCAAGTCATGATACACATCAGAGATAACAATAATATCATTAAACACATTACCAGTTATTGATTTTAGGAGCACACAAAATTTGCCACAGATACGCATGCAGCTAAAGGTAGGGAGTGTTAAAAGGGAAGGGGATCTAACCCACATTAATAATAATAACTAACAGTTACAGAGTTTGAATGCTACTACTACTACTATTAAACTACTACAACTATGTTGTTTTGTTTGTTTATTTGGGAGGTGGGGGAGGTTTAGCGAGACTGGGAGAGAGGGGAAGCACAAGATGAATTTGTTTGCATAGATCTATTAGTAGTATTAATATTACTATACAATTACCATCAAGATAAAACCTCCTTTCTTTCTTTTTCTCCTTTTTTTTCTTCTGCTTTTTTTTCCCTATTTCTTTCTTTTAAGGACAGAATAAGAAATACGGAGACCAAAAATTAAATTGTAGTACAACTCTTACATAATAGTTGCAGGCTCTGGTCAGGTTGATTCTGGTGTTTCAGTAAACTTTGAGTCAGAGGGCATATACAGGGTCGGTCAACTTCCAGCAATCTATGTGCTGTGAGGTCTGCTTCGACCTTCACAAGCTGATGAATTTGTTTGTCTCTATTAATCATATTATTACTATTGCTATATTCATAGAGTAGCATG
>OY757553.1:14804862-14829862 GCA_963584105.1 Alviniconcha strummeri | reverse complement strand
AAGGGACAGCCTGTAAGTAGTTATTTTTCTATGGCTTGTTGTTCTGTTGTTTCTTATTGATGTAAGTAGTATCTATGTTTATAATGTTACCATGTTCACAACGTACCTTGATTTTAGTTCTTGAATACGTGGGTAATTTCGGCGTTAGATTGCCGCCTGGTTGCAACCGCTATGGCGTCAGAGTACCTTGTTTGTGCGTTCCAATGTTAAGCCTTTATGCCACAGGATGACAGGTGATATGTAGCTAGTATGTTATAGGTTGCCATTGTTGGATGTTCAGTTTGAGTGATGCTTTGCCGATGCAAAGTTATCCCTCTAAAGTATGGGTACTTTGTCAGTGAGGCATAACTTATTTGTTTAGTTTCCTGCCGATCTGTGTTGCTACACGAAATCGGTGGTATATCATGGCTAACACTTTTAAGATGTTGACTTCATAGTTGTCGAATGTTCAGTTTACTAGTTGAATATGGTTTAGTACATAGGGGTGATTGTATAAACTGTGAGACGTGTTATTTCTGTTTTGATCCGGCTTTTGTAGGGCCGAGTTTTGGGCGCGCAGACTTTCAGTCTGCTTAGCTTGTAAACCCTTTCCGGGTCTTTGCGCGTGTACCCGAACTGGCCGGTGATGCGCGTCAGTAGTGGTAATTAGGCCTTTGTCTCTGTTCGCTAACCGAGCAGACAGGCGCAGCCAGATCAACAGTTTAGATTCTTGATGCGCTACCCGCTTCCTGTAAGACGCTTGACGTTGTTCACAGATATGCTCTGCTAGTCAGTAACATGCTGTAACGCTTTGAGTAACGAGGCTGGAGCCGGTCAGTTTATGACTGACTTCCTCCCGCTTACGGCATGGTCCCAAATGCCACCCGTGTCACTATCCATCTCGTTGTGTGCTTAAGTGGAACTGCTGTAACGATTATCTCACTCTTCCTGTTTAGTTAAGAATGAGCTTGGTAATCCGCATTCTTCACTGTTACTTTATTGTATACTATTATACTGGGAGTTCATCAGTTAACTGACTCTTGTATACTCACCGCGATACTGTGAGATATGGGTCTTAAGTGCAAGTCATGCACACAAGTCATGTGCTTAATAACTGATTAATCATTTTGTTACGCATTATAGTAACCTACAGGTAATCTACACGGTTACTGCATTTATTATATAATTGCTGTTGTTTAGACTTTACATTTGCTTTCATGTTATAAACGTTTTGTTTGCTTGTGTCTTTTCCAACACACTGTTTCCTGGTTGGTTGGTGTACAAATAAAAGTTATGTTATAGCAACCTCTGACTTGTGGCTCGTCATCCATGCTTCCAACCTGCTATCCCTCAACTCCCCACCCCATTCCCCTACATTAATTAGCAGTTAACACCTCAAAACGTAGCTTGTTTGAAGTTGTCTTTGGTGGAATGTCTGGAGAAAATTGTTGACTGCTGTCCGATGCGAATGATGGAATGGAGCAACCGTCTTCGCTGTTCCTTACTGTTAAGAAATTTCCTTGTATTTGAGCGGTTTTTAGCTCCGTGTTTCATCGAGTTGTTGATGTTTTATTGTTAATTTTATTGAATGTTTTTATGTAAATGACGAGCCAGAAAGCAAATTTCTCTACACAGAGACAATATAGTTGTATTGTATTGTATTATTCTGTATTCGATCCTCTGCCCGCGTCTGCTTTTGGTAAGCCACGAAGCACTATGGCTTGGTGCGGTTTTTATTGAATTTAATTATTATTATTTATTTATTTATTTTGCAAAAAGTAAACACGGACATTAACTCACTAAAGTACACGTTTTAGCAAAAAAATCATTTTCCACGCGGGCTAGTCCTTAAATATGACGTTTTTGAAGACGGCCAAAGCAGATATTAATGCTACAGGAAAGTCGTACCTAAAGTAATACATGTTTATGCCAAAAAAATATTTGTTTTAGTCAAACATGCGTGGGCTAGTTCTTGTGGAGCTCGTAAAACAATCAGGTGGATACTGCAAATGGAGTGAATGCATGACCACACAAGTACTATGATAGTATCTGAAAATTTTCAGGCACATAGACATCTTTGCACTTACCTCCTCTGGCTATAATTAGCAATATAACTAGGTCACCCTACACGTACTGACAGCATCATATATATATACAGAAGAAAAAAGAAAAAAGACCCCCCCCCCCCCCCCAAAAAAAAGGGGGGGGGGGGAAGACAGAAAAGGAAAAAATAGAGAAGTGACTTCTTCTTTTTTATCACAGAACCTTTCAAATGATTTTAGTCTTTCAGTTTTTTGTATTTACTGATATAAGAACTTAGCTCGAATTGGCGTAATTCTGCTGTTACAGAAGAAACACCATGCAAAATCGCTTTGATGAGAGTATGTTCAGGGAACGCACCTATTCAATATATTTTGCCCTTTACTGTGCATTATTCAATGTCTGTGGTCTAGATCTAGATTAGTCACGCCAACTGACCTAGAGGTAATGGACAAGTGAGAACGCCGACCTGAGATGCAAACTATCGGTAGCTATGACATAAATCTTCGCGTTTCCCGATAAATAAAAGACAAGTGGAATTAAAATAAAATCAGACTTGTGGAAACGATCATGCCTGTCTAGTGTGACCTAATTACAACAGCCACCGTTGCAGGCAACATACACAGGTGTTTAGATATTAGAGGTATCTGTTAGACCTAAAAACGTTCTCAGTGGAGCATTGCTTCTGCACAAAGTTCATGTTTTAATTTTCAAAACAATTTCTGTCACAGATTTTGATCGTCCGATTTACAAAATCTTGTTTTGTGTGACCTAATTGTGGATTTAATATGATTCCCCGGGTATCCAAGTGTCTGGATGGATCGGCCGGGCCTTATTGGAGCATAATGCTGGTGTGAAAGATCACAAATGATGTTGATAACAACAAAGAGGTTTGAGTCGCAGTTTTGCCGATGACGTCAGAACATGCAGCACGACCTTAATTATTACATGGCTAATTATAGCCATAAGAGGTCAGTGCCAAGATGTCTCTGTACCCGAAAATGTTCGGATAGAATATATTATGTGCGCAACGCATCACGCTTTGATTCCATTTTGTAGTATACACCTGATATTGTGGCCATAAGAGCTCCGCTAAAGGGAGATCAGTTGTGTGGACACGTCTACGCCCATTTAGCGTGACCTAATTACAAGAAGCACTGTTGCAGACAATAGATAAAAGTATCCCGAGATTAGGGGAATCTTTCAGGCCAAACAATTTCCCAAAGGAGCATTGTATCTGCCCAAAGTTCATACTTTAATTCCGAAACAGTTCTAGTCGCAACTTTTAATAGTCCTGGGATCACAATGTTGTGTTTTCCATGACCTAATTACGAATATCTTTACAGCCATAGGGAATCTAAGTGTCTGAATGGACTAGAGAGGTCTTCCTGAAGCACAGTGTTTGTGTGAAAGATCACAACTGAGGTTGATTACCAAACAAATTATTCTTAAACTCTGGATTGCGTGACGCTGTCAGTACGTGTTGCGTGACCTAATTACATGGGTAATTACAGCCAAAGGAGGGCAGTGAAAAGAAGCCTGTGTACCTCAAAATGTTCAGATAGGATAATAGTACATGTGTGCAAAAGGTCATGCCTTCACTCCATTTTGCAGTATCCACCTGACTGTTTTACCATAAGAGTTCCGCTAGAACTAGCCCATGCATGTTTGACACACGAACATGAATTTATATTACTTAGGTACGATGTTTCTGTAGCATTAATATTTCTTTTGGCCCTCTTCATATACGCCATATTTAAGAGTAACGGTAGTGGTCTAAAAATAGATAGGGGATCGCCCAAAGGGGTGAAGCTATTTACGAATGCATATTACCTCGTAACATTTTGTTGTTTTAAACATGTTTTTGTAGACATATGTGCACGCGAATATGCTAAACCTTATCATTCACACACACACACACACACACACACACACACACACACACACACACACACACACACACACACACACACACACACACACACACACGAAGAAAAGAGCAGTCCTCAGCCCGATGTATCATTATCTTTACTCAACAGCTCGACTGGTATGACTTTACATTCATTTTGAATGACGCTAGAATAGTCTGGGCCCATTTATGTTGTCGTTCGTCATGGTATCTCTCAGAAGCGTGGACTATACCTACTGGTAATTATCCTCAATCTACAGAAATGTTTTGTGAACATTAAAAATATCATAGCGAATCATACTACGTTATGGATGCACACGTGGATGTGCGCGTATGTGAGTGTGAGTGTGTGCGTGCGCGCGCGCGTGCATGTAGGTGTGTGCGTGTGTGTGTGTGTGCGCGCGCGCGTGCGTGCGTGCATGTATGTGTGTGCGTGTGTGTGCGTGTGTGTGTGTGTGTGTGTGTGTGTGTGTGTGTGTGTGTGTGTGTGCGTGTGTGTGTGTGTGTATATGTGTGTGTGTGTGTGTGTGTGTGTATGTGTGTGTGTGTGTGTGTGTGTGTGTGTGTGTGTGTGTGTGTGTGTGTGTATGCGGTCGAGCGCGCGCTCGAAGTGTATTATCTGCAAATTGTCTAAATTCATATATATATATCTTAGAACAATGCTATGTTTTAAAATCAATCTTCAAAAGGCGTGCATTGAAATGTGTATAAAAAGAGATAATGTACCTTTTTAAACCGTTGTTTTAGGATAATTTAAGTAACCTAGTGATGTGTGTTTTATTATATTTGTTGATCTGTACAGGGCTAGGAGCTCACATAGTTGTTGTTGAGGTGCTATATAAAATATGTTATTATCATACCCAAAACATCTCATACCCGTCCCTTGCAGAGTCAGGTTCTCTCACACCTCTTCGTTCTCTCTCAGTCATGTTCTCAGAAAGAAAGAGAGAGAGAGAGAATCAGCACTTGGATGAGTCAGACTGTCATCAAACGCTGCAAAAAGAAGCTACTCTGTATGTTTAACACATCTGACCCATTTTCACTGTTGTGTTTGCCACTACTAGCAGTCGTGTTTCTTTTTGTTTTAATGATTTTCGTTTTTAATCCGAAACAAAAACAACAATTGGAATCTATCAACTGTAACACGCCAAACAAAAACAAACAAATAAAACCTATGGGAAAAAAAAAAACAAGATCGACAAGAACAATGTCTCAGTTCGAATCTATCAACTGTAACTCTGAACACACGGAGGTCGAAAAACATCAGGTGTGTTTCCTTTGAGAGGTTATAAGTTAAAGCGACACTTGCGGAGTCAAGGGGAAAGAGAGAGAGAGGGGGAGGGAGAGAGAGCTAACTGGAGGAGTTTTCCTTTCTTTTTTTACCCCACACAAGCAGAGACAGTCTGGTCAACAATGCAATACTAGGAAGAAAGGCTCATGCTGATGCTTTCGAGACTTCTTTGCTGGTTGCACTCAGTCTAAAGAGTAGCGAGAAGAGCTGTGCACTTAGAATGTCGCCTTATGACGTACCACCCAAGAACATTACAATACTCAGTCACAAAAAAGGAAGAAGAAGATGATGAGGCTGGCTGGGGCTTCACTGTCAAGCAACTTGCGACGACCATCCACGAAGTCAGTGTGGTCTATACGGTCTCAGCCTTCAGCTTGACAATGGATGATGGAAGCAGTCACACATACATGCCTTCCGCTGGATTGCTTCAAGAGGTGACAGTCAGACAACACATGGCATTATCGTCATGGATTCAACGAGCTTGCTACAAAAAGTGGAATGGGAAGCCCGGACTGGCATGTGTAAATGTTCGACATCCACCTTGGAAAACTCATCCCGTGGGTGTAGTATCCTGGACAGGCCGAAGTGTTGCGAAATGACGGGGAAGACACAATAGTACAGTGGTAGCCAGCGCTACCATCACAAGTGGCTTGCGTCTCGGAAGATCTGAAGTTTTGAGGAGCTTGAGACTCTACTTGCGGACACAAAGCCAAGAACAACACAGCATCGATCGCCTGGAGGAGAGAGGCGACCGCTCGACGATCATCCTTGACAGTACGAGAGAAGGCCATCTTCAGTCAAACCAGCACTGGAACTGTTCCAAAGGCTACGCTGGGAAATTAACTTCTGAGACTAGACAGGGTGGAGCGCATGTGGGTGTTTTTGAGCGCATATCTACCACACTGAGCTGAACAGAACTGTAGCTTTATGTGAAGTCTTACGGACCTCTCCTGGGTTTGAACTCACAAACGGTACTGGCTACAGGATCCTTGCACGACTTGGTACTCCACCCCTTGCTTGGCGAACCTACCGTGAAGTAGAGAGTCATACAGTCTCTCATAGGAGGGAAATCTGCACGGGGAAGATACCACAAGTTTCCAGGGGCAGTGGGGGATGGTACCATCTTCTTGTTAAGCCAGACGAACGAGTTGGTCGATAACATATCAGCACCAAGGAAGGAATTATAAAATTCCCTTGGATATTCTGTTGAATGAATCAGAACAGCAGCTGTCAAATAACAAGTATGTAATTATATTTATACAGAGAGAGAGAGAGAGAGAGAGAGAGAGAGAGAGAGACAGACAGACAGACAGACAGACAGACAGACAGACAGACAAACTGACAGACAGACAGACAGAGAAAGAGACAGACAGACACAGAGAGAGAAAGGGAGAGAGAGAACACAAAAATGTACTTTACAAGGATTCTACCTATGTAACAACTAGTGTTTGCTAAGCTACTAATGAGTAAACAATAAAATGACAGGGCGGTATCGTGTATTTACAAAATAAAAGAGTAAGTGAAATTGTTTGCATGAAAATGTGGGCATGGAGACTAACAACTTTCACACAGGAACATAGCGTGTTCATAGCAAGAGATACACAGTTCATACATTACTCAGTTATACATATATGAGCATTCAACCAGCAGAAGAGGCAGTAGAAAGGCTTATAAATTCATATGACTAATACTGGCGATGAAAACAAGCAACCAATGCTATCAACATCAATAAGGAAGAGGGACAGCCACAAACAAGGGCACTAGCACAAGTATTCGGCAGGACTGGGCGGAACTGAATGGGTGTAGAAAGTAGGTCTCGAATAACCAGTCCATTGCTTCCTCGCCCTGATATAACCGCACCGGTTGACAGGGCATAAAATACCAACTTACTACTACTACTGTCTCTCCCGAGCAGGTGGTTGTTGTTTTGTCGTGTGTGTGTGTGTGTGTGTGTGTGTGTGTGTGTGTGTGTGTGTGTGTGTGTGTGTGTGTGTGTGTGTGTGTTTGCCTGGGTTCGTGCGTGCGTGCGTGTGTGCGTGCGTGCGTGCGTGCGTGTGTGTGTGCGTGTGTGTGTGTGTACCTGGGTGCGTGCGTGTGTGGGTGGGTGCAGACACATCTAGTTTGCATAATATGACCGTGTGGTCAGACGTTTTGCTTACGAAACACTAAATCAAGCAGATGGCCTTGGTTGTGAGTAGGTTCAGTAACGAACTGAGTTAGGTTAATATGTGTACGATATCGCGTGGTTTGATAGGGTTGCTGCTTTCCACATTTTCAAAGCTGAAGCGAAAGTCACTATATAAGTGATCATCAATCATCAATCAAAAAAAAAAAAAAATTGCATGGCCACAGGGTGGAATCGATACCCGAAGGATTGGATTGGATTGTTTCGGAATTAGAAGAAGTAGCTCACCTTCTTGCACAGGTACAGTCCAGTGAATGAACTCCTCAATAACAACAACAACAACAACAACAACAACAACAAAAATCATTTGAGAACTGGGGAACATTCAGTTTTTATTTCATCTTCAACCTGGTAACTCCGCGAACTAAAAAGTCTAGAACATGCATTTTTTTAATCTTTTCAAATTTGCATCAAGTTAATGTCCAGATCTGCGTCACAGTGAAAGCCAAATAACATAAGTACCGTTTTTGTAACTTTTAGTACAGAGGTATCAATTTTGACCATTTCCAACTGGGCATACATTTTATCCCCACCATTTTATTTCATCTTGTTCTTAAAAGACAAGAATATGATCATAATTTGAAAAAGGGCCATATATATATGTAAGATACTGTGAGCCTCTATAGGCGTGATTTTTCTCCAATGCCTGAGAAGAAATCCACAATACATATTAGAGGTCTTTCTTGGATGGTTACGGACTGAGAAATCTCTGCTGTCATGATCACCGCTGGGCCACTGATGAACTCCCCTTGAGCGAAACCGGTCTGGCTGGCGATCAAACTGTAAAATCGGACCTTGCCATGTTCCAT
Source organism: Alviniconcha strummeri (assembly GCA_963584105.1). NCBI lineage: Eukaryota > Metazoa > Mollusca > Gastropoda > Provannidae > Alviniconcha > Alviniconcha strummeri. Next base: position 14,821,649 of record OY757553.1, on the reverse strand, counting down.
TCTTTGCCAGTCACTCCTATGGTTATAGGCCCCTGTTTTCAGGGTCTTCCTATAGGATATATGGGATTCATTGCAAAGAATGCAATCGGACCCCAAAAGCACCTTATGCTCCTAAGTAGGTTCTCTCTGACAGGAATAGTTTTCTTCTTCTTCTTCTTCTTCTTCTTCTTCTTCTTCTTCTTCTCTCTCTCTCTCTCTCTCTCTCTCTCTCTCTCTCTCTCTCTCTCTCTCTCTCTCTCTCTCTCTCTCGCGCGCGCGCGCGCGCGCTCTTAAGTGTGCTAATTAATTGTAAAGGCATTGTTTGCCCGCTAGCTGTAAAAACGTAGAACGTACTAGATCTAGTTCATCAAAAAGATAGCATTACTCTATTTTGCAGCTAGATCTAGTAGTTTCCCTTTGGTAGGCTTGCATTCATTATCTCGCTTTATAAAGAATGTCCATTAATTGGACTGACCATTAATTGGTGGCTGAACCATGGTCAAACGCAGAATTCAGAAGAATCGTCGATGACTTACCGGTGTTGCTTTCGATCATCAGTGCCACCATCAGGTTTTTCGTTCGGGTATCCAGAATGGGCAGGTGCCCTTCTTGGCTCTCACACAGTGCTTTGCTCTCGTGGAAATTGTTGGGCGACTTTTGGAAGACAAAGACGCACAGATACTCATTCCCATCTCGAAGCAGGTAGTAACACTTATTGATGGGACAGTCATCTGTAAAGACGAGAAAAAATATATAAAGTAACTGATTCTTAACTCCTTATCTATAGTCAGCCTAGTAGGACATGACGTGTGTGTGTGTGTGTGTGTGTGTGTGTGTGTGTGTGTGTGTGTGTGTGTGTGTGTGTGCGAGCGTGCGCGCGTGTGTATGGGGGTGGGGGGGGGGGGGCACAACTCAGAAGCCAAGATTAACTTTTCTTGTGAACAGTTTGTTCGGTTTGACAGTTCTTGTTTTTATTCATCGTGTTTTAGTCACCTGGTATTTTAAGAATCGCCCGTGTGAACTGTGTTTTTACCCACGTTCAATTGTAAAGGTTACCCCCGCCCCGAGAAAAGCAGTCGCCGAACATTTGGGAACTCAATGCCAACCTGTTGTTTTTCTTTGATTTTATTAGTATACCAAACACCAGTTGTCGTTCTTACCGCTCGATCTCATTCTAAGCGGGGCGAAAATTTAGCAAGTGCCAAAACACCGTCTTTTAGGTAGAACCAGAGACAATAAACTTCGTTGGGACTCATATAATAACAACGTGTGTAAAACAGGTTCAAGAAGAGTCTCCCTTCTATCGAAATTAAGGTACATCGTAGACATCGACAACAGGAAACTGTTCTTCAATGCCCACATTAAACCTGACATTGTTTATGCGTCAGTCGTGTGGGACAGATGTAGTGATGTCCTCAAAACGATATTAAATTATCTGCACAGAAGAGCCGTAAAGCTAATCTTTCCAGATACAACTTAATTACTGACCAGAAATTAAAAGAGATGACGATAAATGAGCCTACAAAAACAACTTGGATATAACAAGGGTTTGTTCATGGACAGAGTCGTTAACAATGAAGCCCCAGAGTACATATCTAACATGTACACACACACTCCTTCACGCTATTCCAACTCTCGGCACTATCAGCTTAGTTTGCCTAGGCCAAGGATGGACATATTCAAAACAAGTATATCCTTCTCTGTTGCTTTTTTAGATGCAACAACCTACTTCTGACAGCCAGATCTTGTCGGTCACTCACCTCCTTCAAGCGAAAACTTCGAACACACCTTGAAGCAGTTACATAGGATGGATTGTGACATAATACTGCTAGGGAGAGAAACCGACAGTGAGGTTTTCCAGTGATTGCCATTGCAACGACTGGTCATTTGAGACTTACTTTATACACCCACAGAACTCCGTCCAGTCCTTCCGACTGCTTGTGAGAGTGTCTCTCCCCCCCCCCCCCCCCCCCCCCCCCCTCTTCTTTACTGTTCTTTATGAGATGAATATCGATTGCTTTTCTATTCTTTTCCAATACTGGTCATATGAATTGATCAGATGTTCTACTGCTTTATTTACTGGTTGTATGCTCATAATGTATAACTTAGTGATATATACATGTGTGCATTTGGCGCTGTGAACACGCTATGTTTTGTGTGGAAATTGTCATCTAAGAACTTAAACTCACTCATTCATGCCTTATGCTATAATTATGTATGTAAATGATGCCTGCAATTTGATGTTTATTCAGCAGTAGCTTAGCAAGGACTAGTTGTTAGATGGATTTTTGACTGAACCTAAACTACAGACCATGGAAAGTTTTAGAGTTTGAGAGTTCGAGATAGATAGAGAAAGAGACGCAGTGAGGTTTTCGAGCGATTGCCATTGCAGTGACTGGTCATTTGAGACTACTTTATGCACTCATAGAACTCAGCCCAGTCCTTCCGACTACTTGTGAGAGTGACCCTTTTGTTGTTGTTGTTCTTACCCTCTCCCTTACTGTTCTTTATAAGTTAACCATTGACTGCTTCCGTTTTCGTTTCCAATACTAGTTATATCAACTGATCGGATGTTCCACTGCCTTATTTGTTGGATGTATGCTCATAATGTGTAACAGAGTGATGTATGCCTGTGTGCACCTGGCGCTGTGAACACGCCTTGTTTTGTGAGGAAATTCTCATGTATAACGTTCGACTCACCATTCATCCCTATATGTATATAAATGATGCCTGTAATTTTATATTTACTCATCAATAGCTTAGCAAGGACTAGTTGTTAGACAGGTTTTAGACTGAACCTAAACTACAATCCTTGTAAAATAAAGTTTTCGGGTTCGAGTTCTCTCTCTCTCTCTCTCTCTCTCTCTCTCTCTCTCTCTCTCTCTCTCTCTCTCTCTCTCTCTCTCTCTCTCTCTCTTTCTCCCTCTCTCTTGATTTTGATGTGCTTGCTAATTTTACTACAAAAAGTACCAATCATTATGAGTTTAAAAAAAAAAAAAAAAAGATTAACCACACCCTTTCTCGTGGACTCACTTTTTTTCTCTCTTTTTTTTTCTCCCTCTAGAACACTGGATTACATTATCAAAAGTTCACTTCACAGAGAGAGAAAAACAGTCGGTGGGAAACATACATTCTCCCGTGTCCTGTACACAAAACTGAGAGCTTCTGGTGTGCTATCGGTAACACCAAAGACACTTTAGTGATGTTAGAATGAAGCGTAGGAAAAGAGTGCACAACGCAATAATCCGCTCGTGAGTTAGTTAAGGTGTCTAAAAAAGTCACCTCTTCAAATTAAGAGAAGAAAAGAAGAAAAGAAAAAGAAAAAAGAAAAAAAAGGCACCCACATTCACAAATAGTTTAACCTGCTCCAAGCACACGAGACGTTCAGCTTGCGAAGGAGAGTTCCCTTAAAGTGATGGGCATTTTTATTGATATCGAGGGAATCGCTCGAATCACGTACTCACCTGACATGATACGGTAGTAGACATAGCCAGGAGCATCCACCAACCTACTACTGTTCATGAAGACTGTCTGGTGTAGATCGCAGTCTAGAGTTTTTTGATTGTAGAAGAAAGCAGAGCAACTGCGCAGATTAGAGCAATACATAGCGCAAGAGGGCGCGTCGTTTGTCGTCGAAGTTGCGATCGGCTCAGTGTCTGGTTTTCTGTTGTCCAATGGGTGGTCTTTGAACCATGTCAGCGAACAACGGCCTTTTTCCGCGGCATGGCTGATGACCAGCAACAGCAACAGTCTGTGGATGTAGGCAGCAGGTGAGGCGGTGAAGCCGGTGCGTGAACACACACACACACACACACACACACACACACACACACACACACACACACACACACACACACACACACACACACACACAGAGAGAGAGAGAGAGAGAGAGAGAGAGAGAGAGAGAGAGAGAGAGAGAACACTCTGGGTGTACTTAGTAATGCGTTATTTTTGTTTTTGTTTTTCCGGACTACGGTATCACCTTGGCAGCATGTAGTGACAACTTCCGAACAAGACTATGATATCATAACATGTTAGGTACGTGTTTTAGGCACAAATAATTAGCTGAGAGGTGATTGGCTGAAGCGTGGGTCGATCTGAGTTCACAACGCATAATTATGGCAGACGATCAGTGTAAGAATAAGATCAGTGTAAGAATACAACGACTACTGCATTGTCAGCGAAAGGAGTCTATACACCCGATAGTTCGAACGCCAGTAGAAGCAGCCGAGAAAGACTTTCTAGAGACGAGGCCAGGAAGTATAAAAAAATCGTTTTGATGAGGTATGAAACGACGGTGCGAACACTGTGAAAGGCAAAGAAAACTAGATCAGAGTAAGGCTGTTGGGATATTTTACTGATGAAAAGACACGAATGTACTCACACAACTCAGTCCTGTTGAAATTCCGGTGTCAAGAACATTGTACCAAACCACATTATGCTGCATTCTAGAGACAAAGTAGCGTTCATTCCCTCCGGATCCAAGTCATGCCGTTTTTTCAGTCGTACTGTCAATACTGAATAGAATGGAAAACCAAAGAAGCGAAAGTCGTTTGGAGATTAATGAATATTAGCGTAGACTTTGTTACAAGACTGCTATTTCAGATGTTTTCGTTGTTCGGTTGCATGTGTTCTTGGCCGGCTTCTCGAGTGGTTGACTGTCACTGGGTTTGCGGAGAGACAATACACACAATGATCTGAAATTCTTTCTCCTTCCCTTTCCGTAAACGCTATTAGTGTTACGTAACTGTAGTCTTTGTCTGTTATGTCTGTGTCAATAAAGAAACACTGAAAATGGGACAAATTCGTTGTCGTGCGCATTCAGCTGCACAATGCAAAAAGGTTGATACAAAAGGCTGAATGTGTTGTCCCCGCCTCTGTTCAGCGTTTCAATGCCTAGCAGCGGCCACACAGCACCAGAAGGCCACCAACGCACAGTCCCTGTTCCGCTGCACTAAGCCAGACTGCTGCATAAAACAGTGCACAAGATCAAGATCAAGATCCAAATGCCTACCAGATTTAGATCCAGAAGTGAACAATCTGAATAACTCCACAGTTTCTGCCAAGTCGGTTGAGCAATTTAAAAGACCTGCTCTCGACTCATCAGCAAAACTAGAAAGAGAGAAGAGACGGTTTGTATCCGTTTTTTAACATTTGACCTTTTGTCACATACTGCACAGCCAGTGTCAGCGTGTCTAATCGACATCAAGATCATCACACAAACAAAACAACAAACAATAACACGACAGAACAAAAAATACGTACACTAAAATGTGGTAAAACCACAGACATTGAATAAATCTGCTAGTTCAACAGAAGAAGTCGAGAACTGGAGAAAATGATACTTACAAGGCAGCCATCGAGCGGGTTCACGTCACCACTGACATATTTTCAAAACAGGTCTGTGGTTACGTCAACCGGTCGATGTCTGCTTATAAATATTCTTCTTTTTTAAAGGAACTAGCCCACGCAAGTTTGGCTACAAAACGATTTTTGCCATGAATTGTTAGTGTTTTCCGTACGATTTTTCTGTAGCATTAATTTCTGCTTTGGCCCTTTCTAAATATGCCAATTTAAGACTAACTGTAGTATCAACACACAAGAGAGTTAATTAGCGCTCGAAATACGTAACACAAGTACAACAACGAAGACCCAAGTCGCTTACGGTAGCTCTCACCTGGCATGCTTCTAAATACAAGGCACATAAACTCCACCGGAGGTACATCCTCATGAGGCTACTCGGGTCTGCGTTGCTGTACTTGTGTTACGAATGTAGGGGAGTGGGGATGGGGAGTAGAGGGAAGCAGGTTGGAAGCATGAACGAAGAGCCACAAGTCAGAGGTTGCTATAACATAGCTTTTATTTCTACACCAACCAACCAGGAAACAGTGTCTGCTCTCCCCTGAGATGAACACACGAACACCGGCCGCAACAGTAAACAAACAACCTGCCTCTGCAGGGACACTGGGGGAAAAGGGACGCTGCCGCTTTCTTTCTTTTACTTTCATGTTGCTTAACGTCCACGGAGGCGAGATGGCCTATTAGGGACGGGGACAGAGTGGGAAGGGGACGAGAGAGTGAAAGGCTCGACCGCGGAAACCGCCCGAAAAAGACCGGAGAGACCGTGGACCGCCGCCAGAACAATGGAAGTGTTAAGGCGGTGTCCCCTCGCCATTGCCCAGCGACTTGTGCACTGCGCAATTGCTCTTTCAACTGCTGTGCTGGACAGAATCACTAAGACAATGTCCGTTGCACCGCTGTTGACGAACAATTTGGACAACTCGAAGCAAAAGAAGTCCAACTTGCTCAGCCCAGCTCCACCTCCCTACTCATGATCTCTTCTGGGCAAAGTTGAGGGTCCAGCTCCACCTCCCTCCTCTAAGATCTCTTGATCTTTTGATCTCGCCTGGAACCCTGCCATGACGCTGCCGGCCCAGCACACAACTTTTAACACCTTAGATAATTGGGGCCATAAAACCCCCACCCAATCAAAAAGGAAAAGGACCGGAAAGAAAGGATTAAAGGGTCATGGCCCGGAATATTGTATACAATACACTCGGTTACACGTATTTCGAGCGCTAATTAACTCCCTTATGTGTTGATGCTGCACGATCGTTCTGGGCCTCGTTCTGTTTCAGAATTCTAACTGTTGTGGTCTAAAAATCGATTAGTGATCTCCCCAAGGGGTGCAGCTATTTCCGGAATGCGTATAACGTCATTATATTTTGTTGTTTTACACACGTTTTTGTAGGCTCGGCCTGCAAACAACTGGGAATGGCGTCGTGTCAGTGTTCGCCTGATAGTTGTCGGTCGACTTAACTGATGATTATCTGAATAATTTTATCTGTGTCTTTGAATAAATCTCCTAATCGTGCAATGTGTACCTCACTATAATGGATGAAACCAGTAGCTGCCGTTTGCTAATAATGCTCGGCGATGGACCGAGGTGAAAGGTGGTGAGTGACAAATCTCAGCGTATTTATCCGATGCTGCGACATGAACTATTCCACACACCATTTTCAACAACAACAACAACAACAACAACAACAAAAAACTTACTGGCCCCTGGCACGCCAAAACACACACATTACGTAAAGAGGTAGTAGAATATATAAACGTTTGGTTCCGGTAAACTCCTCCCGTCCATGAAATAAGAAGTATCAGGAATTTTCCTTTTACATTTCCAGTAACAGCTTTGCCAGTTTCCTATCGCTGACGTCTGAACTTGTGCACCGCTCTCTCCACCTCTCCACCTGGTCACCCTGGTTTACCGGCCGCGACATGTATTTGCCTTGTGGGTCTCTTGCCAATCGAGCTAAGCGTTCTTTGTATTTTGGTCCTCCGAACATAAACCTTCGTAACCCCAAATCTGTCCCTGATTTGATTTCACAGTCTTGAAAAAACGGTTTTGTCACTATTTTGACTCATCAGTAACTGACTTAGCTATTTCTAGAGCCACTTTTCCCATTCTGACCTTTCTGTAATATTTATCCAAAATAAGTTATTAATATGATTTTGCCATTTTAGATACTGGCTCAGATTGGCGTAATTTTGCTGTCAGAGCACAAAACCATAATTATTGACATCGCTCCGACGGGAGTAGGTTCAGGGGACACAACTCTCGTTGGTGGCTTCAAATTGTATCTCCTACACACAGTGTCAGTGGAGAGGGTAAGTACTGATACATGACTAGTCAGATACATATGGACGATGATGATGTGTTCGGATTTTGCAGCATATACAATATGACTGAATAAGGGCAGACATACCTTTAATACTATCTATAGTGAAAAATAATGTGTCAGAATGGAAGGGAAAAAGGTACGAAACAAAAACTACGCTATAGGCGCTGTTTCTCCTGATGGCTTCATTTCCGGGAGTAGCTGCACGCGTGAGACGTACATAAATTATTTTACGAATTGAAGGACTGTAAGTTTTGATTTGATGATTCACTCACTTAACTGTGACGGTTTTTAGCTGTGCTTCCTGCTCTTCTGCCACCTGACTGCTCAGAGGACATTCTTCTTGAGGAGTACAATTTGTTTCTGGCTACAGATACAACCTGCTGTGTTGCTGAGCGCATTGGCGACACATGGACAGCAAAAGGGCAGATGACGGATAGCTGCGGGTCAGTCTTGTTTGCAAAACTTGGAGCTTTCGTGAAAGGGTTGCTCACCATTGCTCACAGTAACGCTCACTGAGAGCACATTTTCTCAAGCATTGGAAGAAAAGAAAGAAAAAACAAAAGACAAAAACAGGACTGACCAGCGGGCAAGTCTTGGTGACAGCACATTGGAAACTCTCGTTGTGGTGAAGAACATGTCTGAGCCACACAAGCTGTCCGATGGCACTCTTCGTCGTATCAAAGGTGCCTATTACAGGTCCCTCCAGAAATAAAGATTTCCTTAGAACCTGAACAATTTTAGTTTGTTTTGTTTTTCTGTGACAAATGTGAGTAACACTGATTGGACATACTGGAACCTGAGTAACTGTTTGTTTTTCCCTTTTCTGAGACAAGTATGAGTAAAACTGTTATTGAACATGGTCTAGACAGACTAGACTACAAGTACAATGTAGACTACTCAGTACTTGTGAATTACATCTTCATTGGCACAGTTCAGGTCAGTGAACTTATCTGTTTGTATTGTTCACTGTTCATTTTGTGTTTTCCACTTATTAGATGCAGTTTCAAGCTATGTAAAAGGTAACCAGTGTGAGCCTAGTTTGCACCATTTGCTTCCTTGATATAAAAGAAATTTCGGGGAGGCATACCTCCGGACACCCCTATCACACTGGGCGCTTTGCGCCGACGGTTTGACGCTTCGCGCCGTCAATACTGTTTGGGAATGCAAAACACTAAAAACAACCCATCAGAATACTAAATGGTCATTTTCAGGGTAGGCAGGTCTGTTTTTGCCTGTCATAACTTTCCATCTCGGGGATAGCGGTGGCGGGGATAGCTCTGTGGTTAGCGCGCCGGACTCGTGATTGAAAGGTCGCGGCTGAAGAATTATGTTCTCCAGGGTGGACTTTCTGTGCTGACTCTTATTTCAGTATCCGTTCCACCCCCGTGTTACTGCAGTAGCACGTAAAAGATCCCGGTCATTCTGCCCAAAGCGCAGGTGGCAGGTTACAGCTAAACACGCATACACCTTACGTGTGTGGCTTTGCATGAAGTGACTTGGTGCATGGTTGTATGGTGTGCACAGAACTTGCGCCGAGACGGCAGCAATTTCATATGGCACCAGCCATGTCAGCGCTTAAGTACATCACTTCGGTGGATATTCAAAAACGCATTCTAAAAAGCTAGTCACTCATGCAGAATCACATGCGAGCGCAGTGAGTCTGCTCAAGAGAGCGGAGAATAGCGCTTTATAAGCGGTCAGCAATCAATCAATCCATCCCCTCGAGATGACTGGACTGCAGTGCCCTCGCAACAGAGGCATAAACTGTTCTGATGGCGGGCAGGGTACTGGAAGAACGTGTGTGTAATCAGCAGGCAGATACGCCATATTTCTTTGCACTCGTATCTACAGATTCTGACAGCATCCGCATTTCACCCTCATTTTCCGCCTGCCGAGCTAAGGACACACCTGTGCCGTGAAAAGAGTCATTTGCTGTTGTGGAGGAGGGGTTGTTGTCTATGTTGTCGACCACAGCTGCTCTGAAATCTTTTTAGCATGTTTGTTGGCACAGCAATGGTCTGTTCAAAATTTCCACATAATTTGTGTGTGCTGCGTCAGGTTAAAATTGTAAGCACCTGAGTTGGAAACGCTGGGACGAATACACAAAACTGAGGATGGCATCAACAAGTCATCTCTTTCTCGTTTTAGCGCGGGTTTTTAAGCCCACAAAAATGGGAAGGGAAATTTCTTGTCTCTTTTGTGTCTCTGAAGCAATGACTGCTGTGGTGAAATCCTACTATGGAAGGCAATCGAAATTAACAGCGCAACCTTATTTTATGATAATTGCTCGGCTTTTGATTCCTTTGTCACATACGGTCCAGTCAGTATGAAACTTATTAATGTTTTTAAAATTGGTGGAACTGATCCACCTTGAATTCTTCCTCTTCTTTATTTTTTATTTTATATTTCCGTTGGAACACTTTCCACATCAGAACTGTTGAAGCATATCAGATTCTGTATTGTATGCACTATTGAAGGCCTCCCCAGTGCCCTTGTTAAATACAAGAACCACTTCTTTGCCACGACGCGTGCAGATAAACGTCTGTTTGCCCCACATCCTTCAGGCGGGAAGAATACAGCTGGCCAAAGTATGGCATGCTAAAGACTGACACAGTCTATCTGACCTCTAAAATCTTCAAAATGTAAGCAACTATAGTTCAACAAAGACAACAGCACCTATATGTCTGATTTCACCCCTGGCATTTGTCCAGCAGGTTCATGCCAGGACAGGCGCTTTGCTTTAATTTGTTCCCCGGAACAAAAACCCTAATCTTCGTTTTTGTAAGAATGAAGTACATTTAGAAACGCCTGTATTTTAGATTCTTGAAAATAAATCTTATTCTTTTCGTTCTCTGTGCTCAGAACAAAACAACAAGTGGAAATATGCGCACGTTGATTGCTTTAGTCAAGACGTATCTGACATTTTTAATACGTACATGTTGTTAATCGCATCCCCTGCATCACAGGTAAAAAAGTAAAAAAGGAAAAACCTTATATGCTTAATAAGTTGATGAATAAACTTAGCATTGCCAAAAATATTGAAAACAGTTTTTTGTTTGTTTGCTTATGTATATTTATTTCGGGGTTCAAAAAAAGTCGAACACCGGAAAGAAGAAACATATGCAAGTATGGGTGACGAATACAGTCACAATTTAACTAATTAATGCGTTGCCGATCTTTGATCGATTAATGTGACCATGGACGGCCTTGAAGATGTCTATATGGCTGAAATAAATCAGTATGGTTAAAATTGTCTGTGTGAAAGAGCACTCCAAAGTGCAGTTGGAGAACCCTTATGTCTCTAACTAAATATAATGCTGGTGTGCAAGATCACAAATGATGTCGATAACAACAACAAAGAGGTTTGAGTCGCAGTTTTGCCAGTTGACGTCAGAACATGCAGCACGACCGTAATTATTACATGGCTAATTATAGCCATAAGGGGTCAGTGCCAAGATGTCTCTGTACCTGAAAATGTTCAGATAGAATAATATATTATGTGCGCAACACATCATGCTTTGATTCCATTTTGTAGTATACACCTGATATTGTGACCATAAGAACTCCGCTAAAGGGAGATCAGTTGTGTGGACACGTCTACGCCCATTTAGCGTGACCTAATTACATGGCTAATTATAGCCAAAGGAGGGCAGTGCAAAGATGTCTGTGTACCTCAAAATGTTCAAATAGGATAATAGTACATGTGTGCAAAAGGTCATGCTTTCACTCCATTTTGCAGTATCCACTTGATTGTTTTGCCATAAGAGATCCACTAGAACAAACCCATGCATGTTTGACACACGAACATGAATTTGTATTACTTAGGTACGATGTTTCTGTAGCATTAATGTTTCCTTTGGCCCTCTTCATATACACCATATTTAAGAATAACGGTAGTGGTCTAAAAATAGATAGGGGATCGCCCAAAGGGGTGAAGCTATTTACGACTGATTATTACCTCGTAACGTGTTGTAGTTTGACACACGTTTTTGTAGACATATGCGCACGCGAATACGCTAAACCTTATCATTCACACACACACACACACACACACACACACACACACACACACACACACACACACACACACACACACACACACACACACACACTCAAACACACACACACACAACACACACACACACGCACACACACACACACACACATACACACACACACACACACACACACACACACACACACACACACACACACACACACACACACACACACACACACACATGAAGAAAAGAGCAATCCTCAGCCCGATGTTTCATCGTCTTTACTCAACAGCTCGATGGTATGACTTTACATTCATTTTCAATGACGCTAGAATAGTCTGGGCCCATTTATGTTGTCGTTCGTCATGGTAACTCTCAGAAGCGTGGACTATAACTACTGATAATTATCCTCAATCTACAGAAAAATTGTTTGAACATTAAAAATATCACAGCGAATCATACTCCGTTATGGATGCACAGGAGGATGTGCGCGTGTAGTGTGTGTGTGTGTGTGTGTGTGTGTGTGTGTGTGTGTGTGTGTGTGTGTGTGAGTGAGCATGCGTGCGTGCGTGCGTGCGTGCGTGTGTGTGTGTGCATGCGTGTGCGTGTGTGCGTGCGTGCGTGCGTGAGTGCGTGAGTGTGTGTCTTTGTGTGTGTGTGTGTGTGTGTGTGTGTGTGTGTGTGCAAATTGTCCAGATTCGTATAATTATGTATCTAAACATCTAAATTCGTGTATATATATTAAAACAATGCTATTTTTCAAAATCAATCTTCAGTAGGCGTCCATTGAAATGTGTATAAAAAGAGATAATGTACCTTTTTAAACCGTTGTTTTAGCATAATTTATTACATTTGATGATCTGTACAGGGCTAGGAGCTCACATAGTTGTTGCTGAAGCGCTATATAAAATATTATTATTATCATACGCAAAACATCTCATACCCATCTGTTACAAAGTCAGGTTCTTTCGCACTTCTTCGTTCTCTCAGTCAGGTTCTCAGAGAGAGAGAGAGAGAGAGAGAGAGAGAATCAGCACTTGGATCAGTCAGACTGTCATCAAACGCCGCAAAAAGAAGCGACTCTGCAGGTTTAACACATCTGACCAATTTTCGCTGTTGTGTTTACTACTACTGGCAGTCGTGTTACTTTTAGTTTGAATGATTTTTGTTTTTAATCCGAAACAAAAACAACAATTGCAATCTACCAATTGTAACACTCCTAAAACAAATTTAAAAAAATCAAAATAAATTAAACTGAAAAATAACAAGATCAACAAGATCAACAAGTTCGAATCTATCAAGTGTAACTCTGAACACACGGAGGCCGAAAAAAATGTGTTTCCTTTGAGAGGTTATAAGTGAAAGCGACACTTGCGGAGTCAAGAGGAGAGAGAGAGAGAGAGAGAGAGAGAGAGAGAGAGAGAGAGAGAGAGAGAGAGAGAGAGAGAGAGAGAGCTAAGTGGAGGTTTTCCTTTCTTTTTTCCCACACAAGCAGAGACAGTCTGGTCAACAATGCAATACTAGGAAGAAAGGCTCATGCTGATGCTTTCGAGACTTCTTTGCTGGTTGCACTCAGTCTAAAGAGTAGCGAGAAGAGCTGTGCACTTAGAATGTCGCCTTATGACGTACCACCCAAGAACATTACAATACTCAGTCACAAAAAAGGAAGAAGAAGACGAAGATGAGGCTGGCTGGGGCTTCACTGTCAAGCAACTTGCGACGACTATCCACGAAGTCAGTGTAGTCTATACGGTCTCAGCCTCCAGCTGGACAACGGATGATGGAAGCAGTCACACATACATGCCTTCCGCTGGATTGCTTCAAGAGGTGACAGTCAGACAACACATGGCATTATCGTCATGGATTCAACGAGCTTGCTACAAAAAGTGGAATGGGAAGCCCGGACTGGCATGTGTAAATGTTCGACATCCACCTTGGAAAACTCATCCCGTGGGTGTAGTATCCTGGACAGGCCGAAGTGTTGCGAAATGACGGGGAAGACACAATAGTACAGTGGTAGCCAGCGCTACCATCACAAGTGGCTTGCGTCTCGGAAGATCTGAAATTTTGAGGAGCTTGAGACACTACTTGCGGACACAAAGCCAAGAACAACACAGCATCGATCGCCTGGAGGAGAGGGGCGACCGCTCGACGATCATCCTTGACAGGACCAGAGAAGGCCATTTTCAGTCAAACCAGCACTGGAACTGTTCCAAAGGCTACGTTGGGAAATTAACTTCTGAGACTAGGCAGGGTGGAGCGCATGTGGGGTTCTTCGAGCGCATATCTACCACACTGAACTGAACAGAACTGAACTGAACTGTAGCTTTATGTGAAATCTTACGGACCCCTCCTGGGTTTGAACTCACAAACGGCACTGGGTATAGGATCCGTGCACGACTTGATATTCCACCCCATAGATTGTATACGTACCGTGAAGTAGAGGACCATACAGTCTCTTAGAGAAGTGTAATCTGAACGGTGAAGAGTCCACAAGTCTCCAGTGGTATTGAGGGGTGGTACAGGCTTCTTGTTAAACCAGATGAACTGCGATGTGGCCGACATCAGATTAGCACCAAGGAAGGAATTATAAACATCCCTTGGATTTTCTGTTGAATGAATAACAGGAGCTGTGAAATAACAAGTATGTAATTATATTTATACAGAGACAGACAGACAGACAGACAGACAGACAGACAGACAGACAGACAGACAGACAGACAGGCAGACAGACAGACAGAGAGAGAAAGAGAGAGAAAACGCAAAAATGTATTTTACAAGGATTGTACCTATATAACAACTAGACTTTTCTAAGCTACTAATGAGTAAAAAATAAAATGACAGGGCGGTATCATTTATTTACAGCTTGAAAGAGTAAATGAAATTGTATGCATGAAAATGTGGACATGGAAACTAAGAACCTCCACACAGGAACATTGCGTGTTCATAGGAAAAGATGCACACAGTTCATACATTACTCAGTTAAACATATATGAGCATTCAACCAGCAGAAAAGGCAGTAGAAAGTCTTTTAAATTCATGTGACTAATACTGGCGATGAAAACAGAAGCAACAAGTGCTACCAACAACAACAAGGAAGAGGGACAGCCACAAACAAGGGCACTCGCACAAGCAGTCGGCAGGACTGGGCGGAACTGAATGGGTGTAGAAAGCAGGTCTCGAATAACCAGTCACTGCAGTGGCAATCACTCTGACCCCTGACCCCCCCCCCCCCCCTCTCCCGAGCAGGTTGTTGTTGCTGTTTTTGGTGTGTGTGTGTGTGTGTGTGTGTGTGTGTGTGTGTGTGTGTGTGTGTGTGTGTGTGTGTGCTTGGGTGCGTGCGTTCGTGCGTGTGTGGGTACATCTAGTTTGCATAATATGGCAGTGTGGTCAGACGTTTTGCTTAGGAAGCACTAAGTCACGCAGATGGCCTTGGTTGTGAGTAGGTTCAGTAACGGACTGAGTTAGGTTAAAATGTCTACGATATCGCGTGGTTTGCTAGAGTTGTTGCTTTCCACATTTTCAAAGTTGAAGCGAAAGTCACCATGATAATT
Organism: Alviniconcha strummeri; assembly: GCA_963584105.1. Taxonomy (NCBI): domain Eukaryota; kingdom Metazoa; phylum Mollusca; class Gastropoda; family Provannidae; genus Alviniconcha; species Alviniconcha strummeri. Next base: position 14,806,427 of record OY757553.1, on the reverse strand, counting down.
GCATGGCCACAGGGTGGCCATGCAATTTGGAATGGATTGGACTGTTTCGGAATTAGAAGAAGTAGCTCACTTTCTTGCATGGGTACAGTCCAGTGAATCAACTCCTCAATAATTACCCCCCAAACACACACACACACACACACACACACACACACACACACACACACACACACACACACACACACACACAAAACACATCATTTGAGAATTGGGGAACATTCAGTTTTTATTTCATTTTCAAACCTGGTAACTGCACCAACTAAAAAGTCTAGAACATGTATCTTTTAATCTTTTTAAATATGCAGATTAAAAATTAAAAAAATCCCAGATTTTTCTTTGGTTGCGTCAAGTTAATGTCGAGATCTGCGTCACAATGAAAGCCAAATATCATAAGTACCGTTTTTGTAACTTTTAGTACAGAGATGTCAATTTTCACCCTTTTCAACTGGGCATATACTTTTAGGTCAGTAATAAATTTATTTTTATATTCGGCTATTTTTAGATCTCTTGGATACATAGAACTTTACCATTTTATTTCAACTTGTTCTTAAAAGACAAGAATGTGTTCATATTTTGAAAAAGGCCCATATATATGTAAGATACTGTGAGCCTCTATAGGTGGGATTTTTCTCCCATGTCTGAGAAGAAAGCCACAATACATATTAGTGGTCTTTCTTGGATGGCTACGGACTGAGAAAGCCTCTGCTGTCATGATCACCGCTGGGCCACTGATGAACTCCTCTTGAGCGAAACCGGTCTGGCTGGCGGTCAAACTGTAAAATCGGACCTTGCCAGGTTCCATTCTTTGCTAGTCACTCCTATGGTGATAGGCCCCTGTGTTCAGGGTCTTCCTATTGGATATATGGGATTCATTGCACCTAACATAAAGAATGGAATCGGACCCCAAAAGCACCTTATGCTCCGAAGTAGGTTCTCTCTGACCGGAATAGTTTTCTTCTTCTCCTTCTTCTTCTTCTTCTTCTTCTTCTTCTTCTCTCTCTCTCTCTCTCTCTCTCTCTCTCTCTCTCTCTCTCTCTCTCTCTCTCTCTCTCTCTCTCTCTCTCTCTCTCTCTCTTAAGTGTGCTAATTGATTGTAAAGGCATTGTTTGCCCGCTAGCTGTAAAAACGTAGAACGTACTAGATCTAGTTCATCAAAAAGATAGCATTACTCTATTTTGCAGCTAGATCTAGTAGTTTCCCTTTTCGTAGGCTTGCATTCATTATCTCGCTTTATAAAGAATGTCCATTAATTGGACTGACCATTAATTGGTGGCTGAACCATGGTCAAACGCAGAATTCAGAAGAATCGTCGATGACTTACCGGTGTTGCTTTCGATCATCTGTGCCACCATCAGGTTTTTCGTTCGGGTATCCAGAATGGGCAGGTGCCCTTCTTGGCTCTCACACAGTGCTTTTGCTCTCGTGGAAAATTGTTGGGCGACTTTTGGAAGAAAAAGACGCACAGATACTCATTCCCATCTCGAAGCAGGTAGTAACACTTATTGATGGGACAGTCATCTGTAAAGGACGAGAAAAAATATATAAAGTAACTGATTCTTAACTCC
>OY757553.1:14776662-14804662 GCA_963584105.1 Alviniconcha strummeri | reverse complement strand
AGCTAATAAGGCGTTCTTTTGATTCTGGTCCTCCCGGTGAAGATAAATGGTAGTAACTCCGAATCTATCTTAGATTTGAAAAAACAACAACGAAAAAGCACAGGCGCCGGTTTTACTGATTCCGTCAGCTCTTTGTTGCTTAAGTCGTTCACTGCCGCCGGGCTATTCCGGGACTGAGTTGGACTGAGTCAGTCCTGACTGAGACTAGCAGTGGTAACAGATAAGTACATGCATTGTAGTCAGTTCATGCGGCTGTTCCTAGCAGCAACTTGCAGCGGCCGGTTTCTTGTCACTATACTTATCAGTGACTCATCAGTAACTGACTAGGCTATTTCTAGAGCCACTTTTCCCATTCTGACCTTTCTGTAATATTTATGCAAAATAAATTATTAATATGATTTTGCCATTTTAGATATTGGCTCAGATTGGCTTAATTTTGCTGTCAGAGCACAAAACCGTAATTATTGACATCGCTCCGAGGGGAGTAGGTTCAGGGGACGCAACTCTCGTTGGGGGCTTCAAAATGTATCCCCATCACACAGTGTCAGTGGAGAGGGTAAGTACTGATCCATGACTAGTAAGATATATATGGACGATGATGAGGTGTTCGGATTTTGGAGCATATACAATATGACTGAGTAAGGGCAGACATACTTTTAATACTATCTATAGTAAAAATAATTTGTCAGAATGGAAGGAAAAAAAGGTACGAAACTAAAACTACGCTATAGGCGCTGTTTCTCCTGATGGCTTCATTTCCGGGAGTAGCTGCACGCGTGAGACGTACATAAATTATTTTACGAATTGAAGGACTGTAAGTTTTGATTTGATGATTCACTCACTTCACTGTGACGGTTTTTAGCTGTGGGTTGTGTATTTGGGTAGTAATTGTTTGGTACTCGGATGGATGTTTTGTTTAAGCTAATGTGACAAAACCGTTTGCCATTTTAAATCGCTTTGTCTGTGCATGACTTGCAACTAATGCAAGTTGGGTAAAATCCAACGAGACGGTCGGAAATTCCTGGACCGTTTTAAAAGTTATTTTGGGTCACAGATATCTTCACAATCATTAAACGAAGTGCATATCTACCAGTTACAGCCAAAATTCGCAACAGATTTTTTTTTTCCAATATATTTTTGTTTTTGATTGTTTCGAGTCGGCGTCACGGATTGCAAATGGCGAACGAAGCCGACGAAGTGCTGCTAGGTAAGCGGCCTCGTTAAACAAGCTACGGCAATTAAAAATCGCGGAAAATGAACGGGAAGAAGTGCAGTCTGAGAACATTTAGTCGTGAGTACGATTGTCTTGCCAAAATTGGCTTAAGGAAGCGTTTACATTGTTACTGGGAAACTAGGTCAAACGTCAAACTCAAAGGGCAACATGTACCGACTGGAACTGACAATCAAAGACAAAAATATATGAAAAAAACTCACCTTTTGTTGCGGATTTTGGCTGTAATCGGCATATATGGATCTCATTTAATGATTGTGAATGTGATGATATTTGTGACCCAAAATAACTTTTAAAACGGTCCAGGAATTTCCGACTGTCTCCTTGGATTTTACCTGCAAGTTGCATTGCCATTGTTACAACTCAGAGCCCAGTCTAGTCACAAGAGGAATCTACTCAGTCACCAATGTTCTTTCTTCTTTGGGTACTATCTCTGATGCTTTTCGTGTATGCTGGGTTATTTTGGTGTTTCCATAATCTGCCAGACTCCCACATGGACTGCTCTACAGGAACTTTAGCATTCGTATAGATCTATAGTGTGATTTCTTTGCCCGCGTATACATGTATACACATGGGGGACCTCGGTTTATACAGAATATACTATTCAAATCCAAAGGACTTAGTGGACTTGTTAAAGGACTTGAAAGATCAGATAATCCGGTGCTATTTATAGTAATAGTATTAACAAATTAGCAAACATGAGAACAAAAATGTCATTGTTTCATTTATTAGTAATACTAATAGTACACCACTAATGTAGGATAAATTATTAAATATCATTATCATTAGGAAAGTCTGTCCTGCAGATCCACTTGACAGTCACAGAAGTTTAGCCTTGTCGCCACTTGTCATGTTTGCCCCTTTCAAACTGACATAATAACTGAATCACTCAATCAGTTACTCAGTTGCTTTATTATAAAGTAGACATAATGATTTCACTGACGTAAAGAAGAAGGAATATGTTTCTGGGAATGCCATAGTGGTGGGGATCTTGGGAGTATATATATCCGTCTGGCATTGTCCATATATATATATATGTTTATAGGTCTGGACTGTACCATTTACCTGCTAGGAGTAGGAGTAGGAGAGTTTGCTGTTGAAGTTAGCAGTTTAATACAAAATAATAGGCACATGCATTTATGTTCATTATTTAAGACATAACACTATTAGTCAAAACCTCATTCTCTGACACACTGATTCAGTGTGTCGCAGAATGAGGTTTTAACTAGATATTTTATTTTATTTTATTATTTTGGCAAAATTATTTAACTAATCAAGCTAAAAACAAGTAGGCCTAAAACTAAAAGGCAGAAACAGCTAATTCTACCAACTATCCCATCACACCAAATGATTTAAATAGTAAATTATACCGAAAGTTAGGTCCTATGACAAATGAGATTAAGCAAGGCATTTTCCACCTTTTTTGCAGATTTTTTTTCGCTGATTCCAGTAGCGTTTCTACTTAGCATGAGATGAGGAGAGTCAGTAGCGCAGTGCAAGAGTACTCGCTCTCGAATGCCAAAGTTAAGCTTGACTGAGTGTGGTCACCAAATGGATGGGTGACCATTATGTCACTATATGTGCTAGGTTTTGTGCCTGCACTGATTTTACCTGGAGTCAAAGTCTGTACAGACTGCAGAGTCCTTCAGATGAGACTATTGACCGAGGTCCCCAGTGTGTATACGCACATGAAAAGATCACATATATAATATGTATGTTTAACTCATTCAAGACACCACAAAATGGCGCACTTGGCTCCTGTAGACGCAATGTTTTTGCACGTTTAAAAAAAACTGTCGTAAATAAACTACTAGAAATAATACAATAAACATATATATAAATTATAATACATTTTTAGACAGCTTGGGATGTGTGCTTGTCAGATAAATAATCCATAGCGTCATATCATATACCTTTGGCTTTCTCTGTCGCAACAGCAAAGTGGGAACTGTCCAAACACAGTAAAAAAAGAAGAAGTTTTATTCTACTGGTTGCACAGATCCCAGTGATGAAAATGAAGATGTTATGATTATCGCTGTCACTCAAGTCCTCCTCGAGATCTACTGTCACAAACTCCTCACCAGAATCAACAATGTTCTCTTCAGAACCACTGCCCAAAACGTTTTCTAGGTCTGAGCCCTCATTCAGTACTAATTCCACAGTTTCCCTCACTGAGTAATGCATGTTTACTCTGTGCGCTGCCATTTTGAAACGTACAACTTTCATCAGTTTGACACACATGTTACAAATGCCAAAACAGACAACAGAACACTTGACTGGACTAAGGGGGATTACCAAAAGTGTCTGAAATTGATGCAGTTAGTGTAATATAATTGCCTCCAGTCAACTCAAAAGTTGGTAAGACCATTAAAAATCTTAATTCTTACCACGTCTGAAGCTGCATGATGCTAAGCGTTAAACTAAAATCCTGTAGACCATGTCAGAGTTCAGTAGATTATGGCAACTCCAAAATAACCCAGCATGCACTAAAAACATCAAGAATCTTCAGAATGCTGCAGTTGGATACTTATTCAGTAGTGAAAAGAACTAAGAAGAAGAGAAGGCATCAGAAGATAGTGAGACCCGGGTATGTTGGGCTGTGGGTCACAGTGATTGCTACACATTAAAGGACAAGTCCAAAGTTAGGGATGATTTTTGACACGATTTCCGTTAAAGCTCACTGAGAATGATGATGTAGGTGAAACTGTGATCTGAGGGTTATAAATGCACGTAAAAAAGGCATTTTCTGTTGTACTGAAAGCGTCGCCATGACGCCCAAATCACATGACCATATTGCCTACTAAAAAGTACTATGTCACTCTGGGGAGTCGCTGCAAAGTGGCCAACTCGAGCTCCGAAGACAAAACTGATACTTTGCCCGAGAGACCCACAAGCTGACAAGGATACAGCCATATCAGTTTGAGCCTGTCAGGCAGGATTTTGAAAGAGTACCAGAACAGTGTGTCAGCTTCGATCAACATGCGGTATTCCATGGGGTTTGCGAAATCGCACTCACTGAAGTGCTCGCTACACAAATGGGCATGATGCGGTGCAGCAAGAAAGTCAGCTCATTTGAATTGTATAAACTTAATCCAGTTTCGCCTCACTGCGGGTTGATTGCGCGGGAGCTCGTGCATTGTTATACCTGGGGTCGTCTGCGAATTGTTACAGTTCGCGGCAACACAGTAGGCCAGCATAGTTAACTTTTTTGTCGACCACATGCATACACAGTTTACTGAAGAATCTAACATGGCAACCGCACTGACTCCCCAGACTGACGTCACTTCCAGGGAAGCCTACAGAAAATAAAATCGATTAAAAACCCAATAAAACATTTTTATTTATTTTTTATTTCATTAAATCTAAAACTAGTGACTCATTTGTCAGTCATTTTGATGGTCATTTTGCATACTTAAAAACCTTGGACTTTTACTTTAAATACTGTTTTTGAATGTTGTACTATACCCCTTGTTTCTCATCCAGTCTTTGCTTTTTGGGTAATGACACCGATCATTTTTGCTGCTTGTTTTGGTTCCTGATGGCAGCTCCATTCAGTGCTGAGCAGAGATGCTAACAAAAAAATCAGCAAGAAAAAAAAAGAAAAAAAAAACTGGCAAAGAATGTGGAATATGTGTTGCCTTTCCTGCTCTTTTCTAATTCTAGCTTAAAACATAGAGTTCTTACAGTCATGCATCAGAAATGGCATTGAACAACTCTTTCTGTGTCCTACCAAGTTTTGGAAAGTGATTTAACTTAAGTATTTCATGCTGGTGAACATGAAAAAGAATTAATAATAAAATAAATAATTCAAGCAGAGACTGAGAGAGTTTAAAATTTGAGGTGAAATGTCACTAACCACTGGTAGATCATACCTGTGACCACAGTGGCAAATATTAGTGTCATGAGCATGCCATTTTGGATGATCTAGATCTTCAATGTGGAAATGACAAGTGACAACTTAAAGTTAAACTATACATTCATAACTTCACAACACATCCAAAATGAACTGATGTTGTGATGTTATAACATGTACATTTGCTAAAAATAATAAAACAATGTAGTCCAAGTGGTGTGCTGTTACAGCAACAGTGTAACAGTATTAGCAAATCGTCAGCTTGTTTTAAATACCAAGTAAAGTTTAAAAAAATAATAATAAAAAATAAAAAGTTGACATTGTTTTTTTGTTTTTTACACAGGTCTGTTTCATACAGAACTTAACAACACACTGCAAATATAAACTTCTATGATATTATGTACACTCAGTTTGTGCTATTTCTAATTTGATGACCCCCCCTCCCCCCTGCATTTTTTATGGTGACTTGACTTTTGATAGTCATAGTACAGGGGACTCATTCAGATTCCCATTGGATGTAAATAAACATTTTGTTTCACATCCACAAAAGTGATGTGGCCTATTTATTTATTTATTTATTTATTTATTTATTTTTGGGGGGGGGGGGGGGGGGGGGGGGCAGGGGTATAAAAGACTGAAGGCTTGACCGTGCGCACCAACCTGGAAAACTGCTTTTACTTTGAAAAATGTCTAGTGCCATCACACATGCTGAGCATCACTTTCCAGGACCTTCATCCAAACTGCCAGAGGTGGTTACGCCACTGCAGGGGCACTCTTCATCTCCACGCAGCTGTCCACTGATGCTGTCAGCACCCTCCGAAAGGTTTGGGTACTAACAAGACCGTGGAAGCAACACGGCACGGAAGCACCCATGTAAACATGAAACGCATCCACCTTGGGTAAAAAACAGCAACACATTCTGTCTCGATTGAAATAATTTTGGTTTTATTTGTGCTGGCATAAGCAACGTGGTGAGTTATAAAAGAAATGTCTGATATAATTTGAGTTGTCTGTTACAAGCTTACTGTCATTTGAACATTATTGAAAAACTGTTCGTTAGCTGACACTGACACTGTGGTGTGACAGTATTTTGAGACCTATGGTGGAATAAACTGGCAGTGGCTGGAGGGAGTATGTCATAAACCAGTGCTTTGTCAGTTTGTGCGATCATTGTGTGGTCAGTGATTATTTTTCAACGCAGAACCAGTTCTTTATAATCCTGACATGCGGCTAGCCATCACACCAGGACCAACCGTTCATTGGTTGTTTGGGTCAAATGATTTACCTTCTAAATTTAGTGCAATAGCAGCTTGTGTGATGGACCTAATACAGTAATACTAATAGGGATGTAAAACACATGCATGTAAACCCATTGTTGAGAAATTTTGTTGTTGTTTTGGCTGTTCTTGTGCCTAACTTCATTTTATAGACGTATAGAGGCAACACATGGATCATACAGATTTGAAAATGCTGGTGTTGCTGTATGAAGATAAATTGTTTGCAATTCATCAGCATGTGAACTTGCTTTCTTGAACTATCAAAATCTATTAAAGCAAGAGTGCTCAGTATTTTATAGCTTTAGTTGTCTCTGCATTCCACTGTATCCAGAAGAAGTGTCTGCAGACCTAATGCATCACATGCATGAATGATGAGGTGATGACACTGGCCAAGCAGGAAGCGAACATAGATTTAGATCCGTGGAGCAGTCCATGAACACACCAGAGTGTCTGCGGACAGATTGTACGCCCCATGAATACAGAGCTTTAGGCTGCAAGGGGGGAAGGGGGGGGGGAATGTTGATCAGTCTATCGGCTTAGGGCTGGGGCTAAGCCAGTCATAAAAATCATAACCCTACTCCAAAGTCGAACACTAGCCTTTCCCTAAACATGCGAAATGTGGGGTACTGAAGAACAATCTATATTTGGAAGGTAAATGATGTGACCAACCGGTGAACAGACAGTCCTGGTGCGATGGCTAGCCGCATGTTTTATCCTGTGTGATCATACAGGTTGCCACAAGAGACGCTGCGTTCAGTCTGTAGCGGGGAGTTCACGACCCCAGCAGGATGGTGGACAACCTCTCAACATGACCATGGTGGTGCAGTGACCTTGCAGGAGGGGGTGGCATTGCGGATGTGATCGTTGCCATCGTAGTTCCTCTGTGACTTGGCGAGAGAGGAGGGCGGCCTGTTGGTTGGTTGTGACCACTGCACCTGGGTGACCCCGCAGAAGCGATACCCTCTGGGTGTGACTGTAGCGCCTTGGTGACCTTACAGGCAAGGTCAGTCCTGTAAATGTTACTATGCAGCACTTTGTTGGGCTTCTTCAAGAGACGCCGTGTGGTTGTGACCATTGCTCCTCACCACTGGAACTGACAACCCAAGTTGCTGATCATCCATGATGAGCCATCCCTGGCAGTGATTAGAAGAAACCATTTCTAACCAAGTTCAGAGTGGAGGCAGTGTCGGTCTTACAACATGAGCAGTGTGGGAACAGCCCAACGCTCCTTCTCTATTCTGAGTTTGGTCAAACGGTCTCGAGAGAACAGCTGTGCGGCTGGTGGGAGGAAGTGTATGGGCCTGGTCCCATCCAGACTTTCACCCACCTCACAAGGCACCATCACTAGCGTGACTGTGGCCATGTCGTCACCTGATCTCAGTCCTCCCGCCAGCACTGGAAGCATGTCATGCAGCAGCGCGACATCGCCAGCAAGGTGGAAATGTGTTGGGGAGGGCAGTTCAGGGTCACACCAGATGGGGACAAAGTCGGGAAACGCAGGTGGCCCACACTCTGTGGATGTACCAGGGTCTGGCGCTGCAGTGATGGCTGGTACTGTGCAAGATGGCCCCAGTGGTACCATGTCACCGACACCGTCAGTGCCAGAAGTGGCTGAAGCACCCAGAAAAGGAGTGCTGATGACGAAAGCCAGCAAAAGACGGACATCTTTAGCAGTAGGTAGGAAAAGAGCCAAAGTCATCAGAGATGGCCTGAACAGCAGCGTGGACTCACTCAGTCTCCCCAACCACACTGAAACTGAAAGCTGTGATGCTGATGTCTTGGACAGAAGCCGCATTCCTGAGTCTCGGCATGGCCCTGTAAAGTCTGTAAGTGCATGTGATCTTCGGGCAAGAGTTGTTAGAAGCATCCCTCACTCCAGGCTTCATTCATCAGCACGGAACAGCAACTTTGTGGACATGCGCTACGAGCCAGGTGTCAAGAAGTTTGTGTGCCGTCAGTGCGACTCGGCCTTTACCTCCAACAGTCACCTCACCGTCCACAAGCGCATCCACAGTGGCGACAAACCCTTCCGCTGCCCGTTCCCTGAGTGCAGCGCAGCGTTCAGCGACTCCAGCAGTCTGCGACGCCACAAGAGGACACACACAGGCGCCCGACCGTATGCATGTGGTGTGTGCGGCGACACCTTCACGCAGTCGTCGAGTCTCAACACTCACCGCAGAAAGCACACAGGTCAGTCCATGCGTTGAGTAAATTTTTGCCAGGTGGGATGTTCTGTGTTACTGATACTGGTGATAGTGTTATGTTACTCAGAAAAGCTCGCTGAAATTGGAGTTTTCTGTTACTGTGTTGTTGTGAGTGTTACACATTTGTTACTTGTTACAAAAAAAAAGAAAAAAAAAAAGGAAAATGCCCACTAAAATTTGAGTTGTTTGTGAGTGTTACTGTGTTATGATAGTGTTACACACTTGTTACTCATTCAAGTTACTGCCATTCGAGCACCAACGAAAAACTGTCGGGTAGTTGACCGAGACAAATGGCGTCACGATGGTAGTGGTTGGAGGAAGGCTGTTGCAAAGCAGTACTTGGAGTTTGGTTCTTGACTATATTACATATATAATATGGCAGTAACTTGAATGAGTAACAAGTGTGTAGCACTATCACTATCTGTAACACAGTAACACTAACAGGCAACTCACATTTTAGTGGGCATTTGAGTAACAAGTGTGTAACATTCATCAATAACCCAGTAGCATACAACTGAAGAGAGGACTAATTATCTGCCCAGGATGGACACACCTGATGTTTACAAAATATATGCAAGACAAAACAAAAAACATCAGGGTATGACAATAACTTTTTTTCCCACTTGCCCTGTAGGGCAAGTAGATGAATCTTCTACTTGCCCGAGTGGCAAAACTTGTTGCCCATGCCAGATTCTTAAAATCAACCATTTTGATTAAAATAGGCGATATATTTGTCAAATGGATTTTGATGGGTAGAAAATGTGATAAAAGTTCTAAGCAGACTCTCTCTCTCTCTCACACACACACACACAAACCATCTTCCCCACAATTTTACATGAATTTGTAATATTCTTAATCGCCAGCTTGAAAGAGATAAAATTATGTAAAGTACTCAAGCTTATAATAAAAAAAAAATCTACAGTGGTACCTGTCTCAGTATTAATGGTATCAGCAATGAATCATCATTGCAGTAGAGAATGTGACTGAGCATAACTCTGCCTCATTCTGTCATGTGTCATGAATTTTATTAAAGCCAACAGGCAGTTTTAATTACTGTTCATTTCATTCTTACACTGTAAGTGTAACACTAACAGTTCTGATTTCAGAATTTTAATTATTGTTAATATTAATGACCCAAACTGCCACATGTGCCCCAAGCCATGACCCAGAATAGCCCTGGCAGCCTGGATCAGTGGTTGTATTTTTCAACCCAAGGAACTGTGCCAAACCTGCACCAGATACAGTTCTTTATTTTCTGTGTTGATAAAGGATTCAGATTTATGCTAGTTTATTCCTGCCTTCATTATCTGTTATTTAAGAATGAGAATTTTTTTTTTGTATTCCTGCCTTCATTATCTGTTGTTTAAGAATGAGAAAGTTTGTTTTTGTTTATTAAGGTCCAATGTTTCCCCTATTTCCACGATAAAACAAGATAGCGAATCGGGAGTAGTGTCCCTTTGCTGAATGGAAATTCCTGATCAGAACCCGATTATGAATTTGAACATTTTATCGGCTACAATTAGTTTTTTTTAAAATGCTCATTGATTACACTTTGGATCTGACACCCCCCCCCCTTCCCTCCCTCAAAAGAAAGAGAAGACGAAGAAATTGCTTTAAAATTCCCACTAGTAGTAGTACTGGCATAGTTGTGGCCCATGTTGTCATTGCAAATACACCAAGCAAATTTACAAATTTCCTCTCTTTTGACTGGAAGCGGAATCTGTTAGCTTTTAGCTTTCAAATTTATTTTTGTTTTCATCCCCCCCCCCCTTTAAAAGCTCACACTGGCCAAAGCTAACTGAGTGCGAGCCATGCTTCGCCACGAGTAAAGAGAGCTAGCTTCTGATTGGCTGAACTGCACTGGCAAGCCAATCACATGCTACGACACTGAAGTATGTCGGTTTGATGATGTGAAAGGAAACTGATGCTGCGACTGTGGAACCACAAAACAAAAACTGTCACAGTGACTCGAAATCTAGTGCTTGAATTGAAATATGATACTGTCAATAAAAAAAATTATAATGACTTTCCCGGTCGGGCAGGCCACTGAGATCTTCACCTGCCCGACCGAGTAAGTTACCTGCCCCGGGCAGTCCTTATTGTCACACCCTGAACATCAACAACAGGGCGAGTCAAACTCAAAGTACTCAGTTTTAGTGTTTTTTCCTTCCACCTTTGGTCATAATTCACTCAAAGTTTGAGTGAATTGTGGCCAGTGGGACATCACATAGTCAAAAACACTGAATGTTATGGTTTGACTTTGAGCGAATTCCTCAAATAATGGGACTTAATTTTTTATTTTTTTTATATCTGCCAAAAGGTGTGCAAGAAAAGAGGACAGAGGTACTAGAAAAAAAAAGTTGACAGGATGTGAGTGAGTAATGCATTTTTTGAATGAACACATGTGAAGTCACCCACCAGTGAAGGGAGAAGACAGTGCGGCTCTTCGTTCCTCAGAAATTTACTTTCAGTGTGATTTGTGACAATATGTTGAACATTACACATTGTGCAACAAGCCCACATCACTGTGCTGCTAATCATGCACAGTTAAACTGCAAAAAACCAACTGGTCTTACAAGATGTGATCCACATGAGTATTACCAAGTGAACTGTTGTTATTCTGTGTCACACAGAACAGCATGCTATGAGTGGTTTGTTGCAGTAGATAACGTTCAACATACAGCCAGTCTTGAACATTTTTAAATGAATAAAAAGCAACACATTTTGTAACATAAACAGTTATTCTTTAATAGAAAAGTATGTGACAAGGAAGATTTAATGATTTTTTTCCCCTCAATATTCATGGTTATGCTTTCTTGACATAAACAACAAATGATGTAAGAAATGTGTCGTACATTATTATTTCAACAAGATGTACAGTGCTGCTTGTTTCTTGAGGAAAATGATAAATCAGTCTTTTTATTACTGTAAAGTATTATAAAGACACAACTATTTCCATGTGAACAGTTTCGGCTGCATTACACAAAATAGCATGTCCAATTTTGTTGTAGTGGATAACATAACGCTAGACACAACATGGTACTTTGTTTTTCGTAACAAAATAAGTAATACTTATGATTTAACAAACAAGTAAGTGTTTTGTAAAAGAAAATGGAACAAGTAATAGTGCAGTGATTGCTGCTTTTGGGTGCACACACACAGCCTGCCATCCATGCATTTCTTGGTCATGTTGACCCAGGTGCCTAGGGCAAAAATAATTGAACAGTTAACTTCAGAGTGAAAGAATGAATATTAAGAAAATATTAAAAATCATAATAAATATTACCAAAAAAACTAAAACAAAAATCACAGCCAGAGAATAATGTTATTAAGATCAGCACCTTCCATTTTCAGAACTCTGGAAGGCAGACAGGCATGGTCACTATCGTCATGTCAAACATTATTTCCACAGCTCGTGTTTAATCGTAATGTTCAACACCTAATGATGACTTTAAGTTTAACCTCTGTACATTCAAACTGTCTAACATATATATGATGATTTGTTTGAAGATGTAGTTTGTAAACAAAACAAATTGCATTAAGTGCAAGCAAAAAATGTAAAGAGTATGATCAGAAAATACTGTTCATAACCATTCTGCTGTTGCACATTATGATTTTACGGTTTAACAGCAAATGATGTAAGAAATATGTCGTACATTACTATTTCAACAAGATGTACAATGCTGTTTGTTTCTTGAGGAAAATGATAAATCAGTAACTTTTTATTACTGTAAAGTATAAAGACACATAACTATTTCCATGTGAAAAGTTTTTGCTGCATTAATTTTGTTGTAGTGGATAACATAACATTAATGAGACAACATGGTACTTTGTTTTTCATAACAAAATAAGTAATACATATCATTTTACAAACAAGTAACTCCAAGTTTAAGTAAGTGTTTTGTTAGAGAAAATGGAGCAAGTAAGAGTGAGTGCAACTTTTGCTGCTTTTGGGTGTCACAGGAAAACACACACCAGCCTGTCATCCATGCATTTCTTGGTGATGTTGACTCGGGTGCCTAGGACAAAAATAGTTGAACAGTTAACTTAAAAGTGAAAGAATTAATAATAATAAAATATAAAAAAATTGTCATAAATATTACTAAATATCACAGCCAAACTGCCCAAAGAATAATGCCATTAAGATCGGCACCTTACATTTTTAGAACTCTGGTAGGCAGACAGGCATGGTCACTATAATTATGTCGAACGTTATTAGTTCCACAGCTCGTGTTGTAATCATAATGTTCAACACCTAACTTGATGACTTTAACCTCTGTAAATTCAAATTGTCTACCATATATGATTTGTTTGAAGATGTAGTTTGTAAACAAAACGAACTGCGTTAAGTGCAAGCAAAAAATGTAAAGAGTAAGATCAGAATATACTGTTTATAACCAATCTGCTGTCGCACATTACGATCTCAACACGCGCCCATGTTGTAAGAAACTCAGTGAAAACAAATTTACGAAAGTATCTGAACAAACTTTAGATCAACAGCAACAAAAACTCACTCTGTATGCTAACATTCTGATACTTTTAAAAGATTCGGCATATGGGTTCTTCTTCAGTGCTGGTCCTAGCTTGGGGGAATCAGAGGTCAAAACTGAAATAGCTTGCAGCTTATCCCAATTAGGCTTGTTGTGTTCCACATACATCCTATTTTAAGGCACAATTAAAAGAAAAGCAGTTAGGACCCCGACTGCAAGTTAGGGTGGCTTCGAACATGTCCAAGTGGAGAGCATAACGCATGTTTCAGTGTGACATAAAAATATCAATAGGTAATATTTAGAACAAGAACCTTATTATTTCATAGAAAGGTTTTGAATAACAATCATTAGGAGTAACTAAGTGCAATTTTTAAGAGGGTTCATCCACTTGAGAGTAGAACAGCCTACCCGCAAAACTGTGACACTGAAACATGCGTGACATGGAAAGAAAAGTTTTTCCTTCAAGATCAAACAAACACCATGGATCATGAACAAGTATTTATTCTTGTTAGTTTTTGATGCTGTGGACATATTCCAAAGTAATATTGGAACACTTCCTCAACTTCAGATGTTCTTTGAATTGTAACACATGTTTCGTGTGACATGTAACGCATGTTTCACATGACATTCAATAATCACTCAGGTTGGAAACTGCATGTAGAAAATGTATTTTTTCAGAGTATTTGTACACATTACATGTATGTAAGCATTTGTTTTGAGTTTGACAAGTTTTTTAGTTTTTTTTAGTTTGACAAGTTTTGCTTATGTGAAGAAGAAAAAAAGGGAAAAAAAAGAAAGAAAAAAAAAGAAAAGTGATGAGCAGTACTAGTAATGTTTACATGAATTGACTGAAACTTAACATGAAAATTTAATCAATCATCTGTTCTCATGCAAAACAATGACAACTTCAAGCAACTTTTATTCTTCAAAAAACCCAGCTGCATTTGACAACGGTCTGTAGTGGCTTAGTTTTGCAAGCTGATCAGGAGGCACCCAAGGGATGTCATCAGTTGCAGGGAACGAGAAGCTGCTCTGATTTTCACGCAGGAACTTTATCTGCACTTCTCCAGACGAAACCTTGTAGACTAGAAGTAGAACCTAGATTTAACAGCCAACAAGTGAAATCAAAGTACAAGTTGCAGTCCACATCACATTCAGAGACAGCAATCAAAGTTGGAGGAAATGGAAAAACAAGATGTAGTAAACTAGTACATATATAGTTAATAGTATGCTGCCTCAGACCCCTGTCTTTTTCATGAATGCTAATGCACCCCCCCCAACCCCACCCCAGGAACCAAACAAAAACAAAACAAAAAACATGAATAAGAAAAAACAACGCAAGTAGTAGTACAGTTCTAGTCTACTCAGTATATTAATATTATTAATATTATGTTGAATTCTTTCCCGCTTAAATTAGTAAAGTTTACTAAAAAAATGAACAGAAAAAAACAAAAAAACTCTGCAAGCTCACCATGTCACTACTAAAACAGGACAAAAGAAACAACAATAAAAATTCCAAACAAAAACTGCAAGCACACCATGTCACTACTAAAACAGGACAAAAGAAACAACAATAAAAATTCCAAACAAAAACTCTGCAAGCACACCATGTCGCGTTAAGTTAGTATCGTTTCTAGTCCTAAAGAAGATGGTAAATTTAAATCAAAAGAATCTCAAAGTTACATCATCATTAATACTATAGCACAGTCTCAGTTTCACATAGAAATCAAAACAAAGTAGGGAAGATTTTAACGCACGTTCTGCAACATGATGATACAACGCACGTTTTGTGTGACGGAATCAACTTCCGCCCGGTTCCATGTCACCAGAAACGAACGTTATGTTTTGACCAATTCTTCTCTCCTTGTTCATGGACTGAGAAATAATTTGCAATGACTGCAACCATTACTAAACATGTTTGTTTTTGATCCTACCTATGCCTACTTTTTGGTAATTGTGGTTCCTAACCACGAAATAATGATTCGGCAAGAGACGTATGTTTCATGTGATGAAACGGAGATGAGCCTGCAAGAGGGTGCATCGAACACATTGAACGCTGTATTTATAAATAAAGAGTGCTACTGTATAAAATACTAGTCTGAAATGATGAAGTAACTATAACTGCTTGGAATTTCACCTACCTACGTCATTGGTAGCCTCCAAATTGGGTGAAATCGTGTGCTAGCAGACAATGATGACAGCCCAGCGATGTATGTTTCTCCTGCGTCAGAGTGTGACGCGCAGTGGTAAAAGTGCTCTTTCACAAATTCCATGCGTATCACGTGACACGTCATCAACATGTGTGTAGATGCCCATGGTACGTTTGAAAATCGCAGTTAGAAGATTTGTTTTCTTTGTTGGATTTGTTTCGCGAATTTTTGTTTTTGCCGTTACGGACGTTTCACCCGTGACACAAAATTTTCGTTGCACTTTTAATGCATTTTAGGAAATAATACGGCAACTTTGGTGTTCAGATCTCGGCATCTATAGTGCTTTGTTATTTATAGCAACAGTGTTTTTCCCGGTTCGCATCGTTGATCTTGTGCAAGTTGGAAGTGAACACGTTTCATGACATGACGGGTCATGAAACATGCGTAATGCTCACTTTCAACCAATCATTATTGTACACAGACATACTTAGCAGGCCTGAAATTAGCTTTCTGGTGCTTTTGCATGTTGCAACTTTGCAAACAAATTAGATATGTCTGAATATTTTCGTCTGGTATGAAGTAGCTTCCAACACAAGCAGTAGGGTATCGCCATTCCCGTTTTTGGCCGCCATTTTTGCGTGACATGGGAGTATATTTTGCTAATAAAAAATAAACAAAACATTTATTTTTTTCTTCCAGCAAATTGCTCTCATTGCTTCTTGGGTGTATAACAAAGGGAATTTTCTCCATTTGGTGTGAAAAAAAGGAACTGGTTTACAACAAAACTGTTGCAAAGTGAGTGACTACCAATTAGGACCACCACTGAAGAAGAACCCATATACCAATATAAATATCATTGTATACCCGGAAGATTTGATTAAATCTTCGCCAAATCTGCAATGAACGTTTAAATAAAGTTGAACGTTACAGCCTTCAAAAATATTACCACACACCTTTCGCATATCAGAATGTCTCTTCCATGCGGCCTTGTGCTAAAAGCAAATGACCCGGATGTGTAACATGGCTAACCGGAAGTAATGCAAAAGCGTGAAAACTTAATTTTTTTACTTTTGCTTGTTTAATCTAATACTTTGTTGGGCGTTATTTATTGCAACAATTTTATGAAGAATGGCAAAATGTATTTTAAAAACTACCCAGACATTTGACAGTAAAATAAAACATTGGTGCCTGATGCAGTGACGTACCACAGTGACTGGAGTAAAGTTTCGGCGAAAGAGAAAGTCAGTTCTTCACTACATTGTCTGCCGATGCTTGTCATGAAACATTTCAACACATAACGTTCGACCGAGGAATATTTCGGAGCCTCGAACTCCCAAAACAAAACTTAGTGATAATCGATTTTATATGCACTGTGTAGAGTGATATCTCCTCTGTGCAAATCAGTGACTGAGGTAATGTATTGATTTGTCATGTATGTGAATGAAAGCATTGAAAGTATTGCTGTGAGTGTGTCTGTTTTTAGGGGTCGAATTGTGTGGCGCTTTTCACTATCAATTTTTTTAATTTCTCCAGCTGTTCCAGATTTGGAGCTCATATGTTTCCACTGTGATACTGTCCAATTATGAACGCACATAAAGCAACAACAAGACAGAGTGTTTGAAATGGATTTTATTGACAGTCAAAAATCCGACCCCCCATTTGCGCATATTTTGGCACTAAGTCATATTGATGTAGGCATTTATAGTACTTGTGCTTTTTTTGAGTGTGTGTGGGTATGTGTGTGAAATGCTTTGGTGTTGATGTATGCATTTACAGTACTTGTGCTTTCTTTGATTGTCATGTTTTGTCCTGGCTTTTTGTCATGTTGATATTGATGTATGCATATAGTTCTTGTGCTTTTTTGATGGCCAAGTGAATATTGATGCCAATAATGTACAGCACCACGAGCTTGGAAATGTTTACAGGGTATAGGGCGATTCAGCGAAGCTGGTTTGCTAGAGTGAATGTGCTTTGTAATCTTTCAGCAAAGCAGTCAGTCGCGAGTGGTCGCAGCGCACTTGTGGGCCGATATCTGAGTAGGTGTTGCTTCATGCTGTGTATAACGGTAGAAGTTGAAACCAGAATTGCGAAGCAGTACAAATGCCAATACTGTTGCAGTTAAAAAAATTACCGTGGAAAGGGGATGGAGGGTGAAAATAAAGTGTCTTTGCATCGTTTTTTGGCTGACCAGAAGATCACAAGTTCATAGAAAAAATGTGTTTTGGGGCATCTTAAAGCATGAGCAACAAGTTATTGCTTATTTCCAGACACATTATGACTATGGGCCTCAAAAAATGCCTTTAACGTTGGCAGTATAAAATTCGCAAATTCACTGTTACCACCTTCCATTGTGAAGAAAGTACGCACAGGAAGTAAAAGCAGCCAAGGGACTTAAGCGATGCTGGGCAAAAGTCAAGGGAGTTAACAACCCCGCCTGAATCGCCCAATAGCGCTATATCAGAGTTATTAGGGTTAGTACATGGGTAGTAGTGGTAGTGGTTAGGGAACTATTTTCTCTTGTGATGTCAGTGATTTGTGTGTGGATCAGAGGTTACAAGGATTGTTTACTACGTGGCTCAAGTTTTTGTCTACTGCTGCATTCTCACCACAGTGAATTCGTAGGGACCATTTCCACTTTATTTTGCTATGTAAACACTAAACTTGTACCTTTCTTTGTAGATTAGCATCGTATGCTTGTATGCGATTGTAATTTGGGTTGCTTTTATTGATTTTATTGCTGTTTTAGCGTTACGATGCAACCCTATTGATTTAAATTTTCATCGGAAATCATAACTGTGGATTGTAGCAGTGCAACTGACTGAAGTAACCAGCTGCCGCTGAGTGTTTCTTTGTTGTCAGTTTTACAAGCATAACAATTACTTGACCCGTGATGCTGCAAAAGACTAATTTGTAAAGTTTGTTGTTGGATGAAGTCATGAACCTTCTCAAGTTACTCTTCTGTGTGAAGGGGCAGGTGTTTAGGTAGAGATCTGTGCGACTTCAGCTACGTTACGCTTGAGGCACGCGCACAAGCATAGGTAGACAGTCGGGTTGCACCACTACCACCACCACTACCACTACCACCCATGTACTAACCCTTTCTATTTTTGTAATGTCCAGATGTGATGGTTCTTGCGTAGCGTTTCAGGTGGTCATCCCTTCAGGGTACATTTATTGTGGTAATGGTCGCTGCATTCACTCAGGTGGTCACACTTATGGTCATAGTGGCTTGTAAGTTGTATAGATGTAATAATTTATGTAATATGGTTCTGGCATTTAATTGTTTTCTCTCTTCTTTTAATTTTTCTTTTCTTTTCAGGCGATCGTCCTTACAGGTGTGACGTTTGCCAGATGACGTTCGTGACATCCAGTCACCTGAAGAAACACCACCTGGTCCACACCGGGGAGAAGCCGCACGCCTGCCATGTCTGCAGCACACGCTTTTCCAAGGCCAACAACCTGAAGCGCCACCTGCTGATCCACACGGGTGACCGACCCTTTGTGTGCCATGAGTGCGGCGACGCCTTCACCACCAACGGTGACATGAAGCGGCACGTCAGAACCCACACCGGGGAGAAGCCCTTCGCTTGTCGGTTCTGCCCGGCCGCCTACAACCAAGCCGGTCACTTGAGACGACACGAACTGAGCCATGCCGCCAACATCCGGCACGCTCCTGCCCGGCTGACAATTGCCAGTGACCAGCCCTTGCTTTGCGAAGTGGAACTTAGAGAGGCAGGGGAAGAGAAACGGTTCTCCTGTCGCTACTGCGTGGCTGTCTTCACGCAGGTCGGACACCTGCAGCGGCATGAACTGAAGCACAGAAAGAGCGATCCACAGCAGGTCCAGGACGAGGAGACGTCGCATCCTCAAAAAAATAAAAAAGTGAAAAAAGGTGTTCGGCTGCTGAAACCAACTGGAGAAAACCCTAATGTCGAGACGGAGCAGGAAACCGAAACTCACGCCAACAGGGAAGAGAACAACCATGAGGGTTGTTCTTCGGACAAGCTCCTGGTTCACGTGGGTCCAATGACAACTCACGAAGAAGCGGAATCTACCTCAGAGTCATGGTCAGATGGTGCGGCGGGTTCTGTAGCTGTGCACAAAGATAATGGGTCAGAGGAGAACCGCGCTTCGTCGTCACTTCACTGTTGTGGAGTTAGCCAGCACTGGGACATGGAGACTGACTGCAGTGCAGCAAAGACCGCAGCTCTTCCTGTGTTTCCAGAAAGAGAGATCATGTCTGCAATACTGTGAAGATGGTCTTCATGTTTATCTGTTTTTTTTTTTTTTTTGGACTTGAGAGGTGAAGAAATGTCACTGCCAGTCAGCTCATCATCTGCAGAGTGTCACTGAGAGAAATCAGGGGATACCTCTTTTTTTTTTTTTAACTTGAGAAATGAAGAACTGTCACTGCCAATTCCAGCTCAACATCTGAAAAGTGCTAGAGAAATCGGAGCTGTATACATGGAGTGGGTGAGTTTTGTGATTTTAATGTCCAGTCAACTGCGAAGGGTCACCTCACGGAAGAAAAACTCTTTGTTTTTCTGCATGATTGGGGGGGGGGGGGGGGGGGGGGTCTACTGTCTACTATGGTCTAGATATGAGTTTATGATTTAGGTGTCTGCATGGAGAGAGGGAGGGATCTACCATGTACTGTGAGCTAGATATCATTTTATGATTTATCAGTCTGCATAGAGACAGAAGTCTAGTTATCAGTTTATGATTTATCTGTCTGCATAGAGAGGGAGAGTTATAGTTAGCTGTCTGCATAGAGAGGCAGAGTTATAGCTAGCTGTCTGCAGAGAGAGGGAGAATTATACTTATAGTTAGCTGTCTGCATAGAGAAGGCAAAGTCTGCCATCTACTTTAATCTGGATATATGTGTATGTAATATATAATCTCAAAAGGTGAAACAGAAAATGGGACATTGTGCCTCAATTTTCAGAACAAGATTTCATTTTCATGTGTTAGAACCCTTAAGTTATCTAGTTTATGGAATCAAAGGTGAAAAGATAGTTTAACTTGTTGGTTATGAGCAATTCTATCACAAAGGTCATAAGTGATCGATTGTTGCGTGTGATAGTGAACAAACAAACTGTACACTACACACTATAAATATGGTTGAACTCTGATAATCTTTTCAGGATAGTTTTTACTCATAACATACTTGGTTCCGAAAAACAAACAAACAAAAATAGCATGCAGAGGTTTTTTTGCTACTGAGTAGAGTAATTTTTTTCATATCAATTTCTTTTGTCCGCCGTCACAAGCAACATAAACTAGTTGTAAGTCTTCCTGTCAAAGAAACGCAAAACACACAAAGATTCACTTGCCACTGATATTTCACAAGTGCCTGCTTTCATTGTGAACAATAAACGGGCAGTGCTGGCAGCGGTACACAAAAGCATGGGAGGAGAAAAGTGACAGTTCTTTGATTATGAGGTCAGCAAGTTCCCTAAGAGTTCCCTCCGTAATTCTTTAATTGTGAGGTCAGCAAGTACCCTAAGAGTTCCCTCCGTAGTTCTTTGATTATGAGGTCAGCAAGTTCCTGAAGAATTCCCTCCGTAGTTCACTGATTATGAGGTTAACACGTTCACTAAGAGTTCCCTCCGTAGTTCTTTGATTATGAGGTCAACAAGTTCCCTAAGAGTTCCTTCCTTAGTTCTTTGATTATGAGGTCAGAAAGTTCCCTAAGAGTTCCCTCTGGATCAACTCGCGCCCTTTGCTCTTCCCTCTCTGTGCAAGGTCCCATCAAGTCCATTTCACTGCCGTTCCTTCCCTCGTCAGATCGGACCTGATAAGCTGTTGCTCCAGTGAGATGCCACAGCTGTTACCCTTCGTGTTATAACATTCCAGAGTCCGTGTAGGACTGGGCATTAAACACCAAGTTACATACCTTGCCATAGCCCTCACACTGATGTAACCATAATGGTTGGCTGGGCGTTTGACACCAAGGTACTTTTGCCGAAACCCTCGTCCTGATATAACTGTAATGGTTGACTGGGCTTTAAACACCAAGTTACTTTCTTGCCGAAGCCCTCGCCCTGATATAACTGTAATGGTTGACTGGGCGTTAAACACCAAGTTACTTTCTGGCTGAAGCCCTGGCCCTAACATAACTAATGGTTGACTGGGCTTTAAACACCAAGTGACTTTCTTGCTTAAGCCCTCGCCCTAATATAACTAATGGTTGACTGGCCGTTAAACACCAAGTTACTTTCTTGTTGAAGCCCTCGCCCTAATATAACTAATGGTTGACTGGCCATTAAACACCAAGTTACTTTCTTGCTGAAGCCCTCGCCCTAATATAACTAATGGTTGACTGGCCGTTAAACACCAAGTTACTTTCTTGCTGAAGCCCTCGTCCCGATATAACTGTAATGGTTGACTGGACGTTAAACACCAAGGTACTTTCTTACCGAAGCCCTGGTCCTGATATAACTGTAATGGTTGACTGGACGTTAAACACCAAGGTACTTTCTTGCCAAAGTAATACAATGGCATCTGACATAAAATCATGAACTTGGTATAAAATGAAATCATTAGACGCATGTCACCAAAACAACTACTGGAGGGGCATGGTTAAAACCTCTTCCTACACTTCTGACGGTAGGTTTCTGTCATAAACTGCGCACCACAGGTAGAGGTGTGTCACCCGGCCAGTCAGGTCGCTCACCAGTCGCCGTTGGCCTCGTGCACTGTAACACAGAATAGACACGTGTTGTTAGAGATGTGTCTTGTGCACTGTGTAACACTACCACACACCCGACATACAAGACAGCTACAGTCACTCAAAATAGAAGCGAGGCCACAACGATAGTCTAGATTTTCTTTGTACTTAAAGTCAACAGTAAAACAGTGCCAACATTTTTCACCAGTGAAAAATCAAATACAAGAGACAATTTCTAATCAGCTCCTGTCATGTCCCTAAAGTCCACCCCGAGCTTGCGCTCCCGTTTTCCCGACCGCTATCAGTTCATAACTTCTGTTCCGCATGCTGTACCTTCGCCACGCCTAAAGTCAAGCCGTGGCTAAACTGTTAGCCTGATCTGTCCTCAATGCCAAGCCATCGCTTCAAAAGCTAGCCTGATCTGTCCCCAATGCCAAGCTATCGCTTCAAAGCTTCTCTCTTTCTCTATGAGGTTGTTTCATTCCGTCCTTTATACTCTTCCGCCGTATCTCCTTGATCATTTCCTTGTCACGATTTATGTATGTTTTCCTTAATGCGAGGACGATTGTTAAAAACGTATGGCCCGGTAGGGGCGCCGATGGTAGTGGTCAGAGAGGGCATCGATCAGATAGATTTGATATACGACGAGCGCTCCCGATTAGCGAGAACGGTCGTCTCGAGGATGACCGTTAAAACGCGCGGCCCTGTAGGGGCGCCGATGGTAAGGTTCAGTGGGAGCACCGACCAGATGAACAATTTTGCTATACAGCGAGCCCCCAACAATTAGTAATGACGGTCTTCGGCCGACTAGCCCCGCAGGGTCCCCAGCGCTACTTTTGGAGGGGGCACAACGTCATTGTGTTACACCCCTCCCACAGCACATGAGAATTTCACCCCAACAAAGTTCTCAAAGATCATCCCTCGAACCAAGAACGAATATGAATTGGTTACATCTTGGTGAATACATATCAAATGACCACATCCCGTAGAGTACATATAAATACACCCTCAACCGTACGCCACCAATGAACAAAGCCCGAAAATGTAATCGGTTTATATATATGTCTGTAATCATCTGATACAGATGTATATATCTCCAGAGTAATCCAATACAGATGTACCATAGGCACATCTCTCAAAACAGAAACGACATATACGTACGCCCTAGAGCAATCAAGTGCAGATGTCTCATGGAGACATCCCGTGAAATACGATTAATTTATACATCTCTGGCATCACCTGTTACAGGTGTATATGTCTCCAGAGGAAATTAAATGCAGATGTATCATAGACACACCTTGCAAGACACAACTGACGTACGTGTACGCCCTAGAACAATCAAATGCAGATGTCTCCTAGAGACATCCCGTGAAATATTAATTTATACATCTCTGGCATCACCTAATATAGGTGTATATGTCTCCAGAGCAATCAACTACAGATGTATCATAGACACACCTTGCAAAACACAACTGACGTATAGGTTATACGTTTCCGGAACAATTCGGAACCGGAGCATTTCCGGATACATCACATAAAAACGAATAAAGAGTCATGTCTGTGGATCCTGATACATCATACTGGAACGGTTAAAAGAGTCACATGTCTCTGGAACAGATGTATCTCCTGATACATCATACTGGAACGGTTAAAAGAGTCACATGTCTCTGGAACAGATGTATCTCCTGATACAACTGGAACGGTTAAAAGAGTCATAGGTCTCTGGAACAGATGTATCTCCAGATACATCATACTGGAACAGTTAAAAGAGTCACATGGCTCTGGAACAGATGTGTCTCTAGATACATCATACTGGAACAGTTAAAAGAGTCACATGTCTCTGGAACAGATGTATCTCCTGATACATCATACTGGAACATTTACTGGATCCGGGTGTCGTCTCCCTTGTGCCGGTGGACACAAGACATCGCGCCCTGACGGTCCCAGCCACAGACGCCGCAGTCCCCGGAAGGCCGTCGCCATCGCCGCCTCGTTGTTGGAGTGCGCCAGGTCGATCGAGAGAGAAGTTGCTCATTCCCTCGGTTTTGGCATCGGCGCAGAAGCGTTGGAACCACCGCCCCCGAAGAGTCTGGCGAAGGGCAGTGGCCTGGGTTCGGCCTCCGGTGGAGTGTCGACGTCCATCGGCTCTTCGTCGTGGCGCAGCAGTGGTGCGGAGGGTACCAGCCCTCTCAGAGCGTCGTTACCGCCCCCGGTCGTCGTCACCGACACCATCTGCATCCCCAGGGCCTCGGCCGCAGCCCCGAAATTCCCTCCGCCACCCCGCCGTCTGGCTGACCCTCTTAGACACCTACCCTTACATTTATAAGTCAGTGCTGTTAGAATCATGACCAGAACGAGTGTTCCTACAACCGCGTACAACCAGGCCGGGTAACCGCCGGCTGTATCCTCTACCAATTCGTTTTGACCTGCCAGTTCCGTTATCAGTTTTCTTAGTGGAATATGTTTACGGTCTGCAGCCGATCGGGAAGTTGGATCGAGCTGATATCTGGCAGTTTTTCGTGGAAGGGTTTCCAAATGGTGGTGTTAGCCACTCTGGCATTTAGGAGTAGAGTCCTCCACCTCAAATTTACTCTCTTTTTGATAGTAAGGCATGAGTGACATATATTCGTTTGACGCCTTACACGACGTAGGCAACCTGATTATACCTAAGGGTGGCTGTACCTCTATTTCCCGGGTCCCTCCTTCATTTTCCTGACATACCAGTGAGAACACTAGTTTCCGTTGGGTGGTTATTATCCAGTTTCCATCGGTTAGATACTCCGCCATCTCTTGCTGATGCACAAGGCCCTCCATGTTCCAGGACAGACTGTATGATTTTTTGCTTTTGTTCTGCAGCTTGCATTTCTTTCAGTTTTTTAGCCTTTCATTTTCAAGGACTCGCTCTTTGATTTTCATTTTCACAAGCCTTTCCTGATCCCTGTGTTTTCTTCGCAGCATTTTTGCATTCTTCTTTGCGGTCTTCAAGATGGATGTGGATTCTGCAGGAGCCTTGCTGTCCAGCCATTTACTAGTTTTATTACGCTTCAGCATGTGGGTGGTGGTTCTGTGGTGAAGACTGCAGTGTCGTCGTTTGCCAAGGTCAAAGTCCATGTCCCCAAATACATTTTCACCTATCAGATTTGTCAAAGGACAATGGCTTTGTCTTCTTTGTTTGGTGCATGTCCAAACTTTCCATCCACCAGAAAATCAGCTAGCTGACGTTGTGTCACAGCCAGGAGCTCTTTGAAGATGGCCTTGAAGCATACCAGGACCAATGGTGTTTCATGGCATGCAGATGACAGCACTCTTTCCAACATGATGGGGCAGTCCACTTCAAACTATCCATCAAAAATACCAACAAAAGCTGGATCCAGTATGCCAGAGGGATCTGTCTGCCAGTGGGCGAAGAGAGTGGCCATCTTCTGCACATAAATGTGGAACCTGGTGTATGGCACATCACTCTTCAACAGCTTCCAGTAGGGTCCTGTAACTCTGAAGTAAAGCCGAGCTACAGCAGACAGGAGGGTGACCAGCCTTTGGTCTTGCAGGTCTGCTTCTACACTTTGCACTTTGAGGTTCAAGTGTGAAACGCCATCTTGAAGAAATGCTATGATGTCCTCTTGGTGGAAGATGGTGGCAGCTGCTCCCTCAAAGTAGCAATTGAAGCGATTTGATCTGTAGCTTGTCATTTCTGACCGCTTCTGAATGCTGTCGCAATATCCTTGCCATTCTGCTCGGCAACCACTCTTTTCATCTCCTCTTGGCCCGAGACAGTCAGAGGCAGTGCGAACCGGACGAGACGTGGCATTTTCGTTGCTTGACTTAAAGTGGCTGAATCTGCTGAGAGCATCTCGTCCCAGTCCAGTCTGTGATATTTCCCTTTCAGTTGTTTTCAAGGCAGCCTCACATGCTTTGCTCAACCCCAGTAAAAAGTGTGCATTACAATACAAGAAGTGGATACCAGCATCTTCACCAAGCTCAGTTTTCTTATACTGGAGCAGTTTCTCATTGTAACTCTTCATTACTGATGCCCTGTCAGACATAACGGATGTTACCTTTTCCAGCACACCTTTAAATATGGTCTCCTTTTCTTCTTCTTCACTGTGCAAACAGTATATTTCGCTTAACTCGTCAAGCAGGTCAATGGTCAGTTCAAGCAGAGTGGAGGAATTTTCAGTGTCGACACCAACAAACCCAAGACTCAAGGTAGCTCCACTGGGAAGGCTGATTTGCTGACCTACTATCTTGTTGTGGTCCCTAGTGGTGCCATCTGTATGCAGTGTTACATCTTTGCTCTCCAGCACAATTTCTGCTATCTGCAGCTTTGACATAAAGTGGCCCTCATCAGCCATGTTGAGGACTGTCTGCACGCAGGGAAGATCAGCATCACTCAAAGTTTGCCCAAAGAGCTGTTTTCCAACTATTTGAACCACCTGTCTGTACTTGCAAGCAACGACATATGCTTCTCCTTGTAGCTGGATCATTGTTTTTCTCACGCTCTCTGTGAACTCATTGTGTTCCATCTTCCGAGTCTCTAGTTTTTGACTGTCAGAATCTGCACGTTGGTATGCTGCAATTTCAAACTGATGTTTGTCATCTTCAAGTTTGTCAACTTCACGTTTTAGCTTTTGAACTCTTTTTTTCAACTCGTGATTTCTTTTCTGCAGGCTGACTTTTTCTTTTTTCAAGGTTGAGATCTCTTTCGTGGTGTCATGAAGCTGTTTCTTGAGAGTCTGTTTTTGCTGGAGATCTTCATTGTGAACTACTTTCAGCTTTCTCACTCTTCTGTACAATTTAGACCGCATGATCTCCGACTGTTTTGCTTTGCGAACTTTTTTTTCCTTCTGATGCTTTTTCAACTCTGCCTGTGCTTTCTGAAGAGAAGAGAGTGCCTGTTCCTTTGCTCTTGAAAGAGCTGCCTTTTCAAGAGTCTGCAGCTTGATTTCCCTATTTGCCCCACCTAAAACATAGTCCAGATGTTCAGCTTTCTTCTCAGCTTGTTCTTCTCCATGACTTCCATTTCTTTCTCTTCCCTTGTCTTTTGAAGCTGCAAGATGAGGTTGTGCGGTTCACATTCACTTTGTTTTTCCTGTGGAGTTTTACTAAGGGGCAACATGCTGACACTTACTGTAGGTACATGTATTTCTCCAGACTTAAACTCTTCTTTCAGGAAAGCTGACAACTTTGCCCCATCCCTGGCTTTGTTACGACACAGTCCCTTGTATGTTTTCATCATGCTACGAACACTTTTCATGCATTCAGATGCAACAACAGCCTTGCCCTGCAGTCTGCTTAACCATTCTGACAGAAATCCAGGCTTTTCATGCTCTTTGGAACGGAAAGTTTCCAGTTCAATAACTAGTTCATTGCTAAGATGAAATCCAGAAGGAAACACAAACTTTGAGAGGCCATGTATGTTTGCCCAGTCAATACCATTGCTATCAAGGGTTGGACTGATACAGTTGACACTGAATGTTTCCCTCAGCATGGAGTCAAGGGCAGCAGGGTCAGCATTCAACTCGCTGCACTTCTTCTCCACTCTCTGAAGGAGATTTTTCACACGTCCAGCAGGAAGTGCTGAAGCCGGATATAGACGCTTGAACCAGGATGATGCCTGAAACAAACATTATACATACAGAGCTGCCTGAATAAAAAAAAAAAGGAGGGGGGGGGGGGGGGGGGGGGCGGGGGGGGAGGTTCTGAAATCAGAGTGTCCCATGTTGCTTGATGATGCCTGAAAACAAACATTATACATACAGAGCTGCCTGAATAGAAAAATAAAGGGGGAGGGGGGAGGTTCTGAAATCAGAATGTCCCATGTTGCTTGATGATGCCTGAAAACAAATGAACATTATACATATGAACAGAGCTCTCTAAACAGAAAAAATGGGGGGGGGGGGGGGGGGGGGAGATTTGGAGACATCTGAAATTAACAGAAATCAACATATGACCACATAACAAGATTATTTTTACTAAACATCTGAGACGACAAAGTCAAAGCTGCAGTTAAACCTGTGAAAGAAAGGGTATGGGAATAAACAACCATGCTAATTGCTACTGTCACAAGCACAAAACAATAGAAAACAAAAAACTTGTTAAAACACCATCATTTCTGGCTTGTTTCT